>CM027847.1:37539-1237539 GCA_016097595.1 Eucalyptus pumila
TAAAACCCTAAACCCTAAACCTAAACCCTAAACCCTAAACCCTAAACCCTAAACCCTAAACCCTAAACCCTAAACCCTAAACCCTAAACCCTAAACCCTAAACCCTAAACCCTAAACCCTAAACCCTAAACCCCCTAAACCCTAAACCCTAAACCCTAAACCCTAAACCCTAAACCCTAAACCCTAAACCCTAAACCCTAAACCCTAAACCCTAAACCCTAAACCCTAAACCCTAAACCCCAAACCCCAAACCCTAAACCCTAAACCCTAAACCCCAAACCCCAATATGGAGGTTGGAGTTTAAGATGTGTTATTAAATACATCCCTTTTATGGTATCCTTCAAAAATTCCTAAAACAAATATGTATGGTCAAAAATACCCTTCTCTCCTTAGTTCAAAGTTAAAACTCAACAAATCTCCACATTGACTTGAAGAGCATTATGCCGAACACCACAAGACCTCTCCCTCACCAGCAAAAATGACCACACAAGGCTACGCCCAAAATGGCGACATCGACGGTGCATACCCTTAAACCTACATTAGTGTACTTGATATAGGAAACAAAGAATGAAACACCACCAATTCCACCTAAGCAACTCAAATGGCGAATATGCCAACCAAGTCCAAGCAATGCTTGAACTTAGTCAAAGGAATTGGTTTGATTAAAATATCTACTAGATTATCCACCATAGGTATTTTCTTCATCATAAGCATACCTTTAGCAACCTCATCACATACAAAGTCATACCATATATTGATTTGTTTTGTCCTCTCGTGATACATCACATTCTTGGTCAATTGAATCGCACTTTAGTTATCGCAAAAGATAACGAATGCTCTCTCTTGCTTCACATCAAATTCTATAACCAAATGCTTCAACCAAAGAGCTTCATTTACTGCTTCCACTATTACTATGTATTTTACTTCGATGGGAGACAAAGCAACTATGTCCTACAAAAGCTATCAAAACTCTTGTACCATTGCCGCAAAGATTGCTTAAGACCATATAAAAAACATTTCAACCTACAAACATGATCTTCTTTACCATCAACAACGAATCTCTCGATCTGAGTATAGATTATCTCTTCAAGCTCGCCAAGTAGAAAAAGGGTCTTGACATCAAGTTGCTCAAGTTCTAGATCATAAAAGGCTACTAATGCGAGCAACACGTGAATGGAACTATATTTCACAACCAAAGAAAACACTTCATTGAAGTCGATCCCCTCCTCCAACTAAAATCCTTCATTACCAAACGGGCCTTAAATCTTTCATCTTTGACTCTTGGAATTCTTTCTTTTCACTTACTTGCACCCAACATCTCTTTTGCCCTCAAGTAATTTCACAAGATCCCGAGTTTGGTTCTTATAAAGAGACTTCATCTCATCATTCATCGCAACAAGTTACTACTCAAATTTAGAACAAATAATAACTTCATGCTACATAGAAAGTTCTTCAATACCAAGCTCTACAACAACTGTAAGAGCATATACAACCAAATTAGCGAATTCATACCTTTGGGGAGGCTTTATTTGTCGTTTAGCCCTCACTGCAGCCAAATTATGAGATTGCTCAATTTCTTTTACTTCTTCTATGATAGAATCTAAGTCTTGTTGTTCATTGTCAATTTTTGACTAAATAGGAACATCTTCAACAATTTTCCATGGATGCTCCATATGAAGCTCTACCTCTTTCCAAACATTTGCCTCATGAATACCTGTAGATTTAGTAACAACCTTTCTTTCTTCAAGTATAGAATTTTTATCAAAAGTAACATCCCTACTAATTATAAACTTTAATAACCGACGGTCAGAACACCATAACCTATATTCTTTAATCCAATCTGCATAACCAACGAAAATACATTTCTTGACCCTAGGTTCAAGCTTATCCTCTTTTTTCATGATAATAAGCAAGACATCCAAATATTTTTAAATCAGAATAATCAGAAGGTTTACTTGACCATACCTCATTAGGAGTCTTACATTTAGTCTTCTCTGGAAGAGAAATATTAACATGTGCCCTAGCTGAGAATTACTTATGATACTTGTACATACTTTATTTATTTATCATACCGTCCTTATATATTGTTTTATGTGAAATACGTCATCTTCGCCAATTTTAAGCATCATCTGATTCTTTGCTAACCAATCTGCCGTTTTAATCAAGAAAACGCTTTTCACACGCATTTGAAAGGCTTTGCCTTCAGTAGACACTTTCATGTTTTTGCAAAAGTCTATTTGGTCAAGTACAACCGCAACTTTAACGTAACATGCCTCTTTCGAAAACCCACTTTTCAAGCCGGAGTAGAAGAATGGCAATTTTTTCAACCTTTTAGCTCATATATGGTTAAAACGGAGCTTTCCTAGCTCCCTTGTGAAGAGGGGTTTTTTCTCCTTTCAAAAAACAATTTTCTTCTATGCACAAGTTAATTCGGAAGTAAAATGACTACATGGTCCTGGTTAAAAGAAGTCTTTTAGTGTGTCGGAGACATTCGATTTTTGGGTCAAGGTGTCGTTCTTCTAGTTTCAAAGCAGATCATTTTTCGAAATGATGATAGCTTATTGCATACATAAAATAAATAAACTAAAACCATTCCTTTTGTTACAAGTCAATACCTAAAAAGTGAATCTTTGTTTTCTGTGAACACTGTCAAAGAAAGCCTTCATTATTCGCTCGATTAAGCGGAGCTAACTTTTGAAATCTTCTCTATATTCACGACAAAACTGTCGTTTCGGTCAAACAAACTTTAGAGTATTGATACTCACATACATAAGGGATTAATTTAGAGTATTTTATTCCACGAATTAACCACCTATGAAGTCGACTTGTATGCAAGTTGAGCATAATTAGATTGACCTTCTGAAGGCCAAGGTAGCCAGCACCCAGGGCATGGATCCTCGTTCTGAGAGATGCGTTTCCGTAACGCATGGCGCCTTAACAGTTGCTCTCTCTTGATAAAGCCCTCATTCCTCTGCATGATTTCATATGATTGTGCATTTTCTCAGGCTTAAATGGCTTTCCACATTGCCTGCATTCGCCAAGTCATGAATTAAGTATTCGATTCTAAGTTCCTCATCCAGGACTTAGCACATCTGACTCTATCAACAAAAAGCTGGATGAGTACAAACTTCCGCGAGTCCCTTCCATTTCACCGACATCAATGTTTGTATCGGAGGTTGAATGATCACCGTTGCCCTTATCTCAATAATTTCTTGAGCACCATTCAAAGTTTTCCCAGTGCAATATCTGTTGGCTTTATCGGGCATCCAGAATGCTGGATATTTGCACCAACGGAAAGTCAGATGATCAGGTTGACCTCCATGACCTATGAATAGGTTGAGGGGTAGCCTTTTGTGGGCACAAGTGTGAGTGACCATTTTTAGTCTCTGTGGACATGTATCATGAATGCAAGAGAGTCCCTCAGTTGCGTGTCAATGAATGAGCGTCTGATGAGTCGGAATAAGAGCGAACTGTCCGGGCGAGTGAATGACTCACTTAGAAGTGAATCGGAGCTACAATTAGAAATACAAATTTGAATAATTGTTCAGTGACCACCGTCGTGGTTCGACATTGATTTTTATTAATGATGCTCTGAACTTCTTCACGAAAATCAAAGTACGAGAAAATCAGCATGTAAAACTCGCCTATTTGCTCCATTTAGGGATGCAATGCACTGACTAAACTGGATAGGAGAAAAAGGTGACAGGAGAGAAGCTTGCTCAAAGAATGAAGTGCAGGGTTTCTCTTTATGAGTTTTGACGCAGAGTAAAATTGGACGCTGCCCTTTAATCAGCCATAAGACCAAATGGTAACCAAAGGATGAGTACTCGTTAATCTTAGACAGAAGTAAATTTGGGTTTCTGCTCCTTAAGAAACATAATAATTAGAGCCAATAAAGGTGTTGACCAGTAAACAATTTTTTTCTTCTGTGTTCTTGTCTTTTTACAAGAATATAACCACACATATATACACCGACGTAAGCCACCCTAGAATCTCTTACAAATCTGGACATCTCCTACAAAACACTCCTACAAATCAGAAAATACATATATACAAAGACCTTAAATAGAAAAACTCTCCTATTGAGGCTCTAATTGACAGCTTATGTTAACACTCCCCCTCAAGCTGGTGAGAAAATATCTTTGATACCCAGCTTGACAAGTGAGCTGTGGAATGCTCGACTCAATATAACCTTTGTAAAAGTATGTCTGCCAACTGGTCTTTAGATTTGATAAATGAAAAACTCACCACCCTATCAACTTCAACATGTTTAGTGCGGTCATGTTGAACTAGGTTGTGGGAAATCTAAATTGTGGCCTTATTATTACAAAACAATCGCATTCCTAACTTAGGTGGAAAACCAAGTTCTGTCAACAACTTCTTTAGCCACAAAAGCTCAGATAGTCCTTTAGCCATCTCCCAAAACTCGGCTTCAGCACTTGACAAAGCTACTACAAATGCGAAGTAGCCTAACGTCGATCTCCTATCTGAGGTATTGCCAGCTCAATTAGCATTCATAAATCCTTCCACCTCATGGCGATTATTCTTCGCAAAGGAAAGTCCTTTCCCTGGTGTTGACTTCAAGTAACGTAAAATCCAAACTACAACATTCATATGATCTTCACTAGGAGCGTGCATAAATTGACTTACAAATCCTACAGCATATGTAATGTCAGGCTGAGTGTGCGATAGATAAATTAATCTCCCTACCAACCTTTGATATCGACCCTTATTGGTTGATACCTGATTAGGGAAAACTCCAAGTTTATGATTCTGTACCATAGGGGTATCAGCAGGTTTGCAATCCAACATCCCCACCTCAGCCAACAAGTCCAACACATACTTTCGTTGAGATAAGAATATACCCTCCTTTGATCTGGCCACTTCAATACCCAAAAAATATTTCAGGCCCCCCAAGTTCTTCATCTCGAACTCATTTGCCAGTTTCCTTTGAAAATCTGTGATCTCCTCAAGGTCATCCCTTGTGATGATCATGTAATCTACATATATAATCAATGATGTCACTTTGTCATGCTGTCGTTTCAGGAACAACATATGGTCTGAATTACTTTGAGTGTACCCATACCTTTTCATTGCAAAGCTAAAGCGACCAAACCAAGCCCATGGTAATTGCTTTAATCCGTACAACGACCGCTCAAGTTTACATACCACTTCCAATTTATCAGCACATGCATATCCTAGTGGGATTTCCATGTAGATCTCTTCTTCCAAATCTCCATGTAAGAATGCATTCTTTACATCAAATTGATGTAAGGGCCAGTCCAAATTTGCTGCAAGTGACAACAATACCCGCACGGTGTTCAGTTTTGCAACTAGAGAGAATGTTTCTTGGTAGTCCACGCCATAGGTCTGGGTATATCCCTTTGCTACCAGGCATGCCTTGTACCTCTCAACAAAACCATATGCTTTATATTTGATGGTGAAGACCCATTTACATCCTATTGCCTTATTTCCCTTCGGTAACTCGACAAGTCTCCAAGTCTTATTTTTCTGTAAAGCATCCATCTCTTCTTGCATTGCTTGAACTCACTTGGGATCCCTCAATGCCTCCTATACTCTACTAGGAACTCTACTTGCAAAGACATTCAAGACAAATGCCTTTAAAGGTCCCGACAACTGCTTTGTCGAACATAATTGGTGATTGGATACTTCGACCTTCGTTCTTCCACATCTGGTGAGTACCTATTAGGAGCCTTGCCACGATTATGTCTGTGGAGCAATTTATAACAAACAGCTACATTAGTATCAACAGACAAATTATGTGTGGTAAGAGAACTTACCTCAGGAGTATCCTCAGGAGAATTGTCAGGTACTAACGAGGGGGTATTTTGAAGTGGAGGGAGTTGTTCTTGAGATTGTTCGTGTGTCTCTTTCACCAAATCAACCCGATGATCAGATTCCTTAGTGTACTGTTGCTCATTTTCTGGTGTCCCACCATGCCACACCATTACTAGCCAACACTGTCTGCCGCAGCATGTGAATTCGCTTGTCAACTTGTACCTTAGCTTATGTGTTACCAGTCCTTGTGTCACTAGGTGTTGGCACTGCGGGGTCATTTTTTTTAAAAGCGAAATCAACCGCAACCCCTTCCATCACACCACCTTCCCACCAGTTTGTCCTTTCACTAGAAGTCTCCCCCTGAAAGGTACAATTGGGTGTGGGAAAAAATAATTCGGACTCAATGAAGATGACGTCCATTGTGATGTGGGTTTTCTTGGTAGCCGGATTGTAACAGCGGTATCCTTTTTCTGATGAGTGCCATAACCAGTGAAAACACACTTCACTGCACACGGATCGAGTTTTGTCCGTTGGTTCTTGTGGAGATGGACGTATGCCACACACCCAAACACTTTGGGAGGTAGTGTCATGATGGAAGGAAGAGGAACATATGATGCAAGTGCTTGAAGTGGGGTCTAAAAGTTCAACACACGAGAGGGCATTCTATACATCAAATGTACCGTTGTAACCACGGCGGCATCCCAAAAACAAGATGGAACCTGACCACCTATGAGGAGTGCCCATGCCGTCTCGAGGATATGGCGGTTCTTCCTCTTAGCAATACCATTCTATTGGGGTGTCCTAGTGCAAGACGTTTTGTGTATAAACCTGTGGTCCTGAAAGTAAGCTGCAAGATGCTGGTTAATACATTCCCCACCATTGTCGCTACGAAGGACTTGAATTTGAGTCCTAAATTGCGTTGCAATCATCCGATGAAACATACAGAATATTGCTGCCACTTCATCTTTGTGCTTCATTAAATAAACCCAGGACATCCAGGTACAATCATCTACAAATGTTACAAACCAACAAATCCCAGATAGAATAGTAAGTGGTGAAGCACCCCCACACGTCTGAATGAACCAAAGAAAACGGCCTAGTGCTCTTATTAAAACTCAAAGGAAAAGAGACACGATGACTTTTTGCCAAAATACATGTCTCACATTTGAATTCAATATTTGACAAATTATGAAACAAGTCTGGAAATAAATGTTTTGAATACCCAAAAGACGAGTGTCCTAAACGACAATGCCATAACCAAATCGGTTTCTTTTTATTAGTAGACCCAATACTTGTATGATGTGCTTGACCTGCATGAAAGTCATCAACATAGTACAGCCCCCTATTTTAGTACCACGACCAATAATCTCCTTCGTGAGGATATCCTGAAATAAGCAAAAAGATGGACACATAAGAACACAACACTTCAAAGCATCAATGAGTTGACCAATAGAGAGTAAACGGTTAGACAGAGAGGGCACTAATAAAGTGTGAGACAATGATAAAGAAGGTGTAAGATCAACACTACCAGCCCTAGTGATAGGATAACTAGTGTCATTCACATTATAGATAATTTGTCTCCTCGGAGTGGTGTAGCATATAATATCATTACGATTGGGTGTTATGTGATCCGTGGCCCTAGAATCAACAATCCACCCCACCCCGCCACACTGAGAATTACTAACAAGTGCACACCCAGTGTTACCTTCAGGAGCCGCATCAGAAGTATTAGTAGTGTCTACCTGTGGTACCAAATAAAGGGGTGAGGTCCCAGTAGCCAATGATGTCTACCCCCATCCTATAGCATTTTCTATCTTTTTCTTGTTCTGCAACTCCTTCCATCAATCCAGATAACCGTGCATTTTAAAACAGTATCTTTTGTATGTTTAGTATTACCACAATGAGTACAGCCTCCTAGGTGTTATGGTTTAGCCTTAGAACCTTTGTTAGTCCTCCCTCCACCAGACGCAATATTAGGAGGGACCATCTGGAGAGCTTTGGACTCATTGTTGGCCTCGAGAAAGTGTGAGATAACATTACCACCACATGACACCAGGGCTACTGCAATGCTAGATTGTTCAATTGAAGATAACATAACAGCTTGGCATACATCCTCTTGCCTCACCCTGGCATACGCTTGCTCCACCGTCGAGAAAGGATGCATCTATAGAACATCAGCCCTGACTTTGTCAAGGCGGTCATCAAGCCCGTCAAGGAAAAGATATACACAATCTTCTTGCACAAGAGCGTTGTAGCGCTCGATATCACGAGGACAAGTCATGGGATTAGGCCATCGAAAATCAACCGCCATAAACCCTAAAGATCATTATAATACTTTTCAATCGGGCCGCCTACCTACTTCAGTCAAAACAAACGTTGCTTTAGATCATACACTTGGGAGACATCGATGCCACCAAAGAACATAGTAGCCACCAAATCACATACTGCCTTTGTTGTTGGGAAATGGATAAAATTTCCAATCAATTCTGGGTCCATGGAATTGATGACCCATCCTTTAACTGTATTATCGCCAGTCTTCCACTTCCGAAAATTAGGGTCGGTCGGAAGTGGGGTTGGAAAATCCCCATTGAAATATCCTAATTTGTCCTTCCCGAAGATATACATCTCAACAACTTAGGACCAAAGGCCATAATTATGGCCATCCAACTTGACTGCAATTGGTGGGACGGAGTTTTTAGCATGAGAAGGTGAGGCCTAATGGTGAGTCAAAATTTGTGTCAACTTGGATGTCAAGGTTTCAAGGAATGCATCAGTAG
This sequence comes from Eucalyptus pumila, assembly GCA_016097595.1. Classification (NCBI taxonomy): domain Eukaryota; kingdom Viridiplantae; phylum Streptophyta; class Magnoliopsida; order Myrtales; family Myrtaceae; genus Eucalyptus; species Eucalyptus pumila. Next base: position 46,116 of record CM027847.1, read on the forward strand.
TGGAAGCCCCTCCTGGAGCCTGATGCGGGACTACAGTGCCCAGAGACTTCGTATTGCCTTCCGCTGGAGCCGGAGGAACTATCTCAATGGGTGGCTTGTCATCTGCCATGAATCCCGATAAAGGGTGCAGTCAGTGTGGCAATCCACACAAAACCACCGAGCGGCTACGCCACAACAAGGAATTTAGATTGTGATCAGAACACAGAGTCCCTAGATCATTTGCTCTGATATCATGTTGACCAGTAAACAATTTTTTTCTTTTGTGTTCTTGTCTTTTTACAAGAATATAACCACATATATACACCGGCGTAAGCCACCCTAGAATCTCCTACAAATCACTCCTACAAATCAAAAGATACATATAGACAAAGACCTTAAATAGAAAAACTCTCCTATTGAGGCCCTAATTGACAGCTTATGTTAACATAAAGGAACCCGACTCTATCTCGGTAAAAAGCCAAGGTTATCTGGTATTATATAACAAGGGATGATGAAATAAACTGAGTCACTTGCGAGCAATTTGGCACTGAAATGGGCTTATAAGCATCCACAATTCCATCTTCCTCATAAGCATCCTTCTGCTTCATGCTTCTGTTCCAGCCATTGACTCGATCATAGCTTTTCCTGCAGCAGAGCAGCTATTTCTGATTTCTTTTATATGAACAAACGGGCTTTTGCAAGCAAAGACGTGCATAAATGCATGTCATACAGTCAGGCAGAGAGAGTTGATAAGTGGACATTACCATGGATGGCAACGTGGTTCCTGTCGCCCTTTCCCAGAACCCCAATAAGTATTTGAGGTCCTGCGAGACCCTCCTAGTCCATCTGCCCTCCATATCTGAGATGACCTTTCAATGTTAAAATCCTGCCTTAAACTAGTATTCTCTTCAACCCAATCAATCATCACCAAGACTGCATCGTTTGTATCTGTGGCACCACATGTAATTAGATTCCTGAACTTTTGGGATGCTCCCCTATAACGCCTCTTGCTCTCTGTTAATGGAGTTTGAGCAGATGACAAGGTTGAAACGGAAGAAACAGGTGGTCTAGCCATCCCTCCGGTGATTCTCTCACATTTCTCCATGTTTTTCTTATGTAGCAAGCCAATTTGAAAGAAATATTACAGTGACTATGGTTGTCGGGTTCACTCATACCAGAATGCTCCTCATCATCCTCGAGATGCACTGATTTGATGATGGTCAAAGTTGATGTGTCTGAGCTGGGGAGAGGGCATTGTTGTAGTAATGTGGGTGATTCTGTCTGCAAGGAATGGGGGTACTTGTCTCTGATTTCTTCTCTGGAACTGGATACATTATTACCAGCGGATGCTTCATCGTTGCGTAAACAAGACTCTTTTATGTTTAGGGCATACAACAGAATAAACATCGGAATAGAATGTTTAGAGAGAGAAATGGGAGGAGAAACTGAACATGATCTAAAAATAGCACTTTTTGATTATGTCTACAGGTCACTTGGTATTACCGATCCATGAATGATAAACTAATACCGGAAAGAACATAAACGTTGTGATATCCCAAAATTTGGTCTTATTTCGAAATATATGAAGTGGTTATTTTATCGACGCACTTATAGTTATTTTACTTTAAACTAATTGCTCACGAGTTAACTAATTTATTGGGTGAGGCCATAAAAAGTTTTAAAAAAACACGAAAGACTAGAGAATTCGATCAAAGATCGACTGATCAACCATAAGGATCGATAAGGGTCAATACTACACTGTTATAAGTCAATTAATGAATAAATATAAATCGAATCTACGGAAGTACGTAGTTGATTCACGGGTGATTTCGCACGATTACAATATTCGTGTCGAACGACAATAAACCGATTTCATACATAATTAAACCTTCGCGATTACATGACAACCGAGGGTCATCCGCAATCCGAAATGACACAAACGTGGATAAAAAATTATCAACCAGGGATCAACCGCACGAGAACCCCTAAAAGCCACATAATAATTTAGGTCATACGAAAGTCGCATTCCATCGATTTTTAAAGATGAAATTTAATTCAATTTTGGATATCGAACTTTCAAATATCGCAAGGCTAATTTATTGGGCATCACCTTATTTTCCGTCATATTATCAGCAAATTCGAAATTTTCGAAAAATAAATTATCGGACGGAAATTGAGACCAGAAAAAGGAAAAATCGAACCTATGACAAAGTTGAGATTTTGGCCGAAAGCTTGACCTTTAAAATAATAATAATAATAATAATAATAATAATAATAATAATAATAATAATAATAATATGAATAGATGTGGAGGAGAGTAAATAAGGGAATATATTTTTTTGAGAAAAAAATAATATTATTATTATTTTTTCTCCCTCCTTTTCTCTCTCTCTCCTCCCCTCACCCCCCCCCCAATCTGCTGAAATTCCTCTCCCTCACTTTCCTTATCATTTTCTTTCTCTCTCTCTCTCTCACTTTTTCCTCCCCTCACGCTACCACCTTCTGCCACCCCCTTCTCCCTTTCATTGCCCCCTCCCTTCTTCTTTTCTTTTCCCTCTTTCTTCTCTTTTTCTCTTATCTCCCTTACTCTTCCACACCCCTTTTTTCTCTCACGCATTTTCTTCCCCACCACTCTGCCGATCCTCCTCTTTTGCTTGCATTTTTGCCTCAAGCCTCTTCATTTTCTTCACAATCTTCTTCTTCTTTTATTTATTTTTTTCACCAACACCACCACCCGCATCACCATCTCCACCACCAAGCTCCTGAGTTGCCGCGGCTTGAGCTGCCCATTCGTCAAGCCGCCTACGTCGCCATGCCGTCACGGCCAGTTCACCACCAACCCTTAGGTTGCTGTGGGATTTTGGAGCCGCCACCACCACCATTGAGCCTCCATTTGAGCCGCAAGCATCACGTTCTCAACGCCGTCGCGTTGCAATCACCGCGAGCTCGCCCTCATCAAAAACCCATGAGTCAACAACCTAATCGTGGATTATGGTGTTAATTACGTTTAGGGGATATATTAGTTTAATATTAATTGCGATTAGTATTAGTTAATTTTAGTTTAACCTTAATTGCAATTAAGGATTTAGATTAAATTTAAGTGTGAGTAGTTTAAGTAATTATAATTAGATTAATTAATCGTGGGTAGATAAATTAATTGAGTTTAGTCTAATTAATCGTGATTTGTTTAATTAATCGAAATTTATTTAATTAATCAAAATTATATTTAGTTAATGTTGATTAATTTTAATTAATTATAGTTAGGCTAATTAATCGAGTTTAGTTTAATTAATTGTAATTAGCCTAATTAATCTCGATTAGCTTAATTAAACGTGATTAGTGTAATTAATGACGGATTAGCCGTTAAGTATAATTTTATTCCTTTTTTATATGAGATTGTGCTTAATTTCGATTGTTCGAGCATTATGATGTTATGTTATTGATTGTCCAATTATAGATTTTATTTACTATATTAAAAAAATGGTTTATGGGCAAGAAAATAGAGAATTTTGAGGTGTCGAGTTTGCACGCCATATTTTACATACTAAATAAAACAATGGGTTTAAAAATAGAAGTGTGTAAAGTTTGACCGGTTGATTTCAAATACGTGACCAAGTACGAATATTTTACTGGAATTTTTAAATGTGAAAAATTGCCAAAGTCATTATTTGAAAATGAACTATTTTGTTCTTGGATAATTAATGGCAACAAAAATTGACTGAATTGATAGTATGCTTGAGTGGTCATTTAATTGAACCCATCACCCAACGGAAGTTTGGGGGCAATACCCAATTTCTATCGGATGCCCGGTGGGGGTTTGGATGCCAAGTCGTGGTTGAGGCTAGACCGATACTTTTTTATAGAATGTCATCTAAGAGGGCGGTTCTAGTTGATACCGTGCCTGATGGGGTGGAACGATGCCCGGTCATGCTGGAAGACCGCCAACTCTTGTATTGGCCGTAGCCCGAGAGGTCGTATTAATTGAAACACGTGTGTTGGCAATGGGCATGAAATTTTTAGAATGTGTTATGATTATTATTTATGTATGTATTATTACCATGTGAGATGTGCTAATATGCATAGGTGTGCCAATGCGAGGTAAGTTTGTATATGGTGTGTGTTTAGGCTGTCCCCAAGGCGAATTAACTTCCTAATCGAAATTTAGGAAGTTGACTCGCTAAGATTTTTCTCACCCCATTATTCTTAATTATTTTCAGGGCCGTAGCATGAAGAACTACTAAATGCGGTTGTGGTAGGCGCAATATGCAACACTTTTTGACTGACATTGCCATTAGTGAAGTTTAAGTTAACCCTGACCTTTCTGACCCTTTTTGCTCGTAAGTTGTGTAGGAGAGGCCTATATATGTTAAATTCCTAGGGTTAACAAGTTGATAAATAAATCGCCACTTTTGGAAATCGTTTATTGTGCTTTACTATCCCTGTTGTTGTTGATTGACTGGGTATTTATTTGAGTTGTTTTCGTATGCATTTAATCGAAAGATAAAAAGAATGGGTCGGCGACGCGTCCTGGGATGTCGCAAAATTTTAATCGACTATCGTAGGATGTTCGCACGCTCGGGGTTCGGGGCATGACAAAAGTGAGTAAGATACCATATGAAGAAAGAGCAACTTTTTCATACGAGATATAGGCATCACAAGATCGTCTTCCAGGACGTCTTGCCAAATATATCCCATCTTGTACCTCCTTCGTTTTCAGCCAAACTAATTACAGTCAGCAGTCTTGACTCTTCAGGTGGGCCATCCCCCAAATTTTTAGCAATGAAAACCAATAGTCGGTCTGGGCAGTAGGTGTAAATTGACTTTTTGTAGGACCAAGAGAAGGCCCGGGTCAAGTGGCTTCCGCTCAAATCCGCAAGCCACCTCTTAATATCTATTGAGGAGAAAAAAGAGGGAAGAAGGTTAATGCAAGTACGTGTAAGCTAAATACGTAGCACAATTTCAAGTGGTAGCAGACGACCCCAAAAATGGGATTGGAAGCGATGATGAACCTTTCAAAAGAAGGTCATTGCTGCTGCTATGATAGGCACAGAATAGGTGGGGCTGCTCAACCCCGCCCCCAGTCCCACGGCCATGCCTGAGGAAGTAAAGGACTTTAATTCTTCTCACTTCTCCAGTAATGGTCTCCATTTCTCTCTGCATCTCTGCAGCTGCGAAAATAGCACATTCAGTCTCTCCTATTTTCATGCTAACTCTACTGTGAACGCAATCAGGTGAGCAAAAGTCGAGTTAACTCAAGTCCATCAAAGAACTTATAGTTTCTCTCCAAAAGTACATTCTAGTTGGCAGAATGCAGATCGTAGTGGAATTAGAGGGACTAGATCGACTATTTGTCACATTCTTCAGATCACATCATCTAAAATCATGCAGAATCATACACCTTTTGCTTCTATAGAATGCGAATAAGAAGGTATTTATTCATTGGAAATGATTATAACATGACCTTTTTTTAGGTCATGTTATACAAGGCTCTCCTACAATAATCAAATTGAGTATTCTTGTTTCTTTTATGCATTAAACAGTAATACATCTACATGGCTTAAGAAAAACGAGCATGTTTAAGTTGAATGCAATTGTTCTTAGTGGCCTCACAGTGAATGTAATTGTGTCGCCCTTTACCAAGATAAATGTGGAAATAGACATGTTAATGACCAACAAGTGTCTTAAAAAATACTTATTACTGCTTTCTTGTAGTGAAAAGGAAGCCCGCCAAGGTAGATAAATTGCGAGCTAGGGGTGAGTATCGGTCTAGGTTTAACTCGGGACCGACCTTGGACCGGCCTAACCCTGCTGGTCTTAGTCCCATTCCCAAGGAGACTGAGTCGGTTCTTGATCCTAGGATTCCTAGACCAGCACTATGTAGGTTGGTTCTCGGTCTTGAGAGTTTAAGGTCGGTTCAACTCGGACTAACCCCGACTCTATACATATTATATATCCAATATATTATTTATAATTTTTTTTATATAAAGAAAACCCTAAAATAAATGGCGTCAACAATATCAAACAACTCCTTAGTGATGAGTTCAAGTAATTTTACACTATTCTTTAATAACTTAGATTTTTAATGTCTTTTATGGCATCAACAGCCATAATTTATAAATGAGGAAAATATTTTTGTGAGGAGTCTTCACGGCATCCAAAAGAACATAAACAACTTCTCACGGCATCCTCATCTTGTACTCATTCTTTTCTGTCTTATTTGTCATCTTAGTTTTCAATTTGTCAAAATCAAAAGAAACAACTTCTCCACTCGCTACTCGACACTCCCCTCGCTCACTTTGCGTCACTCATGCTGCCCGCTACTCGATGCTCGCCCTACTTGTTGCTCCCCGCTCGATGCTTGACATTCACCCTATTCGACACTCAACGCTCGCTACTCGCCTCTCTTAGTTGACCTTGCTCGTCACTAAACCCATTGGGTCGATCCAATCCTCAATCGCTTTTTTAAAGAATACAAAAAAATGAAATAAAAAAATTATTGGTTGATCTTGAGTTGACTCTAGAACCAGATCGAACCCATTGGGTCAATCCAGTTCTCGATCACCTTTTTAGGGAGTAAAAAAAAATGAAATAAAAAAATTATTGGTTAGTCTCAGATTAACTCTGCAATCGAATCAAATCCACCAAGTCGATTCGATCCTCGGTCCCAAAATCAATAGAGTCAATCCTCGGTTCAAAAAATTGAGGACCAACACTATGCAAATTAGCTCTAGGATTAGGGGGTGAACCAACCCAATCCAAACCATGCTCACGCCTATTGCGAGCACATTAAATACTGGACTCAATTCATGCGCCAAGTAAAAGGTGAGCTAAAACTCGGATAGTGGCCCAAACCCAAAATTGCTAGCACTTGGCGGCGGGGGAAATGAGCATGTGTTTTGAGCCTAATTCACTATAAAACTCCGCTCCTTAACCACATATAAATTACTGAGATTTGTTATCTTCTCTTAAGCAAAGACTTGAAGGAGCTCTCCCATTGAAAATTCTCTACAGAAAACATATTGGGTTATTAGTGGTAGATACTCACGTATTCACTTTTCTCCTCTGTTTCAGACCTTGACGTGTCCCTTTTGATCAAGAGAGATTGCGCAGAGAGGAAGAGAGGCTATTGGGAGGAGGCTCGGAGGAGGAGTTCCTTTAATAGCAGGGAAGCATACCGTGTCACTTCAGGAGCTGGGAATTCTAATCAGAATGAGTCGGTCGAAGCTTAGTTCGTCGTTTAGGTTCCGAGTTGATAATAGGAATTCAGGTTCTGGAAAATTTGTCATTGACGAAGCATGCTCATTAACATAACATCCTAAGGGAACCAAAAAAAGACGGAATATTCTCATCATCGTTTCCATCTAACTAAGAAAGTCAGACTCAGGAATCGTAGAATGCGATTTTATGGATTTCTGGACAGACATATGGCACTCTTGGCAGAGTCCCAGGCAACGCCCAGCCGGCAGCTTTCCTTCTCGGGCAAATATAATGAAGAGAGCACGCCCTACCAAGACATCGGGACTACTTTAAAAACTTCATATATCTTGACTACTTTAAAAACTCATTAAAATATATTAAAGTGCGTGCGGTCGCAAAATTTAAGAGAAATAAATATTACATTTACAATCACTTCTAACGAATTCCTTTTCAGTAAGAAAAACTTATCAACGTGTCTTTTTTGACTTGTTCGGCTGTATATAACATACTTCTTATGCATGAGCTTGTCTCATCTGACACCTTCACATGTTGACGTGGGCTACGTCGTCCGGCACTCTTGCTGAGGACTGGGCCAAATAAACAAGCCCTCATCCGAGGAACAGTCCACCATGGGTGGTTGGGCCGACCCCAATGGGCGGAGGAGTTAAGGCCATCGGGAGGACGTGACAGAGCCATTCTAGGAGTGCATCTCAACCGATGGGCCCTCAGAGTGAAACCCCATATTCTATTATTTTCTCACTGGCCTGTTTGATGATAATGAATGGCCTCGAGGATTCCCATTCCTTCCCTTCACGTTGTTCGGTAACCTCTAATGATGAGGCTTGCACCGAGGAAGCGTGTGATATGAACGTGAAATTTAACTACAATTTCACCATCTAAGGAAAATGGGTGATCAACCTAATTAGTTTAGAGCAATATTGAGTATTTTAAGATTGGTACATGAAATCGATTTGTTCAACTATAAGAGAGTATTTTAATAAATCAATAGTGTGTGCACTAAATAAAATTGTGTCATCGTTTTTGTGCATCAACTTTGTAAGTGAATTTTAGTACTTGAGGTATCATCATCTTGTTGAGGAGAGGGAAAATAAAAAGGATGGTGAGGAGCCCCACACACAGCATGGATGTATTTTTTGCAGAGTCTAAAAGGATGGATTTGAAAAAGCAAAAGCGGAAAATCATGGTCCTCTTTCTTTTGATCTGGCTCTCCAATCAGCAGGCACTGGCAAGAGCAGGGGTGTTTAAGTATGTCTTACTTTACTGATCACCTGAAATGTGTGATAAAACAAATCCAAAGCAGTGGGGCCCGTCCGGTACGATAGGAAGTAGCAATAGTGAGCTTGCAACCTTGTGGCTCAAGCATCGAATCATCATCATCAATGATGAATCCCATTTGCATTGCAATTCCAATTGCATGCACCATTCCCGTGCCAGACCAGCTCTCCCTGAAAGTGAAGTGGTGGGGGTGTGATTCTCCTCTGCTGCTCCTTCCTTTTGTGCCTTTCCCTCCCTTTTTGCCAGCTCTGCTTTTTCAACCTTCTTTTTCAATGGACACTTCCTCCCCAACTTCTATTTTGTTCTTGATTTGCCCAAGTTTGATGATTGCATTCCTACGCCGACTCTCAGCATGGTAAGCATCCTTGGTTAACATCCTCTGCTCTCCCTCTGTTTGCTTCTCTCTAATGGACTTAGCTTTCACCATCCAGGGGACTTCCGTGAACATCGCTGTTGGATCCCAGGTGTGGGTTGATGATGTAGAGCTCGCCTGGGTTGATGGAGAAGTCAAGGCCCTCACTGCCAGAGAAGCCACCATTCTCACCTCCCATGGGAAAACTGTACGCACTTGCCGTCCTGCCTTCCCCCATCATCACCATTATCACCACCTTCGGTTATCCAACCAACTCATCTTTTTACGTTGGTCCCAGGTGGTGGCAGATATCTCAAACATATATCCAAAAGATACGGAGGCGCCACCTGCCGGGGTCGATGACATGACTAAATTAGCTTACCTCCATGAACCAGGAGTCCTCCACAACCTTGCGTGCAGATTCGCTCTCAATGAGATATATGTGAGTTTATTCTCCATTATAATTAAAATTATTCTGAAAGGCAATCTGGATGAGTGATCGACCGATCAGTGATAATGAGCAGACATATACGGGCAATATCCTAATAGCAGTGAACCCGTTCCGGAGACTGCCACACTTGTACGACATTCAGATGATGGAACAATACAAAGGAGCACCCTTCGGAGAGCTAAGTCCCCATCTTTTTGCTGTTGCTGACACTTCTTATAGGTATATTGGCAGGGCCGAAGCTTCAAAAAACTTTTTGCATGACGTTGCATGAATTGGAAATTTACTGTCACTTAGCTGTCTCTTTCCGATATTACCAGGGCAATGATTTATGAGCAGCAAAGCCAGTCCATTTTGGTAAGTGGAGAGAGTGGAGCTGGAAAAACTGAGACAACCAAAATGCTTATGAGGTACCTGGCCTTCATGGGAGGCAGATCCAACTCGGAAGGAAGAACAGTGGAACAACAGGTTTTGGAGGTGAGTTCCAATGTGTTCAGTTTTTGCCATATCAGGGTATCTGTTCATCTTTATCAACTTCTCCTCCCGAAGTTGATGAGTGGAGGCTAGTGCTTGCTAACAATCCCACAGACTAATATGATTTTCTCCTTCTCCAGTCCAATCCAGTCTTGGAAGCATTTGGGAATGCCAAAACAGTAAAAAACAACAATTCCAGGTACATCTTCTGAAAGATCGCATTAGAAGACTCTCCACCTTTTGTTCCTTTCTACTGGCGTCTTTTCATTACTTTCTTCAGTCTATAACATTAGGAAATCAAATCTAATGGTTTCTACAGTCGGTTTGGTAAATTTGTCGAAATTCAGTTTGATAAGCATGGCAAGATCTCGGGTGCTGCCATTCGTACTTATCTGCTAGAAAGATCGCGGGTTTGCCAAGTCTCTGATCCAGAAAGAAACTACCATTGTTTCTACATGTTATGTGCAGCACCACCGGAGGTGAAATAAACTACCATTGTTTCCACTGGCCTTTTTTTTCCAAAAAAATTCTCCTGAATACCGATCATCTTCTCTCTAATTTTCATAAGAGAATCTGGTTGGCTCTTGCTTTATGCAGGATATAGTGAAATTCAAGCTTGGAGACCCCAGAACATTCCACTACCTAAATCAGTCGAATTATTATGAAGTGGCAAATGTGGATGATGCAAGAGAGTACTTGGAGACAAGAAATGCTATGGATATTGTAGGGATCAGCCAGGATGAACAGGTATGCTTTGAAACTATTTCCACAATCTAATCGAGACACTGAATTTAACAGTGAAAGGTTTTCCTCTTTCTAGGATGCCATATTCCGTGTGGTAGCTGCAATTCTCCATCTCGGAAATGTTAATTTTGCAAAGGGAAAAGAAGTAGACTCCTCCAGACTGAAGGATGAGAAATCATCATATCATCTTCGAACAGCAGCAGAGCTGCTAATGTCAGCTTACTTTACATGTTGAAGTACCAACACTAGATTTCCTTACCCTATTCTCTAAAGATGGTAACCCATGGTCTTTGACAATTGTGTTGTTCAGGTGCAATGAGAAGGCTTTAGAGGACTCCCTCTGCAAGCGTGTCATAGTAACTCCAGATGGAAACATTACAAAACCTCTAGACCCCGAGTTAGCTACCTTAAGTCGTGATGCATTGGCAAAGACAGTGTACTCCAGACTATTTGACTGGTAAGAAAAAAATTTGGACCAGAAAACGAATTTCATTAAGTTGGTTGTCAAGCGACTCTGCTTTCAATTACCGTTTCTTGTTGTGCCTGTATTTCGTGTGGGCAAATTTATTGGCCGAATAAATTGAAATATGGCAGGATTGTGGATAAGATAAACGTGTCAATTGGTCAAGATCCAAATGCAGCTAGCTTGATAGGAGTGCTTGACATTTATGGCTTTGAGACCTTCAAAATCAACAGGTAGATAGCAACATGATACATTTTGAAACCAGCAAGTAGAAGTTCCTATACCCTGAATCAAGATGTAACGAGTCACACATCTTTTAGTTTTGAGCAGCTATGTATCAACTTTACAAATGAGAAGTTGCAACAGCATTTTAACCAGGTAAATTCGAAACTTGTAGTTTGAGGTTCAATGTTATCTAATTGAGTTCCCCTGAAACAAGAGAAAATTTATTAACAGCATGTATTCAAGATGGAACAAGAAGAATACACGAGAGAGGAGATTGACTGGAGCTATGTGGAGTTTGTTGACAACCAGGATGTGCTAGATCTTATAGAGAAGGTATCCATTTCAATCACCTTTTTGCAATTATAGAAAAAATTATCTCAAATGAAAATCGTGCCCTTAAATTTCTCATCTGCAGAAACCTGGGGGTATAATTGCACTTCTTGATGAAGCCTGGTATGTTTTTTCTAAGCCATTGTGACGATTTTTCTACACGAGTCCCAAAAATTTGTTAGCATGAGAATATTAGAATCTGTGTGTTTCCTTGTTGGTAGAAGCAGAATCCTTCCCTAACTCTTATGTTGCTTCTACCTGTAATTTACCAAGAAATACAACAAAAAGGCTGTCTATACATAACCTGGAATTGAGTTTCAAGTCATTCTGCAGTATGTTCCCCAAATCGACCCACGAGACATTTGCACAGAAGATGTATCAGACTTATAAAGGCAACAAGCGTTTCAGCAAGCCTAAACTTGCTCGAACAGACTTCACCATAAATCATTATGCTGGAGATGTGAGCAAGCTCCTTTTTTTTCCCCAACTCTCTCTCTCTCTCTTTAAAAGCTAAAATTTTCATGTACTTATGTTTGCTTTCAATAGGTTACGTATCAAGCAGATCAATTCCTTGATAAAAACAAGGATTATGTGGTAGCTGAACACCAAGCTTTACTAAATGCTTCCAAGTGTTCATTTGTTTCGAATCTCTTTCCCCCTTTGCATGAGGAAGCATTAAAGCAGTCCAAATTCTCCTCCATCGGTACTCGTTTCAAGGTAAGGTAACTGGAGTAGCCACATAATAGATGCGTATTACTGTACTTCAGCAAATCTGCATACTGAACTTACTTTCGGACTACTTCCAGCAACAATTACAAGCTTTGATGGAGACCTTGAATACAACAGAACCTCATTATATTAGATGTGTAAAACCAAATACGGTTTTGAAGCCAGGAATCTTTGAGAATCTCAATGTCTTAAATCAATTGAGATGCGGGGTAGGTTATGGTATGCCTGTATCTCACTAAATAGGCTTTGTCATTCAAGCTCAGTTTATCCTAAGAATGGAGATATTTCTTTGACACGAATTTTCAGGGCGTTTTAGAGGCCATCCGGATAAGTTGTGCAGGGTATCCCACAAAAAGGACATTTGATGAGTTTCTGGACCGTTTCGGAATGCTTGTTCCCGACCTTTCAGAGGGGTAAGCTTCTCGCATCTCATATTACTGGAAAAGGAACTAATTGTGAAGAATTTGTTGTTATCTTACTGAATTACTGAAATTGATCCTTGAAATACCAGATCCAGTAACATAGCTAGTCCCGATGGGTTAAGCACGATTTCACAGTTAAATCTTATATGTACTCTACACCAGCTGCAGAACGTAACACTTGATTCTCACATTAAGAACCATGATGCTTCCCTGTGTGCAGATCCAATGAGAAATCTGCCTGTATAGCCATCTGTGACAATATGTGCCTAAAGGGTTACCAGGTACTCCATATCTGGAATGAAGTCTACACATCCTTCATTTCACACGGCTTCACATGAAGCGTTTTTTTTCTCTTTATGTATTTACTGTTTCCCCTCAATGCTATATTCAGATTGGGAAAACGAAGGTGTTTCTTAGGGCTGGACAGATGGCCGAGTTAGATGCACGGAGAACTGAAGTTTTGGCTAACGCTGCAAGACTCATCCAGAGGCAAATCCAGACATATTTGACCAGAAAAGACTTCATTTCTCTGCGAAGGGCTACAATATGTATGCAGAAACATTGGAGAGGTTGCTAGTTTTCCTTGAACGTTTCTCTTTTCTTTCACTTAATTGTGAGTAACAGCAGGATGCAGTTCATAGACTGCTAAAGGGAGCTTGTAAAACAGAAGTACGGGTAAGCCAATGAAAATTGCAATTGTCCAAAGGCCACATAAGGGGAAATTAGGAGCCTTTCTATATTCTGATGCGCTTGGACAGAATTAGCATTTCCCACAAAATAAATTACAAGATGCACCTCCTACCTCCTCAATGCAGGCCAACTTGCACGCAAGCTCTATGAACATATGCGGAGGGCTGCTGCCTCAATTTGCATACAGAAGTATGCAAGGGCTCATGTCTCAAGAAGAGTTTACATTCATTTGCAAGAGTCAGCCATAATTATTCAGAATGGATTAAGAGCAATGGAGGCACGAAAAGAATATAGCTACAGACGAAGAACAAAAGCTGCTATTATAGTCCAGGTACTTGAGTCTTGGCTTAAATTTTCAACTGCAATGATATCCATGTGGCTTGTTTATAATTGAATGACACGGGGGAAACAAACAACAGGTATGAACCGGAGCAATGTTGATATTGATGAGGCGAATTCAGAGATTAGTGAACGTTTATTGGTCTCTTGTGTCCATAGAATCGTGCTACATTACCAGAGTACTTTTTCTTTTCCTTTCCAGGGTTTCCCAACTCCTAATTTAGCCCTTCCTCCTCCCAATCCCATGCCACTGAACCGTTTTCCCAGTAGCATTACTGGAGCTGTTATATAATATGGCTGAATATTATTGGAGTCAGCAATAGCACCAAATATAACCAGCATAAGGTCGCCTAGCCATTTTGATGAACTGGACATAAGTAGTCCTAAGAGTCCCACATTGTCACAGATGTGACAGTCCATTTGAAAATCTACCACTATCTTGGGCTGGAAAAGTTTCCACATATGTAGGGGTATCAGTCAGCGTAACAAGGGTATTGTATCAGCTTTAAAAGAATAAAATAGCTTTTCATAATCTTTGTGCGGAGCAAACATATACTTGATAGACTTCTTGTAGTCCCACATCATATTTAGAAAGATGAAAATTGTTGCTTCCATAACAACGGTATTGCATGCTAGGAAGGACTCAATTTAGTAATTCTTGAACATACAATTCATCAAACTGATATCTTTCCCTCAGGCATTGAGATTAAATGTGGTCTTTTTGATTTAACATTGAGTCTTTCCTGTACATGTAGACACAATGGCGAAGATATGAAATTCTTCTCGCTTATTCACAACTCAAGAAGGCAACTCTTCTTTTCCAGTGCCTTTGGAGAGCAAAATTAGCTCGAAAGGAGCTTAAAAAGCTAAGGATGGTAATGTTCAAGCTTTTATAGTATCTACATCAAAAACTAAACTAGTGTCTAATATATAATCAAAAGGCTTCTAATGCAGGCTGCCAGAGAAACAGGTGCACTTAAGGAAGCTAAGGACAAGCTCGAGAAGCGTGTAGAGGAGCTAACGTGGCGATTAGAATTTGAAAAGCACTTGAGGGTATAGTATATTGAATTGTTTTGAATGAAGCTTCAAGACAAAAACAGATCATGAAACATATGCAAGAGGCAATGTTAAACTACTCCAGGCTCACCTAACGTGTAGCCTCAGTAGCATTGCCCTCTCTGTTATGGTAGTTCGTTATGTGTTCTGGTTAATAGATGGGGACAACCACATTCCAATAGTTGGACAATCTTATTTGTTATTGTAGTTCATGGCATAACAAATAGACGTCTCAAAATCCAGTCATCTCCCATCAATTTAGTAGACTATCTTTGCGAGGATATCCTTCTGGTGTAGAGTAGACAGGGGTACGCACATGTTCATTTCTCTGTTGCTAGAGATGTCAAATTTTCACTGAAAGTGTCAGCATAAAACGATGTGTAGCCCACTGGACGAATGTTTGATTAGTTTACGAGCATATAAGACCCACAAGTATGTTTTTATTAGCACCAATGACAACGGGCATGTGTTTTGGTAATTTTTTTTTGTACAAGAGTTAGTCTTGCTTGGCATCATTTAATTACAGAAATACCTGTCCTATTGTAGATTGACTTGGAAGAAACCAAACGCCAAGAAATTGAAAAGCTACAGAATGCTTTAGACAACATGTGCAGCCTACTAGATGAAGCGCATGCTGCAGTCATCCGTGAGAAGGATGCAGCGAAATTAGCTATTGAACAAGCTCCTCCTATCATAAAGGAGATAGCTGTAGTGGATGATTCCAAATTGGAGCGGCTGAGAAATCACAATATGGAGTTGGAGGTAACTCCTGTACTTAGCTTCAGACTTAGCTTCAGACCTCGCTCTACAAATGGTACAGATTCATTTTTCTGGAGGTGGAAGCATAAAGGCTATGCTGAAGATATACCATCACTGAGACTATCGAGGAGCTAAGCTAGTATGAATATTGAAGGCAATTTTTTTGCACTCTCTTTCATTAGGGTTCGATGATACCATCCTTACAACTTAGGACTAGGACTAAAATGTGACTATTGACTATATATTGCCTAGAAATAGTTAGGAGTCAGGGCTTATGGGATATTATGTTGTTATACAATGTGAATGTATTTAATTGATTAGATGAGTCACTGAGGGTACACTTATCAAGTGATAAGAAAAACTATAAATGATGCTCGAAAATTGTGCATTGCGATGGGACACTATCTGTAAGAAAAACAATGTCTTGTTCCCATTCATTAGGCTACTTGAGACAAATGCCCTGAAGATCGCAATGCTCAAGATTACAAAGAGAGCTCAATGACACTATCTGTAAGTTTTGATGTATGAGACAGTTAAAAACCTAAAAAAGCTTCTTCCCACACAGAGTGAACTGGCCGAAGTAAGGCGAAGAATGAAGGAATTCGAAAAAAAGAATTCGGAAGTTGAGGCAGAGAACAGAGAAAGGGTAAAAGAAGCTGCTGAAGCTCAGGAGAGAGCAATGCGACTTCAGGAGACTGTGGAAAGGTAGTCAGGCAAAAACAAGTGAAATAAATGTCATTATAGCTTAAACTGCAATTGACCAACTCTTGTTTATGCATCTTAGATTGGAAATGAATTTGTCCAACCTTGAATCAGAAAATCGTATTCTACGGCAGCAAGTATTGGTTACACCAATAGAGGAGAATTTATCAGATCAATTGCATGGGTAAGAACATAGTCTTTTACATTTTAGGTACACCTCTTGTTGTTGTTACCATTCAAAGAGATTAGTGGCTTATTACCGAGAAAGAGCTGACTGGTCTGATGTACAATATCATCTCTGCCATCATTAAACAAATGAAATGGTTAAACTACAACACCAAATATTAAAGCTGCTTATGTAGGTTGCCTTATACTATAGCACACATTTTAGTTCCATGTTTTCGGTTTCATATCTTTTTTATTTCTTTTCGTATTGTGCCTCGTCATGGAATTCATCTTGATACCAGAGCATAAAGACTCCATCAATCCATGTGTCTATCCCCTTAATCAGTCCTTACATGTAAAAGACGAATCATTGCTTGAAGTAGCGACCTGTCTTTGATGAGCTCTCAAGCCTTGTTGTAGTGACCTGTCTTTAATGAGCTCCCAAGCCTGGAGAATTTTAATGTAGTTCATTATCATTTGCTACCATCTTAAGAAGAATCTAATCTCCCTTTCTGCAGTCCGAACACTGAGATTCTGAACTTGGAGTCAGAGAATGAAATCCTCCCAAAGCATGTTGCTACAAGGGAGCAAACATCTACCTTCGGAAGGAAAGCAACACATGTTAAGGTCTGCTATTATCACTACCTGCCCTTTTCTTATAAAATGACTTACAGTCACTAAACACCATAAGGGATCGGTGCAGATTCAGGAAAATGGACATCTAACGGATGAAGATAATGGAATAAAAGTATGAGCATCTTTCTGAGGATGGTTCAACTGTAAGACTAGAAAAGTGAGGCTTCTTTTGAATTATGAAGACCTAAAAAAATTACTTGTCCGCAGGAGTCAGGACGATCTGTCTCCATTCTGTCAAGACAAAGACTCTTAGCAGAGAGGCAGCAGGTATTGGCTACCATATGCAAGTTTAGGCATTATTCCAAAACTACAATGCCGTTCTCGTTCTAATGCAACCCGTTCTTCCTTGCATAAACAGGAAAACCATGATATATTAATAAAATTTCTTTTGGAAGAGAAGCAATTCGACAATGAAAGATCAAAAGCTGCTTCTATTGTGTTCACATCACTTCTACAATGGAGAGCTTTTGAAGCAGATAGAACAAATATATTTGAGAGGATTATTCAGGCAATACGATCATCTTTTGAGGTGGTATTCAGCAAACAGTTGACAATGATGGCATCTAAGTAGAAGCGGCAGTTTCTAATGTGATAATGATTGAGTTATTTTGATTCACATTAAGTATCTAATATGATTTGAAATGTTCTTCTATTGCCTCACAGAGTCAAGATAGCATCGACAATCTTGCGTATTGGCTCTCAACAACATCCACTCTTCTTTTTCTTCTGCAAAATGCAACTAAAGCAAGTAATTCGCCTAATCTGGCCTTAAATCGTACAAGGAACATTCCTGCAATGTTATTTGGCGCCACGCCGCAGGTATCTCTTGGAAAATTCTCTTCAATTATTGAACATTGAGATCAGGGGAACTGACCGCGCTGATTGCTGAAACAGGGCTTCCATTCATCTTCAGTGGGCTTGGGTATTTCAAGTGGTTACAGTGGAATGATGGATAAACCATTAGAGCAATCAAAAATAGAAGCCAAGTACCCGGCACTACTATTTAAACAACAGTTGACTGCATGTGTTGAGAAACTATACGGGATTATTCGGGATAGCCTAAAGAAAGAGATCAGTCAATTTTTGAATTTCTGCATACAGGTGCACATATGAACACTTGCGTTTTGCTTGAGGATAGCAGTCGTTGCAAATTTTGCAGTCCGGTAAATCAATTCTCCATTACTACTGACAGGCGCCAAGATCTGCAAGAGGGAGGCCATTTAGGGGGTCATCGAAAAGAATGCAATCTAATATAGTTGCTAAACAGCACACATCAAATGCATGCTGGCAAAGCATTGTCAAGAAACTAGACCAATACTTATCCATTATCTCTCGTAATCATGTGAGATTAACCAATCCCTCCTACTGCTGATTATTTTTTTATCTCGAAATAAACCATGTACTGCTTTCCTAACTCATGTATTATCAGGTACCTCCAATGATCACAAGAAAAATGTATATTCAGGTCTTCTCATTCATCAATGTTCAACTGTTTAATAGGTAGGTTTCCTCTAGACTCTATCGCATAGACAGCTACATTCTAGAGATGATAACATAACTAATTGCAAGATCATGTTGATCAGCTTATTGCTTCGTCGAGAGTGCTGCTCCTTCAGCAACGGGGAATATCTGAATACTGGTCTGCAAGAATTGGAGGAATGGTGCCTCAAAGCTCCAGATCAGGCAAGGCTTACCGTGCTGAGTTCAACCTCCTCTCTTCCTTTCCCGAGCCCCTTCTAATACCCCCCAAATAAAATAAATAAATAAAAGAAAGAGAAAAGGAAGTTTTGACTTAAATTTTGAACTATTTCACAGTCTGCAGCATTGCTAATGGAGGAACTTCTACATATAAGGCAAGCTGTGGGATTTCTTGTGAGTTTACCAAGATTCCCCATGTTTTATTCTCGGCATCTCCCAAACGGTGGAGAATGGAATAACTAAAGTAGCTTCCTGATTGCAGGTTTGTCATAAAAAAGCCCAGAAATCTTTGGATGAGATCACCAGTGAACTCTGCCCGGTAACTCTTCATCTTATATATATCATCTAACTGCAAGTGCATCTGGAAAGGGACTTGACTGTTTTAAAAAGTAGTCTGGAAAAAATTAAATCCGCCATTTAAGCACGGAAGAAATTACAAAACTCGAATGAGATTGTGCTCCACCCAACCCACCTTTGCAACTGCAGGGTACTAAACCCGCTGTGTGTGTGTGTGTGGATGCTTTTGCTAGAAATTGAGCATACCTCAAATATATCGCATCGGAACCATGTTTTGGGACGACAAGTACGGAGCGCGAGGGTTGTCGCTGGATGTGAGTGGCTCTTCTAACTCTCTTTCTATAAACACCCATCATTCCTTTGGGAACTCAGCACCGGGTAATGTTTGGAACTTGCAGGTCATAGGCAAAATGAGAGCTCTGACGACTGCGGATTCAACGAACACCGACAACTCCTTCTTGATCGATGTGAACTCGAGGTGATTTGTTCTTGTTTCTTCTTTTCCTTCCGCTGTTTCATTGCCCCAAAGAAAGACAGAAAATCTGATCGACGACGGTTATGCGAAGTGACAGCTCGCCGTTCTCGATGGAAGAAGTGTTGCGGTGCTGTGGCAGCAGCATAAACAACCCGGGGAATGTGGATGCTCTGCCGCTTATCCGTCAGAGATCGGACTTCCACTTTCCCACGCAGCTGCAACCTGAAGATTGAGTCCCTCTTGCATTTCTTTCCAGATTTGTGTTTGCAAACTTCTGTTTCACTTGGCCGAGCCTGATGATCTCCTTGTTAGCCTTTGGGTATAGCTTTGGAGATTTCATTTCGTTTTTCCCCCCTATATTTCTTTATGTCATTATTCTAATATTTGTATTATGGTGATAATTTAGTTATTCCATTTTCCACTGTTTGGGAGATGCCGATAATAAAATATGGGGAATCTTGCTTCTCGTCCCTACAGCTTGCCTAACTCACAGGAAATCCCAAAGCTTGCCTTATATGTAGAAATTCCTCCATTAGCAATGCTGCAGACTGAAATAGTTCAAAATTTAAGTCGGAACTTCCTTCTCTTTCTTTCTTTCTTTTTTTTTTTTTTTTTTTTTTTTTGGGGGGGGTATTAGAAGAGGGCTCGGGAAAGGAAGAGAGGAGGTTGAACTCAGCACGGTAAGCCTTGCCTGATCTGGAGCTTTGAGGCACCATTCCTCCAATTCTTGCAGACCAGTATTCAGATATTCCCCGTTGCTGAAGGAGCAGCACTCTCGACGAAGCAATAAGCTGATCAACATGATCTTGCAATTAGTTATGTTGTCATCTCTAGAATGTAGCTGTCTATGCGATAGAGTCTAGAGGAAACCTACCTATTAAACAGTTGACCATTGATGAATGAGAAGACCTGAATATACATTTTTCTTGTGATCATTGGAGGTACCTGATAATACATGAGTTAGGAAAGCAGTACATGGTTTATTTCGAGATAAAAAAATAATCAGCAGTAGGAGGGATTGGTTAATCTCACGTGATTACGAGAGACAATGGATAAGTATTGGTCTAGTTTCTTGACAATGCTTTGCCAGCGTGCATTTGATGTGTGCTGTTTAGCAACTATATTAGATTGCATTCTTTTCGATGACCCCCTAAATGGTCTCCCTCTTGCAGATCATGGCGCCTGTCAGTAGTAATGGAGAATTGATTTACCGGACTGCAAAATTTGCAATGACTGCGATCCTCAAGTAAAACGCAAGTGTTCATATGTGCACCTGTATGCATAAATTCAAAAATTAACTGATCTCTTTCTTTAGGCTATCACGGATAATCCCATATAGTTTCTCAACGCATGCAGTCAACTGTTGTTTAAATAGTAGTGCCGGATACTCGGCTTCTATTTTTGATTGCTCTGATGGTTTATCCATCGTTCCACTGTAACCACTTGAAATACCCAAGCCCATTGAAGATGAATGGAAGCCCTGTTTCAGCAACCAGCACGGTCAGTTCCCCTGATCTCAATGTTCCATAATTGAAGAGGATTTTCCAAGAGATACCTGTGGCGTGGCACCAAATAACATTGCAGGAATGTTCCTTGTACGATTTAAGGCCAGATTAGGCGAATTACTTGCTTTAATTGCATTTTGCAGAAGCAAAAGAAGAGTGGATGTTGTTGAGAGCCCATACGCAAGATTGTCGATGCTATCTTGACTCTGTGAGGCAATGTTCTTGCCGCTTCTACTTAGATGCCATCATTGTCAACTGTTTGCTGAATACCACCTCGAAAGATGATCGTATTGCCTGAATAATCCTCTCAAATATATTTGTTTTATCTGCTTCAAAAGCTCTCCATTGTAGAAGTGATGTGAACACAATAGAAGCAGCTTTTGATCTTTCATTGTCGAATTGCTTCTCTTCCAAAAGAAATTTTATTAATATATCATGGTTTTCCCGTTTATGCAAGGAAAAATGGATTGCATTAGAACGAGAGAACGGCATTGTAGTTTTGGAATAATGCCTAAACTTGCATATGGTAGCCAATACCTGCTGCCTTTCTGCTAAGAGTCTTTGTCTTGACAGAAGGGAGACAGACCGTCCTGACTCCTGCGGACAAGTAATTTTTTTAGGTCTTCATAATTTAAAAGAAGCCTCACTTTTCTAATCTTACAGTTGAACCATTCTCAGAAAGATGCTCATACTTTTATTCCATTATCTTCATCTGTTAGATGTCCATTTTCCTGAATCTGCACCAATCCCTTATGGTGTTTAGTGACTGTAAATCATTTTATAAGAAAAGGTTAGGTAGTGATAATACAAGACCTTAACATGTGTTGCTTTCCTTCCGAAGGTAGATGTTTGCTCTCTTGTAGCAACATGCTTTGGGAGGATTTCATTCTCTGACTCCAAGTTCAGAATCTCAGTGTTCGGACTGCAAAAAGGGAGATTAGAATCTTCTTAAGATGGTAGAAAATGATAATGAACAGCTCATTAAAGACAGGTCACTACAACAAGGCTTGAGAGCTCATCAAAGACAGGTCGCTACTTCAAGCAATGATTCGTCTTTTACATGTAAGGACTGATCAAGGGGATAGACACGTGGATTGATGGAGTCTTTATGCTCTGGTATCAAGATGAATTCCATGACGAGGCACAATACGAAAAGAAATAAAAAAGATATGAAACCAAAAACATGGAACTAAAATGTGTGCTATAGTATAAGGCAACCTACATAAGCAGCTTTAATATTTGGTGTTGAAGTTTAACCATTTCATTTGTTTAATGATGGCAGAGACCATATTGTAAATCAGACCCGTCAGCTCTTTCTCGGTAATAAGCCACTAATCTCTTTGAATGGCAACAACAACAAAAAATCAGAAGATAGAAAGTTAATTTAAATTTTATATAAAGTAGAATATCCTCGCACCTTTAACATGAATAATAGGAGAAAAAAAATGATTATGAGTCCCACATGGTGTACTGTGTTGAGATGAAGGGCTGTCAAAAAGTTTGGGGTAATCCTTTCCCAGAATCACTAATCATTTCCAAAAAGCAGTAGGGCTGTCAAAAAGTTTCACGTTGACCCGACGCGATCGGATCGTAAATTTGGGGTATTTTGGGGTCAGGCCGAACTCTTCTTCGGGTATGGAGCCGCTATCAGCCGGTGTTTGATTAGGGTCGGGCCGGAACGGATCAGTGCGAGCCTTTTTAGTATCGGTACCGTGCGGGCCTTTTGGCCCGCCATCTGGGCCGTCTCCTTCTCTCTCCCGTTTTCTCTCTGTCGGTCGATCGCCTCCTCACTCTCGTTTTTCAACCCAAAATTTCAACCCCGCCAGTACACCACCAACACAGCCACCGTCGTTGCCCAACCACCGCCGTTGCCGCCCTACCACCACCGTCACCGAGAAGAGGAAAGGAAGCTCAGGGGGTTGTGGAGAAGAAGAAAGGAAGAAGAGGGCTTGGAAGCGTGATTGGTTGCAGTGCGTCCGGTTGTTTCTGCAGCTCGTCGCCGCCGACGTTTAGCTGGCCAATTCACCGTCAAAAACAAGGTGAGCCTCACTCCACCACCCCGCACTGGTTTGCTTTGTTGGAAGATATGATTTTGTAATCTCTTTTGATAGGAAATCAAATATACTTTAGGATGGAAGAAGATAGGCAAATGTGGAATTCCCTTTATTACTTTTCTTCATTGTAATTAAATACAGAATTACATGTACAGAATCATTCAATGAAAAAGAAGATAATTGCTTCTTCGCGAAAAAGAAGATAATTGCTTCTTCGCCTTTGCTCTGTCTTCCGAACACATTCTTCTTCTTTTTCTGACATGGTATCAGAGCTTCTCTGGTTCTGAACTGATTTGCTTCCGCTTCCGATTGCCTCATACACCAACCTCGAATTTTCAGAAAAAGCGTTGCCAAAGGAATCAAAGTCCTTGATTGCCTAAAGGAACTGCATCTGCAAAGAGGAGATAACAGAGGAATCAAAATTCTTTTTTTCAACATGTCTATACCACCAGATCGCACCTTTACTCCCGTTGATGAATCTTCCTCAGATGCTTTGACGCGAGCCTTGGGAGACCAAGATACAGCTGCTATAGTCCCTGCATCAGAACGTCAACAACAAATTCAGGGCCAACCTCCGCACGTGCCATGGCAACAACAGGCTCAAGCAATTACAGGGCAACCATTCGCAGGTCACCCTTACCAATGGATGCCATATCCATGGTATCCTGGGCCTATCCCCAACGCATCATTGCCTAGCTACCACAGCAGCACGCGGGCTGAAGTAGGTCCACCAACCAGTGACGGGGCAAACCCTAGCATCAACCCGGAGCAGACGGGCGGATCACTTGTACCAGGTCATGGATTTCAGAATGTGAACTACAGATTTGGCCTCGGGGGTTCGGGTCAGGGAACGAATCCCTACCCGACTTCTGCACCAGGTTTCTTCCCGTATCATTTCCCTACTACCAGTGGCCGGCCGGAACCTGGCGATCCATTATACACAACAAACGGCGACAACCTAGAACTGAAGATTATAAGTCAACAATTGACAGGTGCAGATAATTATTCAAGTTGGTCGCGCGAGTTCCGGCGGGCACTTATAACAAAAGACAAGGAGGTTTTCATCGACGGATCGTTCCCGATTCCGTCCGACAAGAGAATGGCACGAATCTGGAGGCGATGCAGTCAACTGGTAAGAACCTAGATTGGGAACTGCATCGCGCTCGAGATCGCAGCCAGGCTTCCCCCGACGGAGGATCCGAAAAAAATGTGGGAAAACATTAGGGAGATGTATGGAAAACTCGATCAAGTGAAAAAAATTTATCTAACACAGCAAATTTCAGATCTGAAACAGGGGAACATGAGCATCGCAACAATATACAACAAGCTCTCGAGTCTATGGAATGAGTTGGAGGCAGCCGAGGAAAAATTCGACTAGCCCGATCACATCCAACAACAATACAAGCAGATGCGAGAAAGGGAGAAAGCAACGAGATTCCTTCTCATCCTCAACGAAACTTACATGCCTTTCCGATCCCATATACTCACCATGGAGCCTCTGCCAAGTCTCGGCCGGATCTATCAACTCGCCATACAGGAGGAGAGCCAACAGAGATCGGCGGACCACAGCAAAGGAGGAGATGGAATTGCTTTGGCCGCGAAGACCCATTTCCATTCGACACAGAGAGGCTCGGGGAGGAGAGAGACGGATCTAGGGTTAATTTTCGAAAGCGAAAACCCTAGGGCCCTTATAAAGAGAAGCGCGGACGGTGGAGATCACTTCCACTATCAATCGAACGGTTCGCGATTGTTCCAGGGGGCGACAGGATCGGACGGCCCGCGTGGCATCATCTCCGCTTCATCCGATGGCTCACGTTCCGCTCTTTAAAGTCCATCCGACGGCTCCCGCAGCGGTTATTTAATCGGATCGGACGGCTACCGATCAACTGGCACCAATGGGCTGGATGGCTCGCGCGGCCCACTTCTTGGAGGATCCGACGGCTTATATGGGCCTATTTCAGCCCAAGCTTTTAGGCCCAATTCAAATGCAAAAAATAATGGGCCAAAAGGAAGAGGTAAGATGTACTGTGATTATTGTAAGCGCCTGCACCATACAATTGAGAACTGCTGAAAATTGCATGGAAAGCCAGGAGAAAAAGAAAAAGGGAAATTTTCCTCAGTTTTTCAGGTGTCAGGCCAGCACATGGGAAAATCAATTACCCATGAACAATATCATGAGCTGATGGAAACTTTGAAGAAATTGGATCCCTTCGATAAAGGAGGCAGCTTCACAGGTACATCCTATTGTTTGATGAACTCGATTTCAAAGGATGCATGGATTATCGATTCAGGTGCTAGTGATCACATGTCTGTGATAGGAATTTACTTTCAGATATTACAAAATTATCTTTTCCTATATCAGTACAACTCCCAAATGGAAATACCACCAAAGTCATAATGACTGAGACTGTAAAGCTTAGCTCTCTTGTTACTATTAAAAACGTGCTTTACGTACCCGATTTCCATTTCAATTTGATCTCAGTTGCCCGAGCTTGTGAAGAAAATTCATGCCATATTCTTTTCCATTTTGATAAATGTTTCTTTCAGGCCCGTTCGATTGGCACACTGATGGGCTTGGGTAGAGTCAGCCATGGATTATATTTTTGGTTGGATTTTCCACACCCTTTTAAGTCATCTCCTGTTGAATTCAATAAATCTCTATGTAATGCTACTGCCAATGGCATTAATTTCCTTAATCATAAACATTTGGGCCATAGTGCATTATTTCCCTATCCTAAATGTCCCATTTGTCCCATGGCAAAGCAAACACGTGCTCCTTTCCAGAATAGCAATTCTAGAGCAACATATATTTTTTCTCTTATTCATGCTTATGTTAGGGGGCCTTATCATACTTTAAATCATGATGGCTCTAGGTTCTTCCTCACTATTGTGGATGACTATTCTCGTGCCACATGGATTTTCCTCATGCAATCAAAAAACCAGGTCTTTTCTCATTTAAAGACATTCCTTTCCTTATCCAAAACTCAATTTCAAAAACCAATCCGTAGGATACGTACTGATAATGGAAAAGAATTTTTTAATGCTGAATGTACTTCCTTATTCACTTTACATGGGATATTGCATGAGAGCTCTTGTGTTCACACACCCCAGCAGAATGGAGTTGTTGAAAGAAAACATCGCCATCTTTTAGAAGTGGCACGTGCACTTAAATTTCAAGCCTCTATTCCCGAAAAGTTTTGGGGAGATTGTGTAATTACTGCAGCATATCGTATGCCATCACGCATCTTAAAAGGAAAGACACCTTTTGAATTATTATATGGGAGAAAGCCGGATTTATCTCATCTCAAAGTCTTTGGGTGTCTGTGCTATGTCACTACGGTGGGCCATAGAGATAAAATGGCGCCACGAGCTACTCAATGCATTTTCATGGGCTATCCAACTTTGCAAAAGGGATATAGGCTTTATGCACCCTCTACAGGAAATTTCTTTATCAGCAGGGATGTTGTTTTTCATGAAAATGTTTTTCCTTTTTCATTAACATCACCTGAAGAAGAGAAGACAAATCGCCAATTCTTATTGGAGGAAGATTCATCAACTGGAGGAACATTTATTATTCCTCCTCCTCCAAGAGAAGTTGATGTCTTGCCTATAACACCTCTTGCAAGTCCTGCTGAAAATTTCATTAAGCAGCCATATATAGAAGAATCGTTGCATGAAGAACCAGCATAGTTGGAGGATACTTCAGAAACAACCACTACTGAAGAAGTATCCACCACACCAGAGGAGCCACAGAGGCGTTCTCATCGAATCACTCGACCACCAACTTGGACGAAGGATTATATATGCGGTTCTTCACATTCATCAGGTACTCGATACCCCATCTCTTCTTATGTCTCCTTTGATAGATTGTCGGCAGACCATCTATGTTGCATAAGTCGTATTTCTGAAGGTCAAGAACCTTCTAGTTATAATGAAGCCAAAGATGATCCTCGTTGGCAAAAGGCCATGGAATCTGAATTGCATGCATTGATGGAAAACCGCACTTAGGATGTTGTCTCCATTCCTGCTCATCGCAAACCTATTGGATGTAAATGGGTATATAAAATAAAATATAGAGTAGATGGTTCTGTGGAAAGATACAAAGCACGGTTGGTGGCAAAAGGCTTCACCCAGCGAGAAGGTTTTGATTATCACGAAACTTTTTCTCCTGTAGCAAAGGATGTCACGGTTCGTACTTTTTTGTCTATTGCTACTCTTCGTGATTGGCCATTACACCAAATGGATGTCCATAATGCTTTCTTACATGGTGATCTGGATGAAGAAATATATATGGAACTTCTGCCAGGATTACGGAGATAGGGGGAGTCGAAGGTATGTCGTCTCCGTAAATCTCTTTATGGCTTGAAACAAGCCTCCCGACAGTGGTATGCTAAATTCACAAGTGCTCTTGGCTGCTAGGTTCAAGCAATCCAAGTATGACTATGCCTTATTCACCTGGACAAAAGGTATGTCATCCATTTACTTGATGATCTATGTTGATGATATCCTTATCATGGGGAATGATGATTCTGCTGTTAAAAAACTTAAAGAGTATCTGCATTCGACTTTTCATATCAAAGACTTAGGGTCGCCTAAGTATTTTCTTGGAATTGAAATAGCTCGCTCAGATCAAGGCATCTCATTAAGTCAGCGGAAATTTGTGATGGAGATTATATCAGAAGCAGGATTATCAGGTTGTAGACCATCAGTCATTCCTATTGAGCAAAATGCTAAACTGACCTCTGTCAGCTATGACACTGGCATATCCTCTTCTTCTGATGATCCTCTGTTGCAAGATCCCTCAGGATATTAGAGACTAGTAGGGAAATTGATATATCTCACCATGACTAGGGCGGATATTTGTTATGCAGTACAGACTCTTAGTCAGTTTATGCACAGTCCAAAATAGTCTCACATGAATGTAGCCCTAAAGATTGTGAGATACTTGAAGACTTGTCCAGGTTTGGGAATACTTCTTTCCCGAAAGTGTAACATGGAAATGATAGCTTATTGCGATGCAGATTATGCCACATGCCCTATGAGTAGTAGGTATATTACTGGTTTCTGCATTAAATTTGGGGAATCATTACTCTCATGGAAGACAAAGAAACAGTCTACTGTATCTTTATCTTCGGCTGAAGCTGAATACCGGTCTATGGCCAAGACTGTATGTGAAATAGTCTGGTTAAGGGGTCTACTTCTGGATCTCGGAGCTCCTGTTAAAGGGCCAACTTTACTCTTCTGTGATAATGATTCAACACTCAAGCTTGCAGCAAATCCTGTACTACATGAGAGGACGAAGTATATAGAAGTTGATTGTCATTTTACTCGGGAAAAGATTCAAGAAGGAATTGTCAAGACAAGAGGAATAAGGACTTCGGAACAGCCTGCTGATATATTCACTAAACCTCTTTGTCAAAGACAACATACATATCTTCTACACAAGCTAGGTGTCTTGGACATATACAGACCACCAGCTTGAGGGGGGGAGTGTTGGAAGATATGATTTTGTAATCTCTTTTGATAGGAAATCAAATATACTTTAGGATAGAAGAAGATAGGAAAATATAGAATTCCCTTTATTACTTTTCTTCATTGTAATTAAATACAGAATTACATGTACAGAATCATTCAATGAAAAAGAAGATAATTGCTTCTTCGCCTTTGCTCTGTCTTCCAAACACCTTCTTCTTCTTTTTCTGACATGCTTGTCAGACCCTGTATCTAGCTTCTACGAGCTAAAAATAGCTTTTTTCGACGTGTGGGTACATCCCGGTTTCGGCTTTGCAGGCAGGTGGTGGTCGGCAGCATCGTTCGAGCCTATCATTCGCGTATTGGTTTTGGCAAGATTTGGCGGTGTTCGAGTTGATCGAACCCTTTCAAGGTTACTAAATCGATGTAAGTGTCTTCACGAATCTTCGATTCATTTTCTTTCTGTGTTCTTTCTTTTGGGGGGTTTTGGTAGTGGTGGTGAGAGCCCTCTTTGGTCGTCAAATTAGATCTGGTCTACACTGTTTGTCCTTTTGCTGGAAGTGGTTTTTCTGATAGAATCTCTAGTGTCCTGCTGTTGAAGTTTGATGCAAATCGATTTTAAAAATTGAACTTTCAATGTTACCCCGTGGTTGTGTTCAAAGCACGTGTAATTGCCAAGACATGAGGAAGAAATTATTGTTTACTTTGAAAGTTTACTCCCTTCCTTCCTCACATGATTATGAGTCGCACATGGTCTACTGTATTGAGAGGGAGGGACTACTCCTAGAATCACTAATCATCTCCCACAAGCAGCAGGGGCGTCAAACCGGGAAGTACCCGCATGTCAAAAAAGCTATTTTAAACTCGTAGGGTTGGGCCAGGGCCTTTTTGACATCCCTTCTATGTATGGTGGTTGCATTTATATAAAATAAAATAAAAAATTAAATCAATAGTAGAATGTAAATACAAAATGTTGAACTCAAAGAGACACACCTCATTTGAAAATTTAAACTAATTATAGAAAAGTTACATGCACGATTATATTCAAGATTCCCCCCCATAGAGTTATGCACTAACATTTAGCAACTCCCAACATGATTGATTAATTGAAAGAAAGAACCCGGTGATCAAGGATCATAGTACCTGTGGACCATAAGACAATTCTAGGGAACATCCTACTTCCACCAATTCCATAGTTCGGATGAAGAGAGTACGAGCAAGAAAATATGCATGAATGTTTAGACGACAAGAATGGTTAAACAAACTGCCTATGGCGTAAATAGCTTGACCAATGCTGACCTAGATAATAATTACCAAAGCAGATAAAAAAAGATTAGAAAGACTTTCTTCAAGAAATAAGAATGAGTTATGTTGGAAGATATGATACTGATCTGGAGATCATTTATTTTAGTCAATTTAGGATTAGATCTGATATACTTAGGTTTAAGAAATATAATCATTCTTTATTTATTGTTCTCCTTGTATTATATAAAGATTGATCTGTACATCATTTTACAACACGAATCAATATACACATGTTGACACCTAAATTTTGGCGACCCATTTAGACATTTATTGTATTAAAAAATTAGGGGTTAATTTTATCCCTAAAAAAATAAAATCACATGGCATATAGTTTAGGAACATTTTTTGAACCGACGGCAAGTGCAAAATTTTTCACATGTTCCGTTGGGATTTTCATATATTTAGGCAATATACACCGAGTGATGTATTTTTGATGGAAAGGAAATTCTCAAATGAAATATTGGAAAAAAACACAAAAAATATTGCGCGTGGTGGGATGATATATTCAATAATATTTTCAGACGAAAGAAAGTTGCAGAAATTAAATATACCACGGAGATACAATTTTTCGGTGTATAAAAGGAGTCGTGTACAGACAAAAAAAAAAAAAGGAGGCCACTCACAATAGAATACACGGCCATTAGGAGGCTTCTTCTCGAATTTTCTAGGGTTTTTCTTGGGATCATTGGGCAAAAGATGCTTCCTTTCGTTCTTTGAAAAAATCACACACAAAAAAAAAAAAAGCTTGGGAGGAAGGGCAGGTTTTGCTAAAAAGGTTCAGAAAAGTGAAAGAGCAGAGAAGAGTCAGCAGAGAGAGGGACGTGGGAAGCGACGTGCAGCAGAAGAAAAAAAAAGAAAAAACAAAACTGAGGAAGAAGAAGACCGGCGCTCCCCACTGCCCGATCCCCTCACCGGGGCACCAGCGGCCAGGCCACCGTTACGCTGGCCGCCTTGCCGCGTCACTGCACCCGCACCGCACTACCGCTCCGCTTCCGCCGCGTCCCGCCTCGCCGTCGCTGTTCCCGTGCCCTCTGCCGGAGTCTCTGCTCCGCCTCCGACTCGGCACCACCACCGCTCCGGTGCTTCCTCGAGCACAGCCTTGCAGCAGCTCATCGCGCCCGAGCCGACCACCCGAGTCTCCCTCGCTGCGACGCCCACACCGCCGACTCGCCTGTCGCCGGAGCCCTCCTTCGCCCGCGAGCTCGACGCCCCGCCAGCAAGTCCCGAACAGAACGCCGGCCCCCCTACGGAGACGCCTCCGCTTTGACGCCGTCGCCCTACCCGGTCTCCGCCGTTGCTGTTTCGGCTCTCCGTTCGTGTTCTTTGTCCCCGCGCCACCTCTGCCGGCCGCCGCCGATCCGCGCCCCCGAAGTCGCCGGTAGCCCGACGCCCCTACCTGCGACGTTGCTGCTGCTTTGCTCCGCCCGCCTTGGTCTGTCTCGCCAGAGTCGGACCCGAGTCAGATCTGCAGCTCTCCGTCCGCTCGACGCCGCCGCCGCTCCTGCTCTGGCCGCGATCTGCACTGCCCAGCAACCGACGCCCCTGTCTGCGACGCTGCCGCTGCTCTGCTCCTCCCTGCTCTGTCCGTGAGCCGAAACTCCGCCCTACAGCTCCGTCTCTGCTCCGGCCAGCGGCCGACGCTGCTCCTGCCCAGCACTGCCGGTCCTGCACTTCCGCGAGCACACCACCGCAGCAGCTCGCCGGAGCCGGTCGCCGAGCCCCCCTGCTGCCAGGTTTCCTCTGCCGCGCCGGGCTGCAGCCCCTGACCGAGCACCCACCACTGCCGCCTGCCTCCTTTGGAAACAAAAGGAAAAAAAGCGAAAAAGGAAAAAGAAAACAAATCACATTAGGTAGTTTGTTTTTCCATTTACCTTTTATTTTATTTTATTTTATTTGCTCTTTTTTAGCATAGTTGTTCTTTAAATGCATGATTGTGATTCCAACATGAAATTATCCTCGTCAATCCGATTTTCGAAAAATCCGACTCGCAATTACTTAAAAAAAATGCCAATCCGATCTCCCGCTGAGATCCGATTCGTGATTTATGTGAAATTGGCCAACCCGATCTCACGCCGAGATATATTTCATTAATTTGGGATCAATATGGCTTGATTTTTGTAGTGTTATTTTTAAATTAGTTTTCTTTAAAAAAATAAAATAAATGTAGTTTTAGGGTTTGCATGTTCATAATAGGTATTTTATTTCGAATTTTCAAAAAATAAAAAAAAAATCAAATCAATTAATTTAGGTTGCTAGTTTTCTTTAAAACTTGGATTGCATGTTTGATTATTTGGCAATTATTAATTTCGAAATTTAAAAAAAGGGAAAAAAGGAAAAACACAAAAAAAAATCATTATGCATATGTCATGTAGAATTAGGGCATTCTTTGCATGTCATTGCATGTTAAGATTGCATATTATAGGTTTAGATAATTTCTCCTAAATAGATTCCATGCTTATTAGGAAAATAAAAATCATGTGCACGCTCATATAGAATTAGTTTAATACAATGCACGCGTCATTTAGTGATTTTTGTTAGGTTCATTTAATTAGAAATTGCCCATCATTAGAATTAGGTCATTAGATTAATTTAGATTGCATATTTAAGTGTTGCATTTCTTTAATTTCGAATCTCATAGAAAATACAAAAAAAAAATATTTTTAGAATAAATCCATCTCATGCTTCAGGATAGACTACATGATTATTTATGTCATATCACTTAGATCATATAGCTAAGTCATGTTGCCATTTCATGTTAAATTAGTGACATGCATTACATATTGCATGATTTTCATTAATTAAGCGAAAAAAAAAATAAAAATTACTTGTTAATTAGAAACCATATCTAGGGTTGTTGATGTGGATTTTAATTTAACATGCAGATGCTTTCGTTGCTTTACGAGATAAGTCCCGCAATTTATTTATTGCTTTACTTGGGTGTTAAATTGGTGGTTTAAGACCCGCATGATCACTTCACATGTTAAGGAAGTAGATTTAAAATCAATTCAAGCTGCCTACAAAACTTTTTTAAAATAAAAGAAATGGTAAAAAGGGCGTTAGAGAAATCTAAGCGTAATCAAGTCCCCCGCACCCAAATCTCGGTTCGTAGAAGTAAAAAGTAAAACTCCGTTACTTTACTTGGGTTTCTAATCGACCCACCAAAAATAGATTAGTGGCGACTTCTAATTAAAACAATTGCATGTTAAGAACTTGAACCGAAAGGCGCGAATTGGTATGGGCTTGGGAGAGCCCGAGTTAAGTTTAGGCTTAACAATCCATTAGCCAAACCCTAGGTGGTTCATACCCCGAAAAAATTGGTCGCGACAACACAAAAATCTTCCCACGTCTTCTTCGTGCTATTATTCTTTTCTTCAACAGATTCTGACAAGTTAAGTATCCAAAATCTATCTAGCAAGGGAATAGCGCCAGCAAGCTTGGATGGAATAGCCGTCGATATATTAGTTGGGCAACAGGTGCACAACAAGACAAGAATTACTAAGGACAATGAGCACGATTCATGTTTTATCTCCTATAAAGTCACAGGCCTAGTTAGTAAAGGTGAAATAAATAACCGTCGAAAGAGTCTTAGTCCAGCAACAAAAATAATGAATATCCCCCGAAATCATGGTTACATCGTTCAGTCTACCTACATACGAATTAATGCCTACCTATAGCAAAGCAAGCTGTCCGAGAATGTAGATAGTGAAATCAAGTTAATCAACACTTTTTTTCCTCAAAACATACTCGTTGAATCATCATTTTTTACGTCATAATAAACGTTGCATCAACAATCATTTTGGCTGTAAAGGAAAAGTGCAGAAAATGAGAAAAAAAGGGAAACGAATAGTTAACTGCCGAGAAGTCCACAAATGATTCTCGAGTTGCAAGATGAGGAAAGTTCACAATGTTAACATAAGTGCACGTAACTCACGGGCTGCAAAATCGGAGCCATCAGCTGAAGGGTGCGAAGAGGACAATCCTTCACTTCCGGGACCCTTTGCCATACTTGGTTTTATCTCGCTCGTCATTTTACAGAAGAATATAACTGCAGATTGGAGGCAAACAAATATCAAAACACTCACAATGAAAGGCTCCTTTGCCATAGAAAAGTTTTAAACTTTTTCGTTTTCTACTCAAGCGAGCGTGATAAACGAACACTAGCTTCGAGTCTACCAGCAACAGAGAGAGAGAGAGAGTCACGAGAGTGATGGCGTCGTTAAGGGCTTCCGTGAATACGCTTCGGGGTTTCTCTTTGGACCTCAAACGGAAGGATGCAAAGAAGAAAAAGGGGGAGAGGGTAGTGGGATGCGACGAAACGAAGAAGAAAAGGGGGAAGAGGCGGGTCCCTGCAGAGAGAGAGAGGGGAAGTCCAAGGTTTCTCTTCGGACGCGAAGAAGAAGGGCGAGAGGCTGAGGATGTGACAAGACAAAACGAAGGAGGAGATGAAGGAGAGGTAAAGGGGTAGGGGAGAGTGTGTCCGTACACTTTCCAAGACATGAAATCTTAGGCCCCGTTTGGTAATCATCCAAACAATGCCAAATTCTGATTCTTTGTTCCCAAAAATCAACTTGAGCTTAGAATCACGTTTGGTAAAATTTTTGTTCTCGGAAACAGATTGGGAATAGAATCAAGAACTAAAACAACGTTGATTCTTGTTTCGGGAACCAATTTGAGAATCAAAATCAAGAACTCTTCTTCTTCCCTTCCGCTATCTCAAGACCGCCGTCCACCACCGCCTGCCACTGTCCGCCGTCCGCCGCTGCCATCCGCCGCCGTTGACCGCCGGTCCGGCGAGCTCGTCGGAGGCTTGCCAGACCAGGGCGAGGTCCGGCAAGCTTGCCGGAGGCAAGCCCAGCCACTAGCGAGGCTCGGCCTCGCCGAGGCTGGGTAGGGGCTGGGCAAGCCTCACGACGCCCAGCCCCACCGATGGCCAGGCGAGCCTTGCCCAACTGCCGGTGAGCCTCGGCCGACGAGGGTCGACGACGCTCCGGTGAGGTCGCCGGCCCTCGTCTGGCTGGTCACCGGTCTGACGACCAGCCACAAAAAGAAGAAGAAGATGAGAAAAATGAAAAAAAGAAAAGAAAAAAAGGAAAAAAGTAAAAAAAAAATATTTAAAAATTTAAATAAATTGATTTAGAACAGAATTAATTAGCACAATACCAAACACAATTTTATTCCAGAATCAGAAATTTTGGACAGTTACCAAACGATTTAAAATACTTAGAATCAGTTCCTGGGAACAGAATAAAAAAGAATCAGTTCTGATCAGAATCTACTCCCGGGAATAGAATCGTTACCAAACGCGCCCTTATTCAAAATAATCTGTTTTCTATTCTCTGCTGATTTTGATTTTGTTGTTTTTATCGTTATTATTTAATTTGGAGGTATGCCATTGATTTTTGTCTCTTTTTTATTTGTCCAGCCTAGGGGATGCGACATTACTCCTATCCCGCGCCCGCAAAATAGCGGCGTCCTCCTCACAAATTCAAAACCATTAACTTTTTATATGGGAGTCCAGTCCACACACACAATATATAAATATCATTTTAATTAAAATTATTCATTATCTGCTATTAATATTGTTGTTATTGTATTCAGAGATTTATCCTTCTCCCTCTTTGACTTTGAAGCTATTTGATTGAGACTTTTTACTTTCTTGAAATGATTATGAGACACCGGAGATTAATGCCTATAGTGGTTATTCTCATAAATATTAACTTAGGAATATATAAAAAAGAAAAGAACTTTTAGGCCTTTCGCAATACCTAATTGATCTAACCGAATTACCATCGAGGTCTCAGCACAAGAGGGACCATCACCCATGCCTTCTTGAACATGGGTTAATGCTGGAGTCTTGACTAATTAGCTCACACTTATCGTAATCTCCGAACAGTTTTTGCATTTCTTGTGCCCAATTGAGGCTCTGCTATGTAATTTAGCATCTTGGCCTAATTTGCCTATCTGATTCGACATGACTGTAATTGTTATGCGAGATTCTCTCTCGGGTTATGGCCTTGTCCCAAATCTCATACAAGAAGTCAATGCATGGACTTTCTTTGTAGGCTATCACTCTGTTTGTTCTCATCCTTGGGACCCACCACCATGACTTATGCTTTGCCGAATGTAATCTGAGGGAAGATACCAAGACAGTTAATCCAACGAGTTGATAAATTTTGAGACCAATCAGGGTTAATTAGATCATTTGCCTAATAATGATCTTTGGTTTATTAAAAGAAGAAGATTGCCAGAACCACATAGCAAAGGAGCCCATAAGCTGGCATTGTCGACTAGTGCTGATGAAGGCAGAATTCTCCAAATGGGGAAACTAAGGAGGAGGAACGATACTTTGAGAAACTTCTCTATGCTCATTTCTATGGACACTATTAGGGGTGAGCAGTTCCCGATTCCTTACAGGTTCCGCTTGGAACCTGGAACCTACCCTCGGGTACAGGTTCCTCATTTTTTAGAACCTGGAACCTACCTGTCGAACTGAGAACTTGGAACCTACCCTGTCACAGGTTTTGGGGTCGGTTCCAGGTTCCAACAGGTTCCTTTTTTTTTTTTTTTTTTTCTTTTTTAGTTAAAAAAAGTGAAAATGAATGCAGCAATAATAAACAAACTTGTCATTCATCGAAGATAATTTAACACAAACAGTAAACAACATTTTAGAAGCAATAAACAAACTATTTTTACACTTATGAACAATCCAGTAGTTCGAGCACATGATGGATGAAATGTGCTCGACAAAGGACCATAATTGCACCTGTGCATAAGAGCCGACTTAGCTTCATCTACTTATAATGAACACAGAGTTCATAAAATCATAAAGGTAAGTTCACCCGCACGTTTCTATCAAATGATGTCTTGGGAAAAATTGTGCATTCCTTGCTATCCTACTAACTTTATGCAGGTGGCATACCTGGGAAAACTTGTTTAAATCAGCAAAAGACTCATAGCTCATGCTTTGATGCAGCTTATGATAAAATGTCTTCAAGTTCCCAAAGATTTTCACCAAAGTCAGCACTCCTCTGCTGGAAATTGGAATGGCTGGATGATCCCTCCACTGAGAACGAAGAGGAGGTGCTGCTACTAGAGGTGGAATACCTGCCATTTCTGGGCGTAGTCTGTTTGTGGCTATGCTTCCATTTTTCAAGACGTTGCTAGTCAAGAACTCCAACACTAAAAGCTTTCTCCAGAACATTTTTCCCCCTCTCAAGAATAGCCGGCAACTTCGACATGTACTTAACTAGTTCATCATCCTCAGTTGTATTTCTTCTGGTTCTGGCATTCTATTTATCGTCCAAAGGATAAGTTGGTTCATCTTCTATAGCATTCGTGATTTCACGATCGAAATCGGCATATGACAAATTAGCATCTACTTGGAGAAGAGTTATACCTTTCGCTTTTCTGCAAAGCGTTTTGCAAAGAACCATTAACCATGTACTCTTATCATCGTTGCTACGTAACCTCCAGGACCATCAAGCACAACACCGTAAAAGGCCACCACATTTGGATGATGCAAGTCAGCAAGGTTGATTGCCTCATTCCAGAAATCATATCTCTATCTCAGCATAGCAACAGTGCCAATGATTCAAAAAGAATACTATTAAATATCAAAAACAACAAAAAGCAAGAAGATCCATACCATTCACTCTTGCTCTGAGGGCTTCCCAGAAAAGCACCTATCAATATCATTGATTCTTTTGATGGCTACATCAGTACCCCTCCATTTTCCATGATAAACAGTCCCATAAGTGCCAGAACCTAATTCTCGCAACTCTTCAAGATCACCGTTCTTAATTATCTACAGAATGGAAATTCAAGCAAATTAAGAGCTAAGTCCCAGGAAAACCAAACATGTATCATAGTGAAGCAAATCTCTCACTTGCAAGCGACCAATGCCATCTGATACTGGAAACCCGAAATTCATCCTCTCTGCCACTGTAGAATTAGCATCCTACATGAAAATGTCAGATGTACATGATCATCAAAATGAATGCACTTGAAGGACAAAGCAACCTCATGTATACAAACATTTATGAACACAAAAGAGCTCAATCACCTTAGTGTCAGCTTCTTGCTACATTATAAGTAGACATCAACTTGCCAACCCCTGTTTTTCGAAGGGAAAAAAATAAATAAATACACTACATCCACTTGTGGTTTGATCCTAATGCGAGCTCAACACTTTTGTCATAAGTGTTTCAACACTCATTTACAACATTCAGCCTGCTAAACACTTTTTATGCAAGTGATGATAAATAGGCATCGTAGAAAATGCAAGTGAGAATAGTGTGACTTTCATAATATAGGCTATCAACTTGAATTTCGCCCAAAACATAGTTATTAGTTTGACATTTGTCCTATCACACTATTTGAGTTCCTAGATTTCTTTAACCTATGCTCCAAAGAGGAATGAAATATCCTCATCTTTAAGGGCTAAACAAACAAGAAACTAGCTTTGACTTCTAAAGCCAATTGATATTTCTTCATTTTCACTAACAAGTTAACGTAAAATGAGCAATCGTTTTCCAAAAGGAGATTCTTCCTCAAAGAACCCAACCGCAAAGAGAAAAAGAAATCTATCAATTCAG
This sequence comes from Eucalyptus pumila, assembly GCA_016097595.1. Lineage (NCBI taxonomy): Eukaryota > Viridiplantae > Streptophyta > Magnoliopsida > Myrtales > Myrtaceae > Eucalyptus > Eucalyptus pumila. Next base: position 84,522 of record CM027847.1, read on the forward strand.
ATGTCCGTCTAATTCTAATTAAGTTGTTTCTCTTATGTCCTACAAGGACTATAATAGGCTTAACCAATCCACTCTCCAACTTCTATGACACCAAACCCCCCTCCCCCAAAAAAAAAAAAAAACCACCCAAGACAGAGATTGGCTCGGCAAATTACCCAATCCATGCAAAATAGTCCTGATATATAAATTTTTCCAATAAACCATGAGTGAACGAGATACATCATTTCAAATTAACTACATAGGCATGAAAAGACAGTCACTTTGGCGTGTGTTCCACTATGCAAATGTGAAATCGGTAAAGTAACAAGTGCATAATGTTGCTAGACGGGCAAATCTCCACTTACTCAAAAATCAAGCGACGGTGTCTTGACTCCTGAGCGATGGTGGTGTCGAGGGCGATCGACAAGCCAGAGGTCAGCGGCGGTGGTGTCGAGAGCGAGAGGAGGTGGCCTCGAGCAGGGGTCAGCGAGCGCCGCGCGGTGGCGTCGAGGGCGATCGGCGAGCCAGAGGTCAGCGGCGGTGGTGTCGAGAGCGAGAGGAGGTGGCCTCGAGCAGGGGTCAGCGAGCGCCGCGTGGTGGCGTCGAGGGCGATCGGCGAGCTAGAGGTCAGCGGCGGTGGTGTCGAGAGCGAGAGGAGGTGGCCTCGAGCAGGGTTCAGCGAGTGCCGCGCGGTGGCGTCGAGGGCAAGAGGAAGTGGCCTCTAGCAGGGGTCAGCGAGCAGTGGCGTTGAGGGCGAGTGAAGGTGGCGTCGAGGGCAAGCGACGGTGGCGTCAAGGGCGATCGGCGAGCCAGAGGTCAGCGGCGGTGGCGTCGAGAGCGAGAGGAGGTGGCCTCGAGCAGGGGTCAGCGAGCGGTGGCATCGAGGGCGAGCGATGATGGTGTCGAGGGCGATCGGCGAGCTAGAGGTCAGCGGTGGTGCCGTCGAGGGCGAGAGGAGGTGGCCTCGAGCAGGGGTCAGCGAGTGGTGGCGTCGAGGGTGAGCGACAGTGGCGTCGAGGGCAAACGGCGAGCCAGGGGTCAGCTGCGGTGCCGTCGAGGGCGAGCGGAGGTGGCCTCGACCCTTGAGCAAAGATCAATGGCGGTGGCGTTGAGGGCGACCGGCGGTGGCATCAAGGGCGACCGGCGGTGGCATCAAGGGCGACCAGCGGTGGCGTCGAGCAGAGGTGGAGAACGGACGAGCAAAGAGAGAGAACTGTAAGTGAAACAAAGTGTCGTGTGGAAGAGAGAGAACTGCTTTTGGGGTTTCTTCAGACCTAACTCAACTAATTTGGGGTTTTTTAGCCCTAACCGGACCGGTTCCGGAACCGGAACCGAGAACCGCCGGTTCCCAAAAAAAGGAACTGGGAACCGGAACCGGCCTCTTTAGAACCAAGAACCGAACCAGACCCTCCCCCGGTTCGGTTCCGGTTCCCGGTTCTACCCGGAACCACGCTCACCCCTAGACACTATATAATCTCACCATGATCAATGAAATAGCCTAGTGATATGTATTGCCCAAGAACTCCCACCACAAAATTTTTATTGAAGGGGAATAGTTATTTTAGGTTATACAAAAGATAATGAATGTTTCAGTATTCTAAATATTATATGGATCATGAAAGAAAACATGATAATTGTTTTGATATTCTTAAAGCGTCTCTAATATTATGAGATTTGATTTTTTCTATTGATATTATTTGGTAATTAAGTTATTATTAAGTGCGTGGAATAAATGAGGACTATTCAATAAAAGTGAAATTTAAAGGGATAGTTAACATTATTAGATGATAATTCCGATTTGTCACGATGTTGTGGTTGTTAATGGATAAAAGAAAGAAATTATAAATGTTTGACTGAGGATTCTTAAATTCAAATTACAATTGCTCAAGTTGAAGGAGAAGTATGGGCCGCATTACTCATATTGACGATATTTTAGAGGAAATTAGATGTATTAGGGATTTCACATAGAATGAAGCTATTGAATGACTACTATAGATATATAAATTGAGATATCACATAAGTTGATGCTGATTTAAATCGAGCATCGTTAGCTCTAGGTTTTTCTATATTTCAAGTCTATGATTTGAATTTGCAGGTTTTTGTCCGTTTGTGTTTTTTTTTTTTTTTAATTTCTCCTGCTAGCAATAGAACAAATTGTGAGCAAAATAATTAAATATGGAGAAAGAAATAGGCGTGCAAACATTTTCCAACAGGGTTTAATCTTCGTAAAAAAAAAAACACAAAATATGGGTAGAGGAACAATCATGCTATATTTGTCTATAACCCTTAGGATTGGATATAGTTAAAAAAAAAAAAAAAGTTATCTCCTCGTTGCAATGAAAAATTATGGTGCTACTTTCAATCATTTGAGAAGAAATGCCATGGAGTTATTAAAACTTTTATGAAGTTATTTAATTCAATTTAAGTTCATTATTAGAAGGCTCTGGACTTAAATGGTAGGGTTCGATGGTTAAAACTAATGTAATTATCTGAATTATGAATAGATTTCTTTTTTATGTTCAACATTTTTTTTTTGATTTAATTCAATATCTTCTTAGAATGTCAGTTTATTCATTTTAGCCAACTTTGACATCAAATGAAGGTTATCAACAAGAGAGTTGTCAATGAGATATGTATTTTTTTTTTTTTGCCCCTGATAACGCTAGCAAGAAACCACCACTCAACGTCACGCTTAAATTGCCTAATGATCCATCAGTCTTCCTACAATGGGGCTTTGAATTCCTGACCTCCCCGTGTAGGTCTAGAGCCTACCCAGCGAAGTCACTTGAGCCGGTGGTAATAGTAATAGTTAGGAAATTTAAAGATAGACTCGTACTATCTCAAAATCCATGAAATCACGGATAATCTCTCCCAATAGGTAGTTGGTAGTGTATATCTCCATACTATTTTTATGGAGCTAAACAAAGGCGAAAAAACAGAGAAGAAAGTGGAGAGCCCCACGCGCGCAACGGGGCGGCACCGTCAATGTCGATCAGTTGTGTGGGAAACCGTACATACGCAGCGACGTGATATCATCATTTCCCAATAAATAAAGGAGGGGGGGAGCGTCTCGTTGGCTCTCGTTCGAAAGAGCAAAAGGGGGAAGACCATTTCCAGCGACATCACAAGGTGCAAAAAAGTGGAGGTGGTGGGACTGAAGCGAAGGATGTCTAAAGAGCAGACGGAGAGCCATCTCCAGCGACGACAGGTCCAGGTATACCCACCCTCTCTCTCTCTCTCTCTCTCTCTCTCTCTCTCTCTCTCTCTCATTTCACGTTCGCGGTTCCTCCTCTTCCTCTGATGCATACCCAAGAACTGAGGTGGTGGTGGTGGCGGCTTTGATGTTGGTCTGTCAGCCCATGCGGGATTCGGAGGAGAAAGAGGAAGACAAGGAGTTGGATCTGGGTGCTGAGGAGCCCGACGCTCCACTTCCCCTCACCGCCACTTCTCGGGTAAACTCTTCTTCATCGCTCCGCATTCCCAACTGCTACTAAATCCCAATATCCTCGACCAATGCCCAACCCCATCATGTCCCTGCAGTTCCTGTACATGTTGGGCGATATAACGACGGGCCCGGCTCACAGGTTCAGCCAGTGGCTGGAATTGGTGCGCAAGCGCAGTGGCCGTTGCCGATCTTCTGGCTTCCCCCATCGCCCCCACCGTATTTGTGATACCATGCCACAATCTGGGTAACTCGCATTGCTCCCTCTCTCTTTTGCGTGTCTCCATTTAATGGACAAACGGGAGTTTCTAGCTAACATGTAGGGACGAATGTTAGTGCATTACACGTGGGTATCAGTCTCCAACCGAGAGCTTCTGATGTGTTAAGTAACAAATCGCTAGATCATGCAGGACCGAAGCTTCGACTAGTGATTCGAAACCTAGCCTATCCCCCGAGCAGTTCTCAGAAATTAGTTTGTGGGAAAGACTAGGGAAAGCTGCAACGCTTAATATTGAGTCGAGCTCTTTCTCATGGGCCATGCTTTCCTCTCTTCACCACACTGAACACAGCAGCAGCACTGAACATTCCGAGGATGAAATGAATAAACCTCTCGAGGTACTGCTGTCCTCGTATTGAGAGATGTTCTGTTACAGTACAGTGGATGTTATCTCAGTTGCAATATCAGTATCGTACTCACAACAGGATGATTATGAGGACTTGCCCACATTTAAACTAAATGCATAAGTTACTTGATTTTTGAGTTTGAAAGAGATGAGTCCTTGAGAATGGTTCTACCATGCTATGAAATTTGCTTAGTTGAAATAATTACTTATGAAGAATGCAACTTTTGGTGATCATGGAATTGTGTAATGTCTTCAGGGCGAGATGGTCGGAATAAATAAAGTTGGACAGTTTTCAGATGGTCTGTGGTTAATTTCACAGTAAGGATCCATTATCAATTTCCAATGGACAGGAGGGTTGGTGATTAGATTAAGGATCATCTGCACTTCTCACTCTGAGTGGTTACTGTCTAAAGCACATGATAAGTGCAAGCTGTGTTGCTCTCCATGAGCAGTGTTTTCCAATGGTAGAATTTCAACTTACTGTCTTCAGCGCTCTTCTACCAATTTCCAAGACACAGTCATGTCTTTCTTCATAGGCCTTTCACATTGGAGTGCCCTTTTAAGGGATATGTGAATTGCATCCATGGGATACATTAGTGGAACTACAGAGTTCCTCTGTTTGTTTCTTATATGATGAATTATGCATGCATCCATGCCTTCTTCCTGGCTTTGTTAAATAAATCCTCCAGTCAATCCAGTCGATGATAAGCAAGGCTGAACTGGGAAATTTATTTGTGTTTAGGAGAAGTTGTTTGAGCCTTTTCACAATGAACGGTTCCTTCTTTTCTCTTTGTAAAAATTAACCTGCTCCCTTGCTCTGTTGTATGTTATTCTCAAAAGTTAACACTTGTTGCGGCAGGTGACTGTCAATTCGGGGGGAGTTGTCTTCTTTGGGCTATTTAATCTGCCTAGTATTGGTGATGCATTTCCAAAGGAAGCAGTTGCTGTTATAAAGATATCATCATCTAGGATGGCCACGCAATCCGAACGCCTAGGCTATGAATTTGCAAAGTGGTTGGGCATCCAAACTCCTCAGGTTGTTTTGTAGGATAAAACATACTCCCTAGGCAATGATACTATCTCTTCCAATCTAGGCAGCTTTATCTGTTCCAACCTTTGTTCTTGCCAGAATTTTACCATGTTGTGGTATTGCAGGCCAGAGTCATTCATAATTCTAGCCCTGAATGGCTTCAAATAAAGGAAGCTGCAGAGCAAGCAAAAATGACAGCAATTTCAGAGGGAGATGATATTGGTGAAGTGACATGTGCAGAACTCTTGGAAGCTCTTGAGCTCGGTCGATGCCTTCTTCTGATGAGGTGTTCCTTGCACTGAATTTGAATCTTTAATCAGGTTCCTCCATGCTGTTCCATGGAATATTCTTTGATTGGCTTACCTCACAATATTGGATATTTTGGTAGATTGAGTTTTTGTTTTATCATACGAGTCTCGGTTGTTTTGGTTCTTCATTATCTTATCACACCAGATTATGGTCTCCATCATACCACAGCAGTTGCACAATGTGCTTCTTTGATCCTTCCATGGCCACAAGAGAGAGCATGAGATAACATGAAATTTCTCCAGAATGCCTCCAGCTTTTTTTCCCCTTAAATTGATGTAGATGTTTGTTTTGAACAGTTATGTACATGGTTCTCCGTTAATGGAAAGTTCAGCTGCATTTGAGTCTCGGGAAGCTGCAGAAAATACAGCAGCAGCTCTTGGCAGGGTCTTGATGCTGGACCTTGTGATCAGAAATGAAGACAGACTTCCTTGTCGTCAGCTACGGTGGCGGGGAAATCCTGCCAATCTATTATGTGCTGACAAGATGGCTTCCTCAGGGGCAGATGCATTGGAGGAGGCTTTTGATTCTGTGGTCCAGAGGTATAGACCAAGGGTCCTTAGAGCTCTTCAGAAGGAAAGGAGGGCAACATCCGTTGATAGTAGATTGACTGCTCATAATTCTGCTCTCATATCACAGACTTCCGACCTTTCTGATGTCACTGAATCACCAAAATCTACCAATATGAGCCAAAAGAGTGGGATGTCAAATGAGTCGACATCATCTGCTTTTCACATTGTGGCAATTGACTCTGGTGTGCCGCGTCGACCTCCACATGGAAAACGGGCAAATGACCAAGCAAATTATCCCAAGTTGGTTGAGCTGCTTCTCAATAGTTCTGAGTACGCATCAAACTTGTTGCATGAAATAAGCGGCGGCAGGTTAGGATCACCTCCTTTGCAGGATGGTGAAAATATAGATGAGATGTGTCTGGCTGAGGTTGCCTCTGTTGTCCATGAATTCCGTAATGGATTTCGTGCTGCTCTCAGGGACCTGCAAGGCTTCCATATTTTTTTACTTGCTCTTCACCAAAAACTGGATTCCTTATCACGATCTTTCTTTAACATAATTAACAAGACATCTTGGGGGGATTTTGACAAAGAGGACCTGGTGGTCCCTGAGTCACACTCAGCAGCTGCTGGTGTTCCAAGCTCTTCACCTAAGAAGGAACGGGGTGCTCCTTACCATACAGATTTAAGTGATTCAGAGTTGCAAAGAGCCGCACCGAGGTCATCTTCAGGAAATAAAGAAAGCTCAGATTCTAGTTCTCCTCTATCGCGAGAAAATTGGCATGGAAAACTCTGCAAAGGGAGTGGAGAGTCCTTTCGTAGCCTGCGCTTGACGGCAAAATTACGTGACTTTCATAAATATGCTAAGGTTGGTTTGCATCTATCCTTATCCTTGCTCTATAATGAACTTGGTCCAAGCACAATGGTGACAGTTCTTTAGCTTTTGCTGCAATGTTCAATTCTCAATGGGATAAATTGATTTTTGATTCATGAATACCACGGGCCAGTAATGTTTAGTAGGTGAACACTCTGTGCCTAAATGGATTGATCTTCTTTCATTACCACCTCTATTTTGCAAAATATTAAGCTCACAAATCACAGTTTTTCAGGTTGATGCTGACTCAAGTAAGGATTTGGAGCAGTGGAATGAGATGCTTAAGACTGATGCTGTAAAACTTTGTCAGGAAAACAATTTCAATACAGGATTTTTTGAGGGAAATGATAATAATAGTATAATCGATGCTTATGAATTGAAGGTATAATGAACAATCCCCTTATTCCTCCACAGAGTTGTAGTTCAATTCTAATCAATTTCCTGATGCATATATTCTTTCTAATACATTCAGTTGTATTCATAGGTTAGACTGGAACACATTCTTGAAAGGATAGCATTAATTTCTGAAGCAGCAAATACGGAGAGGCCATCTTCAATTACAAGTAGCTTGTTTATTGGTGGGGCTTTGGCAGCAAGATCAGTTTTTACACTGCAACATTTAAACATCACCCATGTTTTATGTTTGTGTTCCAATGAAATTGGACAATCAGATTCTCAGTATCCCGATTTGTTTAAATACAAGAACTTCTCTGTGAGTACTTAACTTGTTTACTTGAAGTCTCAGTGAGCATTCTTTTTTGTTAAGCTTTCTTCTTTCTGGCAATATTTGCCTGTGGTCAACTGCAGGATTATGACTGTCGTTCCTGCACACACTCACAAGCATTGAGGACTCGCACTTTTCATCACGATGGCTTGCTTTTGTAATCATGCCTTTGGATTTCTCATTGGATTTCTTGTCCACATAATGCCTCCTCACTACACACTACTTACCCTACTTCAGCAGATAAGTGATGATGAAGAGACCAATATCAGCAGTATTTTTGCTGAAGCATGCGATTTCATTGATCATGTAGAGAAGATAGGTGGGAAGGTGCTCGTTCATTGCTTTGAAGGCAGAAGCAGAAGTGCCACAATGGTGATTGCTTACTTGATGCTCAGGAAGTAAGTGTTGGTGTCCTTAACACACAGTGGAACAGGGGAACACAAAACTATTGTTTTTGTCAAGTGTAGTCTGCATCTCGGCATTTGACTAGAATTAAAGAACATCCATATCTTAATTGGAGCTGGTTGTAGTCTAGGGAATCTTAAGTGTTTAACAAACATTAGTTTACATGGTGTAAAATAGACATTGATTTGAAACTGGAAACCGGTCAAGTTACAAGCTTTTTCTTTTTCAGTTCAATTTGCAGTTCTTTGAACACTAGTTTACTGGTGTCTGAGTGCTTAACTATCAGACCAGTTAACTTTTACAGTTTTCATTCAGTTTACAAGTCTAGGTCCAGATGTGAGGTCTGTACCTTTAGGAATATACAAATTAACATGTTCATTTAAGACAAACGTGCATCTCTGCAGTGAAATATATTTTCATCTTTGCACAATGTGGTAGTCATTCGTGGAGGTCCTTTAGAATTTCGACAATAGCAAATGATCAAGCTTTCAGCATTTGTTTCTATGCTCGTGTTCATTGTCTTAGAGGGGAATCCTCATGCAAATGTTCTCTTGTTATGTAGAAATTTCACTCTGTTAGATGCATGGAGTACCCTTAAACGAGCTCATCGGCGAGCACAACCAAATGACGGGTTTGCTAGAATCCTTCTGGATCTTGACCGGAAGTTGCATGGGAAGGTCTCTATGGAATGGCAACAAAGAAAACCGGTGATGAAAGTCTGCTCTATCTGTGGGAAGAATGCCGGCCTCAGCAGCAGCTCACTCAAACTGCATTTGCAAAAGGCTCACAAGAAGCTATCGTCTGGGAGTGTGGATAGTGCAATGACAATGGAAATTCAAAAAGCGCTGACCGCACTTAAAATAAGTCGAGGCGGAAGTGTCAGCCCCACAAGCAGACGATCTCCTGTAATGGATGAGGAGTAAAAGCAAGCTCCTCCATGCTCACCAATATTTGTGTATTACCATGCAAAAATCCGAAACTTCTTCTATTTGTTCTCCAGTGATTGAGAGATGGCCAAATGCATTGCCTTTGAATCGATAGATTTATCCAGTCATAGATTCGACAGATAAAAGGCAATAATTTCTTCAGGAGAAAGAAATCTAAAGTCAACATATGGCGTCTAGATGTTGTTAAAGTACTAAAATCTTTTGTTGCGATGAGAAGACGACTATTCTTTAATATAGACAATCCTAGGGGTGCCCTCAAAAGGACTCTTACGCTTATTTCCCCTTTACAATGAGTGATCTGTTGTACGAGACGCAACGCGTGAGACTCCACATTTTGTGGTCCTCTCGTTTTATGAATCGATTGAACCCTGCTGGGAAGATGTTTTCGCAACTCTAGTCTTTCAATTGCATAATGTCGTCCATTTACAGAATGCCAATGCTCGTGGAATCAAAATTGTCATGCTACGTCTCCTCCATTTTAGTTGGAAAAACTCATGGTGAAATTCGTCCATGTTTGGTGTCACCAAAATATTATTCTTCATAATCGACGTCTAGATTAGGCTAGTCAATTAAGTGAGACTCATCGATGAAAATGGTTCGAGCCATAAGATAATCGATGATTGTATGGCATGGATATTAACAGTCAACACCGACATAAGCAAGAGCCAAGGGTAACCGGCAAGGCGTTGACAAGTGCGTAACGAGTTTGCCACCTAAATTTTTGGCTGGGTGTTGAGCGACACGATAACCTTAAGTGTAGGAATTGCAACCTCTTGTGGATGAGTTGGGTGTGCGAATAGAAAGCCTGGAATCACGAGAGTTTATTGTAATTGTGCTTAGAATAATAACCGTTTTGTAATTGTGCTACTGCCCCCAGCGAATGTGATGAACCCAGGAGCCACTCTTCCGGCGTTCGAGAGCTGCAAGGTCATGGGAGTCCGACGACAAGTTTGGGAGAGTCCGCCGGATCAAGGTGTCAGCTTCGCTCTGGTCAGCACGATCCCAACATAGCAGCAGCGCTGGGGGCAGGTGAGGTGCTGGCGAGGTGGGGCACACCTTGCCATTGAAACTCTCTTTCTTTCTTTCTTTTTAAATTTTCGTCGTAAGCCATCTTTGTATTTCGTATTCGAATACCACCTGTTAAGGACATTAGGTCCCTCGTATGAAAATCAAGAAGAAAAAGTTTTTTAGTCTCATAAATTTTATCTGAGTCAATTATTAAAGAGGGAATGGGTTAATTGAACGGGATATAACCTTCCAATTATTACCGGCCGTCTCTTAGTTTAATTTTTTTTCCCTTCTAATAATCACTCTCATGCCTTCATTTTGTCTTTGTGAATAATCCTTTCTTGAGTATTTAAAAAAAAAAAAAAAACAAGAAAATGAAGACAGAGATTGAGTGCATGTGAGAGTTTGAAGAATAGGCCAAAAATGAAAGAACGATTTATAAATTTCTATATATTAAGTAGTATATATTTTATGTTGTACAAACTCCTATTTATAATACGGCGAATGCCTAACTAAGGTGAAATAATGGAAGATGCATTAAATCGAATCAAATGCAATCACGCATTGATGTAATTTATCAATTATAATCTCTTGCAATTTTGGATTAATATCGATCATAATAATATTCAGTTCCATCCTAGCATATCTCCAACGGTGCACCCAAAAGTAGCCCTCATGATCGTGCTATCGCCTCTCGTCAATCCGGCCACATTTGGCCGGTAGAGGCTGTACCACACGCAACCGCCCCCCGTCTAGATTCAGATTTCCCGACGTCGTGGGTCTGACTTCCTTTAGAAGAGGAAGAGGAAACGCAATCGACACGGCGTCGTGTCATATTCAACGCCGCCTCCCCCAAAAGAAAATTTAACCGAATTCCACGCTCCCGCTGCCGGCGCGGCCAGGGCCAGCAGCAGCAGCAACAGCAGCAGCAACAGCGCATCGGATGGATCGGCGGAGAACCGGGAGCCCCGTGTACTCCCGGCAGTGGAGCGGCGGGTCTAGCAGCACCGGCTCCTCCTCGCCGGCCATGTCCCCGGCCCACCCCAACTCCCGCTTCCCCCACTCTCACTCCACCATCAAGCGCACCCAGAACGTCGCCGCCAAGGCCGCCGCCCAGCGCCTCGCCCAGGTCATGGCCTCCCAGTCCGTCTCCGGCGACGACGACGACGACGACGACGACGGCGGCGGCGGCGGCGGGGACCTCGGCCTCCGCTTCCGAGCTCCCCCGCCTCCCGCCCCCTACTCCAGCAGCAACGCCGCCTTACCGGCGATTTCCGTCGCCAGGCCCAATAGATCTCCTTCCCCTGCCGTACGTATTCCCCGGCCCCTCCCCCTCCCCTCCGATTCCGACCTCTCTGCATCGGCTGATCTGCCTCTCTTCTGTCCCGATTGCTCTGGTCGGCGAGTCTCGGAGACGCTGATCGGATTTTTCTTTTCAATCCTGCTTAGTTAGGTCGGAACTTTGTGGATCACGCCGCATCGGTCAGGTCCACTTCAGCCGGAAGGCCGTCCATGTCCGTTCGTTCCTCTCCATTGGTGCCGCCAAGCAAACCGACCCTCAGGACTCCCGTTTCCGTCCCTCCTATCGAGCCTCCTACCAGAATTAACAGGGAGAGTCTAAGGTAAAGCGACTCCCTTCATGTCTAGAGGCTCGGATCCTTTGATAGCATTCCAGATCACGGTAGCTTCTCTCAATCGTGCTGTTTAAATGTCGTTGAAGCTGTATGCAAAGGCACGTCATCTGCCATTTGCATTTGCCGTCGATCCTTATTCGGTTTAAAACAATTATGTCCTATATTCAAGGACTCCTTGTGCTTGCGAACACTGCTGTAGTACCCTTACACGTCCTCAATTGCGATAAGAAATCAATTATCCCAGGAATTTTGCTACTTCGATCAATGTGTGCGTGTAGTCAAAACCTACCATGCTCACCTCTACATTGTAAACCTTACTAGAATCTGATGCATGAGATGGCATTGCCTCTACATTGTAAACCATAACAAAGTAACATTACGTTTTCCTTACCACCATAGATAAACTGCTCAAGAGTCTCTTTGAATTACTGCATTACTGTTTTCTCTCGACGTGCTTTCTGGTGTCTTTTAAAACATAGCTGTAACAGAGTAGTTTTGAGGTTCATCCGTTTGATTTCAAAATCTCTGGAGGAGGGTGCATTTCTCGTTAAATTTTGCCACTTCGTTGTTTTTAAATGAGCAATTACTTTCTATCACCAAATGATAGCTAATTTGCAAAATAAGTCATCTATGACCATGTATTGCCACTTCTTTCGCCTCAAGAACTAGGGTCTTGCTTGGTGGTAATCTACCTTCACCAAGATATAACCCAATGGGACTTGGATCCATTCCCTATTTGCTTGCCTGCAAAAAAATTATCTCTGCTGCACGTCTTTCTCTAAGTCAAATTAGGAGGGAGTCAACTTTGAACCATTTTCTGTTCTGCATGCATACTCCCAGGGCAGTGTTGTTGTTGTAGAAATTTTTGCAGATGAATGTGATCATCAATAAGTTGCTTTGTCAATAAGTCAATTATTCTGCAGCTAGCTATAAGCATATTACCGTTGATTGTATTGGTTTGGTTATTTGAGTTTTGTTTTTGTTTTTTGCCTTGAACAATGATTGCAGGTTTGCTCCTGATGTGGGACAAAAGAACTTAAAGGACACGGGAGATCAGCGTGAAGCTTCTGCTCTTCGAGATGAAGTACATCATCTCCATCAATTTTTGTCTTTTTATGGATCTACTACATTTTGGAAGTTATGAGATGATCTGCTCGAAGCTGATACATACTGCTTTTCTTTGCACAGCTCGATATGTTACAGGAAGAAAATGAAGTGATAGTTGACAAGGTCTTTTTCTTAATCTAAACAGAATTAACTTTTTCACACTATTCATGCTTTTTATTTTCATATTGAGGCTTTCTGCTGCTTGCAGCTACGGCATGCTGAAGAGAGACGTGAGGAAGCAGAGGCCAGAGCTAGGGAACTTGAGAAACAGGTTGCCAATGGTTCTTCTTACTTGTTTCATAGTAATTTGGTGGTTTACATGGTGGGATCATTACATTGTATCCTGCTGCCACTAAGTGCAAGTGCAAACTAACCTTTTGTGAGTTTGATAGAGTGGCACACTCTCTTTCACTCACTTACGGAGGAGATTAGACTTGGTGTCTATAATTGCTGAAATTATGGGTTTGGCTACAACTTTTTGCAATGACTGTAGCTAGCTAGCTAACATCTGGAGCATTCCTTCTTCCTGGTTATCGTTGATCTGTTCATTCGTTGTTATGGGGGTATTGGGAAGGTAGAAGGGGGATCTCTTCCCAAAATGACCTTCTTAAACTCTGACAGGAGTGGCTGGTTCTACCAGTTGAATCAGTCCCCTGGGCAGTCTTTAAGCCCTGTTTGGTTAAAAAAATTTGCGGAGTGAACTGTTTTTTCCAAAGGTTGAATCAGTGAACATGAAGGTCAAACCGGTTCAAGAATAGAATAGCCATCACTGTTTTTTAGCTGTGGCCATGAAGCTTAAGCTTTCTATACAACCTTTTCTCATAATTGGGGCTGGACCAGTCAAGCTCCAGCCCTTTTGGTCTTGTAGTAGCAGTCTGAAGCAAAAATCAGAACTTAAAGCAATTTGATTGTCAAACCTGTGACCTTGCATAGAATCAGAAGTTAACATGGGACTTGGGATTTGTCATGACAACTAGTATCTTCATTACGTAAATTGAACATGTTATGTGAACTAGCATAGACCTGACCATTCAATTGGATTAAGCCGGTTGAAACATGACCTGGACAATAGGCTGGTTGTTTGACATGTCCGGTTTCGAAAACATTGCCCCAGCATATGCGGCAGTGTATTTAAATGCCTTTGTAGAATGTGACTGGTGTGGAGTCTAAACTAGCAAGTACCATTACTCACAAAAAGGTGGCAAGTAGGATTGAAAAGAGGAGAACACAGCAGTAAGCTCTTCTCCTTTTTGTAGGTTCAAAATACTAATTGGTAAGAATGAGATAGGCTAAACTTCAGATAGATGGCTTGGGGATCTTGAACAAAAACCAGCCATGCAATTTAGGCAGGCATCAAGTAGCTCTTTCCCACTCAGTCATGCGGTGGATTCAAACGGTAGCTGGCCATCCACTTGGGCAGAGATCTGTTGTTATAGCATCCTATGGTTCCTTTGGTGAATGTGCTGATAAATTTTTTTGAGGATGTATATTATTATGGACAGTTAATGAAATATTTCACATTCTCAGGTTGCTGCCTTGGGTGAGGGTGTATCTCTTGAAGCTAAACTGTTGAGCAGGTATATTTGGCTCTCTTGGCTGTGTTGTTTTGAGATGCATAAGCTTCTTTTTTTACGGTTTTTTAATTTTCTTGTAGGAAAGAAGCAGCATTAAGACAAAGAGAGGTAAATGTTGACTATTCTAATTCTGGGACGAACGGATACTGTAATGCAATGTTATACTACAATTCCCCCTCTCTACAATTTCACAGGCTGCACTCAAGGCTGCAAAGCAGACAAAGGACGGAAGAGATGGGGATATTGCATCCCTTCGTTCAGAAATAGAGGCAAAAATCTCTAAGCTCTGATGGTTATAAAGTTTTTTATTTTGTAAGTTTTCATTGGTTTTCAAATTGAAATTATTGTTAAACTGTTCATCTATGCAGAGCTTAAAAGATGACGCGGCAGCATCTGTCCAACAACTCCAAGAAGCAGAATCCGAGGCCAAGGCTTTACGTTCAATGACTCACAGGATGGTTTTGACTCAAGAAGAGATGGTATGTTCTGCAAAGTAGTCAGTTAGATGGATGATCCAATGTTTGGTACCTGATCAAATGTCTATTTTTCTCAGGAGGAAGTTGTCCTGAAAAGGTGTTGGCTAGCTCGATATTGGGGTTTAGCAGTGCAGCATGGTAATCATTTTGAGTTCCACCATTCTCCTTCCAAAATAGAATGTTCACGTGCATTCCAGAATCTGAATGAGTTTCTTCGTTGCATGAAGTGAATACTCCTCCAGGCAGCTCAAATGTATACATTGAATTGTTTTCCAACTCTACTGCTCAACCATAGCCTTTTATGAATCGGCCACCCTTGATTATGTTTAGTAGTGTTTGGTATATTGATAGGGTTGAGGAGCGATAAGATATCCGTCAGGGAGAGTGTATGTCATTGTCCAATAAGGAAGTGGGCAGAGATCTTATAGTAGAAACGCTATATGCACCTTAAAGTTTTTGGTTAATCTTCATTTGAGGCTTGATTTAACAGTATTATGGAGTAAGTGGGTATCAGCTATAGATGTATAACCACTGCCCTTATTCCATACTCTTGCCATGTTTGTTCGTTAATGAGGAAGAACAATTGCCAATACTATAAGAACTCTTTAATATAATGTTTGTCTTACCAATGCCATTATCAGAACACAAGGTACTGTCATTCAGTTTTCCATGAGAGAGTCATATGTTCTACTCGATTGAAAAGATTTTAATCTAGTTCTTCTATCCTTCTTTGTCATCCTTCTTTTGAATCAACAGCATTACATTTGTGCCTTTTTTCTGTTGGTTTACGCTTTCCCAGGTGTTTGTCCTGATATAGCGGCATCAAAGCATGAGCATTGGTCATCTCTTGCCCCTCTTCCATTTGAAGTCGTCATTTCTGCAGGACAAAAGGCTAAGGAGTCTTGGAATGAAAGTTCGTCTTATTATTTATTTTTCAATTAGTCTATCTGGAGGTTTTATTTGTTTCCTAGTCGTTATTTTTTTGTTTCTGATGCCACTGAACAGGAGGCAGCGATCAAGAAAGGGGTAAGCATGTACGAGATTTGAGTGATCTAACTGGAGAAGGGAATATTGAGAGCATGCTATCTGTTGAAATGGCCTTGCGTGAACTTGCTTCTTTGAAGGTAACCCTCTAGTCTTTTTGAATTATGGCTTTGTTCACTTTCTATTTATTTACATAGAGTTCTCTTGTTTCCTCCTGCTAAGTTTCTAAATGCTCTCCTCCTTACAATGGATATGGATGATCTGCTGCTTTCCTAAGTCATTTGGACAGAATTTTGTCAAAAATTAAACCACGTGGATGATTGCTACTTTTGTGGTGGCGGAGTCTATTGATTGAAGTTAGAGGAATTTTCGTAAATGCTTACATATTTTGAATGGATGTCTCAAGGTTGAGGATGCAGTCGTTCTTGCACTGGCACGGCACCGACGACCAAATTTGGTTCGTTCCGGTATGTTGGATGAGCAATCTTCTATGTACTTCGTTACATGTTTGCTTTTTTGAGCTTCCTATTGTATTTGGTCCTTCTCAGTTAATTTTCTCTTCTTAAAAGAGTTGGATGACATGTGGTATCTTGCGTTTTTTCAGATTCAAAATCGAATGTTGATCCCAAGTTTATTGAGGCTTATGGTAAGTAGGATATTGTCTTCTTTCAGTACTCTCTGATTCACTATCATAGGTTGTTTGATGATGAAATTAGAAGAATGCTACCATCATGTATTATGTAGTGTCGGTGCCTTATATGCTCCTACAGACATCCCTGTGTAACTGTCACATATGTTTTCTGGTTTTCTTTGCTATTTGAAGATACTCTCTTGTCATTTTCCTACATCTGAACAAGCCTCTCTTGCAATTATAGGTGCATTTCTGTTTGATAACCTTAGTTCATCTTAGCCATTTCCTAGTGGCTTTGTGGCTCAATGTGCCTTGTCAAAATGATTTTAGGTGACCTGGCAAAAAGAAAAATAGATAATCTGCATCTGTAGAAGTGCGTGGATCTACATTAATTTGAGAGTTTCTGACACGTAACTTTGTATCCTCTTTTGCAGAACTAAGCGACGAAGAGGCTGAGGATGTTCTTTTCAAAGAAGTACGCTATTTTCTTTTAACTTCTTCCTACATGGTTAACCATCGTTTGGCTCTCTGAAATACTTCTTATCTTTTTGTTTTCCCTCCCTTTCTTGATGTTTGTGATAGTGGGAAGGAGTGGGAAGATGCTATTATAACAATTTTCTTTCATGAAATAATGGAGGCAGATATTATCAATCAAGAAGCTGTATGTACAGTATCAGCAAGGATTCAGTGAATCCTGTCTTACAAAATTACTTTGACATGCAGGCTTGGCTTACATACTTTTGGAGAAGAGCGTTGACACATTGTGTTGAGGAGGATATTGCGGAAGAAAGGCTTCAGTTTTGGATCAGCCGTAGTGGGCAGTCACCAACCTCACAAGATGCTGTAGATGGTAAATTGTTCTCTCTCTCTCTCTCTCTCTCTCTCTCCCCCTCTCCCCACATGCGAGTGCACCTGGGAGCGCTTCGAATTCATTTGAAGATTGAGAAGATTCATGTGATTGGATCTTGTTCACTTAATGTGATCAGTCTTGTAAGTGATTACCTATATCTGATTCAGCGCAGATGATATTGGCCTTTCTTGTGAACGTAGTTCTTGCCAATGTCAATGCAAGGCCTCCATTGGGTGTTACGCTGCGTTGAATATCAGCACACTTACAATAATGTTGTGCTTAAACACAGTCTCACCATTCGACAGCATGTGATGACATTCGGTAGATTTGGATTTAATCCAAATGGCAATATATGAAGGGTGATGCATATTGCACCATGTTTTTTAGGTGATAAGTATAGGCACTTACTTTTTCTCATCAAAAGTTTAATCTAGTAGATCATAGTTTTCAACAATATCAATTTGAAATATTTAATACTTATGGGGGAGAAATTTGCCTATGTAGTGTGGAATAATTAACTATGTCAAGTCAAAATAGCATGAACCATGCTGCAACAATTTTCTATTCTCTTACTATGCATGTGTTCGCTCATGATATGCTTCAGCTGGTAATATCTTAAGATAAAGTATGCACATTCCTTGTCTAGGAAAAAAAGGGTAAAGTAGTAGGCACTGCAACAGTGTTTTGTCTCTTCATGTAATTGATGGATTTAGGTTGAATTCTACTGAAATGTATTAGCATTTGGTCATTGACCCATGGGGGTCCTTGAGGAGATTTCCTATGTGGTAGCTCTCTTAGCATTTAGGGGAAGTTAAGTTGTACTTGTTTGGATTGTATGAAGGTCTACATGTTTAATTCAATTCTGAATGCAAGAAGAAAAGAACTTTCGAGTCTGTAGATGAGAAGGATAGTCTATGTGAGGTGTCTGTAGGAAATATACCGAATTGTAGAGTTTAGAAAAGTACTTTTCAGGTCTGGTGTTGCGATCATAGGCAATGTGAAAGTTAATTTTTTTTCCTTCTTGTGGCGAGACAGTTGAACGGGGACTGTTGGAGCTTAGGAAACTGGGCATAGAGCAGCAACTTTGGGAAGCATCTCGCAAAGTAATCGACAATCCCTCTTCTCTCTCAGCAGGCAACCACAACCATGGAACAGACTCAGATATCTCTCATGAGTAATGTCATGGGTTCTTATGATCCACTTGTCAATTAGTTTTTCATTTGTTGTTGATTTATAGTTCTTTCGAGTTCAGCTTTCTTTTGTTTATATTGCTTCGCCACATGAAGTGCCATTCTTGTGTAACTGCAAGATATTCGAATTTTGTAATATCTAGAGCTGTGAGAACTGTACAATACCGACAGAGAATTCATTGTAAGATGTGAAAGCTTTCTTTGGAGGCTGTTGGGTTCTGCATCGTTGATGTAAATAAAAGTATTTTGTCCCTCATTATTGCATATATGGTTGAAGTTGTAAAAGTGAAGAGCTTGAGGAGGGTCTTCCCGGATCTCATGATCAGACTAGCCTTGCCTGTGGCAGTTAGTGCGCATTGGCAGTACTCTCTGCTTTTCTCACTTGCAGAGGGACCTTGGCTTGGGTGATCTGGCCTGGATATAGAGAATTGCAGGGTTGTTCTATCTTTCAAGTCACAATTAGACTGAGCTGCCGCTGGTAATTTACCCGCCCCCCGCAGTAGTCATCATCCTGTCTTTGTCTTGAGGCATGAAAAACTGATATCGAATTTAGCTTTCTGAATTTAGGGGGGTGACCCACCATTTAAGAATCCGACTTCTGTGACAAGGTTATATTATTACGTAGCTATTACAACATCTGGAATTTCACAATGTAACAGCAACATGAGCAAATGGAGGAAAGCAATCCACGTTAGGCTGGTCAATACCAAAGAAAGAAAGCTTTTTAAGAAAGTTGGCTTATTAAACTTGACGGACGACATGAACTATTATCATCCCTGAGCAGTGCATTTGAATTTGCATAACACGGACACAAAAGTGAATGTTAACTAGTAAGGGCCATTAAGGGCCATGCTCGAGCGTAGCTGGATGTTCCACGCGGCCAGGATGGCAAGCAACATAAATAGGAGCAGCGACGCATAAGCGAATGCCATGGAAGTTGTGGCTTTGCTGCAGAACTTCCCCAGGTGGTCGCATATTGGCATCCAAGCAGTGTGGGTGTTTCCACACTTCCCAATGTATCCAACTGCTGTCGCAGCCGTGCATCCCGCCAGTACTAGTGACATCATCCACTGTTGTCGAAATTGTTTTGGCAAATGTAAAAATTCTCATCTCCGCAAGAACATGATAAACTAGGTTCGGATCCAAACCGAACATACCAAGTCATGGAGGAACAAGAAGAAGGAGAAGTTGGAAGGATTCCACAGGCCTCGAGGATGACTGAAGAGGATGAGAAGGAACAGGGTCATCATGGACAAAGCACACGCGATTGCATTTGCAAACGCAAAGAAACTGTGGAAAGATCTATTTTCGTTAGCTTCAACAGTTTAGGACTTTCAAGAGAGAAGGTATTATCTCACGCTGAATGCAACTAGCTAGCACGATTAAATTGAGTGGTTACTTGAAAGCCAAAGAATAGCTATATAGGGCATCAATCCTGATGCCAAATACTGTGATAGACTGTCGGCATGTGACCATCAGCGAAGTTGCAGCCAGCGTAATTATAATTGATCTTTGGGGTCGCCATGCTGGTTATGGATGCTTGGATGGCAAAGCCGGGGGGATCCTAGCGGCCTCATTCATAGGGTAAGAAAGGTTGAGGAGGCATCTTCCCAGAAATGAAGGGACGTAAAAGTCATCTCTTTCCCCACCTTTTGACTCTCGACCCCACCGTTACAAGTTGAAAGAGCTGGACAAGGGTGGCTTGCTGAAATCAAGGGAAACTTGGGGATCTCACGTAACTAGGGGTGAGCATGGTCCGGGTTGGTCCAGGCCACCCCCTAACCCTAAGACCAACCCATACAGTGTTGATCCTCAATTTTTAGGACCGATGACCGACCCTATGAGCGCGGGACAAGGACCGGACCAACCCAATAGGTTGGTCCGATTCGAAAGTGGTCAACCAGGATCGATCGATAATTTTTTTCGTCTTATTTTTTATACTCCCTAAAAAAACAAACTTACAAATTCAAATTACACATCCATCGACAATGCGGCATTGTGCAACTAAACTATAAATACCAATACATATTTAACAAATTTAAGATGACACAATAAAATTACCTACTAACCGCTCATCGAGATATGTGATAAGATGGAAAGTTCTTGTAATCATCTATCTTTAATATTCATAACACGCTATGCAAAAGCGTTTTCCTGCATTTGATCATGTAAAGTCCACTCAACCAAAAAATGAGCTTCACACCACTTGACTAGCGAATCACCGTAGCAACTACAGTACTACTCTACTTTTAAAAAACTTCTACTATTTGACACAAATTGAAAAACAAAGTGCAGTAAAATACAATTAAACCATAAAAAGTTCAAAATACTTAATATAAACCATGAATATATAACTTCACATCTCGTTAATTCACTTGAACTTCTAAACACCTGAAAACAAAACAAACGACACTTAATTAATATTTAACAAAAGTTTTAGATTGAAATTACTATTAGTGCTATTGATAGAACATCTCAATATAATATAATATAACAAATATTTTACTTAGGTTTGAATATATAAAAGAATTATAAATAATATAATATAATATAATATATAGGGTTAGTTCGGGGGGTTGGACAACCAAAACTCTTAAGACCGATGACCAACCCGCGGTGTTGGTCTTGGAATTCGGACCAAGGACCAACCTGGTCCCTTGGGAACCGAACAGGACCGACAGGGGGTTAATCTGGTGGGTCGGTCAGTGGTCGACCCTAAACGGCTGCTCAAGCAGACATGTAACTATAGCGAAAATTGAATCTTGTGCTTTAGGCATCAAATAGACTCCGGCTATGCCTAATTCATGGTGTTTGTGTAATACTTCAAACTCCTAGTATTTTGAAATTATAGTAGAAGCTTACTCAAAAGTGTCGTTCCTCGTTATTTAGGTGCATGTGTTTTGGCATTGAGTGAATAAAAGTTAAAATTGGACTTTATATTATGACCACACGATTTCATATCTCTATAAAACGATAAGATGAAACTAACTTTCGATATGACAGAGTAACATGGGAATACGAAATCCATTTAATGACATGCTGACTTCCATGACTGTGCCATTGGCCGAACGTGACTACTTTTATTTCATCTTTTGTTGAGCTTGAGACTATTTGAGGAGAACGCCTGCCATCTCACATTATTACATAGCGCCAAATTGAACTTTGGCATTCTCTTCATGCAGTCGGTGACTCCTTGTCAATTACTTCTCTGAAACTGCCCTACTTATTTCCTCAAAATATGGGATTTTCCCCACATTAATCACGTCTGAGTATTCTGATTGCCTGTTTTTCACTTTAGGATAAAGATTCTCTACATTTAGGGATAATTATCACCAACCAATCGAGGATATGGTTTGGAGGAGACTATCACAAATATGTCGTCCCCGCGAATGCTCTCACCTTCTTCCCTCTCTCGCTCCATGGTTGTGCATGGTGGGCAGATTAGAGCTTGCAACCGTCAGCAGAGGGGCACTATGAAGTCCGTGGGGGTTGAAGGCACGTCGATGGGGGCTTGTGGCGGTGACGAGTTAAGTGTACAGGGACTTCGCCATCGCCACAGGGAGGAGGAACGGAGCAGGGTAAAAGACAGAAGAAAAATAGTGAAAAAAAAAAAATGCAAAGGAAACGAAAAGAAAAGGGAATGAAAAATAGGAGAACACGTCTCAACTATTGATTAGCGGAGGTGTCCTTTGGTCGGGGGAGATTAATTGGTATCTAAGTTTTTCCCTTGAATTTAGGGACATAAGAGAAGGAAGAATTCAAAGCCAACTGCAGTAATACATTCAAATGATACTATGTTATAATTTGATCAGCGTGATACTTCAATCCAGAAAAGAAATCAAGTCTACATCACTGACTTAGAGTTCTTCCCCAGTTGTCCATACACTGCTGAACATCACAAAACCATGTTGTGGCATTTTCTTTCCCTGTTAAATACTTGGCATATAGCAACTGTAGTACTGTACAGAGACGCTGGTGAAAAGGCCTCTCGCCAACGGGAATTCTGCCTTCCCTAGAGATGACACATGGGCTTGGGACAAGATTGACCGCTGCTGCGGCCTTTTTCTCTTTTTGGTGGTGGGTGGATCTACCTGGTACCTCTATATATGCGGGCGGATCATGGATCTACGTGGTTAATATTAAACAGCAAACGTTAATTTGAGCAAGCGGTTCTACAGGATGTGCAACTGCAACGCGTTTCTCTCCCTGTGGAAACAATAATGTGTGGCTGACAAAACCGAGAAGATGAACAAGAAGGTTAAGAAGGATGTGGGGGTGTTGCGCTGGGATTATTGGGAAGGAGACGAGTGCTATCATCAATACGTCTGGAGCAAGTCGGGATGTAGCAGGATTTGACGTTCAATGACAAGAACTGCTTCACGCTCATCTTTCCCGACCCAACTTTCTTCCCCATCACTTTCCTCTGCTGCCTCCCTCTCCCTGACGGACCCCTTTTCCTGCTTATTATTGTCACCACCTTCTTCATCTTGTTCGTCCTCTTGCCCTTGCTGCCGGAACCTCCACCCTGATCATGTCCACAATACCAAGAGTAATGCAATCATCATTCTGCTACACATTAGTCCTCTTACTCATCATATATACAGTTTAGTTTGGGAGACAAAGCTGGTAGTTTTTTTTCCATATAATATACCTCCTCGCTGATACTGTTGATCAAAGTCTCCTTAGCATTACTGTCACCACCCGATGTTGTGTCCTTATCTATTTCTTCATCCTTAGCTGCATGCATGCAAAAACAATTAATGCTAATGAGAACAGTATGATATCAATGGGATTCAACGAAATTATGATATGTACTGTTCAAAACCCAAGAACTGCACAATTAACTGAACAAATGGATGTTTTGGTTATCCCTTTTTCGCAATGCATAGCATATATGATGTATATTTTTATGCAGCAAACTCACATTGTTCAATTTCATCTTCCAATATCGATGAGATACAGTAGATCCGAAAACTTGGAGAGCCAGGATAGGCATCGAGCTCTGCATAGCCGATGAGACTTCCTTTCCCTTCTTCAAGTACCTCAATGATGTAATCATCCTCCTCCAGCTCTTCCTCCGCCTCCACCATGATGGCCTTCTCTATGGCTGCAGTCACTGCCGCCACCACCGTCTTGTCTTCTCTCGTGTCTTCTTCTTCACTCCTTGTTAATGTTGTGCTTGAGTTATTGATACTATTCCCGTTTGTAACATTGTCGTGATAATTGGCTTCAGCTACCCTCTTGTCTTCTACCGCATGATGATGATGATCATGAGTGGCGGTGTTTGAAGAATTGGGGGAAGAAGTTCCCTCTGAGGATTCTAAGCTACCCTTGGGAAGGAGCTGCATTGTGGAGAGGGTGGAGGACCGTTTGCTCCGTCGTTTCCTGATCCTAATGTTATTGTGTATCTGATGTCGAAGCAGGGGACGGATTGCCGAAGGCACTGTATGATCTTCATCATCGATCCCAACTTTCGAACTCCCACATCCCATTTCAGTTCTGTTCTTCTTCTGTTCTTCCTTAAAGAAGCGGTGGGAGGAGGAGAAATAAGTTGTAGGAGGTATGGGAGATTTGGGGAAGGAGACGCAGAACGAACACAGATGACACCCGACAGAGGAGGAAACCAATCCCTTTTGTTTTTCCTGGACTGGGTTAAATTTAGCAGTCTAGAACGATAAACTCAACGCCCATTGCGCAGCAACGACGAATGTACATTCAAACGTACACATATCTTCACCAGAACCAGGCTGTCGGCGGGTTGCCTCATGCCTATATTTGGTGGCAAATGTGGCAACCAAACAATGACCACCCACTTCCAATCCCAGGCTGTTGTCTCAACGATGTCCTTCCTGCTCATCCCAACACATCGAATCAATCTCGCGTTTCTCACTTTTAAAGTTGGGCGGAAATGCATGCCCAAATTGAAATATTGGAAGAATATGAGGGCATTTAAACAACTAGGACTCCATTACGAATCCGGCTTGAAAGATCTGGGCCCTTCTAGGATTGGGCTTTTGGCCCATTCCCAGTGACTCCTGGGCTTCCCAGCCCAGAGTCTGATGCTGCCTTCCCTCTCTCGTTCTAAAACCCTTTCCTCCTTCTCACCCCCCTTCTTCGTCCTCCGCTTTCTAGGGTTTTGATTTCCCGAAGACGTTCCCCTTCGCCGATCTCCTCCCACAGCCATACTCCATGGACCCTTCGTCTCTCAATTCTGCTGAACTGCAACGACTTATCTCTGTAAGCCTTTTTTCCTTTCTCTCGCTCTATCTGGGTCCCTCCCCTTTTGTTCCTTGGCGCTGTTTAAGTTGATGTTCGGGCAGAATCGCTGCCTAATTATTTGATAGTATCGAAGAAATCAGGAACACCTTTCGGTGCTTTAAATCTTCTATGAATCTAATCTGGAAAGTCGTGTGCTTTTTAGTTTATTTTGTTTCCGGCCATGGAGTTTGCGCTTGCAAGTGTTGAGGGTTTTGTGCCGTAATTCCAGCTGCTTCCTATTTCCCTTGTCTGAGCTCGATTCTTGGAATGTTTTTGGGGGGCTGGCGGCGATGTCTTAGGACAAAGTTCACTACTGTAAAAGATTGGTTGCTGAAATTGCAATGTTAATGATGTCTCTTTGAGCTATATCTCGTGTGCTCCCATTTGCACGAATTTTTTATGTACAAGGTCGGTCTTTGTTTAGTAAAGAGAATCTAGCTGAAGTGTCTCCCTACACAGCACAAGGATATGATTGCTTCTGTAAACTTTGGTTTTGTTTAGAACGTTTGCCAAGAAAACTGAATTATTTGAATCAAGTAATACTAAGAATCAATCGTACCATCTGCCTCAAAAATTTTCAACCTTTATCCAAATCCACCTGATCAAATCATGACCTGCTGTTGTATTCTGTCTGTTTGTCATATCTAATGAACCGCCATTTCTGGTCATTTCTCTACTTTTTCCTCCTTTCAAGAAAAGCTTCTGTTACCATGAAGTTCCTCAGCTGTATATGTTATGTCAATATATGTATTACATGAACCGCTATTATGTTTTTGCGTATCAATTATTGTAATTAAATCAGCTTCCTCCCGATCGAAGTTGTGAATTTCTTTAGTCAATATTGTTGGTTCTAATAACCTGTGTGCTATGTAGTTGTCAGTGCATCGACCCTTTAATGCCTAGAAACGTCGAATTTTTCTTCATTAGGTGTGCCTAATAAGTGCCATGATAATTAACATAACCCATATATGATTTATAAATCTTACTTTAGAAATATTGTTTGGTAATGTGCAGCAAGAGAAGGAAAGGGCCATGGTCAATGAGATGGTGGCTAAGCTTACTAGTGCATGCTGGGACAAATGCATCACTGGGACGCCTGGAAGTAAGTTCAGTTCTAGCGAATCAACTTGCCTTGCTAACTGTGCTCAGCGCTACATGGATATGAGCATAATTATCATGAAACGCTTTCAGTCTATGCAGTAGAATCATGGATGTGGAAGAAAAAATTGCAGTATAATCCACAATGTCATAGCAACGCTGTTATTTTAGCAATTGTTGATTGAGAGTATCAGCATTTTTGGAATTGAGGAATGTTATTTTGTGAAGAATTAATGAGCCATTCTCTTGTATTTTAGAAGCGTCTGTGTTTTTGTCACCACCACATTTGCAGTCCCCTCCTTTGAAACGCTCCTGTGTCCTTTCGTCCTACTATTCCCTTCCCTCTTAAAAATAAAATAAAATAAAATAAAATAAAATCCCTTGTTACTGCAAACCTCTTTCTCTCTTTCCTCTGTGTCCCTGAAAGATTCTATTATGTTCTGGTGTTTAGTATCCTGGAAGTCACCTTGGGACCAATTACAGGCATGTGGTAAATTATCTTGTGTTCATGTATAACAATGCCTCGAAGCCATTATCGGATAATGTAAATGGACATCTCCCCTGGCGGTTGACGCTTATAATTCAAGATCTTACCAGGTAGACCTAATAGAGTGGCCATCTTTGAAAGCTTCTTAATGAAAAGAGGTGATATGCCTGTTTCAAATGATTGGAAAACTAGTTTGTAATTTACTTTAAAATTTTCTGAGCAGTCAGAGATTCATGGCGGTCTTATTGAGCTTGATATGAGTCAAATCTGTGATATTTGTTAAACGTTTCAACTCAACTTAATGGTAGTGGAGGCGTCAGAATATTGTTGAGCTCAACTGCAATTAGATGTAGTATTTGATTTGAAAAACCATAAGTCAACTTGATTTGAAATTGAAGATAAGATGAAACATTCAAGCCTGAGTCGAGCTGGGTTTGGACTCGAGGGTGTGGGCGTGTGAAACAGATCGATTAGGACAATGACCACCCCTGGTGGTTATCCATGTATGGGTACTTTTTCATAATCGAAAGGGTGGGGAACGGTCACCAGCATAATTACCCCATACGATCATTATCATGAGGATATCAAAATTGTTACAGGATGTTTTGTCAGATATAGCTTTTTAGCCATCGAAGACGTGGATTTGAGGTTGACGAACCAGTTGCCGTGACTCCCGGAATGACAAAAGCCCGAAAACCTCTACATGCAAGGTAAAAAATGCTCAATGCACAAATTGATAAAAGGTTTGCTCCAACGTAATGATGACTCTTTTAAAGCTAGGCTGTCTTGCGCGGTGGTCGATTTTACTTTACTTCGATAAGTCGGCAGAAATCAAATTTACCTCAGCTAGATGTGGTTTTGTTCAGTCGTACACAATTAGTGATGCGTATTCTCACGTGTTCTAGAAACTTGAATGGTTAGACATTAATGATGCGAACAAACTCTCTACAAATGGGTGAAAGAGATTGCAGAAACTGGCCCGCGCTAGAGATTTTATTTTGCCCGCGCTAGGGATTGCAGAAAGTCGATAGGATGATAGAAGCCTCGAGCATATAAATCTCTACTACCTATAAAAGCTAAGTATGAGAATCGAATTTAGGGTTCTCGTGTCCATTGGCACCTTGATGGAACCATGTCAAAAGCCTCTGCTAGGCAGGGGCATGTATATAACGTCCAAATAAATCCCATGAACAAACGATTGTTGTAGCAATTACATCCTCTTTCTCATCCAAATTGGAATGGAAATAATCGCAAGGAGTATATGAAATTGAAGAATAAGATTACCAAGATTTCACACGTAAAATGAGATATTGATACGACGATTTTTGCCTCCATCTAGTAGAGGTGGTAATGTGAGTCGTAGGCTCACTTTTGAACTCATTATCAATGGGTCAGGTGGTTATGAGTTGGCTTAATTGTCTATTATAGGATAGAGTGAATTAAGAAAATAAAGCCCACTTGTATCTCGGCTAAAGCGGGTCTAAAGCAAACCCATATGTTAACTCATTTTAGTAAAAAGAGTGCAATAGGGATTAGGGGTGAGTATCGGTTCAGGGTCAACCCTGGACCGACCTTGGACCGACCCAACCCTGCCGGTCTTGGTCCGGTTTTTAGGGAGACTAGGTCGGTCATTGGTCATAGAATTCCTGGACCAACACTGTGCGGGTCGGTCCTTGGTCCTGAGAGTTCCGGATCGATCCAATCCGGACCAACTCTGACTATATATATCTAATATATTATTTAGAATTTTTTTATATCAATAAAACTTTAAAATAAATAGCGTCAACAACATTAAATAGCTCATTAGTGAGGAGTTCAAGTAATTTTACATTATTCTTTAACAACTTAAACTTTTAGTATATTTTACAGCGTCAATAGTCATAATTTACGAAGAAGAAAAAAAAATTTTTGTGAGGAGTCCCCACGGCGTCCAAAAAAGCATAAACAGCTCCTTATGACATCCTCCTCTAATATTTATTCTATTCTGTCTTATTTGTCCTCTTAGTCTTCAATTTGTCAAAATTGAAAGAAACAACTTCTCCGCTCGCCACTCAACACTCCTCGCTCATTTTGGGTCATTCGTGTTGCTCGCCGCTCAATGCTCGCTTGGCTTGTTGCTCCTCGCTTGACATTTGATGCTTATTCTGTTCGACGCTTACCCCACTTGACCCTCACTGCTTACTTTTCTTAATTGACCTCGCTCATCATCGAACCCTTGGGTTGGTATGGTCCTTGGTTGCCATTTCAAGGAATACAAAAAATGAAATACAAAATTATCGGTTGGTCCTGGGTTGACCTGGAAATTGGACCGAACCCATTGGATCAATCCGATCCTCAATCATTTTTTTTAAGGAGTACAAAAAATGAAATAAAAAGTTATCTTTTGGTCCCGGGTTGACCTTGAAACCAGATTGAACCCATTGGGTCGGTCCAGTCTTCGGTCCTAGGCTCAATAGAGTCGGTCCTCAGTCCCAAAAATTGAGGACCGGTACTGTGTGGGTTGGTCCTAGGGTTAGGGAGTAGATCGGCTCAACTCGGACCATGCTCACCCCTAATAGGGATTCGTTTGATGTCATTCAAGAAAGGAAGATGGCCATCACACAATTTTGACCGAAAACAAAGGAAGATGACCATGATACCTTTTCTTCTCTTTCTTCAATTTTCTATTTATTAAATTTTTCAGAAATTGCTTAAAAATTATTGATATTATTTGCAGATCTTTCTCAAATTTATTAATTTTACTCAAGCGCCTGAACTGCCTAACCAATTTGAGGAGACAATCCATGGAGTTGCTCATTCTTTAAAGGAAAAAAATTAAAGAGCAAAATTGTTAACAATGAAGTTAGGTTGGGTCAAATTTGAGTTGGGTATGGATTGATCAAGTCAAATCAACTTTGGATGGCTAAAATTGTATTGCGCGAAAATGAGTCAATAAAGGCTAAATGGATTAATTTGAGCAAAACTATTTTCTACTTGACCCAAATCCGACTGTCCACCTAGTTGATGGGCCTAACATCTAGGTACTACTTGGCTCTTGCCCAGTGCCCCTAGAAGTTGAGTTTTATATAGCCCCATCGGTCACGTTCATGTGATGACCATTCTTAAACAAATAGGTGTTCAATTTGATTTTTTGGTCCAATAGCCATATAAATGCTAAAATAGGGTTTAGTAGTTAGATAGGTCCCATGGAGAGCTAAATATTGGCATGAAATGTTCAAAACTTGACTTTGATATCATGTTAGGGAATTTCCAAGTTGATAAGAACTATGCATGTTATGTCTTATCGTAAGAATTGTTGTGGCTCACATGATATCATTAATCGATGGTTTAATATATAAATGCTAAAATATATTTGGTTATGAGAAGTTACGACTCTAATGAAAAGGTACAATTCTTGTTGAGAAGTTATTGTTTCTTTCGAAGAGGTGTGATTCTCATGGAAGTTAATAACAGCTTTGATGGAAGGTAACTCTTGATAACATGTATAAATAAGAGTCTGGTCCTCTCTCCATCCACAACATAAAAAAGAACGTACACTCTATCAAACAGAACACGTTAAGGAAAAGTGGGTTAAAAGAGAGAAATCAGATTTCTGCACTAAGGGGCAAAACTCTAAATTTTTTAAGACAGGCCCATCGGCATGCCGAGCATGCGCCTCACCGTCAACGCGTGTGTGAGGGCACGTGGTGCGTGGAATCCACACGATTGACCCTCTAGTGTGCATGGGTATTTCGTATTTTCTGCATCATAGAATTACGTTATTGCTTACACTTATATTTCATAAATTTTTCATGTATTCCTCAATATAATAGACTTTAAACTTATTTACTTGGATACTTACATAGAGCACTATACTCCGTCCCAACATAAAGTTTCTTGTGTAGGCAAAGAGAAATGGTAGATATATAGTGATATGAGGAGCCATTCATTTTAAAATTTAGAGCTCACTTATTTTAGGAGGAAATTACTAAAATAAAATAAGTCCTAAGTCTATTACATTTGTGTCAATTCAATCCTAAACTTTTTAAATTTGATAGATTTAATCTTAAACATTTTGCAATTTGCTAATTTAGTCCTACACCTTCTAACGAATTACTAATATAGTCATTTTGGCTACTTTTAGCAAAAAAATCATGGACGTGGTAGTCTAGTCAGTGCCAACCGTCCTACATGGCATGCCGGTGTTGATGTGAATAAGTATGCCGGCGTCGATGTGAATAAGTTTTTAAATTTTTCGTGAACTTTTTTATTGATTAGTTCTTTGCTTTGCTTTTCTTTTCTTTTTTCACAAAAACCGTGAGACCACCGAACACTACCAAGGTTTGTGGGCAAGGGTTGTAGCTCTCATTAGATTGGCAAGGGCTCACAAGTACTTACTATGGCCGACGAGGGGACTATGGCCCTCGCAGGCCCCAGTGAGGGCATCATGAGCCCTTTCAAATCCGATGGCTTCATGTAGCAACCCTGCTGACCATGTGAAGAAACAAGAAAAAATAGAAACAAAAGAAAATAACAAATAGAATTTTTTTTTTTGAAAAATCCACATCAACACCAATTGTGCTATGTAGGACATCCGACACTGATTGGACTGCCACATCAATAATTCCAGCCAAAATTACCTAAAATGACTACATTGATAATTCATTAAAAAGTTTAACACTAAATTGGCAAATTCTTAGAAGTTTCAAAACTAAATTAACATAATTTAAATGTTTATAACTGAATTGACATAAGTGCAATAGATTTATGATTTTTTTGATAATTTTCCCCTTGTTTAAGTGTTGGATATGATCCTTCCAAATCTATGAATAAACACTGCAACAGCTAACAAGGTCTTTAAAATTCCTAGCATTGCTAGTAGATAACTATTTAGGGTTCTCTTAAATTAAATAATTACTTTAAAAAATCTATGCATATTCTCTTGCGGTTGCGCTGTGCTTGTTCCTCCCGAAGAGAAGAAAAGGACAAATGCTTCCTATTCTTTTTTAGTTAAGTTCAAAGGTTAAGGAATACCTAGCAAGAGTTCTCTTCTTCCAATCAAGGTGGAACTCAAATCTTGATACAAAGAGGTACCTAGCGTAACGAGGTTACCACTTTAGTATGGACCTCACTTATTTAAATAATCACAATCTTGCAACACTCGGTTGATTTCAATGGCTAGCTCCATATATGTTGTTGTAACAGATATTTTATATGATGTGGTTACACTCCGTTACGACTAATGATTGAGAGATTTGGCTTACGGTAGAACACTAAAAGGGCTGATAAAAGAGAGAGAGAGAGAGAGAGAGAGAGAGAGAACTTTGGGTGGTGAGGAACGGAAGGAGAAGGGAAACTGGAAGTCATCCGAGTTACTAAAATATGAGTTGTAATCCTCAAAGTACCAGTTGGTGGACGACACATCAGAAAGGAGGGGTGGTGGGACCCGAGCGGGAGGATTTGCGAAATGTACTTGGACTTGATACAGCGGGGAGCGACAGAGAGAGGGTGCTTTGCTCGTTCGTAGGTGCAATCTAGATTCGGCTAAATGCGGCCAAATGCAGAATCAGAGGAAGAAAGGTGTTTGGATCGCGTTAACGTAGGCAAAAAGAAAGTGGATCAGTCTGTGAATGGGAACAACTGGAAAGGAATCATCCCATTCATTCTTTCTCAACGTTGTGCCGTACTGCTCGACTGTTCCCCATGCAAGTTGACAGAATTCGGCTATATATACCCTTCCCCCTCCGCCTGTCCTCTCCATTCTCAAGAAGCCTAATTCGAGATTACACCCACTATGAGATAGAGAGCATCTAGAGAAGGTAGGGAGTGAGATCAAGGAAGTTTGTGTGAAGTGATTCATTAGGCATAATACAGGAGGCAAGCATTTCGTACGTGCGTCCTTCCTTGACAGAGATGGCCACACACCACGTACCCACAGTGGCTTTTGCTTTCGGCTTTCTGGGTGGGTACTCGCTCTCAACCTCCTCCTACTAACTCTTGATCTTCATCGTCAATCTTTCCTAAAGTTACTTTTAAAATACGCCCTACTCATCATGGTTGCATGCACCCCTTCTCAATCTTTTAAGTGATTATTGAGCCGGTTGGCAAGCTAAGGTTTTCTTCCTTCACTTCATTCGTACAAGAGTTAGACAAGGGACTGTCGGTCTCGAACATGCGAGTAGAATAACAATGCCTTGAGGGAATCAGGGCCTTCATACTAGCTAAGTTACGACAAGTCGCCAATGACGCTCCATAAATCCTTGGCATTGATTGCCATTGCTTTGGTAAAAGAAACAAGAACTTTGAGCACGAATCCAGCAGCTTACCATGAAAGAAGATAACTTTTTGACTTCGTTTAATTGTTTTGCAGGCAACATCGTTTCCTTCATGACCTTTCTTGCTCCTATGTAAGTTTTATCATCTGCCTCTGTTCACTTACAGTACAAAAACTGAGATAAAATAATAATATGCGACTTGGGTCATACTAAGCTACTTGGTTCGATGGTATGTGTGGCAGGCCCACTTTCTATGGAATTTACAAGACAAAAAAGACGCAAGGGTTTCAGTCAATCCCATACGTGGTATCGCTCTTGAGTGCAATGCTTCTATTGTACTACGGATTAGTTAAGAAGGATACTCTCCTCATCACCATCAATGGAATTGGCTGTGTTATCGAGACTGCTTATGTGGCTGCTTACCTCATCTATGCCTCAAAGAATGATAGGGTATTCCTTCTTGTTAAGAAAGCGGATGAACGAGTTGGTATTCTTTTAGGCTTAACTAAATAGACAGTAATTTTGTAGGTATTGACCTTGAAGCTTTTCCTCATCATGAACGTATTGGGGTATGGTGTGGTACTCTCCACCACTTTCTTCCTATCAAAAGGAGCAAAGCGTGCATGGATTATTGGATGGATTTGCATGACATTCTCTCTAGGCGTATTTGTCGCTCCACTTTGCATACTGGTGAGTGAGAAATTAGTTAAATCTAATGAAATTTGGAAGCATGTACATTTATAGACAATTCACACACATTATTGGATGGATTTGCATGACATTCTCTCTAGGCGTATTTGTCACTCCACTTTGCATAATGGTGGGTGAGAAATTAGTTAAATCTGACGAAATTTGGAAGCATGTACATTTATAGACAATTCACACACATTGATTTGCATATTCATACACTTACCATCACTAGGTAGCAATATACATATTTTTAATGTTAGCAAAAGGTGACGGACTCACTTTTTATCACTTTTCCAAATGCAATAATTTTGTTATAGTTTAATTTATGATCGCTTTTATTTCGTTCATCCTTTTATTTTGCACTTGCTACTATTATTGACTTCATCCCCTAAGTCGGTTACTGAAATAGAACAAAAATATATGGATGGGCAGAAAAAAGTCATAAAAACCAGAAGTGTGGAGTTCATGCCAATAACTCTATCAATCTTCCTCACATTGGGTGCAATCGTGTGGTTCTTCTATGGCTTTCTCCTTAAAGACTTCTTCATTGCTGTAAGTGGAAACCTATCAACTCCACAATCCTTATTTCATTCCAACAAATCTTGCTTGGTATCTGCTTAATGTATCTATACACGACTAGGTGCCAAACGTGTTGGGATTTGTATTGGGGGTGATTCAGATGGTACTTTACGCAATATACAAGAAGAACGCAAACACAGTGGAAGTAGAGCGTAATTCGCAGCAGCAGGAACCAAGGGAAGAGATCATTGACGTCATGAAGCTGAGCGCAGCCGCGTGTCCAGAAAATAAACCAGTGTTACCTACACAATTGAAGGACGTCCTCAAAGATGACGTCGGCGAAGATGAACAAATCGTCGAGATGCCTTCCGAGACAATCAAGGCATGAATTGCGGCTCTTGCACAAAAGTTTTACCCTTTGCAATATCCTAGGTGGTACCATGCCTAATGTTATGAACAAGGATACTTGTGTCGTTTAGTCAATTATCTTCTCTCTCGCACCACAAAAAAATAAAAACAGGAATCCAGGTCTGCATGTATCACCTATCTGTACTTACCAGTTAATTTATTAGTTGATATCAAGCAAAAAAGTTACATTAATGCCGCGCATTGCACCGTTGTTTAACACCCAGGAGGACGTAAATGTTATTTTCCTCGGGCTACAGTAGAAACCCCATCAGTCCATTCCAAGACAACTTTTGGTGCGTTCCTACTTCATAAACAATCAGTGCTCAACTCAACGGAAGCATATTCTGCAACTTTTTCGGTCTATGTTGGAGATCACTAAAGCAATTAAAAAAGAAAATGCTATCTTAGTTCGTAAATCAAGTGGGCCAAGGTTATTCTCCATATCAGACGCTAAAAAGAAGAAAGAAATGAAGTAGACCCATATGGTAAGACAAAACATCCAAAGGACATCTAAAAGTATGTTGGTTTGAAGCCCCAGCACCTCTGATACAGCAGAGAGGTATATGAGGATCGCAGTTTTGAGACAAAAGTAGTAGCTCGGATGGATGGAAAGACAACAAAAAGACAACAAAAAGACAACAAAAGTGGCGCATCAGATACAAGGTTCTAGATCCCAAATTCACGCCCAGAGTCACAACAGCTTTACTAGGAGGGAAAAAGCATCACGTCTTGTAAAGATCATAAATAAATGATCTCCAACGGCTTGTCTAATCTACTAAACAGGACTAGTCTGGCTAAATGCACTGTATGTCTGTTGCCTGGCTATGGCAATGATACAGAAATTCCTAGAGGCATGCCATCGGAAAAACTTCCTTGACCAATTGAACAAGTGCAGCTTAGAAATAAATGCCAAGTGGCAAGCATCTGGAAATAAGCCCCCAGACCTGAATTCCACCTTTCGCATACTTTAATGAAGGTGGAACATGCTGCAGCCAAGACACCTTCAATCAGAACACTGGAAACATACACAACACGAGGCTAAATCACATGAGTTGAAGTGTCAACACATGTTTCCCCGTTCAACAGTGGCAAATGCATAATATGCACTGGAATCAATCAAATGGAGAACCACCCCTTTTCAAGGTGGTATTAGCACTTTATCACCCTTCAAAAAAGAGAAATGATAAAAAAAAAAAAAAAAAGCCCCATCTCACGGGCTTCTCCTTTAGCTCAAAAATGCCCAACCTGGATATGGGCACTCATATTTCCATCCAGGTCCAGAGTATCTTAAGCAATGTAGCCATAACCCCTCTTCATGCTCCTCATATCTGACATTCAAGAATTGATCACAGAAGAGAAATAAAAGAAAAAAGTGTCAAAATATGGGAAGGACTAAAAGATGTGATGAAAATCTTTGTATCTGGTACACAAGCAAATCCCCTATAGAATCAGATAGATCATTTATAATACTGACGCAAGCAAAAGAGGAAGACCAAATCCTAAATGCTTTTAACCCAAATATCAAGAGGGGAAAAATTCAAAAAGCGCCTTCATAGACCCCTTTTCTAAAGTCTCTTGCCATCTTTATCACATGACACATCATAAAAGGCTGTATGGTCAATAGCATGTATGGTGTCATGAGTAAGACAAGAGCACCTAAACAGAGGATTCCCTTCAGAATATCACCTCGTCAAAATAAAAGTTACCTCCTTGAGTTTATGCTTAGCCATCTATAATCAGAATCTTACCTTGTACCATCAAATGAATAGGAACCATCATTTTAGCCCCCCAAACTTGTCTTTTTTTTTTTTATGATTTTAAGTTTTTACTTATGCTGAAACCAGGGGAGTTACCAGATCGAATTACAAATGTTTCTCTGTGTCTCTTTTTTTATTATTATTTATTTATCATTTTATATTTTTGTTAAC
This sequence comes from Eucalyptus pumila, assembly GCA_016097595.1. Classification (NCBI taxonomy): domain Eukaryota; kingdom Viridiplantae; phylum Streptophyta; class Magnoliopsida; order Myrtales; family Myrtaceae; genus Eucalyptus; species Eucalyptus pumila. The sequence goes on from CM027847.1 coordinate 120,457, forward strand.
AAACTGTAAAATGCCTACTGCAGGGGATTATCTCTACCAATATGGGTCCAATTTAGCTAAAGAAAACCCGCCAGTTTCCTTTTTTTAATCATTCAGTTTGAGGATCAAATTAGAAAATCACAAGTTCAGAGAATAAAACAGCAATTAAACCAGAAAAGAGAAGCTAATCGTCATTACCCTGTTGGAGCCAAATTTGGACATTGAGTGCACATGGGATCAATGCTGAAATTTCTGCTGCAAGTCTCTTCACAATCATCAACATACATATTATTTGTTTCTGGAATCAATGATTTGCCAGCAGCTCTATCGGCACTCATTCCTACATCTGTGCGATTATCAACATATTCAGACAGGTAAAGCATGTCGTTGGCAATTGGATGTCCTGTATACTGCAAGTGAACTCTTATCTACACCACAGCAAAGTGAAGAGCAGGGAGGGAGAGCATTAAACATTGAAGACATTTAAAACCTAATGATAAGGAAAGAAAATAGTCCTAAAGGCCCCTTATATCTATCATTCCAATGAAGGCCCATAAACGGTTCAGCCGAAATAAGAAAAGATGGAAGGCACATACACATAATAATATGGACATAGCTCAAAAAAGAAAACGATATAGCTAGAGATCAGAAAAAGGCAAATACATCCGGATCGTTCCAAATTCTTTACATAAACAAGCAAACGAGAAGGTGTATACGTTAGAAATGAGGAGAAGCTCATCATAACCCAAAGCTGCCCAAAAAGGACCAGGCTGAGCAAATAGCTATCACATGATGCAAATACTATGAAAAGCAAAACATGCATCCATGCAAGCGCGCAGCCTCTATTAAGGAACTGAAGAGATTTCCTGTTCTTTCCATATGCTTAACATTGTCTCATTTCACATAGCTTCTAGAGATCCTTACTTGATGAGTCCGTCCAGTAACTGGTTCACACAAGACAATACTGTGAGTCCCATTGCTGCTAATCCTTGTAAATTTTGTAGAAGCAGTCTTTCCTTTTGTAGGTGTATCTCGACAAGAGTCACCTGCCTGCCCAACCAAATTGGACATTGGGACTGAGTTTTCCTACTTAATGAAGCAATGAGATACTTATCTACACCAATCTTTAGCTCTTTCAGTACAGACACTGACAATTAAATAAAACTCACCTCAACCATGCTTCTTCCTTCTCGATGATTATAATATATGCTAATATCAACTAGCAGCTGAAGGAAAAAAAAAAAACGATTATATGTTACAGGATCAGTGGAGAAATATTGCTTATGCTTTCACTTGCAACTCAAACTGTAATGCACTGTATCCAAGAATAGTGAGCTGAATTTCAGTGGGATTAAAACTAAGATTTCTTGAATTAATTAAAACAAGTTGTAGGTGAACTTTTCAGAATTATGAGTGTCTTTCTGTGGCATGGCAAAATAATCTAATCATGCAGGGCAAAGAATAGAATAAAGTAAAAAATCACACATACCGGACATAATCTATTATTGATAGGAAGTGGATACTTGTTAATGTGAACTATCAAACCCTGCTCTGGTTAGCATGTGTTAATGTGACTAGATCTTAACAGGAACAAAAGGGCCCTTATATATGTCTAGCTTGCTACTTCCTTGTTTGCACTGTACTCTTCCTTACAACTTATAAAAGCATACCTCTTTCTCTGGAAATGTCCCAACCACCTTTGCAATATACTGTTTCTGCAACATTCCACCTTCAATCTGCAATAATTAAGTTCCCAAACAATCACACCATTTTGTCTATTTATAATATGATCTTTTCAGTCCCTAACGAATCCCAACTTCAAACAGTTATATGGCAGGAAGCATTTCAGATTGTGGCAAAAGCCATAAGCATCAAGGAGTAACAGCGTATCGTTACTGTTCACAGATATAAAAGTTGACAGTTCAAAGTAAAACCACAGAACACTACTCTAAAGGCCTCAAGCCTTGGGTATCTATTGTTTTAGTAAAACAAGCGTTAGATACATAAGGATGCCTATATGCATTATCCACACATGAAGAAATTTTCTCCTGCAGGACCTAGGAATCTACTCTCCAATAAAATAAGGGAAAATGAAACTAGAAGTGCCAAAAATTATGTATGGCGCTCACTTTAATGCCAAAAGTTTTTTTCGTATTATTTAAGTGCCGTTTTTTAAAAAAACAATCACTTAAGCCAACTCCGATTTAGGTCCCCAGAAATCTGACGTAGCCATTTTTTATTAATTTTTCACTCCTAGATGGCTCATCGATGTGCCCAGTCAGCATATAATCCTTAAATGACATCATGCGGCAGGTTAAAAAGTGATCACTTTGGTGTTGGTCATTGTAAAAACATGATCACAACATGCCACAAAGATAAATGGTCACCACTCAAATTAAATTTGCTAAAACTGCAAAGTGACTCTCACCTGTTGCCTGAAAAGATCAGCTTTCGTGGCATTTCGGGCCAAGATAAGGAGCCCTGAGACAAGGCGATCCAATCTATGAACCGCTATCATGTCAAAGAAAAGACGTGTAGCCAGAGTTTCTAGAGGAAAAGCAACAAATACGACATCGCTGGATAACCAGAATGTCATTTTAGAGAAAGGTAAATAGCAGTTGATCATATAAGAACATCAAAACCCATGAAATTAATTGTCCTTGCATGATTATAAAGATGCTTTCAAAGGGCTCTGCATGGATACGAAACAAAGGGGCCAATCCATGCTCAGCTTGAAGTATGCCGACGACGGTATTCTTGCGATACTGGCCACAAGGGTGCACCTAAAAATAAGTGGAAGAAGTCACATTAAATGCAATGCTAAAGAAGTAGAGATGAGTCCATACAAGTGATTCAATCTCCTGTAGGTGAGATCGCATGTAAAGACTTTCAGATCGAAAAGCAAAGCAAGAGATTAAAAATTGAACGCAACAGATCTCCTGTAACAGACCCAATTCACATAAAAAGAATATAGCAGTTCGTTGCAGTGGATATCAACACTATTAGAGCAGTAAAGATCATTCTCGAGACCACTTGACGAGTTATAAAGTACAACAGAACACTCTTTCACATCCTCATCTATGCCGAAGGAAGGGCAGAATGCAATATCCCAACGTGACAGAGGCACGGAGGAGCACAGAGACTAGTATGCTCACTCATCAGCAATTAGCAGGGACAAAACATCAGCGAATAGCGGGCGACTCACCGGGACAGAAGCGGGCTTGCAGACAGTCACAACGTCGGGCTCTTCAACAAGCACAGTGACGTGAGAGGCCATCACAGGAGGTTCATGCCTACAACCTTTGCCGCATCAATCAAGCAGCTAGACAAATGAAGCTAAAAGCAGCAAACGGAAGGAGGGAAAAACAAGGCAGAAGAAGATGAAGGTGGCTACGATTGATGACGATGGAAATTACAGCAACCTGTGCAAGAAGTGGGTAATCTTCTGGGAGGGTCTGAGAATGTAAGAAACGGGGACGGTCTCTCCGTCGACTTGAATGCGCCCGCATTGAACAGCGCTCACCTAAATGCGATAGCGGGCAGGTGCAGACATAAACACAACCGACCCATGACCAAGAAAACGGTGGAATGGAATAGCCGAAACGCAGAATCAAGAGGAGAGAGAGAGGAGACTGAAGGAGGTACATAGTAGTCGTAAGGTCTGCCTTTGAACTCCTGGGCGAAGAAATCAACGACGGTCTTGCCTGCCCATCGATTCTTGACCTGTGGGTCATCAGAAGTCGAGATGAGAAGGCTGAAAGCAGGAGGGTTGGGGAGAGAGGAAGAGAGAGAGAGAGGGAGAGGGAGAGGGAGGGGAAGGACGGACATGAGAGATGAATTCGAAGTAGTAGGGGCGGACGAGGCGTCTCCCTGGCACACAAGAAAGTCGCTGCAACAGTCAGAACTTCACTTCGTTCACAAATCTCAATCAGTGGGTTCCATAGTCGTGGATCGATCAATTACCCTTGTGGAAAATGTAATCTTGACGTTCCGGTGGATTCGCCGGGGTCTGCCATACAATCTCCATCTCCCCTCCCTCTCTCTCTCTCTCTCTCGCTCGCCCTCCCCCTCCCCCTCGCGGCCTACTTCCTTCCCATAGGATCATCGTGGGGCTGTGATTTTTCTCTCTTTATTTCTTTTTGTGCACAGAAAGGAGAAAACTACCCTCGTGAACAGAAGGTTGATCTACTCCTCCAAGTCGAGTTGCTTGATTTCTAGGCTCACTCAATCGAGCTCAGATTTGTTAGTAAACAACTCAATAGCCTTACCGACTCAACTGAACTTGTAGAATCTTTTTAAAAATGATTGATATCACAACAAATATTAAATCGATTTATCGGTAATAAATTTATCTAAAATCAAATTTTTTTATTATCAAAAATTTCAAATTAGTACACCACTGACAAATTTATTCTCAATTAATTTCTGTTCTATTTTACCGTCAAATTGTTGAGTTAAATGACACGTGATAATTATCAGGTATACAAATTTGGAGTTTTACCTTTTGTTTGTCATAAATATACCAGTTTGGAGTTTTTATGGTATTAATCCAAAATAACGAAAATTAATCAAACCGGTGGGCAAGTTTCAAGATATGAAATATAGGTTCTACGTTTCAAAAATTGATCACCTTACTTTGACGGATAGGTTTCAAGTTTTGAAAAGGTAGAACTTGGAGCTTAGAACCTAGAATTTAAAATAAGTTTTGTGATTTTCTTGGTTTATATTTTCGTACAATTTTGCAATATTCTATGGCGTCCGATGATTAATATATATTTTGGAATCACTAGTCCGAGTTTCCATTTAAGACATGGGTTCTTCTGTTGCATACCTATTGCGACGAAAATGTATGCCTTCGGTTGTCCCTTCCATCACGGCATCCTCTCGGGATGCTCAGTTGGACCAAATAGTGAGGCTTATGTTCCACAAACGACATCTCGTTCGATCGTTCAAATGGACCACAAGTGCCTACTCGTTCTCTCGGATGTGGAACTCTCTTAATGGGTATGGAGTCATTGGCCCTTGTTCCCTAATCATTAAGCGTTTATCGCTTTATGAAATGACGATCTCGCCTTGCCTTTGACCACGCGAAGCCCTCAGGCATCGCAATGAATCTTGCTCAGCAAACATCGTGAAGGAATGCTACCTGGTTGCTAGTAGTCTTATGCTTGTCTCAGACTATGAAACTGCGAATAGCTCATTAAATAAATTATAGTTTGTTTGATGATATTTGCTATTCGGATCACTATAGTAATTCTAGAGCCAATATGTGCAACAAACCCCAACTTTTGGAAGGGATGCATTTATTAGATAAAAGATCAACGCAAGTTTTGCCTATTGCTTTGGTGATTCATGATAACTTGACCGGTCGAACGGCCCTGGTGCCAGCGACGCATCATTCAAATTTTGCCCTATCAACTTTCGATGATAGGATAGTGGCCTAATATGATGGTGACGGGTGATGGAGAATTATGGTTCGATTCCAGAGATGGAGCTTAAGAAATGGCTACCACATCCAAGGAATGCAACAGACATGCAAATTACCTAATCCTAACATGGGGAGTAGTGACAATAAATAACACTATCGGGCTCTTTGAGTATGATAATTGGAATGAGCACAATCTAAATCCCTTAACGAGGATTTATTGAAGGGCAAGTTTGGTACCAGCAGCCGTGGTAATTCAAGTTCCAATAGTGTATATTTAAGTTGTTGCGGTTAAAAAGCTCATAGTTGGACCTTGGGTTGGGTCAACGGTGTGCACCAATTGGCTTGTCCCTTCTATTGGTAATACGCTCCTAGCCTTAATTGGTTGGATCGTGCTTGCTGTGCTATTACTTTGAAGAAATTGAAGTGCTCAAAGCAAGTCTATGCTCTGTATACATTATCATGGGATAACATCATAGGATTCCGGTCTTATTGTGTTGGCCTTTGAATTGGAGTAATGATTAACAGGAACAATTGGGGGCATTCGTATTTCATAGTTAGAGGTGAAATTCTTGAATTTATGGAAAAACAACTATGAAATCAATCACCGCCCGCGGTGGCGCAGCTAGCTTCGGGCTCTCTCCCCCTCATGAAGAGGAGGAGTTCGAATTCCAGAGGCGTCGCATTCGCACGACTCACCTGTAGCTGAGTCTATGGTGGTAGCTCAGTCCGTCCTGGATTTACGCCGCCGAATGTCGGCTGTACGGTGGTTCCTAGGTCACCAAAAAAAAATAATAACTATGAAATCATTTGCCAAGAATATTTTCATTAATCAAGAACGAAAGTTAGGGGCTCGAAGACGATCAAATATTGTCCTAGTCTCAACCATAAACGATGCCAACTAAGGATTGGCGGATGTTAAACTTAAAGAAATTAAAATAGAATTAAGATTAAACTTAAAGTTGGAGCTTTTTTTTATGGGATAAAAAAAATAGTTTAAGGTAGAATTGAAATATGATCTCAAAATGGAGGTTCTTTATAAAATAAAAGGTAGATTTGGGACGAAAACTAAAATTGGATTTTATTTAGGATATAGGCCCATTTTTTTGGTCCAAACATTTAACGTTATGAGGATTGAAGAAGAAAAATGATTATTAAATTAGGACTTCTAGTGAGCTGCGGCCCTCTCCAAATGTGGGCGAGGTAATACTCTATTTGGGCCCAACCCAAAAGTGGTTAAAGGTCACAGAAAATCCTATGATTCCGACCATTCTAAATGTGGAAATGAGCACGCCCCGACATGGTTGATTTAGATTCATCGGCGGAAGCTTGAAAACATGAAGCATCCCATTTTTGGCGGAAAAAGAATAAGGCCTAAAAATCCCTTGGAGCGGCCAATGAACACGGGTAGGTGTTGTGCCTTTTCAGAGGCATTTTTTATTCGAGAAAGAAAACACATTTCTCCCGTGTCGCTATCGAAAATAATGGCCGGCCAATGAGCGTGGCTACGCCTTTTTTTGCATGCGAGGAGTACGGCAGAAAGTCAATCGAGGACTTTTTATTATTATTATCAATTTTCTAGTAGTTAACAGTGGGTTTTTGAACCAAAATGCCATCTGAAAAGTGTCAAACTAGTATGCGATGAACACATATTTGCCGGCTGGTTATTATTTTCGCCAATAGTGGACTCATGGAATCACTGGGTTAAAGCGATTACGTTCCCCATGCAAGTTGACTGAATTCGGCTATATATGCCCTTCTCCCTCCGCTTGTCCTCTCCATTCTCAAGAAGCCTCATTCGAGATTACACCCATTATGAGATAGAAAGCATCTAGAGAAGGTAGGGAGTGAGATCAGAGAAGTTTGTGTGAAGTGATTCATTAGGCATAATACAGAAGGCAAGCATTTCGTACGTGCGTCCTTGACAGAAATGGCCACACACCACGTACCCACGGCGGCTTTTGCTTTTGGCCTTTTGGGTGGGTGCTCGCTCTCAACCTTCTCCTACTAACTCTTGATCTTCATCATCAATATTTCCTAAAGCTACTTTTAAAATGCGCCCTACTCATCATGGTTGCATGCACCCCTTCTCAATTTTTTAAGTGATTATTGAGCCGGTTGACTTCTTTTAATTGTTTTGCAGGCAATGTCGTTTCCTTCATAACCTTTCTTGCTCCTCTGTGAGTTATATCATCCGCCTTTGTTCACTTACAGTATAAAAACTGAGATAAAATAATAATGAGCTACTTGGGTCATACTAAGTTACTTGGTTCGACGGTATGTGTGGCAGGCCCACTTTCTATGAAATTTACAAGAGAAAATCGACGCAAGGGTTTCAAGCAATCCCATACGTGGTGTCGCTCTTGAGTGCAATGCTTCTGTTGTACTACGGACTACTTAAGAAGGATACTCTCCTCATCACCATCAATGGAATTGGCTGTGTTATCGAGACTGCTTATGTGGCTGCTTACCTCATCTATGCCTCGAAGAATGATAGGGTATTCCTTCTTGTTAAGAAAGCGACTGAACGAGTTAGGGGTGTGCAATCGAACCGGTTATACCTATGAACTGGACCGGCCTACCCGGAAAATAGGGTCAGAAATCAATTCCCATTGAAACCAGTCTAGGAACTAGTTCCCAAAATTTGGAACCGGTTTAAACTTGTCCGGGAACTGGTTCCGATTAATTACCACTCAGGAACCGGTTTCCGGACCAGTTTTGGAATCGGTTTGAGAATCGGATTTGTAAATATAAGTCCAAAACCCTATTTTTCCCCCTTATTTCTATTCTTACTCCCGCAATCACATGTCGTTTTTTCTCTTGACTCTCTCAAACACACACAACACTTCTCCTTCATCGTTCCTCTTCCTTATGGTTTTATTTATTATAATTAGCTCTGTGGATTCTTAATTTTTCGTTTAGTCAATGCTTCAATATAAATTAGGAGGATTACATTATTTTCTCATGTATTAATATAAAATTCAAAGTTATATAGGATATTGGGAGATTGCAAAACAGGTTCAGTGGAAACAGGATTGACCCTAGAACTAGACCGGAAAAACATGGTGGGTCAGGTACAAGGTCCAAAAAAAAAAAAAAAAAAAGGAATCGGTTATAATAAGGTCGAGTACATGGTCCAAAAAAGGGGAACCAATTATAACATGGTTGGGTATAAGGTCCAGGTCTAGACCCTACCCACCCTAGATCTGATCACCCCTAAAATGAGTTGGTATTCTTTTATGCTTAACTGAATAGACTGCAATTTTGTAGATGTTGACCTTGAAGCAATTCCTGAGCATGAACGTATTGGGGTATGGTGCGGTACTCTCCACCACTTTCTTCCTGTCAAAAGATGCAAAGCGCGAACGGATTATTGGATGGATTTGCATGACATTCTCTCTAGGCGTATTTGCTGCTCCACTTTGCATCATGGTGGGTGAGAAATTAATTAAATCTGACAAAAATTGGAAGTATGTACATTTATAGACAATTCACGCGCATTGAGTTGCATATTCCTATGCTAATTCCATCACTAGGTGGCAATATACATCTTTTTAATGTTAGCAAAAGGTGACAGACTAACTTTATCACTTTTTCAAATGCAATAATTTTGTTATAGTTTAATTTACGATAGTTTTTATTTCGTTCATCCTTCTATTTTGCACTTGCTACTATTATTGACTTCCTTCCTTGAGCTGGTTACTGAAATGGAATGAAAATATATGGATGGGCAGAGAAAAGTCATAAAAACCAGGAGTGTGGAGTTCATGCCAATAACTCTATCGATCTTCCTCACACTGAGTGCAATTGTGTGGTTCTTCTATGGCTTTCTCCTTAAAGACTTCTTCATTGCTGTAAGTGGAAACCTATAGACCCCAAAATCCTTATTTTATTCCAACAAATCATGCTTTGTATCTGCTTAATGTATCTATACACGACACAGGTGCCAAACGTGTTGGGATTTGCATTGGGAGGGGTTCAGATGGTGCTTTACGCAATATACAAGAAGAACACAAAGAAAGTGGCAGCGGAGCCTAATTTGCAGCAGCAGGAATTAACGGAAGAGATCATTGATGTCGTGAAGCTAAGCGCAGCAATGGGTCAAGAATTTAACCTGGTGTTAGCTACACAGTTGAAGGACGTCCTCAAAGATATTGCCGACGAAGATGAACAAATCATCGAGATGCCTTCCAAAACAATCAAGGCGTGAATTGTGGCTCATGCACAAAAGCTTTACCGGTGCAATATCCTGGGTAGCACCATACCTAATGTTATGATACAAGAATACTTGTGTCATTTAGTCAATCATCTTTTCTCTCGCGGATTGGCTTGCCTAATTTCTCTTTTGTAGGAGGAGTTATGCTTGCATAAATGAGTAGTTTCATATAGTAGGTGTGGGAATAAGACTAATATTATAGCCATTTTTGTTGCTAATCCTTTACCTTATGATTTTATTTATTATAATTAGCTCTGTGGGTTCTTATACTTTTGTTTAGTCAATGTTTCGAATATAAATTAGGAGGATTACATTATTTTCTCGTGTATTATAATAAAATTCAAAGTCATATAGGATATCGGGAGATTGCAAAACATTTTCCAGTGGAAACAAGATGGGTTAGGTACAAGGTCCAAAAAAAGGGAACTTGTTATAACAGGGTCGGGTACAGGGTCCAAAAAAGGAGAACCGGTTATAACAAGATCGGGTACAAGGTCCAGATCTAGACCCTACCCACCTTAAACATGATCACCCCTAGAACGAGTTGGCATTCTTCTATGCTTAACTAAATAGACTGTAATTCTATAGATGTTGACCTTGAAGCTTTTCCTAAGCATGAACGTATTGGGGTATAGTGCGGTACTCTCCACCACTTTCTTCCTATCAAAAGGAGCAAAGCGCGCACAGATTATTGGATGGATTTTTTGTGATATAAAAATGGTTGATATCACGAAAAATATTAAACCGATACATCTATAATAAATTTATCTAAACATTAATTTTTTTATCATAAAAAATTCTAAATTAGTACACCGCTGACAAATTTATCCTTCATTAGTTTCCGTTCTATTTTACCATTAAATTGTTGAGTTAAATGACACGTGACAATTAATAGATATACAAATTTGGAGTTTTACCTTCTGTTTGTCAAAGATATACCAGTTTAGAGTTTTCATGGTATTAATCCAAAATAACGAAAATTAATCGAACCGGTGGGAAAGTTTCAAAATATAAAGGATAGGTTCTACATTTCAAAAATTGATCAACTTACTTTAATGGATAGGTTTCAGGTTCTAAATAGGTGAAACTTGGAGCTTGGAACCTAGAATCTAGAATAAGTTTTTGTGTTTCTCTTAGTGTATGTCTTCGCATGATTCTACGGTATTCTACAACGTCCGATGATTAATATATAATATGGAATCACTAGTTCAAGTTTCCATTTAAGACGTGGGTTCTTGTGTTGCATACCTATTGTGACGGAAATGTGTGCCTTCGGTTGTCCCTTCCATCATGGCATCCTCTCGGACGCTCGGTTGGACCGGATAGTGGGGCTCGTGTTCCACAAACGACATTTTGTTCGATCGTTCAGATGGACCACGAGTGCCTACTTGTTCTCTCGGATGCGGAACTCTCTTAATGGGTATTGGGTCATTGGCCCTTGTTCCCTAATCGTTAAGCATTTATCGCTTTGCTAGAATGACAATCTCACCTTACCTTTGACCACTCAAAGTCCTCGGGCATCGTGATGGATCATGCTTAGCAAACGTTGTGAAGGAATGCTACCTAGTTGATCTTGCTAGTAGTCATATGCTTGTCTCAGATTGTAAAACTACAAATGACTCATTAAATCAGTTATAGTTTGTTTGATGGTATTTGCTATTCGAATAAGCGTAGTAATTATAGAGCTAATACATGCAACAAACCTTGACTTTTGGAAGGGATTCATTTATTAAATAAAAAGGTTGACTTGGATTTTGCACGTTGCTTTGATGATTTATGATAGTTTGATGAATTGCACGGCCATCGTACCGATGACGCATCATTCAAATTTCTACCCTATCAACTTTCGATGGTAGGATAGTGGCCTACTATGGTGGTGACGGGTGATGGAGAATTAGGGTTCAATTCCGGAAAGAGAGCTTAAGAAACGGCTACCACATCCAAGCAAGGCAGCAAGTGCGAAAAATTACTCAATCTTGACACGGGGAGGTAGTGACAATAAATAACACTATCGGGCTCTTTGAGTAAGGTAATTGGAATGAGTACAATCTAAATCCCTTAACAAGGATCCATTAGAGGGCAAGCAGCCACGGTAATTCCAGCTCCAATATTGTATATTTAAGTTGTTGTAGTTAAAAAGCTCGTAGTTGGATCTTCGGTTGGGTTGACTAGTCTGCCTCACGATGTGCACCGATTAGCTTATCCCTTCTACTAGCAATACACTCCTAGCCTTAATTGGCCAGGTCATGCCTCTTGTGCTATTATTTTGAAGAAATTTGAGTGCTCAAAGCAAGTCTATGCTTTGTATACATTAGTATGGGATGACGTCATAGGATTCCGGTTATATTATGTTGGCCTTCGGGATCGGAGTAATGATTAACAGAAATAGTCAGGGGCATTCGTATTTCTTCGTTAGAGATAAAATTCTTGAATTTATGAACGACCACTAACTATGAAAGCAACCCACCCACGCATGGCTGCGCTGGTTGAGGCGTACCCCCTGATTTGGCACCAGGTTAGGGGTTTGACTCCCTTAGTCGTCACGACTCTCAAAGTAGTTCTGTGATTTAAGCTGAGGGCCCCGACGATGGGTTGCTGGGCTAGAATCCCTCAAAGTATTGTCGGTGCTGTGCTCCCGAATGTGAGCTAGGCTGGATCCTTGGCATAAAAAAAAAAAACAAAAAACAACTGTGAAAGCATTTGCCAAAAATATTTTCATTAATCAAGAACGAAAGTTAGGAGCTCGAAAATGATCAAATACCGTCTTAGTCTCAACCATAAACAATGCCAACTAAGGATTGGCGAATGTTGCTTTTAGGACTCTGACGACATCTTCTTAGAAATCAAAGTTTTTGGGTTCCGGTGGAAGTATGGTCGCAAGGTTGAAACTTAAAGGAATTGAAATAGAATTAGGATCGAACCTAAAGTTAGAGTTTTTTTTTTTTTTTTTTTTTGAATGGGATAAAAAAATGGTTAAAGGTAGAATTGAAATATGATCTAAAATTGGAGGTTCCTTATAAAGTAAAAGACACTCGGACCCCTAGAGTGTCAAAAGTTGGTACAAAGGGTCACTTAAGTGCCAAAAGTTACGAAAGTAACCCTTAAGTATCAAAATGGATCACTTAAGTGCCAATCCGGCCAAAATCCGGCAAAAATGCTAATGTGTCAATTTTCCGGTAAAGCAAGTGCAAAAAGGCATCGTTTTGGTGCTTGACGTGGTAAAAAATTAATATAAAAATTAATTAAATTAAATTTATTTAAAAAATTTAAAAATACAAATACAAATACTAAAAAATTTATAAAAAATTTATAAAAAAATAGAAAAAGGGAGGCGTCCCTTAGCCGCCGCCGTCTCCCTTTTTTTTTTTAATTTTTTTTAATATTTGTATTTGTATTTTTAAATGTTTTAAATAAATTTAATTTTAAATTCAATTTAATTAATTTTATATTAATTTTTTACCACGTTTAACACCAAAACGACGTCATTTTTGCTTTGTCTGGCTACGTCAGCGTGCAAAACGACGCTGTTTTGCACTTATTTTGCCGGAAATTGCGCACGTTAACATTTTGGCCGGATTGGCACTTAAGTAATCCATTTCTCTTCGATTTTGGTACTTAAGTGTTACTTTCATAACTTTTGGCACTTAAGTATCATTTTGTGCCAACTTTTAGCATTTGAAGCGTACTTTTGCCTAAAGTAAAAGGTAGATCGGGACTAAAACTAAAATTGGATTTTATTTAGGATATAGGCCCATTTTTTTGTTCAAACATTTAATGGTATGACGATTGAAGAAGACAAATGATTATTAAATTATGACTTCTAGTGAGTTGTTGGCACTCCCCAAATTTGGGTGAGGCAATACTTTATTTAGGCCCAACCCAAAAGTGGTTAAAGGTCACAGAAAATCTTGTGATTCCGATCATTCTAAATGTGGAAATGAGCATGCCCGTCATAGTTGATTTATATTCATGGGAAGCTTGAAAACATGAAGCATCCCACCTTTGGCGGATAAAAAAAAAGGCCCAAAAATCCCTTGGAGCGGCCAATGAACACGGGTAGGCTTTGTGCCTTTTCAGAGGCATTTTTAATTCGAAAAGAAAACACATTTCTCCCCTATCACTATCGAAAAAAATGGCCGGCCAATGAGCATGGGTACGTTTTGTGCCTTTTCAGAGGCATTTTTATTCGAAAAAGAAAACACATTTCTCCCGTGTCATTTACGTGCACATTGAAAACATTCAGAAAAGCATAAAGTTTGCCCCCATTTTTATAGGTAAAAAAGAAAAGGGTAAGTTTTCCTCAAGCGTAGGTTGAAAGATTGGAGATGGATGATCACTGCAAATGTGAAAGAAGTCTAATGAGAATGCTGCGTCATGGCCTTAAATGAACCTAGCCACGCATTTTTTGCATGCGAGGAGTACGGGGTAAATTTAATTATAAAAAAAAAAAGTACGGGGTAAATTCAATCGAGGATTTTTTATTATTATTATCAATTTTCTTGTAGTTAACAGTGGTTCTTTGAACCAAAATGCCATGTGAATAGTGTCAAACGAGTATGCGACGAGCACATATTTGCCGGCTGGTTATTATTTTCACCAATAGTGAGCTCAAGGAATCATTGGGTCAAAGTGATTACGTTCAAGGGAGCAATTAGGTAAAAACAATCAAGTTTCGACGGTACCTTAGAGGAATTTTGAAAAATTGGCGCTGCTTCAGGGGATTCCAAATCCAAATGAGGATGTGCAGCCCCGCTTGGATCTTAAAGAGTATTCCCTATGGCGTCTTTCTTACTTGGATCTCAAAGTTTCTGAATATAGAAAAACTTGATCAGATAAATTAAAATATTTAGGGACTTGATTAGTGAAAAACGTAAAACCAATGGGGCCAAAAGGTAGAACTTTTCCGGACGAAAGTCAAATAAACAGGAATCATCAGATGTGATAAGAATGTAGTGGTATAGAAAGTGTAACATCCCGGGCCCCACCGTGTAATATTGTCCGCTTTGGGTCACCCGCCCGACACGGACGAACCGCCATCCTAGCCACGGTCTTTTCCCTCACGGCGGACGAACCGCCATCCCAGCCATCCTAGCCACGGTCTTTTCCCTCACGGCGGACGAACCGTCATCCCGCCCACGGTCTTTTCCCTCACGGCTTTAAAACGCGTTACACGGGTTAGAGGACCAAGTCTTATAAGCTAACCAAGACCTCCTCCCTAGGCGATATGGGACAAGAGAGGAGGTTGTTACACTCTTCACCTCTTAACACGCGGTCGGGAGTCGGCATCCCGGGCCCCACTACCTCTTAACACGATCGGGAGTCGGCATCCCGGCCCCACCGTGTAATATTGTCCACCCGCTTGGGAGTCGGCTCGATACCATTTGTAACATCCCGGGCCCCATTGTGTAATATTGTCCGCTTTGGGTCACCCGCCCGACGCGGATGCACCGCCATCCCAGATTACGGTCTTTTCACTCACGGCTTTAGAGGGACCAAGTGGTCCTTATAAGTTGACCAAGACTTCCTCCCTAGGCGATGTGGGACAAGAGGGGAGGTTGTTACGCATGTCCAAATTAAAGCAACTCAAGAAGAGCATCATCACATTAGATAATATGCAGCGAGATAGAAAGCTTATCTAAATTGAAAAAAGAAACCCGAATCACTCCATTTTCCAAGAAAGCTTCGAAACCCGTCGTTTGGGAATATAGTGTCAAGTATGTAGACGAGTCATGAGGATGATCGTTGTATGACGTGAGGGTGGCGGAGGCCGGCTCCCAATTTCAACGCTTCAACGGGGGTGGCGGAGTCTCATTACCATCATTCCCCACGTCGGGTTTGAACGGGCGAGGGACGTTAAGCCTTCAACCTTGATTATACGCCCGCACGCCAACGCAGGCATTCCCAATTAGTCTTCGTACACACATCATCCAACAAAAAATAGTTATTTTGACGACGGAGAAACTATTGGTTGTTTTATCTGTATTATCCCACGTAAGAAAGTTGGAATGAGATAAAGACACTTTATAAGCGTGAGCCTTTTCTAGTTTATTTAAAGGAAGCAATAGAGTGTGGGTTAGACCCCATAATACCCACACGCGGATGCGCTATTACTAGGCGCACTTAACATTTACCCATTTATTTTGGCGTGGTTTAATTAGCACTAACCCATTATCTTTATTTTTATTAGTCAAAATGTGTATTTGTTCATTCAATATTTTAAAAAATTATGAAATTATTGATGCTTTAATTATTTTATTTCGAATTTTATATATGACTTTTCAAGATAACTTTTAAAATTATACTTATTCAGTTTGTAACTTTTCCTAAGGGGACATCTTTATTTACTTTGCAACTTTTCTCAAAGGGATAACTTTATTCAATTTGCGACTTTTCCTAAAGGGATACCTTCGTTCAATTTGTAACTTTTCCCTGAAGAGATACCTTTGTTCACTTTGCAACATTTTCCGAAAAGTTACCTATGTTCCTTAAGACTGATATTTATGTATACATTAGTTTTTGACATGAATAAAAATAAAGTCATTTCGAGTCTTTTTTCCAAAACTACAGCCATCATTTCAATTGTTCCTTAGAAAGACCTTAGAGAAATATTAGAATTGCTATTTAGTATTCTCAATTGATACTTTGTTTATCATGGAGGATATTTGCTGGTGAGCATTAACTACATTGTAGGGTAAATAAATTTAAAAAAATAATTTTTTAAAATAATCCTTTCTTTCCTGTTCACCGGAGAGCCACTCTTTCCGCTGGGTGGGCTTATCAGATCTTCTATCTATTTATTTGAGGGATTGCTTTAAGTTAAAGCAGACTTGGGCTTGGCTTAATTTATGAATATTTGGGTTGGGTTTAAATTTTCATGAAGTGGGTCTCTGGGAGTTTATCACTAAAAGGGGCTTGGTCTAATAGAGCCCGATTCATGCTCCCCGTCCAGGCCCACAAGAGTCCATAGCAGCCCATGTTAGGACCGGCTCCTGGGGCCAGCCCGAGTTCCTTTTTCGGATTATCAATTAAAAATAATAATAATATATACTTTGTTAAAAAAAAAAAATAGAAAGTTAAAAATACCGAAATTTTTTTATTTTCTCTAACATTCATGAAAAAGCTTAAAAATGAGTTTTTGAGTAGTTTTCTCTTAACATGTGCAAAGATTTTTGACAAAAATTATGCTTAGCTCAAAGGGTTTTACGATGAGATTTGCATGTCCTTAAAACCATATGTTAGATCATTGTTTGCACATTTTCTGTTAGATCATTGTTTGCACATTTTCATTTCCTATTACCAATTTATTGTGCACTCTCAATATATTAATTATAGTTGCATAAAAAGTTAAGTATGCTCACATACTTCACTTGGTTTCTAGCTGAATTAAATAGGTTAGTAGAGATTCCTTATTAAAAAAATTCTTATAGCGTCAATTTGAATACCCCACATCGTGCGGAGTATAGACTTGGGAGAGCCCATGTCTAAAACAAATGCCGTAGGCCTATCTTTTAGACAATACCTCTAAGCCTACTTTCCTCCTTAGGGGTAGGTCGCGATGCTAAATGAATTACATAAATCTTAACTTAAAATCAAATTATTGGATAAATCGCTTGGGTACAATTACAACAAACAAAATAAACTCGCCTGAAGAACGCTCATGGAAGTTACCTCCCCTTCAATGCACCCTTCAGTGCACCAGGACAAACTTCGTCCATAATCCGAGAGTTTTCCTACATTTCCCTCTGTAAGATATATTACCAAAATTCTCAAATCGGTATATCCATGCTACAATTATTTCAAACTAATGTTTGTGTCACAAAGACTCTCAAATTGGTACACTTGTGTTACATTTATCATAAACTGATGGACTCATGTTGAATTTGTCATAAATTAATTTTTATGTCACAAAAAATCTTAAGCTGATATAATTGTGCCACATTTATTCCGAACTAAAACACATATGTCACATTTATCTTGAAAAATGCATGAATTACCACAATTTGAGGTAAATATGACATACGTATATCAATTGAGGGTAAATGTTATACCTATATACTAGTTTGGAGGATATATGTGGCACGGGTCTATGTGAGAGTTGTTGTGATTGTGTTATGAATGTATTGACTCAAGATTTTTGATGGTACTGAGTTAATTGACAAATCCGTATGCGGCAGATTTCCTCGTGAAAAGAGGCATCGGTCCGCATTCGGCCAACCTATCTTAAAGAATATTATCTTCTTCCCTTCTGTCCCATATAATGATTTGCCAGACATTACATTCTGCTCCCATTTCTTCAGCTGAGCAAAGCTGTCTTTTTTAGGTGAGACCATCATGGTCCCTTCTTGTTTTCTTTCCATAGTCGAGCCACCCACGATGTAGCGGCGTCATCGCGACATGGCGATCGACAGGCCTTCATTGCATTTTAGCTCACCAATATTGAACTGTGGTCAAAACGTACGGAGACATTTTCTTTACACGACACTCATCACGAATAGAAAATGCCATCACGAATAGAAAATGCAGGGGGAAGAAGATGCTTTAATAAATTTACTATTGCCTTTTTCTGTTCCTTAAATTTACACGACACCCATCCACAAGGTCTGGCTACGTCAGCGTGCAAAACGACGCTGTTTTGCACTTATTTTGCCGGAAATTGCGCACGTTAACATTTTGGCCGGATTGGCACTTAAGTAATCCATTTCTCTTCGATTTTGGTACTTAAGTGTTACTTTCATAACTTTTGGCACTTAAGTATCATTTTGTGCCAACTTTTAAGCATTTGAAGCGTACTTTTGCCTAAAGTAAAAGGTAGATCGGGACGAAAACTAAAATTGGATTTTATTTAGGATATAGGCCCATTTTTTTGTTCAAACATTTAATGGTATGACGATTGAAGAAGACAAATGATTATTAAATTATGACTTCTAGTGAGTTGCGGCACTCCCCAAATTTGGGTGAGGCAATACTTTATTTAGGCCCAACCCAAAAGTGGTTAAAGGTCACAGAAAATCTTGTGATTCCGATCATTCTAAATGTGGAAATGAGCATGCCCGTCATAGTTGATTTATATTCATGGGAAGCTTGAAAACATGAAGCATCCCACCTTTGGCGGATAAAAAAAAAGGCCCAAAAATCCCTTGGAGCGGCCAATGAACACGGGTAGGCTTTGTGCCTTTTCAGAGGCATTTTTAATTCGAAAAGAAAACACATTTCTCCCCTATCACTATCGAAAAAAATGGCCGGCCAATGAGCATGGGTACGTTTTGTGCCTTTTCAGAGGCATTTTTTATTCGAAAAAGAAAACACATTTCTCCCGTGTCATTTACGTGCACATTGAAAACATTCAGAAAAGCATAAAGTTTGCCCCCATTTTTATAGGTAAAAAAGAAAAGGGTAAGTTTTCCTCAAGCGTAGGTTGAAAGATTGGAGATGGATGATCACTGCAAATGTGAAAGAAGTCTAATGAGAATGCTGCGTCATGGCCTTAAATGAACCTAGCCACGCATTTTTTGCATGCGAGGAGTACGGGGTAAATTTAATTATAAAAAAAAAAGTACGGGGTAAATTCAATCGAGGATTTTTTATTATTATTATCAATTTTCTTGTAGTTAACAGTGGTTCTTTGAACCAAAATGCCATGTGAATAGTGTCAAACGAGTATGCGACGAGCACATATTTGCCGGCTGGTTATTATTTTCACCAATAGTGAGCTCAAGGAATCATTGGGTCAAAGTGATTACGTTCAAGGGAGCAATTAGGTAAAAACAATCAAGTTTCGACGGTACCTTAGAGGAATTTTGAAAAATTGGCGCTGCTTCAGGGGATTCCAAATCCAAATGAGGATGTGCAGCCCCGCTTGGATCTTAAAGAGTATTCCCTATGGCGTCTTTCTTACTTGGATCTCAAAGTTTGTGAATATAGAAAAACTTGATCAGATAAATTAAAATATTTAGGGACTTGATTAGTGAAAAACGTAAAACCAATGGGGCCAAAAGGTAGAACTTTTCCGGACGAAAGTCAAATAAACAGGAATCATCAGATGTGATAAGAATGTAGTGGTATAGAAAGTGTAACATCCCGGGCCCCACTGTGTAATATTGTCCGCTTTGGGTCACCCGCCCTGACACGGACGAACCGCCATCCTAGCCACGGTCTTTTCCCTCACGGCGGACGAACCGCCATCCCAGCCATCCTAGCCACGGTCTTTTCCCTCACGGCGGACGAACCGTCATCCCAGCCACGGTCTTTTCCCTCACGGCTTTAAAACGCGTTACACAGGTTAGAGGGACCAAGTCTTATAAGCTAACCAAGACCTCCCTCCCTAGGCGATATGGGACAAGAGAGGAGGTTGTTACACTCTTCACCTCTTAACACGCGGTCGGGAGTCGGCATCCTGGGCCCCACTACCTCTTAACACGCGGTCGGGAGTCGGCATCCCGGGCCCCACTGTGTAATATTGTCCACCCGCTTGGGAGTCGGCTCTGATACCATTTGTAACATCCCGGGCCCCATTGTGTAATATTGTCCGCTTTGGGTCACCCGCCCGACGCGGATGCACCGCCATCCCGCATTACGGTCTTTTCACTCACGCGGCTTTAGAGGGACCAAGTGGTCCTTATAAGTTGACCAAGACTTCCTCCCTAGGCGATGTGGGACAAGAGGGGAGGTTGTTACGCATGTCCAAATTAAAGCAACTCAAGAAGAGCATCATCACATTAGATAATATGCAGCGAGATAGAAAGCTTATCTAAATTGAAAAAAGAAACCCGAATCACTCCATTTTCCAAGAAAGCTTCGAAACCCGTCGTTTGGGAATATAGTGTCAAGTATGTAGACGAGTCATGAGGATGATCGTTGTATGACGTGAGGGTGGCGGAGGCCGGCTCCCAATTTCAACGCTTCAACGG
The DNA here is from genome assembly GCA_016097595.1 of Eucalyptus pumila. Taxonomy (NCBI): domain Eukaryota; kingdom Viridiplantae; phylum Streptophyta; class Magnoliopsida; order Myrtales; family Myrtaceae; genus Eucalyptus; species Eucalyptus pumila. Next base: position 140,984 of record CM027847.1, read on the forward strand.
GGGTGGCGGAGTCTCATTACCATCATTCCCCACGTCGGGTTTGAACGGGCGAGGGACGTTAAGCCTTCAACCTTGATTATACGCCCGCACGCCAACGCAGGCATTCCCAATTAGTCTTCGTACACACATCATCCAACAAAAAATAGTTATTTTGACGACGGAGAAACTATTGGTTGTTTTATCTGTATTATCCCACGTAAGAAAGTTGGAATGAGATAAAGACACTTTATAAGCGTGAGCCTTTTCTAGTTTATTTAAAGGAAGCAATAGAGTGTGGGTTAGACCCCATAATACCCACACGCGGATGCGCTATTACTAGGCGCACTTAACATTTACCCATTTATTTTGGCGTGGTTTAATTAGCACTAACCCATTATCTTTATTTTTATTAGTCAAAATGTGTATTTGTTCATTCAATATTTTAAAAAATTATGAAATTATTGATGCTTTAATTATTTTATTTCGAATTTTATATATGACTTTTCAAGATAACTTTTAAAATTATACTTATTCAGTTTGTAACTTTTCCTAAGGGGACATCTTTATTTACTTTGCAACTTTTCTCAAAGGGATAACTTTATTCAATTTGCGACTTTTCCTAAAGGGATACCTTCGTTCAATTTGTAACTTTTCCCTGAAGAGATACCTTTGTTCACTTTGCAACATTTTCCGAAAAGTTACCTATGTTCCTTAAGACTGATATTTATGTATACATTAGTTTTTGACATGAATAAAAATAAAGTCATTTCGAGTCTTTTTTCCAAAACTACAGCCATCATTTCAATTGTTCCTTAGAAAGACCTTAGAGAAATATTAGAATTGCTATTTAGTATTCTCAATTGATACTTTGTTTATCATGGAGGATATTTGCTGGTGAGCATTAACTACATTGTAGGGTAAATAAATTTAAAAAAATAATTTTTTAAAATAATCCTTTCTTTCCTGTTCACCGGAGAGCCACTCTTTCCGCTGGGTGGGCTTATCAGATCTTCTATCTATTTATTTGAGGGATTGCTTTAAGTTAAAGCAGACTTGGGCTTGGCTTAATTTATGAATATTTGGGTTGGGTTTAAATTTTCATGAAGTGGGTCTCTGGGAGTTTATCACTAAAAGGGGGCTTGGTCTAATAGAGCCCGATTCATGCTCCCCGTCCAGGCCCACAAGAGTCCATAGCAGCCCATGTTAGGACCGGCTCCTGGGGCCAGCCCGAGTTCCTTTTTCGGATTATCAATTAAAAATAATAATAATATATACTTTGTTAAAAAAAAAAATTAGAAAGTTAAAAATACCGAAATTTTTTTATTTTCTCTAACATTCATGAAAAAGCTTAAAAATGAGTTTTTGAGTAGTTTTCTCTTAACATGTGCAAAGATTTTTACAAAAATTATGCTTAGCTCAAAGGGTTTTACGATGAGATTTGCATGTCCTTAAAACCATATGTTAGATCATTGTTTGCACATTTTCTGTTAGATCATTGTTTGCACATTTTCATTTCCTATTACCAATTTATTGTGCACTCTCAATATATTAATTATAGTTGCATAAAAAGTTAAGTATGCTCACATACTTCACTTGGTTTCTAGCTGAATTAAATAGGTTAGTAGAGATTCCTTATTAAAAAAATTCTTATAGCGTCAATTTGAATACCCCACATCGTGCGGAGTATAGACTTGGGAGAGCCCATGTCTAAAACAAATGCCGTAGGCCTATCTTTTAGACAATACCTCTAAGCCTACTTTCCTCCTTAGGGGTAGGTCGCGATGCTAAATGAATTACATAAATCTTAACTTAAAATCAAATTATTGGATAAATCGCTTGGGTACAATTACAACAAACAAAATAAACTCGCCTGAAGAACGCTCATGGAAGTTACCTCCCCTTCAATGCACCCTTCAGTGCACCAGGACAAACTTCGTCCATAATCCGAGAGTTTTCCTACATTTCCCTCTGTAAGATATATTACCAAAATTCTCAAATCGGTATATCCATGCTACAATTATTTCAAACTAATGTTTGTGTCACAAAGACTCTCAAATTGGTACACTTGTGTTACATTTATCATAAACTGATGGACTCATGTTGAATTTGTCATAAATTAATTTTTATGTCACAAAAAATCTTAAGCTGATATAATTGTGCCACATTTATTCCGAACTAAAACACATATGTCACATTTATCTTGAAAAATGCATGAATTACCACAATTTGAGGTAAATATGACATACGTATATCAATTGAGGGTAAATGTTATACCTATATACTAGTTTGGAGGATATATGTGGCACGGGTCTATGTGAGAGTTGTTGTGATTGTGTTATGAATGTATTGACTCAAGATTTTTGATGGTACTGAGTTAATTGACAAATCCGTATGCGGCAGATTTCCTCGTGAAAAGAGGCATCGGTCCGCATTCGGCCAACCTATCTTAAAGAATATTATCTTCTTCCCTTCTGTCCCATATAATGATTTGCCAGACATTACATTCTGCTCCCATTTCTTCAGCTGAGCAAAGCTGTCTTTTTTTAGGTGAGACCATCATGGTCCCTTCTTGTTTTCTTTCCATAGTCGAGCCACCCACGATGTAGCGGCGTCATCGCGACATGGCGATCGACAGGCCTTCATTGCATTTTAGCTCACCAATATTGAACTGTGGTCAAAACGTACGGAGACATTTTCTTTACACGACACTCATCACGAATAGAAAATGCCATCACGAATAGAAAATGCAGGGGGAAGAAGATGCTTTAATAAATTTACTATTGCCTTTTTCTGTTCCTTAAATTTACACGACACCCATCCACAAGGTCTGGTTACGTCGTCGTGCAAAACGACATTTGTTTTGCACTTATTTTGCCGGAAATTGCGCACGTTAACATTTTGGCCGGATTGGCACTTAAGTAATCCATTTCTCTTCGATTTTGGTACTTAAGTGTTACTTTCATAACTTTTGGCACTTAAGTATCATTTTGTGCCAACTTTTAGCATTTGAAGCGTACTTTTGCCTAAAGTAAAAGGTAGATCGGGACGAAAACTAAAATTGGATTTTATTTAGGATATAGGCCCATTTTTTTGTTCAAACATTTAATGGTATGACGATTGAAGAAGACAAATGATTATTAAATTATGACTTCTAGTGAGTTGCGGCACTCCCCAAATTTGGGTGAGGCAATACTTTATTTAGGCCCAACCCAAAAGTGGTTAAAGGTCACAGAAAATCTTGTGATTCCGATCATTCTAAATGTGGAAATGAGCATGCCCGTCATAGTTGATTTATATTCATGGGAAGCTTGAAAACATGAAGCATCCCACCTTTGGCGGATAAAAAAAAAGGCCCAAAAATCCCTTGGAGCGGCCAATGAACACGGGTAGGCTTTGTGCCTTTTCAGAGGCATTTTTAATTCGAAAAGAAAACACATTTCTCCCCTATCACTATCGAAAAAAATGGCCGGCCAATGAGCATGGGTACGTTTTGTGCCTTTTCAGAGGCATTTTTATTCGAAAAAGAAAACACATTTCTCCCGTGTCATTTACGTGCACATTGAAAACATTCAGAAAAGCATAAAGTTTGCCCCCATTTTTATAGGTAAAAAAGAAAAGGGTAAGTTTTCCTCAAGCGTAGGTTGAAAGATTGGAGATGGATGATCACTGCAAATGTGAAAGAAGTCTAATGAGAATGCTGCGTCATGGCCTTAAATGAACCTAGCCACGCATTTTTTGCATGCGAGGAGTACGGGGTAAATTTAATTATAAAAAAAAAGTACGGGGTAAATTCAATCGAGGATTTTTTATTATTATTATCAATTTTCTTGTAGTTAACAGTGGTTCTTTGAACCAAAATGCCATGTGAATAGTGTCAAACGAGTATGCGACGAGCACATATTTGCCGGCTGGTTATTATTTTCACCAATAGTGAGCTCAAGGAATCATTGGGTCAAAGTGATTACGTTCAAGGGAGCAATTAGGTAAAAACAATCAAGTTTCGACGGTACCTTAGAGGAATTTTGAAAAATTGGCGCTGCTTCAGGGGATTCCAAATCCAAATGAGGATGTGCAGCCCCGCTTGGATCTTAAAGAGTATTCCCTATGGCGTCTTTCTTACTTGGATCTCAAAGTTTGTGAATATAGAAAAACTTGATCAGATAAATTAAAATATTTAGGGACTTGATTAGTGAAAAACGTAAAACCAATGGGGCCAAAAGGTAGAACTTTTCCGGACGAAAGTCAAATAAACAGGAATCATCAGATGTGATAAGAATGTAGTGGTATAGAAAGTGTAACATCCCGGGCCCCACCGTGTAATATTGTCCGCTTTGGGTCACCCGCCCTGACACGGACGAACCGCCATCCTAGCCACGGTCTTTTCCCTCACGGCGGACGAACCGCCATCCCAGCCATCCTAGCCACGGTCTTTTCCCTCACGGCGGACGAACCGTCATCCCAGCCACGGTCTTTTCCCTCACGGCTTTAAAACGCGTTTACACAGGTTAGAGGGACCAAGTCTTATAAGCTAACCAAGACCTCCCTCCCTAGGCGATATGGGACAAGAGAGGAGGTTGTTACACTCTTCACCTCTTAACACGCGGTCGGGAGTCGGCATCCTGGGCCCCACTACCTCTTAACACGCAGTCGGGAGTCGGCATCCCGGGCCCCACTGTGTAATATTGTCCACCCGCTTGGGAGTCGGCTCTGATACCATTTGTAACATCCCGGGCCCCATTGTGTAATATTGTCCGCTTTGGGTCACCCGCCCTGACGCGGATGCACCGCCATCCCGCTACGGTCTTTTCACTCACGGCTTTAGAGGGACCAAGTGGTCCTTATAAGTTGACCAAGACTTCCCTCCCTAGGCGATGTGGGACAAGAGGGGAGGTTGTTACGCATGTCCAAATTAAAGCAACTCAAGAAGAGCATCATCACATTAGATAATATGCAGCGAGATAGAAAGCTTATCTAAATTGAAAAAAGAAACCCGAATCACTCCATTTTCCAAGAAAGCTTCGAAACCCGTCGTTTGGGAATATAGTGTCAAGTATGTAGACGAGTCATGAGGATGATCGTTGTATGACGTGAGGGTGGCGGAGGCCGGCTCCCAATTTCAACGCTTCAACGGGGGTGGCGGAGTCTCATTACCATCATTCCCCACGTCAGGTTTGAACGGGCGAGGGACGTTAAGCCTTCAACCTTGATTATACGCCCGCACGCCAACGCAGGCATTCCCAATTAGTCTTCGTACACACATCATCCAACAAAAAATAGTTATTTTGACGACGGAGAAACTATTGGTTGTTTTATCTGTATTATCCCACGTAAGAAAGTTGGAATGAGATAAAGACACTTTATAAGCGTGAGCCTTTTCTAGTTTATTTAAAGGAAGCAATAGAGTGTGGGTTAGACCCCATAATACCCACACGCGGATGCGCTATTACTAGGCGCACTTAACATTTACCCATTTATTTTGGCGTGGTTTAATTAGCACTAACCCATTATCTTTATTTTTATTAGTCAAAATGTGTATTTGTTCATTCAATATTTTAAAAAATTATGAAATTATTGATGCTTTAATTATTTTATTTCGAATTTTATATATGACTTTTCAAGATAACTTTTAAAATTATACTTATTCAGTTTGTAACTTTTCCTAAGGGGACATCTTTATTTACTTTGCAACTTTTCTCAAAGGGATAACTTTATTCAATTTGCGACTTTTCCTAAAGGGATACCTTCGTTCAATTTGTAACTTTTCCCTGAAGAGATACCTTTGTTCACTTTGCAACATTTTCCGAAAAGTTACCTATGTTCCTTAAGACTGATATTTATGTATACATTAGTTTTTGACATGAATAAAAATAAAGTCATTTCGAGTCTTTTTTCCAAAACTACAGCCATCATTTCAATTGTTCCTTAGAAAGACCTTAGAGAAATATTAGAATTGCTATTTAGTATTCTCAATTGATACTTTGTTTATCATGGAGGATATTTGCTGGTGAGCATTAACTACATTGTAGGGTAAATAAATTTAAAAAAATAATTTTTTAAAATAATCCTTTCTTTCCTGTTCACCGGAGAGCCACTCTTTCCGCTGGGTGGGCTTATCAGATCTTCTATCTATTTATTTGAGGGATTGCTTTAAGTTAAAGCAGACTTGGGCTTGGCTTAATTTATGAATATTTGGGTTGGGTTTAAATTTTCATGAAGTGGGTCTCTGGGAGTTTATCACTAAAAGGGGGCTTGGTCTAATAGAGCCCGATTCATGCCCCGTCCAGGCCCACAAGAGTCCATAGCAGCCCATGTTAGGACCGGCTCCTGGGGCCAGCCCGAGTTCCTTTTTCGGATTATCAATTAAAAATAATAATAATATATACTTTGTTAAAAAAAAAAATTAGAAAGTTAAAAATACCGAAATTTTTTTATTTTCTCTAACATTCATGAAAAAGCTTAAAAATGAGTTTTTGAGTAGTTTTCTCTTAACATGTGCAAAGATTTTTGACAAAAATTATGCTTAGCTCAAAGGGTTTTACGATGAGATTTGCATGTCCTTAAAACCATATGTTAGATCATTGTTTGCACATTTTCTGTTAGATCATTGTTTGCACATTTTCATTTCCTATTACCAATTTATTGTGCACTCTCAATATATTAATTATAGTTGCATAAAAAGTTAAGTATGCTCACATACTTCACTTGGTTTCTAGCTGAATTAAATAGGTTAGTAGAGATTCCTTATTAAAAAAATTCTTATAGCGTCAATTTGAATACCCCACATCGTGCGGAGTATAGACTTGGGAGAGCCCATGTCTAAAACAAATGCCGTAGGCCTATCTTTTAGACAATACCTCTAAGCCTACTTTCCTCCTTAGGGGTAGGTCGCGATGCTAAATGAATTACATAAATCTTAACTTAAAATCAAATTATTGGATAAATCGCTTGGGTACAATTACAACAAACAAAATAAACTCGCCTGAAGAACGCTCATGGAAGTTACCTCCCCTTCAATGCACCCTTCAGTGCACCAGGACAAACTTCGTCCATAATCCGAGAGTTTTCCTACATTTCCCTCTGTAAGATATATTACCAAAATTCTCAAATCGGTATATCCATGCTACAATTATTTCAAACTAATGTTTGTGTCACAAAGACTCTCAAATTGGTACACTTGTGTTACATTTATCATAAACTGATGGACTCATGTTGAATTTGTCATAAATTAATTTTTATGTCACAAAAAATCTTAAGCTGATATAATTGTGCCACATTTATTCCGAACTAAAACACATATGTCACATTTATCTTGAAAATGCATGAATTACCACAATTTGAGGTAAATATGACATACGTATATCAATTGAGGGTAAATGTTATACCTATATACTAGTTTGGAGGATATATGTGGCACGGGTCTATGTGAGAGTTGTTGTGATTGTGTTATGAATGTATTGACTCAAGATTTTTGATGGTACTGAGTTAATTGACAAATCCGTATGCGGCAGATTTCCTCGTGAAAAGAGGCATCGGTCCGCATTCGGCCAACCTATCTTAAAGAATATTATCTTCTTCCCTTCTGTCCCATATAATGATTTGCCAGACATTACATTCTGCTCCCATTTCTTCAGCTGAGCAAAGCTGTCTTTTTTAGGTGAGACCATCATGGTCCCTTCTTGTTTTCTTTCCATAGTCGAGCCACCCACGATGTAGCGGCGTCATCGCGACATGGCGATCGACAGGCCTTCATTGCATTTTAGCTCACCAATATTGAACTGTGGTCAAAACGTACGGAGACATTTTCTTTACACGACACTCATCACGAATAGAAAATGCCATCACGAATAGAAAATGCAGGGGGAAGAAGATGCTTTAATAAATTTACTATTGCCTTTTTCTGTTCCTTAAATTTACACGACACCCATCCACAAGGTCTGGCTACGTCGGCGCGCAAAGCAAAACGACATTTTTTTGCACTTATTTTGCCGGAAATTGCGACGTTAACATTTTGGCCGGATTGGCACTTAAGTAATCCATTTCTCTTCGATTTTGGTACTTAAGTGTTACTTTCATAACTTTTGGCACTTAAGTATCATTTTGTGCCAACTTTTAGCATTTGAAGCGTACTTTTGCCTAAAGTAAAAGGTAGATCGGGACGAAAACTAAAATTGGATTTTATTTAGGATATAGGCCCATTTTTTTGTTCAAACATTTAATGGTATGACGATTGAAGAAGACAAATGATTATTAAATTATGACTTCTAGTGAGTTGCGGCACTCCCCAAATTTGGGTGAGGCAATACTTTATTTAGGCCCAACCCAAAAGTGGTTAAAGGTCACAGAAAATCTTGTGATTCCGATCATTCTAAATGTGGAAATGAGCATGCCCGTCATAGTTGATTTATATTCATGGGAAGCTTGAAAACATGAAGCATCCCACCTTTGGCGGATAAAAAAAAGGCCCAAAAATCCCTTGGAGCGGCCAATGAACACGGGTAGGCTTTGTGCCTTTTCAGAGGCATTTTTAATTCGAAAAGAAAACACATTTCTCCCCTATCACTATCGAAAAAAATGGCCGGCCAATGAGCATGGGTACGTTTTGTGCCTTTTCAGAGGCATTTTTTATTCGAAAAAGAAAACACATTTCTCCCGTGTCATTTACGTGCACATTGAAAACATTCAGAAAAGCATAAAGTTTGCCCCCATTTTTATAGGTAAAAAAGAAAAGGGTAAGTTTTCCTCAAGCGTAGGTTGAAAGATTGGAGATGGATGATCACTGCAAATGTGAAAGAAGTCTAATGAGAATGCTGCGTCATGGCCTTAAATGAACCTAGCCACGCATTTTTTGCATGCGAGGAGTACGGGGTAAATTTAATTATAAAAAAAAAGTACGGGGTAAATTCAATCGAGGATTTTTTATTATTATTATCAATTTTCTTGTAGTTAACAGTGGTTCTTTGAACCAAAATGCCATGTGAATAGTGTCAAACGAGTATGCGACGAGCACATATTTGCCGGCTGGTTATTATTTTCACCAATAGTGAGCTCAAGGAATCATTGGGTCAAAGTGATTACGTTCAAGGGAGCAATTAGGTAAAAACAATCAAGTTTCGACGGTACCTTAGAGGAATTTTGAAAAATTGGCGCTGCTTCAGGGGATTCCAAATCCAAATGAGGATGTGCAGCCCCGCTTGGATCTTAAAGAGTATTCCCTATGGCGTCTTTCTTACTTGGATCTCAAAGTTTGTGAATATAGAAAAACTTGATCAGATAAATTAAAATATTTAGGGACTTGATTAGTGAAAAACGTAAAACCAATGGGGCCAAAAGGTAGAACTTTTCCGGACGAAAGTCAAATAAACAGGAATCATCAGATGTGATAAGAATGTAGTGGTATAGAAAGTGTAACATCCCGGGCCCCACCGTGTAATATTGTCCGCTTTGGGTCACCCGCCCGACACGGACGAACCGCCATCCTAGCCACGGTCTTTTCCCTCACGGCGGACGAACCGCCATCCCAGCCATCCTAGCCACGGTCTTTTCCTCACGGCGGACGAACCGTCATCCCAGCCACGGTCTTTTCCCTCACGGCTTTAAAACGCGTTACACAGGTTAGAGGGACCAAGTCTTATAAGCTAACCAAGACCTCCCTCCCTAGGCGATATGGGACAAGAGAGGAGGTTGTTACACTCTTCACCTCTTAACACGCGGTCGGGAGTCGGCATCCTGGGCCCCACTACCTCTTAACACGCAGTCGGGAGTCGGCATCCGGGCCCCACTGTGTAATATTGTCCACCCGCTTGGGAGTCGGCTCTGATACCATTTGTAACATCCCGGGCCCCATTGTGTAATATTGTCCGCTTTGGGTCACCCGCCCTGACGCGGATGCACCGCCATCCCAGTTACGGTCTTTTCACTCACGGCTTTAGAGGGACCAAGTGGTCCTTATAAGTTGACCAAGACTTCCCTCCCTAGGCGATGTGGGACAAGAGGGGAGGTTGTTACGCATGTCCAAATTAAAGCAACTCAAGAAGAGCATCATCACATTAGATAATATGCAGCGAGATAGAAAGCTTATCTAAATTGAAAAAAGAAACCCGAATCACTCCATTTTCCAAGAAAGCTTCGAAACCCGTCGTTTGGGAATATAGTGTCAAGTATGTAGACGAGTCATGAGGATGATCGTTGTATGACGTGAGGGTGGCGGAGGCCGGCTCCCAATTTCAACGCTTCAACGGGGGTGGCGGAGTCTCATTACCATCATTCCCCACGTCAGGTTTGAACGGGCGAGGGACGTTAAGCCTTCAACCTTGATTATACGCCCGCACGCCAACGCAGGCATTCCCAATTAGTCTTCGTACACACATCATCCAACAAAAAATAGTTATTTTGACGACGGAGAAACTATTGGTTGTTTTATCTGTATTATCCCACGTAAGAAAGTTGGAATGAGATAAAGACACTTTATAAGCGTGAGCCTTTTCTAGTTTATTTAAAGGAAGCAATAGAGTGTGGGTTAGACCCCATAATACCCACACGCGGATGCGCTATTACTAGGCGCACTTAACATTTACCCATTTATTTTGGCGTGGTTTAATTAGCACTAACCCATTATCTTTATTTTTATTAGTCAAAATGTGTATTTGTTCATTCAATATTTTAAAAAATTATGAAATTATTGATGCTTTAATTATTTTATTTCGAATTTTATATATGACTTTTCAAGATAACTTTTAAAATTATACTTATTCAGTTTGTAACTTTTCCTAAGGGGACATCTTTATTTACTTTGCAACTTTTCTCAAAGGGATAACTTTATTCAATTTGCGACTTTTCCTAAAGGGATACCTTCGTTCAATTTGTAACTTTTCCCTGAAGAGATACCTTTGTTCACTTTGCAACATTTTCCGAAAAGTTACCTATGTTCCTTAAGACTGATATTTATGTATACATTAGTTTTTGACATGAATAAAAATAAAGTCATTTCGAGTCTTTTTTCCAAAACTACAGCCATCATTTCAATTGTTCCTTAGAAAGACCTTAGAGAAATATTAGAATTGCTATTTAGTATTCTCAATTGATACTTTGTTTATCATGGAGGATATTTGCTGGTGAGCATTAACTACATTGTAGGGTAAATAAATTTAAAAAAATAATTTTTTAAAATAATCCTTTCTTTCCTGTTCACCGGAGAGCCACTCTTTCCGCTGGGTGGGCTTATCAGATCTTCTATCTATTTATTTGAGGGATTGCTTTAAGTTAAAGCAGACTTGGGCTTGGCTTAATTTATGAATATTTGGGTTGGGTTTAAATTTTCATGAAGTGGGTCTCTGGGAGTTTATCACTAAAAGGGGGCTTGGTCTAATAGAGCCCGATTCATGCTCCCCGTCCAGGCCCACAAGAGTCCATAGCAGCCCATGTTAGGACCGGCTCCTGGGGCCAGCCCGAGTTCCTTTTTCGGATTATCAATTAAAAATAATAATAATATATACTTTGTTAAAAAAAAAAATTAGAAAGTTAAAAATACCGAAATTTTTTTATTTTCTCTAACATTCATGAAAAAGCTTAAAAATGAGTTTTTGAGTAGTTTTCTCTTAACATGTGCAAAGATTTTTGACAAAAATTATGCTTAGCTCAAAGGGTTTTACGATGAGATTTGCATGTCCTTAAAACCATATGTTAGATCATTGTTTGCACATTTTCTGTTAGATCATTGTTTGCACATTTTCATTTCCTATTACCAATTTATTGTGCACTCTCAATATATTAATTATAGTTGCATAAAAAGTTAAGTATGCTCACATACTTCACTTGGTTTCTAGCTGAATTAAATAGGTTAGTAGAGATTCCTTATTAAAAAAATTCTTATAGCGTCAATTTGAATACCCCACATCGTGCGGAGTATAGACTTGGGAGAGCCCATGTCTAAAACAAATGCCGTAGGCCTATCTTTTAGACAATACCTCTAAGCCTACTTTCCTCCTTAGGGGTAGGTCGCGATGCTAAATGAATTACATAAATCTTAACTTAAAATCAAATTATTGGATAAATCGCTTGGGTACAATTACAACAAACAAAATAAACTCGCCTGAAGAACGCTCATGGAAGTTACCTCCCCTTCAATGCACCCTTCAGTGCACCAGGACAAACTTCGTCCATAATCCGAGAGTTTTCCTACATTTCCCTCTGTAAGATATATTACCAAAATTCTCAAATCGGTATATCCATGCTACAATTATTTCAAACTAATGTTTGTGTCACAAAGACTCTCAAATTGGTACACTTGTGTTACATTTATCATAAACTGATGGACTCATGTTGAATTTGTCATAAATTAATTTTTATGTCACAAAAAATCTTAAGCTGATATAATTGTGCCACATTTATTCCGAACTAAAACACATATGTCACATTTATCTTGAAAAATGCATGAATTACCACAATTTGGGGTAAATATGACATACGTATATCAATTGAGGGTAAATGTTATACCTATATACTAGTTTGGAGGATATATGTGGCACGGGTCTATGTGAGAGTTGTTGTGATTGTGTTATGAATGTATTGACTCAAGATTTTTGATGGTACTGAGTTAATTGACAAATCCGTATGCGGCAGATTTCCTCGTGAAAAGAGGCATCGGTCCGCATTCGGCCAACCTATCTTAAAGAATATTATCTTCTTCCCTTCTGTCCCATATAATGATTTGCCAGACATTACATTCTGCTCCCATTTCTTCAGCTGAGCAAAGCTGTCTTTTTTTAGGTGAGACCATCATGGTCCCTTCTTGTTTTCTTTCCATAGTCGAGCCACCCACGATGTAGCGGCGTCATCGCGACATGGCGATCGACAGGCCTTCATTGCATTTTAGCTCACCAATATTGAACTGTGGTCAAAACGTACGGAGACATTTTCTTTACACGACACTCATCACGAATAGAAAATGCCATCACGAATAGAAAATGCAGGGGGAAGAAGATGCTTTAATAAATTTACTATTGCCTTTTTCTGTTCCTTAAATTTACACGACACCCATCCACAAGGTTTGGACACTCCCAGAAAAGCCTTTACCCTCCCTCCAGGGTTCTTTAGCTATAGTCTGCCAGATACCTCAATCTAGAAAATAGCAAAAAAGAAATGTCTCTTCAGATTTCAGAAGTCCCATCTTCTTCTCCCCTTGAACGCTGGTCAGCAATTTTTCATCCAACCATATGGGCAGATTACTTTCTCAAATATGCTTCTGACTCCAACTCGACGGTAGCATTTAAGTTACTCTTTTTCTTAAATTACTTTTGGCTAAATTTTCAGCTGTTATGTCCTCCGAATACTAAGAGCATAAAGAATAATCTTGGAATGTTGAGGATCATCCCGCGACATTTAATAAAAAAGAAGAAGTTCTGGTTTATTGGAAACCCCATGCAATTGTTGTTCCTTGCATGATTCATAATTTCGGTGAGAACCTTTGGGATGCACATATGACTTGATAAATGTAGAAAGAACTTCTTTAATGTTACTAAAACTGGTCTTAACGGTATAATCTTTAGGTAATTTTAGTTCAGATTTATTGTGGTCAATCGGGTCATAGGCAACCTAATATGTTTCTTGCATTCTTACTCAATTTATTCAATTATCATTATTATTTTTTTGTTGGACTTTCACTTTTATATTGATTGTAGAGTTCTGATGGCGTAGTAGAGGAACGGATTGAGAGATTAGAAGGAGAAGTAAAGAAGATGTGGATAGGTGCTATGGATAAGTCGTCACAGAACTTGATTGATCAGATCCAACGCTTGGAATTTGCTTACCATTTTGAACATGAGATAGATGAGCAACTAGAACAAAACCATAGAAGCTATTTCGAGTTTCACTATGGCGATAACAACGGCAACCTACACACTATTGCTCCTCTTTCGATTGTTACGACAACAAGGTTACAGTGTTTCATGTGGTATGTAATGTTTCGATGTCATTGATCCAAGAGTTGGTGAAATTATACTGCAAACAATAGCTTGATAATCCATTTGATTGATTAGAGGGAACAAATAATATCACTGGCATGTTTAGTTTACTATGATGCTGATTTGTTTATTAGTTAACCTATTTCTATATATAATTCTCATATTTCGAGTTGTTCAAATTTTCTTGTTTTAAAAGTTGAGTAGTCCTCTCTTCTAATTCCTTTGTTTAGGATGTCATTTTTCCATCGTTTCCGATTGATCTAGATATTGAACATGGTGCTTTTCACGGCATCTTCTTCCATATTCCATTTGGCCATATAGAAATCTTTAATAGGTTCAAGGACAGCAAAGGAAATTTCAGCAAATGCATCACTGACGTGCAAGGAATGCTAAGTCTATTTGAAGCTTGCCATCTAAGTTATCACGGCGATTATATTTTGAATGGTGCACTCGCTTTTACAATAACTCACCTTGAATCAATTAAGAAAAAGGAAGTAACCCCTAATCTCAAAAAACAAGTGAGTCATACCCTACATCAGCCAATCCAAAAGGGTTTGCCAAGACTAGAAGTGAGGCTTTACATTCAGTTCTACCAAGTGGAGCCTTTGCATAATGAAGTCTTGCTTTCCTTGGCTAAGCTCGATTTCAACTCATTGCAAGAGCAACGCTAGAAGGAACTCGACAACCTTATTAGGTGAACTTCATGCTAGCATGTCTGAAGTAGCTAGATGTTCTTAAAATACCAAATTGTCGTAGATTGATTAGTGTAATTGCAATCTATTCTGAACTAAAAATCATTTGCACATGTCAAGGAGTGTTGAGCTCTTTGGATCATAGGTCCAAAGTACTTTCTATAATTCCATCATTGATGTGTTTACCTTAAACGGGATTTGTTGGCAAACTGTAGGAGGTGGAAGGATATAGATATGGAGATGGAGTTTCCATTTGCTAGAGATAGGCTTCGGGAGGTGCATGTTTGGATGTTAGGAATTGATTTCGAGCCAGAGTATTGTTGGAAAAATCTTCTTGAAGTATTTTGAAGCTAACAAAACGTTTCCATCAGTCTAGTCTGAAGGCTTGCAAGAGTCTGATATTTAAAGTCTGAAGACCTCCGAACTGCCAGACTGAAGACTCAAAGTCTATCCTCATTGACAGTATTTAATCCGTTGAAGAAAGGTTATCCAGATCTGGATGTCTCGTTAAGGATTTAACCTTATCAACTGGAGAAAATCCCGTGGCTGGAAAAGACATAACGGAGTCTTTTGATTGATCGAAGATTGACTCGATAATTGAAAGATCCGGTGATTGACTAAGTATTATTGGAAGGTTCTACTTATGGAAACCGAGATCCTGATTGTATGGGCGAACAGGATTGATGGGCTATCTACACGTTCCTTTAATAGCTCGGATAATCTTCCTAATTGATTCCGTCCAACGGGTAGATTGGAGGAATTCCTTTGGTAAGTGCCAACGGGTATGATGGCATAAAGGAGTATATAAGGAAGATGTTCTCAGGTATTGAAGAGAGTGTAAGAGAAGAATTCCGAAGTCTGAAGCTTCTTTTTGTTTAGACAATTCCTTTGTGCGAACACTTGCATACAAAAGAGAGTTTATATTTGTGAGAAATCTTGAGGAGGTGTGGTAGAATATTCACATTGTGGAATCAAGGCAAAGCTGTGCTGTAACATCTCTTTGTTCATAGTGGAATCCAGCCAATAGGCTGTCAGTGAAGAAAAGTGGACGTAAGCTTGAAACAAGCCGAACCACTATACATCGCGTGTTCAATTTTCTCTTCTCTCAATCTTATTTTGATTACCGCCTGTCTCAAATCTATTAATTGCCGAGTGCTGTGCAATTGTTAAGAAAAATCTTTTATATACCTATTCACCCCCCTCTAGGTGATTATACTAGCTATCTCAAGTATGAGATCACTAGAGGAATGGTAACCAAAATGATGGTCATTCCTTCTATTCTCGACGACATCTATGATGTTTATGGCATATTGGAAGAATTAGAACTCTTTACGGAAGCAATTGAGAGGCACAATTGGCGCTTGAGGCTTTTTCCAGTTTACCGATTCTAAATTCACTTTTTTTTTTAATTTGGCCAACCGTTGATTAGGATCAAGTTATATATTTTTTAAATTGGAACTTAGGTGGGATGTTGATGCCAAAGAAGGATTGCCAAAGTGCATGTAAGTTTTTTACAAGACACTTCTTAATTTTTATGATGAACTTGGCAATGAATTGACTAGAAAAGAAAGATCATACCCCCTATTCTATACAAAAGAAGTGGTAAGTCATTCAACGTTATATCAATCAGATGTGATTTTTACTCTGCATACTTGAAACAAAATACTAAGATTTTGGATAAAGATGAAAGGCTGTCATATATCTAAGTCCATCAAATACATTAAAGCTCATATATTGATGTAGCTTTTACGTGTGATAATAAATTCTCGGATAAAAATTCAAGTGAGCATGTACTTGGCTGAAGCTAAATGGTTCCACCAAAACCACATACCCACGATGGAGGAGTACATCCCTGTTGGATTAATAAGCAATGGTAGTCAATTGGTGTTTGTGACAGCGTTTTTGGTAATGGGAGATATTGTAACAAAAGATACTTTTGACTGGTTATTGTTTGGCAACCCCAAGATAGTGAAGGCCTCGCAAGTAATTAATTGGCTTATGAATGACATTGCTGGGCACAAGGTATACAAAAGCTATACCAGCGAACAACATCATTTTATCTAAATTTTTCTCATAAGTTTTATCAATAGGAGAAAAATTAATTTCAATGATATATATATATATATATGTATATATTATAGTTTGGGTAAGACAGAGGTCATGTGGCATCTTTAATGGAGTGCTTCACAGAACAATACAGAGTTATGGAAGAAGTGGCAAAGAAGGAACTCTGTAAAAAAGTGGCCAATGCTGGAAGGACATTAAAGAAGAGCTGCCCCATCTGATTGCGGTTCCGATGGTACTCCTTGTGCGAATTATCAATCTTGTGTTATTTATTTTTGTGATCCCACATTTTAGACCCATATTTTCTCTTAAAGTTACGACTATTCGACATGAAGTTTTTCCACGCTTCATACCCTTTCGTGACAACCGCCCATTTGGTGACTGTCTTGATGGAAGACGAGATATAAATAGGAACGTACGTTCATTTCTGACGGGTGATGACAAGGTCTAACTCAAACTCTCTCATTCAGAATACACCATCAATACGAGAGTGAATTAGGGTAGTAGCGTGTCCCCAATTTTCTTTGAATTCAGGTTTTTCTAACGAACGTGAACAAGAACAATGGCTGGAGGTTTGTCTTTAATTAATCCTGGCTTCCGCATATGAATTATTTTGTCTTACATTTGGTATCAGAGCGTTTAGTGCCTTTGCCTTGTTTTTCTCGGATTTTTTGTGAATTTTCGGGCATTTTTTTACATGAACAGTAACTCGGATTTTGAGGCCAATAGAGAAACTCCCAAATTCCGGGCAAATTCCGGCGACCCACCCCTTGATTTCGGACCCGCACGGTCGCACCGCCATTAGAAACATTAGCCATGAGTTATTTCAGCATATCGGTGTTCGTCGGAGGCTAATCGAGCAGTGGAAGTCGCGGTGGTTGAGGATTTGTGTTTTTGGGAAATTTTCGTATGATTTGGGGCTTATTTCTTCGTCATTTTCGCCGAAACTTGGACCTATGTGGTTGTGCTGACATGCTTTTCAAAACACACTATTAATTTGTGTCTAAGGTGGGCTGCCGGAGAAGAAACAATCGGCGAAACTGCGGCGGAACGGCGAAAAACGACGAAGAAATTGACTTTGTTGCTCGAGGAAGAAGGCGTGTGGTCTCCACGCGCGCACTGCAGTTGCAGGCGCGTGGAACCCACGCGCCACGCGCCGTTACGCTCGCGCAACCGCCTTGCGCGTGGGAGCCATGCGTTCGCCAACCGCTGGCGCGTGGAGTCCACCCACGCGTGCGAGGCATGCGCCCGCGACTGTTGCAGGCGCGTGCTCGGCACGCGCCTGACGTGGCCGCGGGGCTGTTTTTACGTTTTTACCCCTACTCAAATTCATAAATTTCCGTTTTGCCATTTCAGAAATTTTACGATCCTTTCCTTGGCCGATGTATTTACTGTTCTGCCCTTTGATGTATTTATTTATTATTATGTCATTTTATGCATTTTTATGAATATTTTATGCATGAAATTAAATGTCCAATGGTCCATATAATTAATTAATTAGAGAGTGACCACAACATCTTTAATTAATTAAATTATATATTAAGAGCTTCCGGATCATATTTAGAAACGGACATTAATTGTAATTAATTATATTAATATGATTAATTTTATCCCACAGGAATTTTCATTATATTAATATGATTAATTAGGATGAAATATCATATTATTTTTCTTAATTTACCCACATGGATTAAGAAAAGGCATATAATATGGTAGTTTCTTCATGAAGTAATTATGAATCTATTTAAATTAAAAACTTAGCCTACAGGTAGTTTTTATGTTATGTGATTCATATTGTGATATGTTTACATTGGTAAAACATGATTTATTCATATTTGCCTCAAATTTTGTGACATAAGCATGATTATTTGATATGCAGTTTCGCAACCTGTGAATTTATCTGAATTTAAGTTTGATGTTCCTATACTGAATGGTGAGAACTATAACGTTTGGAAGGAATCAATTCTTCTTCAATTGGGGTGGATGGACATTGACTATGCTATAAGGGAAGACGAACCACCTGCTCCTACTGATTCGAGCACTCTAGCTGAGATAACTCTTTATAACCAATGGGAGCGGTCCAACCGTGTTTGTGCCATGTTTATAAGAACTAAGATATCTCCTAGTATTCATGGTTCGGTTGCTCAGCATGGCAATGCTAAGGCTTTATTGGAGGCCATAGATGCGCAGTTTGAAAGTTCTGAGAAGGCGCATGCCATGACCCTGATTATGAAGTTTTCATCATTGAAGCTCACTAGTGTTAGAGGTGTGTGTGAGCATATCATGCAAATGAGGAACATTGCAGCTTAGCTTAAGAACCTTGAGGTTGAGATATCTGAATCATTCATTGTGTATTATATTATGAACACTCTCCCACAACAGTATGCACCTTTCAAGATCTCTTATAACACACATAAGAATAAATTGTCTATTAATGAACTCATGACCATGTGTGTTCAAGAGGAAGAAAGACTGGTTATGGAATTGGGAGAAAGTGCTCATTTGGTAACACAAGGAAAGAATAAGGGTTATGGCAAGCATAAGGGAAAAGGTAAAATACCTCCCCAAGTTGACATTAAGAAAGAATCCAAATGCTTCTTTTGTAAACAGAAGGGGCATATAATGAAAGATTGTGTCAAATTTAAGGCCTAGCTCGAGAAGAAAAGTAATCCAATCTCTTGTGTTTGTTATGAATCTAATATGACTGATGTAAGTCACAACACTTGGTGGATTGATTCTGGATCTACAATCCATATTTCGAATTCCATGCAGGGTTTTCAAAACCATAGGAAGCCAGTGGGAAGTGAACAAAGCATCTATTCAGGAAATTAGATGCGTTTGCATGTGGAAACTATTGGGACATATAGACTAGTTCTCAATAGTGGTTTTGTTTTAAATTTGGAAAAGACCTTTTATGTTCCTAGTTTTTCTAGAAACTTAATTTCAGTTTCAAGACTTGTACCTTTGGGATACTCTTTTAACTTTTCAGATTCAAACTTCTGTTTATCATTTAAATCTGAAATTGTCGGGAGTGGTACTTTGTTTGATGGTTTTTTTCGAATTAATTTACAAGACAATGCCTATTATGATATGATGCATGTTCATGATAAAGCTGGTATAAAACGATGTGTTGTGAAAGAACATTCCTCTATGTTGTGGCATCGGAGATTGTGACATATCTCCATAGGAAGAATTAAGCGATTAGTAAATGATGGAATACTCGGTACTTTAGATTTTATTGATTGTGATATTTGTGTGGACTGCATAAAGGGAAAGCAAACTAACAAGTCAAAGAAAGGTGCCAAGAGGAGTATAGAAATATTAGAAATCATACGTACGGATATATGTAGTCCGGATATGGACTCTTGTGGTCAGAAATACTTCATCTCTTTCATAGATGATTATTCACGTTATATGTATCTCTACATGATTCATAATAAGTATGAAGCATTAGATGCCTTTAAGGTATTTAAGGCAGAAGTAGAGAAACAATGCGATAAGCAAATTAAGATCGTGAGATCAGATAGGGGTGGAGAATTCTATAGTAGATACACTGAAGATGGACAAGCACCTGGTCCATTTGCAAGGTTTCTTCAAGAGCATGGGATAGTTGCCCAATATACTATGCCTGGTTCTTCGGACCAAAATGGCGTAGCTGAAAGAAGAAATCGGACCTTATTAGACATGGTGCGTAGTATGCTTAGCAGCTCCAAACTTCCTAAATCCTTGTGGATTGAAGCACTTAATACGGCAGTGTACATATTAAACCGAGTTCCAACCAAGGTTGTCCCAAAGACATCTTTTGAGTTATTTAATTGTTGGAAACCAAGTTTGCATCATGTGCACGTTTGGGGATGCCCGTTTGAAGTGAGAATTTATAATCCACGAGAAAAGAAGTTGGACCCAAGGACCATAAGTGGGTATTTCATTGGATATGCCGAAAGGTTTAAGGGATACAGGTTTTATTGTCCATTTCACACTACTAGGATTGTGGAATCAAGAAACGCTAAATTTCTTGAAAATGACTTGATCAGTGGAAGTGATCAATCGAAGGACCTTGATCCTAAGAAAGATCATACAAATACTCAATCTTCCACCTCAAGTTTAAGATTGGTTGTTGCTCATAATGCCCCTTCAGTTCAACCGGCTATTGAACAACCAATCATTGAAGTTCCACAACCTGCTGATATTGATCTAGTAGATCCAATTGTTCAGCAATTACCATAAACTGTTGAACAACCAATTGAGCAATATGCTCCTCAAGAGAATGTTGATGCAACATTGAGAAGATCTTTTAGAATAAAGAAATCGGCTATTCCTAGTGATTATATTGTGTATTTACAAGAATCTGACTACAATATTGGAGCTGAGAATGATCCTAAAACGTTTTCACAAGCCATGGATAGTGATAAATCCAATTTGTGGTACAATGCTATGAAAGAAGAGATGAGTTCTATGGCATCTAACAAAGTCTGGGATTTGATTGAGTTACCTAATGGTGTGAAGGCCATTGGTTGTAAATGGGTCTTCAAAACTAAGAAGGATTCATTGGGTAATATTGAAAGATATAAAGCTAGACTTGTTGCCAAAGAATTCACTCAAAGGGAAGGAATCGATTACACGGAGACTTTTTCTCATGTATCTAAGAAAGATTCTCTTCGTATTGTTTTGGCATTGGTTGCCCATTTTGATATGGAATTACATCAGATGGATGTGAAAACGGCGTTCCTCAATGGAGAACTAGAGGAGGAGGTTTACATGAAACAACCTAAAGGATTCTCCTCTAGTAAATGTGAGCATTTGATGTGCAAGCTTAATAAATCTATATATGGCTTGAAACAAGCATCCCGCCAATGGTACTTAAGGTTCCATGAATGTCATGGATCAATGTATATACCAGAAGGTCAGTGTGAGCAAAATTTGTTTCCTTGTATTGTATGTGGATGATATACTACTTGCAACCAATGATAAGGGGTTGCTACATGAGGTGAAACAATTTCTCTCTAAGAGTTTTGACATGAAGGATATGGGTGAGGCATCTTATGTCATTGGCATTAAGATCTGTCGCGACCCGACCTCGCCACCCTCGAATCCCTCATCATCGCGAGGAGAGAAAATGGGGAAAGGTCGGATTTAGGGGTACTTGATCACGAAAGATCCCTCATGGCTTGCATTCCAAAAGACGTCATCACCTCGCCTTTTGGATCAAGCCTCTCATGAGTTCCCTCCATGAGATCGCGAGCTCTCCCAAGCTCGTACCCCGCGTGACAGCGGAATGTCGTGATCCATACCCACATAAGGGACACACCTAAAAAAAAAAGAGTCGAATGTGGATATCGAATTTAAGGGTACTTTTACCATGGTAGCCCTCTCGATAGTACGCTTCACCCATTAGGATGGCATCACTTCATCCTTTGGGCTACTCCCACATCAAGTATGCTAAACCATAGTGAGTTTCATCGAAACTCATACCCCGCGTGACAACAGACTTATTTATACGATCTACTTATTTATGACAACCTAAAAATAGACGGGAGTCGCCATTAGCCTCATTTTCCGGGGTCGGCTAGAAACCCAATCGAGGGTCGGGAGTGTTCCCTCGATTCCTACGCAACCAGATATCTAGGTACGGGGACTTGGGTTACGCTAATATTGCTATTAGCGCCCTTTCGGTACCTAAACAGTATGTTGTATTTTTCCTAATATGTCCATGCGTTTCTTTTTACATTTTCGGGATCATCAATTCCTAGGCTAAGTGATCATGCGTGGTTGATCATTTTCATTCAATTCTATTTCTAAAAAATGAAAAGAAAACAAACAATGAAATTGAAAGCACAAGACATGAAGTAAACAATCAAGAGAAATCAGTAAACCTAATCATGCAATTCTAAAGAATATAAAAGAGAAAACAATCGAGAAAGAAAGGAAACCCGCAACTCGTCGGGCTTTATACAATGCATAAAACCCGAGACATATGTCGGGAAAATGGGTATTACATGAAAATGGTCGGAATGGACATCGACCTTCACCCTCTTCGTGTCTTCTCCATCTTCGGGATCTTAAGCTAAACCTAATCTAATAAACCTATAACTAGGTATATGCAATGGAAGGAAACAAACAAACATATCAAAACATTAAAGAACAGGACATTATTAGCGTTCAAAAATGGTGACTAAAGTCATGAAGTCCTTACACCAAATTCTAAATGAAATCCCAAGATTTAGTATCATTATGTATTATACCTAAATCATCTATCTAACGATCACACACAAAGCATATAACATGACAAACATTCAAGCCACATGACCTCGGTCCTCAATCAACTCAAAACAATGAATGAACCAACTAAAGATCACTTATTCCAAAACATGCACCATTGAATTCACTCAACATATGTATTTAATGCAAACGGGGCAATCAATGTGTAACTCACATGACACCTAAAACCATTGTGTAGACAATTGATAAAGGATGTCATTCCATGAAGGAAGCACCTCAAGATTCCTAACACATGAATTTCTAAAAATATTAAGAACATGAACAAGTCAATCAAGAATAGATCATAGTAGCATGTCACACCGTCATTCTACAACATATTGAAAGCAATTTGGACAAATCTACTATCTCATCTTAAGACTAACAACAACTAGCCACAGAAAAGACAGCATTGCAGTTCAAGACAAATTCCAGATTTCAAAGCTCAATTTGAAAAAAGGAAAGGCAGGGCAAATGATGGGCAAATTGGACAAACTAGGCATCATTAGAAAGCTTAAGGTGTCTTTTATGAATTCCTATTAGGTGACAATTGCAATTTAGGTCTTTTTCTAGCTCAAGCAAAGCCATTTGTATAAGTGGTCAGATCATATCATAACAAGCAGAACACATCAGCAGATTAGTGCTCTTTGCAAGAAGCATCATGCAAGGCAAATGGTGGCCAAATCGCATGTATTATATGTCTATGGAACGTTTGAAAAGTCTATTACAAATCTCTAGAAGACGTTAAGTTCTAATAACATCATCTTCCAGCTCGTTCCAGTTAAAACAGAAAATTGCAGTAGGTCAAACAGCAAATCAACCTAAAAAAAAACTACTGCAGAATTGACAGACTTTTCTTAAGAGAAGTTGAGTTCAATTGACGTCAAATTGATAGTCAAAAAATTATCATCATGACGACATACAAAATCTGAAGCTTGTAAACCTTGTGAACCCCTATGCCTCTGTTATATTCACTTGGTCCATCAGAAAGTATACAACAGATGCCACAATCAATTTCAAAGAAAACAACATTATCAGATTCAGCATGCATATTTTTCTAAAAAATTCAAGAGCAGAGATATATCAATCAACCAAAACAATCTATACAAGAACAGAGCATCTAATGTCTGTTTAATAGAAGCATGACCTGACAACCATCATTTCAGGTGTGTTTTACTAAGACTGATTACCATTTTTTGCTCTTTCGAGTCTTAATTAGGAGGAGGAACAACTAAAAAGGCTGAAGGCTTTGAAGCTAAAAGGAAACAAGAGGATCACTGCGAGGGGCGGTTCTATTCTATTCCGCTCAGCTTGCTCTTGCATCACAACAAGTAAGAAAACAACTACCAACTAAACTTTCCCTTAGCTTCTCATAAAAGGTCAAAATTCAGTGATGCGGAACCAGGTTCTTCCTTTCCTCTACAGAGTTGATCAAAATCTAAAAGAAGCAAAACCACGACCTGTAAAAGAGAGCGTTCCTCCTGACACCGTAGAACAAACTCGTGCTCCACTGGCTGGTACGACGATTTCAATGTTTTTTTTCAGTCTCATTTCAGGAAGATGCCGGGTTCGGTCGGTTCAATGGCTGAATTGATGAGGAGAATCCTCCATCGTCCGTCCGCGTGAAGAAGCACGTGTTCAAAGGGAGCAAAAGAAAACTTTAGGGGATGGAGATACAAAGATGACTTCTAAAAAAAAAAAAAAAAAAAAAAAAAAAACTTTATCAAAAGAAACAAATCTGTAATATGAATGAGACTTGCCGAGATTTGTGAGGGAAAACCTCGGGAATAACTTGATTCAAAGAGATCGTCGCGAGCCTTCTTGCGCGTGAAATCACCGGAAAGGCAGAATAAAGAAACGATCGAAGCCGCGCCAACGCCACAAATCGGTCTCGGAGCTCTACCCTCGGAGCTGAGCCGAGACCCCCAAATTTGGCGCGGATCCGAAACTTTGCACCTCGAGCTCCGGAGGGACGCGGTCCGCGACGAGAATATCAGATCCAGCCGAGAGCGAGATCATGATCGAGCGAGCGAGCGTCCGAACCAAAGAGTTGAGAGCGATCGAGAGCCTCCTTTACGATCCCCGACCTCCGGTCCCCAATCTCCAAGAGCGATCCGTCGAATCAGAGAACCGAGAGAGAGAATCCCCAATCGAGCAAGCGAGCATCTGATCTCCAAGAAAGAACCGGATCTGCTGCCGTTGTCATCGTCCCTGTCGCCGTCGCTGATCGGATTCGGATTTGAGCCCCGTGCCCTGAACTTTTCGATCGGCAGTTGCTCTCCTTCTAGGGCTCAAGGATCGTCGGATTTGGTGCGGATCACGAGGGAGGCGATCGCTAGGGCGGCGATTGCCGCGAAAAGGCAGTGGCGGTCGGCTCCTTCCTCCAGCTTCTCTCCCTAGAGATGGCGGAATTGACCGATGGATTCCCCCGATCTTTTCGGTTTTTCGCCAACTCCCCAGCAGAGAGAGAGAGAGAGATATTCCCAGAGAATCCGAGAGCGCCTCCAAAATTTTAGACAGAGAGAATCCACCCTGAGAGCCTCTGTGTGCGAAACCCCCCAAGAGAGAGAGAGAGAGAGAGAGAGAGAGAGAGAGAGTGAGTGAGAGAGCTCCCCCCCCGAAAAACAAACGATCGTTCCTCCTCCTTTTTCACGAGCGTTTCTCCTTTTCTATTCCCCTTTTCTATTCTTTTTTTTTTTCTTTTCATTTCATTTCATTTTTTTCTCTTTTCATTTTATTTCATTTTTTTTCTTTTTGTTTTCTTTTGTTTTCTTTTCTCTTTTTCTCTTTTTTTTTTGTTTTCTTTTCTTTGTTTTCTTTTTGGCTCTTTTTTTTTTCTCTCTTTTCTCCCTTTTCTTCTTTTTTTTATTTTCATTTTTTTTTGCAAATTGTTTATTTAAAATGTCGACGAAAATTTCGGGTGTCAACAAGATCCATAGAGATAGATCTCGAGGCATTTTAGGACTATCTCAAGAAACCTATATCAATAAGGTCCTAGAGAGATTTCGGATGAAAGATTGTTCACCAAGTATAGCACCCATTGTAAGGGTGACAGGTTCAATTTGAACCAATGCCCGAAGAATGATCTAGAAAGGGAACAAATGTACAACATTCCATATGCTTCTGCTATTGAAAGCTTGATGTATGCTCAGGTTTGCACTCGACCTGACATCGCTTTTGCTGTGGGAATGTTGGGAAGATATCAGAGTAATCCAGGTTTAGACCACTGGAGAGCTGCAAAGAAAATAATGAGATACCTTCAAGGTACCAAAGACTATATGCTTATGTATAGACGGACTGACAACTTGGAAGTGGTCGGTTATTCGGATGCGGACTTCGCAGGCTGCGTTGATTCACGAAAATCAATATCTGGATACATTTTTATGTTAGCTGGCGGAGCCGTGTCATGGAGAAGTGCCAAGCAGACTTTGACTGCTACTTTTACTATGGAGGCTGAGTTCGTTTCTTGTTTTGAGGCTACCTCACATGGTGTATGGTTGAAGAGTTTCATTGTTGGGCTTAGAATTGTTGATTCTATTTTTAGGCCATTAAGAATATATTGTGACAATTTAGCTGCAGTTTTTATGGCCAAAAAAGCCAAAAGTGGCAGTCGGAGTAAGCATATCGACATTAAGTATTTAGCCATAAGGGAACGTGTTAAGGAGAATAAAGTGGTCATTGAACACATTAGCACTGAATTGATGATAGCCGATCCTTTAACTAAAGGCATGCCACCAATAAAGTATAAGGATCATGTAACTAGTATGGGAATAGGTCCCATCATGTAATTTTTCGTCATATGAACGATTTTTTGTTGTATGAAACTCTTATTCAGTTGTAATGTTGATTCTCAATTTTTGTGTACACATTTTATTGTTTATGAGAATAACATTTATCCTTGGTTCTGGAATAAATATGGGGTTTATTCATTAAGATATGTTGTTACATATAGGCTGACATTAAAGAAATAAGATGCATTGTGATACATGGAAGATATTACTCACTCTTAGAGGACATGTCGCCATGATCCATGTGTTTTGTTTCTTTTCTTTAAGCATAAATTTTTCGTGGAATTAATTGAATGATCCGTATGATGAAAATGATGGAATCAAGTGGGAGAATGTTATTTATTTTTGTGATCCCACATTTTAGACCCATATTTTCTCTTAAAGTTATGACTATTCGACATGAAATTTTTCCACGTTTCGTACCCTTAAGTGACAACCGCTCATTTGGTGACCGTCTTGATGGAAGACGAGATATAAATAGGAACGTACGTTCAATTATGACGGGTGATGACAAGGTCTAACTCAAACTCTCTCATTCAGAATACACCATTAGTACGAGAGTGAATTGGGGTAGTAGCGTGTCCCCAATTTTCTTTGATTTCAGGTTTTTCTAACAAACGTGAACAAGAACAATGGCTGGAGGTTTGTCTTTAATTGATCCTGGCTTCCGCATATGAATTATTTTGTCTTACATCTTGCACGAGCCATGCATGTGGTCTATGAAGATGAAACAAATCACTACGTTAATGTTGGGACCAATTTCAAAGAGTTTGTGACTCTTCTGCTTGTCAATCCATGCCAATGTGACGGGTCAAGAAGAATAAGTTTAATTACCAACCCGTCATCCATCGCGTCGCACATTTCCGAATGATTTAAATTGTGCGTTAACACCTGATCGATGCTCTTTTCTGGCCTGAGAACCGCCGCCCCCCCCCCCCTTCCTTCCCCCTCCTTTTTTTTTTTTTTCTCCTAGTGGGTTTCAAATAAAACAAAACAAGAAGGTATGTGAAAAATGTGATGCTGGAATATATGAATGTTTTATAATGTGAGTGGCTCATTTTCTCTATCAATATCAAAGATATTTTATTTGATATATGTTTATGATGGTCATAGTACACTAGGAAAAATTACCAAAAAAGTCTTAAAATTATTGTAATTGTACTAATTCAATCATAACACTTTTTTTTGCCAATTTAGTTCTAAATTCCCATTTATGCCAGTTCAACTCATCCAACCAATTTTGGCTGGCTAGTGCGATTTGGTACTCTTAGTACCGACATGATATTTTTAAAATAATATTAATTTTAAATTTTTTATGATTTTTTCCCTTCCCCTACCTTTAGCATTGGCAAGGGTCGCTGGCAATGGGCGAGGGCGTTGTCGGCCTCACTCGCAAGGGTGTCGCAGCCCTCACCTATGGCTGGCAAGGCTGGTCAGCAACCCTCGCCGACACTAAAGGTAGGGGAAGGGGAGGAGATGGACAAAAAATAAAGAAAAAAAAAAGAGCAAAGAAAAAATTATAAACAAATAAAAAATATTAAACTATTATTTTAAAAATGCTAGTCGTCGCGGATAGCGCCACCTCAGTGCCCAACACAATATCTAATGCATGTTCTCATTATTTGGTTGTTGGCACAACAAGCAATTGGGTTAATTCTAATTTGTCTACCCCTCGTAATTTCATGGTTGTCTCAGTTGTTAAATTATGTTTCGAGTTTGAGCATTTGTAAAATGCAATTCACTTTTAATATTTTTTTGGTCACCAGAAAAGTTTTGCTGGACTCTTGAAAATTTACAAAAAAAGGAAAAAAGAGATAAAAGAAAAAAAGAAAAAAATGTATTTTTTTCTTCTTTTGATATGCAAGTTGTCCGAATCCCTCTTTCAAGGATGGAAAGAAAGGTGGAGCCTAAGGTCAAACCTTTGACCTTGGGCGCACACACACGTATTTCACGCGTGGGTTTCTTTTACCCGATTAAGAAACGGAAAGAGAGCCAAAAAGCTGGTGGGCCCAAGTCAAAACTTTGACTTTTGCACACATATGAATATAGAGCAAACGTCCCTAGGACGTGCGCGGCTGAAAAAAAAAAAAAAACCTACGAGAAAAAAGGAGCCGCACGTGATCCAGCTGAAGCTCGATCAAGAAAGAAGAAAGCAAATATGTACCTGCACGAACCAAGCATACGTAAAGCGTTGTATTTTGAGCTTGAACGTGCAATAATTTTGTGCAATGAGTTTAATATCCAAGTGAGTTATTTATTTATAAATATTTTGGATTTTAAATTAAATTTACATGTGGGAAATACTCGAATGTGAGTAATTGTAAACTCCGATTCTCCAATTACAGTAGATTATTTACTGCTGACTCTCCTCATGAACGTAAGTACCGATATTTAGATCGAACCACGTAAATTTCTAGCATTCTTATTTTTTCTCGTTTAATTCTCTAATAATTTTGCGTTGACGTAAATTACAAGATACTGTCGTTTCCGCGTATTATATTCCAAAAGTCTTAGTCAACATTCTGTAATTCCTTTTGTCTCAGTCAACATATTATACTTTAATTATGTATTTTCCTATTTGGACGTCCGAGCCAAAATTCCACCGATTGTATCGAATTCGGCACATGTGACATCGCATGCTCACTTTCCGTTGAGTAATAAGTGCAAAATAATCAGTTCCGTTTATAAGGTGTTAACTAAGACCATAACAATTCATAAGGACGTTCTTCCTAAGCCAAAGAAATGTCTTCAAGAGTAAAACTTCAATCCGAGAAATCTAGATCGATCTGATTGTATGTTTGGTTTTCCTCTGGCTCATTTTCATTTTCCAGATAGCAAGAGCCAAAAAAAGTTGATTGAATCTGACTAAACAAAATTCACTTGTGATTTAATCTGCAAGCAATCGATATTCAATTTTTTCTTTTAATTGGTTAGATAGGTAGGCAACCGTACTTGATTAGCTCAAGGACCATGGTGGACAACGTCGGCACTATCACTTGTATTATCATTTTCATATGTTCGAGTACTGCATGAATTATATAACTCTCATCATCGAGTTCAATTGAGAGTCAAGGCCTTAAGTTATGTACTTTTATCTTTCAATGTGGCAGGGATAATTATTGGTTACACGGTGTCCTGTTGTAATTTTGTGATGAAAAAGATGTGTTGGAAGACGAACATATGGTAGACACAACATAGATTAGGGCAAAGCTCGCTTCCAATGAATATAGACGTGCGATGTATCGACCCAAGGTCATGGTCGAGGTTACTGAGTGACTAAAAGATCGCTCCACCAACAACCTAGTGGCTGGTAGTTTATGTACTAGGTAGGCATCTTGTATTAGTTCAAGGACAGTTTGACAAAAGCTTATGTGAATGCGACTCAATCGATGATACAAGATTGTTAAGTTCATAGGGAACTCATCAATTCATGGTCTACGAAGAAGATGTTCTCGATACCGCACAAGAAAAACTTGGCGTTTCGGAATGTGAGGTTGGAGCTAGAAAAAGCAAAAAACAAAAAGGGCATGCGGACTCGGAGGTATAGCGATCCGTCTAAAAAACTAGGTGTTTGGGTACCAAAGTCTAAGGAAGAACTGCAAAGGCAGATTGTCGATAAAGGAAAGGACATTAACGAAGTGTTTCGTTGTCCAACGACTCTATTTTAGGTCCACAATCCACATAAACTTTGGCTGGATACACAGTCCGATATCGTCAATTGTCGAAAACACCTCTAAGCAAACTGTCAAGTTTGAAGACGTCAACCCTAGCTTCGCATATCGAATTCCCTTACCATCCCTCTCTTGCGCTCTCCGGCGTCTTCTCTTTGAGGGGGTAAAAACACGTTCTGTTGCATGATAGCAGTCACGAGAATCTTAGGAAATGGCAACACCAATTGCAGATCCAACGAACGCTCTCAAATATCATTCGTCATTCAAATCCATCAATTGTTTCTATTACATTTTGAGGGGGATACGTGCAGGAATAGAGCTATAATCTCCTTGTAGAAACGGGGCACATGTCAAGTTGAAAAGGTAAAAAGAAAACCAAAAAAAAAAAAAAATCGTTTCAGTTGTTGCATTTCATAAGAGAACGGGAAACTAATGAGGACGAATACGTCGGAGGAACAATTCTTTAAGTGAACATATCATATTGATTAGTAGGTACATTTATGGGAATGGATGATAGATAATTCTATTATAAAAAAATTTCTCTTTTTGTTGAATTCGAAAGATGTCTTATCTACAAAGTTAATAGAAAAAACTATTTATGTAAGTCTTTCTTTAATAATATTCCATTTTAGAATCTCTCACGGGCGCCAATAGATGCAGATTTTTAATGGATACTTTACATTACCAAAATTGCATCTACTAGTAATTATAATATCTCCATAGTACGAAAGTTTCCTTGCAACTTTTAGGACCTAACTCCAAGATGCTTCTTTGGTGGTCAATCGGCTTCTAGGGCGGCTTGGAGGAGGAAGGCATGAAAGAGAGGAGAGAAAAGGAGAGGAAAGAAGAGAATGACTAAACCTTAAAATATAAGAACGTCTTATCCTAACGAGGATATGCAAACCCGCTTGGATCTTAAAGAGTAGGCCCTATTGCATCTTTCTTACTTGGATCTTAAAAGTTTGTGAATGTAGAGGAACTTGATCAGATAAATTAAAATGATTAGGGATTTGATTAATAGAAAACGTACAAGCAATGGGGGGCAAAAGGCAGAAATTTTCCGGACCAAAGTCAAATAAATAGGAATCATCACATATGATAAGAATGTAGTGGTATAGATAGAAAGCTTGTCTTAATTAAAGCAACTCAAGAAGAACATCATCCCACAAGATAATACGCAGCGAGATACAAAGCTTATCTAAATAAAATAATTAAAAAAAAAAACCCGAATCACTCCCTTTTCCAATAAAACATCGAAACCCGTCGATTGGGAATATAGTGTTAAATATGTGGACGAGTCATGAGGATGGTCGTTGGATGACGTGAGGGTGGCGGAGGCGGGAGCCCGAGTTCAACGAGAAAATATTCAGTGGTTCGTGCGCGCCACGTCATTCGCTGACCTGGCGCGCACGAACCACTCACATACCGACACCCGTCCTGAGCGGGACCCCCTCGAAAATGAGAAAAGGGCTGGTTTTTGGGCGGCTCGGCTCGGCTCGAAAGAGGATCGCGTATTCCTCCCGCTCAAAATTTTTCTCTCTCCTCACTTAAATGGGCGGGTTCTCTCTCTCCTCTCCTCGTAAAAAGAAAAAAAAACACTCACAACCTCTCGTTTCCTTCTCCGCGCATCCCACCTCCTCCGCCTCCGGACCTCCGCCTCGGCCTGCGCCTGCCCAAAAGCGTCGCTGGCCATCTGCCTCTGGCATCTCGGTCTCGTTCCGAGCGGCACCGGAGCTCCCGCCGCGACCGGGCGTTGTCCACGACGCCGGGCCCGCTCGGTCGCGAGGGAGATCTCGGCGGACTTGGGCGGGGGTCGACGGCGCGGCGAAGAAGGAGAGGCGCGGGCTGGAGAAGGATTCCCGCCGGCCTCCGCCGCGAAGCCATCGGCCTCCGGCAAGAGGGAGGCGGCCTCGGTCTCGTTCCCGAGCGGCACCGGAGCTCCCGCCGCCGGCGGCCGTTGTTCCTGACGCTGGCCCGCTCGGTCGCGAGGGAGATCTCGGCGGACCTGGGTGGGGTCGACGGCACGGAGAAGAAGGAGAGGCGCGGGCTGGAGAAGGATTGCCGCTTGCTGTGGAGGAGGTACGTGAACCGACTGTACCAGCACCGGGAGCTAGGGCTTTTCCTGGACGTGAGTCGGATCGGCTTCACGGACGAGTTCATGGAGGAGATGGAGCCCCGGTTCCGTGCCGCGTTCAAGGAGATGGAGGAGCGGAGAAGGGTGCGATGGCGAACCCGGACGAGGGCCCATGGTCGGGCACCACTGGTTGAGGAAGTCGGACCTCGCGCCAACTGGATCCTGAAGGTGCAGATTGAGAGCACGCTTGACGCCGTCTGTAATTTCGCTGCCGACGTGGTCAGCGGTAAGGTCAGTTCTGGAATTCCGTTCGTTGTTGCTCTCCGTGTGGTAAGAGAGGCTGTAGTTCCTTGTGTTTTTTTTTTTTTTGTTTTTTATCGGTTTGCTATCATAGTTGCCTGTGTCAGATTTCTGGTAAATGTGAATATTGTCTTAGTCGCTCCAGAAAGTGTGAGCTGAGGAATCAACAATAATCTTCCCTTAGTCGCTTAAGATTTCTGGTAAATGTGGTCTGACAAGCAAAATAATCCATAGAACTTAGACAGATTCTCACATTGTTTCCCATCTTGAACAGCTTCTCCAGATAGTTTTTTTCAAATAAGAGATCTGTATTTTTTGATGCAAAGGTAACACATGTTAAGAAATCAACAATAATCTTCCCTGGCCTGGAACAGATATTGCACATGGAATGTGATATCTTAGAATTCTTTTGAAAACACATGTTCTTTATATCACTTTTTCTAGTTTCTGTAGTTTGAATGGGTTCCCAAGTCTATTCTGCAATTTGCTATATATTCTGAGCAATTTTCTGCCGGGATATTCTTAGGATTGTGGAGTTCGTTGCCATGGTTCTTGTTCTCTGGTCGCCTGTTGTTGTTCCTCTATTTCCAACACTTGTGCAGAGCTGGATGTCGCATAGCTCCTCCGGAATTGCTGATTTTGCTTGCATTTTTGGCCTTTACATTGCTCTTACGATACTTGTTATGTTATGGGGCAAGCGGATCGGTGGGTATGAATATCCCCTTAAGCAATATGGGCTGGATTTGATGTCAATGCAGAAGGTATGGATTTAATCAAGTTCATATGTTTGACAAACATAGACCAGATGTTAGGCAGGTGCATTAACTGTGTATTGCATGTCACATGTCTTTGTCCCACACTTGCATCTCGGTTTCCCTATTGGTATATGCATACACTCAACTTATTATTAGCACTGTCATTTTTAGATTCAGTGATGACCCTGCGTTAGAGAAGAAAGTACTACCACAATATGATGATCCAGCTCAAGATGAGGTTAGTTTTTTTTTTTCTCTTTTCTGATTACAAGTGTCATATCTAGCTATTGCGTTCCCACTTCTTTTGATGGTTTCAGGGGTAACTCTTGACTCAAAGTGGATGTTTGACCTATGAAGCTGAAAGGAAATTGGAAGAGGTAACTAGTTTTTATGCATATTGTGGTTCAGCATTAGTTAGAATAGGAATGGGGTCTGCTTGGTCGTTCTAAAAAAGTTTCATGTACTTCATATACAGCTAAGAAGGAGGCTACAGGGTGCTTCTTCAAATAGTCATTGTAAAGATCTCACCTCATCTGCCAAGACCTCGTCCAATTAATACACTCAATAAGAATTGCTTCGATTCAGAAAGCCCAAGAAAAAGAAATCCTTACGGAAGAAAGAGAAGTTGGACTAAGATGCCCTTGAAGTGGAAGCAGTTTCAGCACGGTTGGGTGTTGGAGATCTTAGATCACGTAAGGATGGGAGGAGGCAGGCTAGCAGAGAGGAACAAGAGAAAATCGAGGCTGAGATGAGAAAGAATGCCTACCAATTGGCCTATGCTAAAGCAGAGGAGGCATCTAGGTTACTGCGGGTGGAGCAAACTCTTCGTTAAGACGGAGAATGACGAAAACATGGTCGTTGCCGATGACGATGAAGATCTTTATAAATCTTTAGAGAGAGCCGGGAAATTGGCTCTAAAGAAGCAAGAAGAGGAGGGGGCTTCGGTCCTAAAGCGATAGCTCTTCATGCCGATAGTATTCCCGGCGCACACAATGCAGAAAATCGAGTGTCGTGATTGGAGAATCACAGAAAGCGGGGTTGTCATGACAGAAATAGAAGGTTTTGTTTCAGGCCTCGAGGTTGATGAAGGTATACATTCGATTAATTCGTGTTGGCCTGGACAATTTGCGATCACATTTTCTTTCCGAACCGTGGAACCCTTATTTTGTTCTCCAGATTTTTCAAATTACTGCCTTTTGCTAATTTGGGTAGCATTGCTGCTTATTGGGTCAAAACTAGTTTAAGTTGGCTGTTTAGTTTAGAATCCTGGTATTGTTTGGATGGTCAATGAGCAACATTTCTTGTTCTTTCACTGTATGCATACTGAAAGATTGTTTGTAAGTGACTTATTTTAGAGTTTGCCTTCTGTGTATGTGCGAACAAGCAGTGCACTTGATGCGCCTCATTGAACAACATCCTGGACAACTTGCAAACAAGTGAACTTTTCGCATACAACTTGCAGTCTGTTGCTCATGCAGTCACAGTAGCTTGTTTATTTGGGATGTATTTTAACTTCCAAACTAAATTCCTAATCGCTGGTCGAGGGGATTGCTGTCTTGAAGAGCAGTGGACTTATTCAACTGTATTGGCCATATTGGAGTTGCTTAGTTTTAAAACCACGGTTACTTTTCAGGATATATGCTGGCTAAGAATGATGTTGGTTCTCTGCGAGAAAGGGAGAGGGACATGCATATTGGGCTTGCATTGCAATTTTGAGATTTCATTCATGTAATTGAAGTTACTTCCTCTTCAAATCGGTGTTATATCCACCAATTGCTTGATATGGTCTTTGGTGTCTGAAAGAATATGTGATGTTATTTTCTTATCAAGTGAGTTACTGAAATTGTGCCATTACCCCTCGTTCCAGTTTCTCATAAACCTGACACAGAAGATGTCTTCATGGATGAAGACGAAGCAGATAATGAAGTATAAGATGAGCCCGGACGCTGGACAGAATTTAAAGAATTTGGTAATGATGAAGGTCCTGTTAATGAGGGTGAGGAGGAAGTTGTTCTGGATGAGACAATTCATGAAGCGGTGGGGTTAGGGCTGTCGGGTGCCCTAAAGCTGCTCAAGGAATGGGGAACACTTAAAGAAACTGTTGAGTGGGGTGGTAGAAACATGGATAAGAAGAAAAGCAAGCTCGTAGGCACTGTGCTCTGCTCAGTATTTGGAGTTCTTGCAGTTTGTCAGATGCCAAGAGGTAAGTGACGAGGGACCGCAGCATGTTATCCACTTTCCTTCTTTGCGGACCTTGCGATTGGTAAAGTGCCTAGGAGTCACCGATGATGGCCTGAAGCCACTTGTGGGATCACAAAAGTTAGAGTTGCTTGTGGTGGAAGATTGTCCTTAGATTTCAGAAAGGGGCCTTCAAGGTGCTGCAGAATCTGTTTCTTTCAGGCAAGACTTGTCATGGATGTATTGAAGCCATAAGGGCACCCATTCCATCCTTGTGTCTATTGGATTTAGTAAAAATATGTTTTCTTGTAATTGTTCAATAGATTTTTATATGATTAAAAAAATCGTGCTGTTTGTGGTTAGAGGAAAAACAATTGTGCTGTCATTAGTTCTTTGGATTTGGTGTTGTATGTCCATGCCAAGCATATATGCCTTGCCTTCTTTTTCGTTGCTTAAGCAAAGCCCCTGTTGATGATGTACAGTATGTTAATTCATTATTAGGCTGTGTGAGTTTTTCTTGGCCTCCAAGTCTTCATTCATCGTCATTAGATGCCATATACTTGGATGTGCTTTTTTTTTTTTTTTTTTTTTTTTTCTTGATTCGAAATATGCATAAGTAAAAAAATGCATCTCTATTCATCTTTGCTGCTTTTACTTCCCCTGGGTGCGTATTTCCTTCAATTGCTATTTGATGTGTAAACATTTTCCCTTGTGTTTTCCTTTTGTTCTTTTACCGTATGAACAGTTTAGGTGAATCATGCCAAGAAGGATGGTTTGACTGCAGCTAGAATGATCTTATCTGGGATTCCTCTGGACGAAACATACCTACAGAATCGTCTGTCCATCCTGATGAACGATGAAAAGAAGAGTTTGAAAGGAGGAAGGATTCCTATTCCAGATTCTTACTATCTAATGGGGACAGCCGATCCCACAGGAATTCTTAAAAGTGTTAAAGAATAACTGTAGCTATGCTTGTCTGGGGCTTAGATGTTTAATTTAGTTACATGCCTCCATATCTGGTCCTTGGATTTAGACATCAATGGTGTTATATTGCTTTGATGACATCCCATCTCTGGTTCTGTTCTTGTTAACCCATGTTTGAGTTTGATATTCACAACTTTGGGGAAAAGGTGTAATTACCTATTGGGCTTTGATGTTATAATGCTGTTTCGGGTGTCTTTACTATTTAATAGTTTGCTTGAATCATCAATGCAGTGACAGTGGACAAATTTCAGGGAAGGTATTAGTATACTGCAATCCTGGTTTGCACTTCGGGGATATTCTTGTTTTGAACGCTACATATGTGGAAGCTCTGGAAACAAAAGTTGGAAATTCAAAGTATGCTATATTTTTCCCTACTAGTGGACTGCGCTCCTTGGCCGATGAAATAGCTGGTGGGGATTTCGATGGGGATATGTATTGGGTTTCACGTAGCCCTCAGGTTGGGATATGTATTCGAATGCTTGGTGGCTCCCATTTTCCAAGCAAGAGGTCTTTGAGTGGAGGGAATTCTGTTGTAACACCTGAAGTTCAGCCATCGGAAGGTAAGCCAGATCTGTCCCCAGGAGAGGACCCATGCACCATCAAGCCTGGTTGCCCAAGGTATTAGTTTCCCCAATTCTATTCAATTTAAATAACTAATTACGTATTGGTGCATATGTAAATGGCATTTGAGACAGCACATGCATATAAATAATCGAATGTTTGTGCAGATATATCACTTGCTACTGGAGTCACCGAGGGGACGATTAGGAACTCCAAGGATCTGTATCCTCACATTTCGAAGATTAATACCAAGCTGATATGCCAAGAAAGAGGATCTAAAGAATTTCTGCAGCTTTTGAGTGTGTAGATATACAATCAAAATCGACATTACTTAACTTTCAGTTAGTTTTGCAAATCAGAACAATATTGAATTTGTAATTATTGTTATAAAGAATAAGGTGGTTCTTAATTCTCACTCTTTGTATTGTTAGAAGATATCTTGAAAACTTTGTTATTCAAATATCAAAATGCTGTGTTCAAGTTCTTTTTGGCCCTCGACTACAGAATAGCTTTTTTACTATTTTTTTCTCTCACATGGAGCTAACGTAGTCAAAACAAAAATGATAAAGCTAAAAAGGTGTTATTTTTATCCAAATTTGATTTCTTAATTTAAATGTTATTTAAGATTTCAAGTGCACTTACCGTACAAAGAAAAGTAAAACCTTACACATGACCAATTTTTAAAATTGTGATGGAGTCATGTCTTCAAAAGGATAAACTTCAACCACTGGTTCATTTTCTTGATTATGATTCAGCCACGGTAAATCACATGGGACTCCAAACATTTCTCGACATTCTAGACTCAATCAAAATCTATAGATTTAGGTTTAGTCTTGAAACGCAGTTAATGCCAACATTTCTTTGTTCTTACCAGAGAAAGAGAAAAAGAAGTGTGGAAATGTTGAAATTGAAAGCATACGGTGTCTTTGAATGTACCAAGTTCCATTTTCTGCTAAAAAGAAGGAAGGCACAATCGAAGTCAAATGTACCGGTTCAATCTGCAAATTTTACCTCTTTGACGAAGTGGAAGATTTATGAACATCAAGTCTCATGCTCCTGACATTTACATTTGAGTTTGATATAAGGGGAAGTTGAATTAATCCATCTTCTTTCCCCAACAACTAGACATTGCTCACAGATGCTATTTCGTGAACGAGAGCTGCACAATTCGGCCTAGAAAAGCCGACAGTTCTTGCAAACCGAACTGCTTCTATAAGCATGTAGTATCACTATTGAGTATCAGCAAGGAACTACTTTTGCAGCACTTCTTCTGTCTTGTTTCTTACGATCGCTCTTCCTTAAGAAGACTAGCAATATGCATTCCGGGAGCATGGGATCATCAAGCAAGACTTTGGAGAATTAATGCGGGATGATTAACTTTTCATTGCCACAAATTATATCAGCATATCCAGATGTAGAGTCACCATCTCGCGATGTAACAGAGGACCTATTACCATAACCATAAACTGAACAAGAACTAACCACCAGGACTTGAGGAAAGATCCATACAAAGTGTATTGATTAAACATGTTCTGTTAAGTCCAGTGTGCATGCAAATCTCGAAGCTGCATCATCAAAAGGAGAGACGGAGACACTTGCATGACAAACGGACTATTCAAGCCTACCACTGTT
The DNA here is from genome assembly GCA_016097595.1 of Eucalyptus pumila. Classification (NCBI taxonomy): domain Eukaryota; kingdom Viridiplantae; phylum Streptophyta; class Magnoliopsida; order Myrtales; family Myrtaceae; genus Eucalyptus; species Eucalyptus pumila. Next base: position 179,875 of record CM027847.1, read on the forward strand.
TGGCACACGGCTAGTCGACGATGAACATTATATTACGACAGCAAATTGTCAAAGTCATAATACACGCCATATATCTCACATACAACCCTTTGCAGATCAAGCTCGGAAACATCCACCCAGAAAAAAAAAAAAAAAAAAAAGAACTGCTTCAAAGAAGTCATATATAACGAAACTACTAGACAGTAACTTCTAGGCCTTATAACAGACCTCACCATCACAAATTCATCCCTCTTTGGCATCTCCTCCTTCCTCTCGCTTCCTCCCCCTGCTTCATCGTCTTCATCTAACTCGTTTTTAGTCGTTTTCTCTTCTTTAACAGCGCATTTTGGGTGGAGATCAAAGTCACACTCCTCGCAATAATACGACCACCCTCCCCGCCTTACCGCAGCCATCACATATGTACCTTCTCCGAGCAGAAACGAGCTCGTGCTTTTCATGCAAAGGATGCTTCAACTTCTCTGGCCAGCCTTTTATACTTTCCTTGAACTTTTCCTTGAGATGATCGGCAGTAAAAGGATAAGCATCAGCCCCGTGGTCCATTATAAGATCCCTTGCTTTTTTACTCACCGTCAGCCCGTTGGGCCTATGGCTACAAGTATGGGGATCCCCTTGACCTTGAATTCGTGACTCAAGAAATTCTTCCTCTCAACACCAAAGGGGAGCGCCAGCCATGGCATCTGAGCAAAATAATCGTCGAAGGCAGTTTGGTCCTTGTCGCTGGAGATGAAGATCACCTCAAAGGCATCGTACGTGGCCTTGATCTTTTCATATGCCTCCGTAAGCACCGGCAGAATGCTCGGCAAGGAGGGCACCAAGGTGCCGAGAAGTAAAGGAGGACAGTCTTCCCTACCAAGTCCGATACGGAATCTGCAATCAAAGTTAAGAAACGACCTTTTAGATGAACCGCCAATCAATGGAGAAGGCATGTGAAAACCGCATATATGGAAAGAATTTTCCTAGTTATGGACTGGTTTCAATCCTTTCCTCAGGTCAAGTAACCCAGGGACAACGATATTTAGGACCTCATTGTAGACATTAAAAATTTCCCTAGTCATTAGCTTCTAGGGGAAAAAACAAATTTACCTTTGTTCCATCCTTTCCAATGACGAAATCCAGATCCCCTGAAACCAAGATCGACTCCAAGGTCTGAGATTCTTCCCTTTTCTTCTCTATCTCTCGCAAGCTCCACAAACTTTTCTCGGAGTGAAGGGTAAGCTGTGATGCCATGCTCTTCGACAGTTTCGGCAACGTTGGGATGGACAGTCTTCCCATCCTGACCGATAATGACCAGAGTGGGTAGGGTCGACAGCTTAAAGTACCTCACCAACTTCTCGCATTTCTTGTCTTTGAATGGTAATGAAAGCCATGGCATGCTTCCGAGGATTGGTTGAATGACGCTTCATCATCATCAAGAGGTATCTCGAACGATCTCAAAACTCTCTCCTCTGGCCTTCAATTTCTCATAAACCTCCAGTAACTTAGGGGTGAAATCGACGCATGCCCTGTGCACGGACAACGAGAAGTACAGACCCACAGTTTTCCCTTCAAGCTCAGTAACAGGAACCTAGTTTAGCCACATAACTATTAGTAAAAGGAGGATGGAAAACCGAATCATAAGCACATGCGACCATCAGTTTCAAATGCATCGAAGATCTTTTTTAGGTTTACCTGATTCCCATTGGACGAAACTACGAAGTTACGAGATCCATGGACCAAAAGAGAGGTCACTGATTGATTTATCCTAGCAGCTTCTTCCTGGTCTTTCAACTCTTTGGATGAAAGGGTGACCTTCCACTCCATACTCACGGACAATCACAACCCCGCTATCTCGTTAAGACCGCACTGTACCATCGAGAATGACAAGGTGGGGTATCCCCCTCACCTTAAATAATTCATCCAAGCTGTTGCGCTTGTCCAAGTCGGAAAAGGGGATTGCAAGCCACGGCATCTTGGAAAAGTATCCACTGAAGGACCCTTCATCCTTATCTGCAGAGATAAAAATGATCTCCAGATCACCTTTTGGGGAAAGTTCATCGTACACCTCCGCTAGAATCGGGGTGAACCGGTGGCACGTACCGCACCACGATGCGGAGAAGTACAAGTCAATCTTCTTCCCCTTCAAGCTATCGACCTTAACCATATATAGAACAAAAAGATTCCTAATTTGAGTTCTTTCATACGGTAATCAGCGAGCAAGGCACACTAGATCACTTGACCACCACACAAAAATCCTGAAAATGCTCAAGATACACATCTAAATGCCAACTGAAGCACTTCCCTTACGCACTGCCCATATTTTCTCCTTACTTATAGTTACAGAACAATCATTCTGTGTGAATTCATCTAGTAGGCAGATTTCCAACATAGATATCTCTGCACAAGCACTGATTACATTTGGCCAAGCTATCAGATACTAATATGCAGCCTCTAATCAGTTCTAAATGGGTTTTAGATTAAGAATGTGAGAGATATTCTATAGGGCGTGTCTACAATGGTTATTGCTTGTGGAGCTCATGATTTGACTGTTAATACTAAACACCTCAAATCTATGAAAATTATATACATATATTGATGTAGAATATTCCCTGTTACTTGTTTTAAACTTAGGATAATTATTTTTCTTGATGGAAGCGAGCCTTGTTATCCTCGTGGATGGTTGCATAGACTAAAACAAGTAACTTTTTTGTTGTCGCTGCATATGTCCATCAATTTCTTTCATGTATGCATGCTTGTGTGCTGCATCACACATTTTGCTTTTATGTGCACATCATGTATATGCATTTACATACGCAATTAGACAAATATGCATGCAAGTACAAATGTATGTATGCTAGTGCACAATAAGTACCCTTACATCAATTCCCGTCCCAAACATAATTCTGACACAGAAAACAATTTAAGTTTATGAGTCCTACAAATGAAACACGGAGAAAAAAGTTGCCAATATTGATGCAGTTCAACAACCGACTCTAACCTTGTCGCAGCCAATTGATTTCCAAAAGCATTCATCAAGTCAGAAAATTCGGAGAATGAGAGCTTCCCATCTTCATTGTAGTCCTGCGGGAAAAATTAAAGGGTTAACCTGTTAAAAAAATTGGACCAACACTACAGAAGGCCTACTTATTTGAAGAGGAAAATTAAGATGTCCCCGTGCACAAGGCTCTGAAGTTGTAGGTTCTAGGGATGGTTAGATGTACTTATCCTTACCCCTTACTTTGAGCTTAAAAGAGAAGTGACAGGCAACACTATTTGTGATTATGGTATACATCATCCCTTAATCACCATTTTCGACTAGTCCATTGTGTCACAAACCAAGATAGATCGCGATAGGGGACGGAAAAAAAAAACAAGACTTGACGCATTACAAAGGAGTGATCCCAGACAAATCCACAAAAATCAAGCTTTGGTTCCACCAACAGGCATTGACACTCAGTATACCATCTAACGGGAACAACACAGCAATAGACTTCAGTGAACGTGAAAACACACTCTTGGGAAAATTCCACAATGATTCAAACTCGTCGTAATCAGACGGACAGACACAACCCGAGAGCCGAGCAATGGTGATCGATCCAAACCAACGCAAAGCATCCCTCCAAATCACAAAACCCAACAACCGGTGAGTGATCATCGCTAAAACAACCGCCAAACAAGCAACTCATAACACCCAACCTCTCCAAACATAAAAAAAAAATTCACAGAATTGAGAAACGAACACCGTCCCTCCCATCAAAAACCAACGAACCAAAAAGGGACGAAAAAAAGATGGAAAAACGGCGGCTTTCCTCTACCTGACGGAAAATGGTAGAAGGGAACTTCAAGAGATAAACCCAGAAGCAGAAAAGCAAGGACCCATCTTCTCCTTCTGCTCCTTCATCTCGTTCTTGTTCTTCCTCCTTCTCCGCCGACGTCGAGCCCGAAATCACCGAGAAAGAGAGAGAAAATGCAGCAGGCCTCTCCTTCTTCGCCGCGCCGTCGACCCCGCCCAAGTCCGCCGAGATCTCCCTCGCGACAGAGCGTGCCAGCGTCAGGACAGCGCCCGGTCAGCGGCGGGGGGCCTGGTGCCGCTTGGGAACGAGACCGAGATGCCAGAGGCAGATGACCAGCGACCCAGGCGGAGGCGGAGGTTCGGAGGCGGAGAGAGGTGGGATGCGCGGATAAGGAAAGGAACCGAGGCGGAGGCGGAGGCGGAGAGAGGTGGCACAGAGAGACTCAGAGGTCGCGTCCTGTTCGTCGGAGAGAGAGAGAGAGAGGGGGAGGGAAGAGTGAGAAAGGCGAGAGAGGAGACAGAGAAAAACCCTACAAATTCGAGTGAGGAGAGAGAAAAATTTTTGAGTGGGAGGAATAAGCTGACCGTCGGTGGAGCCGAGCCGAGCCGAGATCAAAAACCAGCGCCTTCCTTTTTAGCGGGTCCCGCTCGGGGACACATGCCGGTATTGCATTGGTTAGTGCGCACCAGGTCAGCGGATGACGTGGCGCGCACTAACCACTGAATATCTCCACGAGTTCAACGCATCAACGGGGGTGGCGAAGAAGTCTCATTCCTGTCATTCCCCACGTCAGGTGTGAACAGGCCAGGGACGTTAATCAATATTAGCAACGCCAGAAAGACGAAATCCATCACGGCACTTTGCTTAAACCGAACCTAATTCCACTAACGCCGGCTTATCTTCTCGCTATATAGCCTTCAATCTTGATTATGCGCCCGCACGCCAGCAGAGTCATCCCGATCAGTATTCATTACGTTTCTGTGCATTCTCATCGAATCGCCATTGACATATACTCGGCTTCGTACATGCATCATCCAATATAAAATAGTTATTTTCAGGATCGAGAAACCGTTGGTTGTTTTGTTTGTAAAATAAACAAAAACAAACAAAAGGTGCTTTTCTTGTTAAAATGTTGGAAGACTTATGTGGCAATATTATTTCCATGGGATAAGAAAAGTTACTTTATAAGTATGAGCCTTTTCTAATCTGTTCAAAGAAAATGTTGGGTTGTGCTAAGTGCGTGATTATTAGGCGCATTTCACACTTACCCCTTTTTTTGGGCACGGTTTAATTAACACTAATCCCTTTATTTTTATTTTTATTTTATCTCGTACGGTTATCTTGTTAACCTTTATTAGTCAAAAGGTTGTATTTGTTCATTCAATATTTTCAGAAATTATGATGTTCAGAATTTTATTTCATTAAAAAATTATTGTTAATTTTTTAAAAATATTTTATTTCGTATATATATATATATATATATATATATATATATATATATATATATATATATATATATCTTTTGAAGATAACCTTTGAAATTATACTTATCTAGTTTGCAATTTTTTCTGAAGGGATATCTTTGTTTACTTTGTAATTTTTCCTGAAAAGATACATTTGTTCACTTTGCAACTTTTTCCGAAGAGTTACCTATATTCTTTAAAATCGATATATATATATATGTCAGTTGTTGACATGAATAAAAAATAAAGTCATTTTGAGTCTTTCATTCAAAACTCTTGCCATTATTTTAACTGTTTCCTAGATAGACTCTAGAAAAATACTAAAATTGCTATTTAGTATTCTCAATTATGACTTCGTTGTATTTTGGAGGATATTTGTCGGTGACTATTAACAACATTGTAAGTAAATAAATTATCAAATAAAGTGAAATCATGCCTCAAAGTTTAACTTAATTGATTTTATCCAATTCGAAGCCATATTTTCCAACATAAACTCTTTAATTTGCATTTACTTGGGGCTGACATTCTCTTTTTCTTGCATATACAGTATGGTGTGCATGAGTTATAATCAACGAGACATCTGCTATGCTTCATGCATGAGCCTTTAAGCACCTGCATAACGCCAAAATTCAATCCCATGGTAGCTGGAGGCGGGAGCTGGATAGAGCTAAACGGGCGTCGTTTTAATAATATTCAGATGCGAGCATTCGGCTAGGGTTTGCTTGAGCTTATTCTATGGAGGATTCATATATCTGATAAAAGTCACTTGATCGAAATCAAAAGCAAGCCAATCTACCTGTAATGAACAATTCTGCCTCCTTGATCTCATGAAGATGTGCAGATATACAAAAGAATATTATAACAGGATTATGCTGCACCGAGCAAGTGGGGTTTAATACATGAATGAACTGAATTTCCAATTTCTATAGCTACTTAGGAAGGACGGCCATGTAGGTTCCGCTTCAGCAATGAGTTGGGTGCAGTGAGGAGGTGGTAAGGAGATGCACGACAGCACTGCTTTGCCTCGTCATCCGACTTGCTTGTAGGCCATCGAACTCTAGGACTATTGTTAGGAGTTATGCGAAAGGGGAACCACTGGAATTTATGTTCGTGGTTACTGCCCGGAGTCTTGCTATTGGGAAATAAATCATCGCTGCCATCGGTGTCGCTGCAAGAGCAATGATCATGATGAGAAGATTCCATCTCGGCGAGGACTTTGAAGAAGAAATCGGGGTGGCAGGGAAGCGACAGAGGGCCTTGGCTGCAGAATCCATACTCCGACTCGGCATCCTCCAGCAAGGACTTGAACAAGGGGTGGTTCACATACTCCGTCTTCACCACAAACCTCTCTTTCCCGCCCCCCTCTCCCACGTACACCGGGAAGCATCCTGCTGGAACCAGAGCGGGAACCTCCGGCCCGCTCGTCTTATTCGTCTTCAGCCATTTTCTAAGTAACCTCTTCATCACCATGTTGATCCTCCTGCTCTTCTTAATCATATCAACATTTGGCTTCTCCATCGCAACCCCCGTGTTTGTTATGGAACGAAGATATGCTCTCAGGTGATACAAACTAAACTAGAATCAGATTCACGTCTGTATATATATTTGGGGATATCTGTGCTCAGGAGATACCGAGGTTCCGCATATGGGTATATATACCCATCTATGCAGGAGAGAAGGAAATGTCCAGGCAATCCGACGCCAGTTGAATTTCAAAGAATTTCAAAGTCGGTCAAGGAAATTCCTATCGCCAACGGTGACTGAGTTTAATAATGAAGGGCCGTAGATTTCCCACTCGTGTGCAAATTGGATGGTCAACGCCTGCGCTTTGGACGATCAGCTAAACGAAACGAAATGGACCGACCCATGTTTGGAGCTTTGTCGGGAAGAGGGTCGTTAAGCCTTGGTTAGATCCGATCCGTATTTAATATAAGACATGCTTCTACATACGCGTGCGCATTTGATTGACGGTTCTAACGTGAATTCTTGAGATGCCTTTTTACTCTCGGCATCCTCTCGCGACACGTACATGCTCGGAATATTAAAGAGTTGAAAGTATTCTCTAGGGCTGCATTATAGTTTGAAATGGTGAGATTGTCCTTTTAGTCCGCTGTTGTGTTGGCCAGATTCAAGGAAAAAAATGTGTATTAGGTTAGAGAGGTGCGAAAGGATGACACCCTTTCAGCATTCCCGTAGGACCCTCGCACGGTGATGATCCGCATATAGCGTAAGATGTTTAGTAGTTGTCAAATGGTGGGCGAGTCAACATCGCACGTGTACACTAGAGGCATGCCGGCATTATCTAGGGTTGGAATGTGAATGGATTAAGATAAGTTTGGATGGTTCGACCCGAATCCACATTTTAAATTTAGATGGCTCACATGGTTGAGGAAAATTCCCTAATTGATTTTAAAAATTGACAAAACTTTTCTTAATTGTCTTTTGATTATGATGGTAAGCTTTTGAGGTGGAAATTCTTACATATATTATTAGACATTTTTTATCATACTCGAGGACGTAGTGATATCTTATCCTTAATATCCAATCTCAATGGAATAAGGATATTAGTCCGACTATGAATCATTGTGCTAATGGCTAGAAGATTGGCATGGATTTCTCGCCTTATATGTATTGTTTGTTCGAAAAGAAAATATGGAATACGATCTTACTTGTTTGGAACATCCCGATTATCAATAGGACAATTAATTAAAAACGGAATGTTTTCCAAAGGAATGACTCAACTTATAGAAATCCTGTCTTTTATATGGGCGGCAGATCTTTTGGCGAACTTCATTCTTGACAATCCAAAAACAATTAGATCTTCTTCAACATTCAAGTCCAACGAGTTGAATGGATGAATGATCTTCAGAGCTCGGATCCAAGTTAGCTTGGATGAGTATAAAAAGAAGTCGTGATGCTAAAAGATGCTAAGAGAATACTGAAGTTTTGAATTCCACAAGTTCGACAAAGTCTTATCCTCGATACTTTTGTCTTTCATGAGCCATACATTATATCTCTTAAAGGTCGTGAGTATGAGATCATATAATCTTTCACACGAGTTTGAGTAGTGATTAAACCTCTAATTGATTCATCATAATGAAATATAGTTGATAAGTTGTCAGCATGGGAAAATAGACATAATCAAAGCCAAACCATTGTAAACTTGTTGTGTGTAATTTTCTATCCCTTAAACTCTTATGTATACCTTGTGATAGTTTATTATATATTGGTAAGATCTAAATACTGCACAACTTGTGACCAAACGTTGTCCTATCGTAATATTATCTCAATTTTGTTTTAATTTCGCATTGTCACCTATTCACCTCCCTCGATGTGATAAATCTAGCCCTATCATTACCTTTTGAATCTTAACCCCAGCGACCCCCCAAAAAAACCATAACCCATTCGAAAAACAGAGGAAAAAGCCCAACTGATCTGCAAAGTAAGTAAACAGAAAAAAAAAATACAAAATTAAATCAAAAAACCCGTGCTTGTCCTTATACTTGACCTGCACAAAACCATTAAAAAAATTGGTAAAAAATAATTTAAAAAAAAATTAAAACCTCATGAGGTTTAAGCTTTACCAAATCCGAAGACAAGAAAGAACGCTTGAGTTTCTTCTCGTTCACGGCCTTCGAAACCACGACAGCAAGCAAACGAGGTGGGAATAGACATGTGTAGAAGGCTCTAAATCGAAGCTTCCCACGGATTTGAGGAAATCACAGTTGAACTTATTGGAGGCTATTTGTTCTTTTTCTGAGATATCATGGAACACTCCCTCTCACATTTTAGCCTTTTTGCCCAGTAAATATTTAATTGGAAATGAAAATAGGATCTTGAAAGATTTGAGCTCAAAATCTACAACTCTGATATTACGTGAGATTTTGTGGAATCACAGCTAACTATTCTAAAATCTTAAACTATTAGATGAAGATGTTGCTTAATCTTTAATTATTCTAACATTTTTTTAACTCAGCGAAGGTGGTGATGAATCGCGTGAATTGAAGAGAAAACAGCAATCTACTTCTTTGGAGCATTGCTGTTGAGTAGCGGGTAGCTCTGGAGGTGGACCAGAGGTGCAGACCGTGGTCACTTTGCTCCCCGCGCGCGTGAGAGATGAAGACTGTTGCCTGCTTGCGGGGCTATGGCCAGCGAGACCATCGTTGTTGCTGGCGATGTTGCTACCGAGACCGGCCACCGTGGGCGACATCCCCAATGGTGGAGGGGCACCGTCGATAGTGGTGCTCTTCACCCTTTCCTCTCTCTTCTTCGACATCGAGTTTTCTATTTCTTTTCTATTTCTTTTTTTTTTCCGATTATTTATATTCCTTCAGCTAATAACCTTTTTGGGCTAAAATGGATTATAAATAGTAGGAGTATGCAACCAAACCTATTGTATCTGATTATTGGATTGAATAGCCCGAAAAATAGATCCGAAAACCAGTTCCCGTTGGAACCGGTCTGGGAATATATTTGAAATTTTTGGAATCGAATGTAATTGGTTCGAGAACAGGTTTTGAGTGAATAGCCACCCTCCATCCTTTGTCCTTCCTTAGAATTCCTCACTCGTCTTTTCTCTTTCCCTAAATTTTAATGGATGAATAGGGAATAGAGTTTTATAATTTATGCTATGTGTTTAAACTTTTGATCGTTTATAATTGTGTTTTATTACATATTAATCTTATGAATTGTTATTTTCGGCGGATTAAGTGTTCTGTTGTTTATTTTTTACTTTGAATCATTTAGTTACTCACAACCTCATATGATTTTGCTGTAAAAAGTGAACAAAAAAAAAAAGCCTAAAAAAGTAAAATAAGTTCTCAAGTAAACTCTGGAATCGGACCGAAAAAATGAAGTAAGTTCCAAAACCAATTAGAAGCAAACAAGGTAGACTTAAGGGTTAAAAAACTAAAAACTGGTTATAACATGATAGGTTCCGAATTAGCTGGAACCTATCCGCTCATGAACTTATCCACCCTAAAATGATCACCTCTATTAAATAAGGTTGTTTTTAAACCCACGAAAAGACCCACATATAATTGGCGTTGACATTATGGAACCCACTTTTAACTTATTTTCAAACAATCAATATCTGACTTGGCTCATTAAATTTGAATTAAAAAAAAAAAAATAAGTCGTGAACACATTGATTGGGTAGTGAAGGCCCAGTGGAAAGAAGTCCTCCCCCAAGATTGGTTGGCCCACCCTCCGCAGGCCCTTAGAGATCTGCTCGGCTTTGAAACCCCGCTAGTGGTCCGTTTTCTGCATGCTCTTTAACGAAAAGTTGATGTTCCAGACAAATAATAAAAAGAAAAAGTTCTGTCCAAGTAACATGTAGCTTGAGAAGGAATATTTTTGAACCATTTTTTAGGACTGCCACGATGATATCCTAGATGTGATGATGTCCAGACCCATCGGGCATATATGGAAAGGGCAGTTTGAGTTTCTTGGACTATTTTGGGAATGCTCCGGGAGGGGAGGGGAGGGGGAGGGGAGGGGAGGGGAGGGGGCCGACGGGGTTGGTGCGAAATCAATGGAATAAATGAAGGGGATGCGACTCTAAGGGGATGGTTCATATGTATTTTGTTGCGAAGGATCAGTGATTGAGACGTCGCCCTCCCTCGAAGTGGCACCTGTCTCACCAACGAAACAAAGAAAAAAACATCAGGCCCAAGTACTCATTTTTCTTCGACCACCAAAAAAAAAAAAAAAAAAAAATTTACTCATTTTTCTATTCAAGCCATTCTTTGTTTCATTTTTCTTTTAAAAATAAAAATAAAGCATACAAGAGGGGAAAAAAAAATCTTTGGCGTATAGTTTAAAAGAATGGAGTAATACATAAACGATGAAGAATATTTAATGGTCTCAAGAGACCTCAAGCCTTGATGGTTATAGAGTTCTAGGAATTCGAAGTGATCGGCTTTGAACAAATGTCCAAAAGATCAAATGCAGACAATTGAAAAATTGGAAAAGAAAAATCAAATCAAATAGTCTCCGACATCATTTGGTTTGCGAATAAACAAATTTTTAGCAAAACAATTATTATTTAAGCAAACTTAAATTGATAATATGCAGAATGGTATAATGGTATAAATAGAATTGGATGGAACTTTCATCTGAAAAAAATTACTTCTATTTCTGATTTTTATTTTTTAATCTCCAAGAGCAATGTAATTCATGTACCATCACCTCCCCAGTATCCAAATTTCATCTTAAATTCATCAGAAAGACAATCCTAATAACTATCACCTCTTATTTAGACCTGTCTTCTAATCTCAGTGGGATTTATAAAATAAAATTATTTGACTCTCTTTCATAAGAGTAGGTGTCTTCAAAAAGCATAACACGACACGTCAACTTTTACTTATTCTGAAAATAGCACGAGATATTAATTAAAGAAGAAATAATGGTTCAGTCGTTTCATAAGATCACAGGTATAAGTCATTTTCCTTTTCTTTAAAACTCCATTTCTGGAAGGTCGATGAAGGTGAAGTCACTCGTTCATGATAAAGGACGCTTGAGTAGTCGTACCCTGGATGACCACATCTGTTTATCACATGTGGTCTTTGGGCGGCTTCGCTATCAATTTGTGTAGTTAGGAGTCGATCGTCGCAGGGACAACGGAATTGAAGACGGCCAAGTTGGTTTTTGAGGGTTCCTTTGGTCTGATCAGCTTAGCTTTGGCCCTCCAATTCAATTCACACACCACACATCATTTCTCTCATTCTCTCTGTTTGTGTATTGCCAAATCATTTGACACGATCTTCAAATCTAAGCTCAATATGGAGCATTCCAGGAGAGACTCGGATGTCAAAGCCGTCTTCATTACTCTGGCCTTATGGAAGTTCTTTTTCGTGTATCAAGACTGATTCCTGAATCCCTTTCGCGCTCTTGTCACGTCAAGATAGCCGTGGAAGAAAATACTGTAAATTCGGGCCTCGGATCTTATGTAGCTCTTCGCACTCCACGTAGCAGGACGTCACATTGTCGCTAACATTTGAAAGTTGACCAGAGGGCGAGCTAACTGCTGCGAGAGGGGGACAAAAGTGGTTGTCATTAATGGATCGAATCCCTGTAGCACAGTTTCATGCTGTAAGATGGTCCTGGATTCATATCGTGTGTTTCACATGGGAAAAGGACTCCTTTCCGATAAAGCTTCGTGTTTCTTGGTCCCAAAGTTACTAGTTAGTACCCATTCAGTCATTCGAAGAGTCGCCTTAATAGCTAGAACAAGCCGGTCATAATGACATATCTAATTGGCATGAGAGTGAAGAATAGCCCATCAAGCAAGCAAGGTCATTGAAAGTTGCTGGATGATGTGCACAATGTCTGCCTGATAAACAAGAGCAATTATGGTGGCAAATTTTAGCCACCTGAGTCTTATCATGGAAATCTATAATGCATCGGACTTCAATTTTGAATCAGAATTGCATCAATTAAGAGGCGTGGCATGGACATGCCAGCCTGGATTTATCGAAATACAAGGACTTGCAGTGATACATGATAATTAAGTATGATAATACTGGGATGGACTACAAGGGGCATATGATAATACTTGGATGGACTACAAGGGGCATATGTGGTTGCGCTTCCTTTTACAGAGTAGCTTCATCTTCACCTTTAACTTAGTGCAGACTACTAAGCACCAGCACAGGGAAAAATCACTTCAGAAGTTCATCAGCTGCTCAAAGATGTTCATGGCTGACTCCGGCAACCCAAGCAGCACATTTATGCTTTTCCTTTCTTCACCATGAGACAGGAAAAGAATGACTTCCTTCTCAGGCAAAGCCACGGGGCCAGACAGTACCGGCTCTCCCCAACCAAAGTCAGTGGTGTGGAAGGACAGCCTAGACCAAGTTGTGATGAGAAGTGTTGCTGCCAGGGATGGTCTTGCTCTAGTTGTTTCAAAGTAGTCTATTGCTGACCTCATGTAGCTGTCCGTGACCATTTCAATTGCATTTTGGACCTTCCTCACCGCAGCAGACAGGGGGCCCTCTAGGAGATCGCCAGCACTGCACAGAGAGTTCGTTAACACTATACCATTACCAAAGTAACCCTCGGGCAGCGGAGGCTCAAAGCGAGACCGCCCATCGACAGCAAAGAGGAGCTTCGTTTGTTGGTCAGGCTTCATTTTTAATGCTTTCGTGCGGGCTGTCCACACAAATGCTGACAAGGCTTCAAAAGTCGTGCATCTATCCAGGGCTTCATGTTCCATGGCTTTCTTCTTTAGTTGTTTGAGCTTTTCCGGGTCGAAACAGAATGATCTATAGTGCATTTCCTCATCTTCGTATAGTTTGCCAGTGTTTGAGACATCTTCAATCTGGTCAAATTCGTGATGTTTAAACTCTACCTTAGGAGGATTTCGGGGTTTGAGTATGGTTCTGTCCAGGAAAGGAGGGACATTCAGAGTCGATCCCCTGGCAGTTTCACCCCAGGAATTCACAAATTGCATGGCCCCAATCCCATCAAACATACAGTGGTTCATGCATAGCCCCACAACAAACCCTCCACACTTGAATCTTGTCACCTGCATAACAAAGAGTAGAGTCCATATGAGTTCCAAAGGTGGATTTAACTGTCCAACCCGAGGGCGAGGGGAGGGAACAACACTAAACTAGCTAAGATGCAGCGAAAAAGAAAATCAACTAACTGACCTTCACCTACAAAAAAAATGCCAGATACATGAATAATGGACGGACATCCATATATTTTATGCCACCACTGAAGATTCAACTTACAACTTTTCTACGAAAAGAATGATAAGACGAGTGACATCCACTAACAAAAAAAAAAAATGTTATCTGACCTGACACACTAAGGGAGGTATCTCGAGGATGTTCGTGGCACCAGGAATGTCGTGAACCAACTTTCCAAGAGTCACTGGATCAGGTTTGGTGATGTCTCCGATTTCCTCAATGGAACAGCTAGCTTCGGCCTCAACCAAAACAGCACCCTCCCCCGTGCAATCCACTATGAGCTTCCCCTCGGGGCTGATTGTCAGCCTCCCCGATAGCGGATAGTAGTGAACAAGGACCTTGGAGAGACCATTCTTGATGACCTCAAAAGCTTCCTCGTTGCCTCTTGAATTGGACTTGAAGCAGTAGATGGTGCGGACAATCACCGCGATGTTCTGGTCGAGGTTTGAGAGGTAGTAGAGGCCCTTCTCAGTCTCCTCGGCAGGGGGAACCAGAACGGCTTCTCGTTTCTCTACGCTGAGCTCAAGGGTGGCGCGATTGTCAACGGTAGCCGCCATTAAGATTAGATTGAAAAGCCTGGTCACAACTTCATCAAATCACGCATGGTTCATATAGCAGATGCACGAAATTTTTCTCATGGAATGATGCATTGTATATGCACCTCGAATTATAATGAATCTTGTTTCATTCGTCTCTTCACATCAAGTAGACTGGGACGAAACAAGACAAAAGAAAAAAAATGAAGCAAATTTACCTGTGAGATGATCAGAGAGCAGTGGGGCGAGCGAGGGGGGCGGGCATAATATTCATGTGCTGAAGGAAGACGGGAAATATATGAAGAGGAGGTGGCCCAAAAATTTGACGGACAAACGTGTGGGTAAACAAATGCACCGCCATGAAAGAGACAGGTGATGCTGTCTGTCTTGTGTACGCAAAGCGGTATTAGTGGAGGGATTAAGGGCACGGAGAAGAAGAATATGATGAATTTGAGTCTTCTTGAGGAATTGCAAAGCTGCGGGGTTGAACTTGAAGGAGGGGTAGGCTACTGCCACTGGCCGCTGGGCTTCACCAAAACGCTACCGGCCAAGTAAAGGGTGGCGTGTGACTGAATTTGGTACTATTGGTTGGTGGGGTAGGCGTCCAATTCTTGGTTTCTTGATCTAATTATGCAAGGATTATATTTGCTTTTTTTGGGACGATACTGAATGTTGGTTCCCTCCCTTTTCTTTGCTCATCTCTCAACTGTGAAAACATGGTCCTTCCAAGACAAATTCGTGCAACGTTATGGTGGTATAATAAATATGTGACGTCCTTCCATGAGCATCCCTTCAATTGTTAATATCCACTTGACAACCTTGTCACATGCATTGTCTCTAGTGCAACTTTTGCGGCCTCTTTTTCGGATAATGCAAAGCAGGAAAGTGGTTGTTTAAATATCACGCTTTAATACTAGGTGGTTCAAACATCAAATTTCATTCCCAAGTGGGGAAGATAGTTGTGTTTGGAACAAATTAAAATCGCCATCAGAAATATCCCCTCTCTATCGTAGGGCAATTTGAATGATCGAATAGCCATATCAACGATATTGATTATGATGGAAAGGAATATTAACACAAGCATCACATGAAGTATGTCTTGTAACATCGTTCTAATCTCATGGGATTTTGATGATTTATCATTACTTGCCAATCAATGTTTAAATCACAATATGCTGGATGATTGATTAGTCATATCACGTTAGTGTCATGTTATCACCAATACATAATATAATCATTCGATGCTTCACCGCAAGATAATTTATATTAGCCCCATCACCGAGAGCTTCGCTCTCTCTCTCTCTCTCTCTCTCTCTCTCTCTCTCTCTCTCTAGAAGTAATGTTACAAAAGAGACCCTCCGTCTTCTGAATCTGAAGTTTTCCCCCAAATCAATCTTTGAACTGAGCTTCCCACGAAAGACAACAAACGTTTAACTGGAATGTGAACTGATAACCACTTGGCTTTGGTCTCATGTAATAAATTTACATTTCATGTCCCGTACCAGCAAAAGATCTCTTTACTCGTGAGGCCAACAGCGGCTTGCATATCTCCAAAAGTCGAGATAACACCTTCTTGTGGCCAACAAGACCTTGACATGGTTTGCCGTTTTCAACTAAGAACATGGACTGATAATTGTACCTCCCCACCATGTAACTACATCTGTGACTGTCAGAAGCATTTCTTGCGTAATATCACTACGCTCTGTTTAGCTAATCGTCATCATCAAATCTTCTAATGTGGAGTCGATCTCTCCTAGAAATGGGTGCTTAATGTCTGCAGCCATGAACTCATGCACTATGTTATCAACCTCAATCAAACTAAGACCTGGGTTCTTGATGATCTGCATATCTTTCATGAGTCTTCGCACCTTGCCAACATCATTCCACTGTTCGTTAGCAGCGTAAACGTTTGACATGAGAGCATAGTTTCCATCATTGAATGGCTCCAACTCAACAAGCTTTTCCATGGCTCTCTCAGCTAACGAAACATTACCGTCACGAGCACATGCATTGAGCAGAGCTCCCCAGAGGAACTCATTGGGTTCCATGGGCATGTCTATCATGACCTGGTAAGCCTCCTCTATTCGGCCTGCCCTGCACAAGAGATCTACCAAACACCCGAAATGCTTGATGTTAGGTTGAATCCCACAGTCTCCTCTCATGGAATAGAATATCTCCTGGCCTTCCTCCACCAGCCCTGAATGGCTGCAAGCAGATAACAAGGCAACGAAGGTAACATCATCCGGTTTTGTTCCATCTATTTGCATTTGCTGGAACCTCTCCAAGGCTTCCCTTCCGCGACCATGGATAGCAAGTCCACCAATGAGAGAATTCCAAGTCGAAACGCACCTTACAGGTGCCGTTTGGAAGACTCGTGATGCTTTGTCCATGTGCCCACATTTCGCGTACATGTCAATGAGTGCAGCCGCGAGTAACGGGTTAAGAGGAATATGATTCCGATGGATATAACAGTGCACCCGTCTTCCCACGCCAAGAGCTCCGAGATGAGCACAAGCCGACAGTACACTGACCAGTGTCAACTCATTTATTCCTACCCCCGAAAGTAGCATTTCGCGAAACAAGGCTAGCCCCTCCTGATACCGCACGTGCTTGGTGTAGCCAGAAATCATGGCCGTCCACGAGACCAGATTTCTCTGGGTCATTCGGTCGAACAGGGAGCGTGCAGAGCCGAGATCACCGCATCTGCAGTAGAAGGCGACCAAAGAAGTCAAGGCGTGCAGGTGGGAGCGGAGCACACCGTGCTTGAGGACGAGGGAGTGGACCCCCTTCCCTTGGCCAAGATCGGAGCAAGCCTTGAGAAGAAACGGGTAAGTGTAGGCGTCGGGGTCCACGTCCCGGAGCATCATCTGATGGTAGACCCGGATCCCTCGGCTGCCCAGACCGTGAAGTGCGCAGGCTCTCAACAGGGTGTTGCAAAGGAAGGCGGATGGATGGGCTATCTGATCGAACAGGGCGAGCGCATAATCCAGGTGGGCGTGGCCTGACCCCGGACCCAGCAACGACAGAACGAGCTGGGTGAGGCCGGAGTCGGTCCGATGATGCTGATGATGGGGCGATGTCTTGAGGATGTGGGCATGGATTTGCTTGAATTGGACGAGATGGGTGCACTCGGCAAGAAGAGGCGGGAGAGCGCGATGAGGTCCCGCGAAATGGGTCGGGCCCCTGCTGCCAGTAACAGGACGACTAGAGCTAGAGCGATTGCAATTTGGCAAGTGCTGCGTCGTCGGGTGGTAGCAGTTGGCCAAGGCGGTGCTCATGTTCTGACCAGTCCAGTCTAAAAGATTTTAGCAGTGGAGGCCGAGGCCGAAAGCATCTGAGTGTGTCCGGATACGAAGCTCACTCGTCGTCCCCAACATCCGTCGCCCTCTTGTTCAACCTGCATCGCCGATGCACGGAAGAAAACCACGACAGCTTAGGCGTACTTTTCAGTTAATTGGGCCATCGTTAGCTTGCAGCAGTAGTTACTGACTGTGACCGGGCCTCTGTAGTTTCTGACCTCTGGGCCTCGGTTGCCCGTCTACTTCCTCGACATCCAATTCAAAAGGGGTAAGACACGGCCAATCTATAAATTTTGGCTACCCCTTAATTTTCAATTTATTCGATATGCTTCTTAAACTTTAGTTCAATGTATTACAATATAATATGCAATATGATTCCTGAATTTTAGATAAATATAATATTAAATATTTTCATATAATATGCAGATTATATTAAATAATTATCAAAAATCTAGAGATTATAAAAATTTAGAGATTTTATTATATATTAAATTAAAATTAAAAAATTATATTATATAAATTAAAATTTCGGGACCAAACTGAATGCCGAGTCGAAGTTCAGAGTGTTTTTGTGATTTTGCCCATTCAAAAAGCACGCACCCGCTTTACTCATTGCGCAGTGCGAAAGTGCGAACCGCGGAACTGCAAAATCCCCCCTTTTTTTTTTTTTTTTTTTTTTCCAGGCGAGAGCAAGAAGATGCGCAGGCGACGCCTCAGACTCGCCTGCCCCTCCTCCGACGATGAGGAAGAGACTGGAGAAGCCGCCGCCGCCGCCGCTCCCGACCCTACGCCGGATCCTCCTATCCCGCCCGCGGCGGTCGAGATTTCCGACGACGATGACGGCGAAGCCTTCATCGACGTCTCCGAGAGCCTCTCCTCCCCATCCCATTCTCCTCCCCCGCCTCCGCCGCCGCCGCCGCCGCCGCCGCGGACGACGACGACGACGACGACGACGCCGCCTCCTGCTCCGGTGACGGAGTTGCTGCAGGGGATGGGGCTGAGGTTGAGGGGAGAATGGCTCGATTCTTGCCTGGACGCCCTCCGCACCTCCCTCCCCCATTTCTCCTCCCTCGACCCTCCCTCCGTCGCCAAGCTCTGCTTCCAGCACTTCCTGCTCTCCGACATGAACACCTCCGGCGCCGGCGTTCTTCCCCCGGAAGTCCACGCCATGCACCTCGCCCATCTCCCCGGGCCCTTCGTCTTGCAGGTCGAATTCCATCCATTTTTTTTACCTAGCGTAGAGCTTCTTCTTCGATGCTGTCGTTTTTTCTCACGCTGGACTGCACTGTCTTCAGGTAGATGAGATTGTTAATATCAGTTGTCCTCTTAGAGGCAGGTACCAGAATGCACCTGCCGGCCTCAAGAGGTGCCTCAAGTTGTCCATGACCGACGGTGTTCAACGTGTTTTCGGCATGGAATACCGCCCCCTTCCGGATCTCCACCCTTTGGCCCCTGCTGGATTTAAGGTGAATATGGCCTCTCTCTCTCTCTCTCTCTCTCTCTCTCTGAAGGTTGCTTTCTATGTAGAAGTAGTTTTTCAGTTCACATCTTTGATCAATTGCATATGTCACAGCTGAACTGGAAAATAGTGTGATTTGAAAGTGAGCTCGACGATTTCTTCTTGCGTTTTTCCTTTGGATTAGGGTGTGCGGGACATCTGGATTACCCTAAATGTCAGTGTATTTTCTTGGTTTAGCAATTACTTTTGTCTAAGATGGATGAATCTTGCTATCGTGTGCTGCAGATTGCTCTTTGTAATGTCCATGTACGTCACGGCCTTCTAATGTTGGTCCCTGAAGCTATTGAGGTCTTAGGAGGAGTTGTCGATGAGTTGGAAGCAGCACGTCAGCGGCTTGTTCAAGAAGTAAATAAACCTCCGAGAGGGAAAAGGTATATTTTGACCCCTAATTTGAGAGGTTTGCTAAACACTTCTTTCAGCTGCAGCATATGCAACATTATTGGTGCTGATTTTATGTGACCCGAAATTGCAAAACATTTATATCACGCCTTTTCCATTTAGTTCTCTTGTTTCCTTCCTTTACTTTGTAATGTGGTGTTAAATTTGAAAAGGACGAGTCTAACAATTTGGTTGCATCTTTTATACTCTTTTAACGTTCAAGTGGTGGTCTTTGCTTATTTTCCTGTAATCCACTGATTTTTGACTGTTTGGCTTTTTAACAAGTTCTATGCTATTGGTCATTTGGCTTTAATTTGTGGATTCTTTGGCAGAACGAGGTCTGGAGCAGCTCCTTCATTAGCAACCAGAGCAACACTTGCTGCCTGGTCACCTAATGTTGTTGATGTGGCACAAAATGGTAGTGTTAGCGCACAAGATTCAACTACTTCCCACACAAGCAGAGGTACTTCTAATCTGGAATGAGATGCAAATTTTCTGTTAGTTGTATAGCATTATGAGAGGATATTAAAGATGTGTGATCCTTTATGTCAAATGACCAGAAAACCTTGGGAAAGGAAAAAAAAAAAAATCATCTCAAGCATCTGGTTATTCCTTTTCTGCTTCACAAAAGGTGTCTTTTTCCGCTCTTAATACTATTTTCCAAGATAAAATGGGGTGAGAAGATTCATCATAAATGTTAAAAGACTCCGTTTACTCGAAGATGCTAATATTTTCTCTGTTTCAATGAGTTTGAGAAGTTTGATGAGGCCACAATGGTTAGATTGCATTTCTTTTTTCTTTACTGTCTGTATGGTTGGATTTCCTGTGTAAATCTGTCTGGTGATTTTAGGATTTATGTTTTGCTGTGGACATTTTTATTTAGTCATAGGCGTCAGCTTGTCAAAATTTGGCAGGAATCTGGCCATGATAATTTCGCATCCGTAATGAGAATATGAAAATTATAGGCCAGTAGATAGTGTCAGTTTGTGTATTTTTTCCTGAGTTTCCTTTACTTTTGGGTTTTCTTTTTGGGGTTCTTTAGGCATTAATTCGGCACCAACTGAATCGAGTAATGATCTAAGGAGCTCGGTGCAGTCTTCTGCTGTTCCTGCTGGTATGCAGAATGCAGTGCCTAGCCCATCACCAAACTTCATCTCAGAATTTGAAGAAATGCATGTGGATGCTGTTCCAATGAGTAACATGGAGACTGCCTCCCGTTATTCAACAAATGTCGCAGCAAACTCTGCGGATTCCTTTTCTAATGCGATGCCATCCATGGTTTCTAACTCCTCACGTGGCATGGTTTCATCTGTCATGGAGTTAGATCCTGATGTTGAGACCTTGGACGCAGCAGATGCTGTACCCAATCCTCCTTCAGATTTTGCATCATATGTGGATGACATTCAAATGGTTGATGAGATTGAACATCCTCTCATAATGTCTGGAGATCGGGAAAGCCCATTCACATACTTAGCTAGTTTATCCACAAAGTGGGCTGCAATGAAAGAGAAAGCATCTTCCATACAAGGAAAAGTCAAGGTACAGATTACCGGTCCTCTTTCATATACTCCAACTTTGATCATTTTGACTTGTAAGCACAGAAATACTCGATAGAATGAATCTGGTTTCAAGGTACATAGCATCACAAAATGTGGTTGCTACCCTTGGAATGAGTAATGGAATTTCTAGAATGTGGAAATAATATGTTGACCTGCCCAGAAGCACTGATTGTGGAAGTGGATTATAGAGGTGAGCATGGTCCGGGTTGGGCCAATCGAAACACCTAACTTAGGGACCAACCTGCACAGTGTTGGTCCCTAATTCTTGGGAACCTCAGACCGACCCTGTTAAGCCTCGGATTGAGGACCAGACTGACTCTATAGGTCTGGTTTGGTTCGAGGGTCAATCCGAGACCAACCGATTATTTATCTGTTTCTTTTTTGCATTCCCTAAAATGAGAAACATACTAAGACCAAGGATTGAGCCAGTCCTCCTGGAACCGGACTAGGGTTGGGCCAGTCTAGGGTCGGTCCGAGTTCAACCCCGGAGCAAGGCTCATCCCTAGCGGATTATATAGAGTTCCCGATGGTAAAGATGCCAACTACATCACCATGTATCATTGTTTTGTACATTGTAGAGGGAATAGGCTTCAATGAAAGGGCTGACACTGACATGCTTACAGTGGAAAGGAATACTACTAGTTAGACTGGTGGAATTTTTGTGTGGAGTCGCTCTTTTGAATGAAGTTTGCTGTATCAAAGCAGATAGGTTATCGATTGTCAATGACTGAGTAAAATGGATAAGCTAATGTCATCTGCTTTAATGTAAAAATACTAGGATGGTTTGCATGTATCGTTCACATGTTCGTACTTTTTTTATTTTTCTCTTGCTTTGCCTTTTATCACTATTCTTCTCGATTGGCATCTTTGCTCTTCTTTGTCTGTCCTATTCCTGGACGAGCAACATGACCAATTTCTTTTAATCCACTGGCAATTGTAACGCTTTTATGTGAACTTGTATAGCATGGTTTTAAATCTAAGAGCCCATAGCTGTTGGTGAGCATGGAACTTAGAGTAGGTTAGTATGGAACTTAGAGTAGGTTCTGACTAACTCCTTTACACACTTCTTTCCGTGAATGCATATGTTGCAGTGCTTTTTGACTGGTGTGAAGGGATTCCAGTACAAGCAAAGGACAACATACGAGCTTCAAGTTTATGTTGATGATGGAAGCCTTATATCTGAGATTCTGATCAGTCACAATGTGCGTTTTGATTAATTGTCGATCCCAGAACAACTTACAGATTTATTTCTTTTATCTGAGAAATGGATATGCTGACCAGTTGTGCATACTGTCAGGTTGTGCTCAAGGGAATTGGGCATTCTCCAGAGGAAGTCACTGCAGCTCTTTCTTCTACAGACAAGACGATAGTCAGTGCTATGAAGGAGACATTAAGAAAATTTCAATATTTTCTAGTGAACTTCGAGGTAAATAGTTTCAGCTCTCTATTGACAGCAACTCAACTGCTAGTAACCTTTTATACTTATAGTGCGGCATCACTGTATATCAGGGAATTATGCTTGTGGAGATCAATGGAACTTCTCCGCTTCCAATTGCCATTGAGATGGATGAAGGTTGTAATGCGTCTGATGCGTGGCAGCTCCTGAGAAGACTGAAGTCCTTTACCTTGCCTCAGGAACAACGCTTGTCATCAAGTCCTATAGATTTATCCCCTTGATTGTCCAGGCATGAATTGCTTCCTATTGACTAAGGAAGTACAGAGATCTGAAAACTGATAATCACAAATTTAGCAGACAGTGCAAAGAACATGATGGACTTGATTCAAGCATGAACTTCCTGGAAGTTGGATAAGCCTGTCTGCTACTGCTTCAAGTGCCTTGCGTGTGCTAATTTCTGAAGATGTTTCTCGGGTGAAAGACTAGTTGCAGTGCAGACTATCCAAAGAACTTGCATTCACCATTCGAAGGTCTATAGCTCAAGAAAGAACATTTGGAACATTTTGTTTCTAAAAAGAAGGCCCATTTTCAAGTAGTCTTCAATCAACTACGTTTTAAATGGGAGAGTTTTCAATACGAATGTTTGCCTGTTTGATCAGAATGCTAGTGTGCTGCCAAACAAAGGGCGAGAGAAGAAAGGAGAAACCTGATTGCTGATCAAGTTCCTTGAGATCTCTTTGAAGATCATTTTGTCATATTGGGAAGTGTTCAGTTCAATGGCTCTCAAAAGGAAGATATTGGAGTTTGCTGTGTCGAAGGCAGAAGATATGGGAGATAATGAAGAAGTTAGTGATTGCTGTCCTGAAGACAAAAAGTAACAGAGACAAAGGAAGTGGTTTTTCCAGGTGAGGAGGCCGACTGGATCGATCTTCTTTATGTTTACACCATATTTCAAACTCTTCTGTTTATGTCGGGATTCGACTCTATGCTAGTCCTTTGTTTAACTTGCTTCTTTGAAATCTTTAATTGGTAGAAGTGCAGTAGAACTAGGGAAAACATAGGAGAGCTCATGCGAGTGTAAATAATTATTCATTGTTAACATTTTCTAGAGTGACCTGTTGAAGCAGAGTAGAAGCGAAATGGGCGAAGCGAAGGGTTCCGTCTGTTGTCAGTATGTAGTTAGTCTCTCGTGCGTAAATCATGGACAATAACATCATGTGTGTATAATTATTCAGTGCCATCAACATCAGCTAAATTTACCATTCCATGGGCCCCTTTCTTGTATTTCTTATTATGTTGTCGCTTCATGTGTGATTTCATTCAGTTGAAGAAAAGACTCATCTCGAGTGTCGCATGTGATTAACGTTTAGCTACAACCGACGTTGAAGTGCCCTGGCTATAAAGTAGGAAGTCTCACGAGAAGGAAGTCTCGCGAGAATTGAGTTTCTTTTCAGTTTCTTCTGTGATGGTATGGTCGCACTCGATTTTCACCATTTGGAATCTTTAGATCTGGCAAACCTTTCCGCATGCTACCTGATCCACCCGGATGTTACCTTAGCCATTAGATGCCACTCAATAGAATCAAATCCATAGTAGATTAATTTTTGCCACATATAGTAACCACACATGCAGAATGGCCAAGAAGAATCAAGAAAGCACGGGACTGTGTACATATTTGCGAACAGTACGTGAAGAGTACCAGTGCGTAGATCCAATGACCTTGCCATAATCATCGTCTAGGCTTCGAGACAAAATAAAGGAATGACCGGGCAATTCGTGACCGGATCAGGGCAACGAAAGGGTCTGTGATTCCTTTTATTTGCAGTTCCATTTACAAAAGAGTAACTTAGAGTAACTTTTCCCTATACGACAACATACAGACTATGCATATGCTAGGCAGGACAAGATAGAAAAGGAGTGGAGCTGGAAAAGGGGCTAGTCAGTTTTGATTTGGGGTGTCTGAATTGTGCTTGGGTAGACCAGCTTCTTGGCGCCGGGAAGATCCACTAACTTCTTGCTGGGTGCTTCCGTTGGGGGTTGTCCAGGACCGGCCAAATACATAAGCCGGTATGACCACTCTACGATCTCGGGGCAGAATGCCTTCCAAAAGTAGGTCATCTTGAACCATGCCGGCTCAGTCAAGTACCTGTCACCTCTACATGCACTGTTCACTATCGCTTTTGCACATCCTTGTACTGACCCCACCGGGAAAACGCTCACTTGGACCTGCATCATCATTATTTGCATTGTTACCGACTCCCTACACTACACTTTTCTTCATTGGTTTCCATAAAATGCTCAAGCTTACATCTCTCAAGTCTTGATCCACCTCCAGCTTGCCTTCCTTGGTGAAGTGTTTACCTTGAGTCAGCTCTGATTCTATGAAGCCAGGAGTCACGATGGTTATACCAATGTCAGGGCCCAGCTCCACCCTCAGTGTCTCGAACATGCTCAGCAGGGCCGCTTTGCTTGCCTGTGATGAGATTCAAACGTCAATGAGTGAGACTGAATCCAAACTGATTACATGCGTGATCAGAAAACACGAGCTTACATTGTAGAAACTCGTTCGGGGCTCAGGCAACCAGGAGGCAGCGGAAGAAAGCACTATGATCTTGCCTCTGCTGTTCCTTAGGTATGGAACTGCGAACCGGGTGGTATAGACCGAACCCCAGTAGTTAGTATCCTGCATCGGTCAATTCAATAGTCAGAAACCTTGGCCACCACCTGCACTCTACCTAGTCAAGTTTCTGATTCTAATCCCATCTGCTCCCTTCCATCGAAGTAAAAGAAATAGACTCGGTTCAATTGATGGGAGTCTCTGAATCCCATCCATTGTATGTTCCTCATGTGCAACTGCCCATTCAGAGCCATTCCCTCTCTTGTACATGCAGAAACATGCTGATGCATCGTAAATCCTAATCTCAGGAAAAGTGGGTGGAAGAATTACCATGACAGCTCTAAAATGGGTGATGTCGCCTGCATCTTCAAACTTACAGACGGAATTAATCCCAGCGTTGTTAACCAGATGGTCCACTGCAATCCATCACGACACAGCACGTGCGTGCATCAAATTAAGAAATCTAATTTAGGCCGTTCATACAAAGCAACCAAATGAGAAAAAGAGAGACAAGAACGAGGTACGTCTTTGGAAGTGATTCATTGTCTCATTGACGAGGCGCCTGCAGTCGTCTACTTGGGAAACATCGGCCTGAATGACTATGACGTCTGGAGAGCCCAACTCCCTCGCCCCCTCCGCCACTTCCCGCAGCGAGTTCTCCCGCCGGGCCACCAGAGCCAAGCATGCACCCCTCCTTGCATACTCATAAGCCAGGTACTGCACGCAACACCAAATTTAACTCAATACAGCGCATGTCGGTCATTTGGGATGAATAAGATGGTCACAAAGCAAGGGCGACGCGTACCTCTCCGATGCCAGAGGAAGCACCAGTGATCAGAACGACCTTACCTTCGACACTCTCGCTGAAGACGGAGCTCAAGGTGGAGAGGAAGAACTTGAAAGCGTAGAAAGGGGGCAAGAAGAGGCAGAGAGAAAAGAAAGTGAAAGGAGGGGCCACCAGGTTGAGGAGCTTGTGGATCAAATCCATGTGTGATAGCTTCACTTCTTTCTAGTTTCTCTTGCTCGCTTGCTACCTTGCTTGCGTGTGAGTTCCCGAGAAGAGAGAGCGCGAGAAGTGATGATATGAGAGAGGAGGAGACGGTGGAGGGATGGCAGCTTCTGCATGGGGCGAACACGCCACGTACGTACATGTTGCTCCACTTGGAACTCCGGGGCACGGTCTCTCTTGTCTCTCGTATCCCTTTATCTTTTTCTTTTTGTTTGTTTTGTCCAACGTCTGGATCACTCGCACCGCCTGATTGTCCTCACTTGAATTGCACAATATCCGGTCTTGCTAAAATTGAAGTTCAACTTTCATATATTTCGTGAAAAATGTGACACTTTTAGAAAATATATTTTTGAGAATCACTTTTCGAAAAAATAACAATATATTTCAGTGTTTGGTTAAAACTTGAAGATGGATTGAAGAATATTTTCCTTTGTTTAGTAAGGAAAATCTCTTTTCCTAAATAGAAATACATTATTTGGGCACAAGAACTAGTGACTTGTGCATGAATAACCAACTCTGACAAGGGCATTGGGATCTCAAGCCCGAATCACCAGCTCTCAGACTCATAAACATCGAGGTTAGGCTTGGGACCCTGGCTTTTGGACTCAAGTCCATCAAGGCCAGGCCCCAACCCTTGACACCTAGGTCCGATATAGATGCACTAGGGCAAAAGCATAGGGACTCGAGTATAGACACAAGAGTCTTAGACCCTACCTCAATAGACCCAAGCTCAGAAGTTTGGAATCCAACGATGGACGTTGGGGTCTAGAGCCCAACCTCAATGGACCCGAGCATGGCCTTGATGGACTCACACCCGCGTGCCAAAGACCCATCCATCCCCACTGCCAAGGGCTGAGGAATGAACGTTGGGATTTCCATGCCAAAGTATAAAATTTCTAGTTCATGCACCAATAT
The DNA here is from genome assembly GCA_016097595.1 of Eucalyptus pumila. Taxonomy (NCBI): domain Eukaryota; kingdom Viridiplantae; phylum Streptophyta; class Magnoliopsida; order Myrtales; family Myrtaceae; genus Eucalyptus; species Eucalyptus pumila. Next base: position 207,032 of record CM027847.1, read on the forward strand.
TTAGTCATATTTTGAAAATTATTTTTTGATTTTCTAAAAGAGAAAATCGTTTTCCTAAACTTAAACATTAATAGGAAAACCTTTTTTATTAACTCATTTTCTCAAGCGATCCAACCGCCAAAAAAGCAAGAAAAATATTTTCAGAGCCTTACATGAGAATCCTATGCTTGTGAAATGAATCTATGTTAACCAAAGTGGGCTCTCTAGACAATCCCTTCTTAAGTTGTTTCAACTAGTTAAGATGTATTTGGTAACATTTTTGTTTCCAAGAATAATTTTTTTTTAGAAAGAGTTTTTTTCTATTTCTATTCCCTGAAACAATTTTTAAGTAAAACAACATATTTGGTAACTACACAAAATTTCTATTCTCGGAATATAAAAAGAATATAAATGCGTTTAATATGACCCACAAGTTTTTTTGTGACATGGAATTTCTTCTAAATTTTTTTAATTTTTTTTCCCTTTCTTCTTCTTCTTCCTCTAGCAGGTTATCAAGCCACGATAGGTAGTAGCTGACGATGGATAGTGGCAACTGACGGTGATAGGTGGCAGACAGTGGCGAAGGACAGCGATGGCCAAGGACGGCGGCAGGCAGCATGCGAGGGTCAACAAGGAATAAGAAGAAAAGAAAAGAAAAAGGAAAGATAAAGAAAATGACTTATTTCTAAAAATTGTTTCTAGGAACAAGAAGCTATTATTTTCTACTTTTTGTCTTTGTTCTAAATCTATTCATCGGCCATTTTTCTATTTTGGAGAATAGAGAAATTAATTGACATCACCAAACGGATTTCTGTTCTTTTTTTATTCCAGAGAACGAGAGAGAGAGAGAGAGAGAGAGAGAGAGAGAAATAGAAACGTTGCCATGCAGAACCTTAAAATTCTTCTGGCATGTCCACGTGCGATAAAGGAATGAATAGGATCTCCAACAGGATTGAGGAGCTCTTTATCTGATGTCAGCATCATAGAGGCATGATTCTTGACTTTATATTAAAGGTTCTTGAGATAATTGTTTAAAAGTTTTATCTATTATATAACTATCAGTTTGGTCATAAATTTTTTCATTATGTCGATTTAGTTAAACATTTTAACAATTTCTCAATTTAGTCATAAATGTTTCACTTGTGTTAATTTACTCATAATTTTTTTGAAAAATTATTAATTTAATCCTCAATCTTTTAACTATTTATTAATATTGTATTTCTAATCAATTTTAACTAAAAATTGCTAATGTGAATATTAATCATTGTACAATAAATTTATGACTTTTTATATAATTTTCTCAAATGCTCTATGATGTTTGAAAGTCCTCTAACTGATACTATGGGCGTGATATGGCATGTTCACACAAAAAAATGACCAAATCCTTCCAATCAATATGGCTTTGATTTGAATGAATATAGAGCTGGTGTTAAGTTGTATTTGGTTATCGGTAAGTTATCAATAATGGAAACACTTGTCGACAACCATGATGGTGTATCGATTGGAGGACAAAACCAACAAATGGTCAATGTTAAAATGGATTTGGTGAGTGTTGGATGCAGGGAAATAAAGAAAGGAGACGACCGACACATGGCCAAACATACTGATTGGATGACAAAACCACATCAGAGTTGGCTTGCACTCACCCGTTTCCACATCACTTTCGACTGAGTGGGAGAAAGCTACGTTGGGAGTGATGTATCCTCAAGGATCAACTAGATTATGGGGGACCATTTGCATATCTTGCATTGTCCCATTTTGGTGCCTTTGACTGTTCAACTGCTCTTATCGTTTCCGCTTTCCCGTCGTTGTCGAGAGCTGTAGCCACGGTGAACGGACCAGCCTAACTTGTTCCTTTTAACTATCACGTATAGTCAAATTCGTAGCGCAGTAAATCATGACCTACTGCTCTGTTCATGCGAATTGTTTGTGCTGTTTTGGAATTCTCGTGGGGGGATAAAACTGCGGCTTTTTTCTGTGATTTCAAGCTTACAAAGCAGAAAGATCAGTGAAGAAGCTGGGGTACTATTAAGGCCTTCCGATCAGTAGTAGCAGTACCGGATTCATATAATATAAAAGCACGACAATCTCTGGCATGTAAAAGAGAGAATTGCTGAGAATCGGAGACGCATTCTCTGATCAATACGCCTCGTGCTCCCCCTGGTCAAAGGCAAAGTTGCACCGCTCCGGCTAGGAAAGCTTACATACATGCATGCAGAAAAGGGACAGGAGCCAAAAGGCCATGATGCTGAAAGACTTGTACTTTCTCGGGGGCGATGAAGTCGACGAACTAGTTCTCGGACTTGGTTTTGCCATTCAGGGAGGAGGTAAGGAGGAGAACCGAGAGAGCATCCTGCAGATGGGCCCATGCGCGTAGCTGTCGTACAGGACAGTCGCGCCCTTGAACGGAGGGAGGACCAGCCACGCTGTCAAAATGAGCTTCACATCGTACCATAGGGGTATGCTGATGAGGAGGAGCATGATCATTCATCATCTCGACAAGCCAACCATAATCAATCATCAAGCCAAACAAGAGATGAGACAACGGTAGGTCGCCACTTACTGCTCAAGAAGACGCTCGAGGAGCATCTCGAGGAGGGTGAGGACGGAATAGAGGATCCAGTAAACCAGCCACTGCTCATTGTCTGTCTTGGATTTCTCTTCTTCTTTTTTCGCTGAAGCTTTCTTGGATTTCTCTATGGTCTTCGCAGACGCGTACCTGCCCAGAGAACACACACCGCCATCAACCCCCAATCTCCCCGGCTTTGACCTACATAATAAGCATCTTGGGGAAGAAAGAACTGGGAATCTTACAGAGGATAGAGCAGCATCAGCACCGGCCTGCGCGCATTCCATCAAGATAGTTAAGGCACCCATGTCGTTCAATATCACGTTGAAGAAGAAGAGGAAGAAGAAGAAGTACCCGGCGATGGAGCGAGCGACCGTTAGGGAAGTCCACAGATGACTCATTGCTTTGTGGAAGCGAGAGTGATGAGAGAGAAACTTCAAATGGGGATGAGAACAGAGGAATCGAGTGCAGATTCTCGGATGGAGAAAGAGAGAAAGGGAGATAGAAACGATGCGATCCGCCAAGGAAGAAACCCCCGCATAAAAAGGCCAAGGAAAAGGGGTCACGTGGCAGGCATCGGGGGCCTCCTCACTTCACGAGGCTTTCGCCATTTCCGAACCTTCAATTAAGAGAAATGATTGGGTTAGAGTTTAGCAAGCCGTGTGGTTAATCAACGACGCCACTCCCACTTCACCGTCGCCATCAATCTTTGTAGAAAGAAAAATACAACCTGAGAGAGAGAGCGTTCATGCTTCTTTTCGATCTTCTGCACCTCTCAGTCTTTGCTTTCCATCCTCTATTTTTGACAAAGTGGGTGGGTGAATTGCCATGACAGCTCTAAAATGGGTGGTGTCGCCTGCATCTTCAAACTTGTAGAGGGAATAAATCCCAGCGTTATTGACCAGATGGTCCACTGCAACCCCGCGAGCCAAAACGGCGGAGCACGTGCATGCATCAAACCATTAAATCTAAATTAGGCCGTTCATACAAAGCAACCAAATGAGAAGAAGAGAGAAACAAGAACGAGGTACGTCTTTGGAATTGATTCATGGTCTCATTGACGAGGCGCCTGCAGTCATCAACTAGGGAGACATCGGCCTGAATGACTACGACGTCTGGAGAGCCCAACTTCCTGGCCCCCTCCGCCACTTCCCGCAGCGAGATCTCCCGCCGGGCCACCAGAGCCGAGCATGCACCCGTCCTCGCATACTCATAAGCCAGGTACTGCAAGCAACATAAAGTTCAACTTATATACAGCGCATGTCGGTCATTTGGGATGAATAAGATGGCCACAAAGCAAGGGCGACGCGTACCTCTCCGATGCCAGAGGAAGCACCAGTGATCAGAACGACCTTACCTTCGACACTCTCGCTGAAGACGGAGCTCAAGGTGGAGAGGAAGAACTTGAAAGCGTAGAAAGGGGGCAAGAAGAGGCAGAGAGAAAAGAAAGTGAAAGGAGGAGCCACCAGGTTGAGGAACTTGTGGATCAAATCCATGTGTGATAGCTTCACTTCTTTCTAGTTTCTCTTGCTCGCTTGCTGCCTTGCTTGTGTTTGAGTTCCCGAGAAGAGAGAGAGCGAGAAGTGATGATATGAGAGAGGAGGAGACGGTGGAGGGATGGCAGCTTCTGCATGGGGCGAACACGCCTCGTAACTACATGTTGCTCCACTTGGAACTCCGGGGCACGGTTTCTCGTCTCTCGTACCCCTTTAATCTTTTTCCTTTTGTTTGTTTTGTCCACCGTCTCTGTTGCTAAAATTGAAGTTCAACTTTCATATATTTAGTAAAAAATGTGACATTTTTAGAAAATATTGTTACGAAAATCACTTTTTGAGAAAATATTTTTCAGTGTTTAGTTAAAACTTGAAGACGAATTGAAAAATATTTTCCTTTGTTTAGTAAGGAATCTCTTTTCCTAAATTTTACCAAAAAAAAAAATCTCTTTTTCTAAATAGAAATCCATTATTTGGGCACAAGAACTAGTGACTTGTGCATGAATAGCCAACTCGGCAAGGGCACTAGGATCTCAAGCCCGAATCACCAGCTCTCGGACTCAAATTCATCAAGTATGGGCTTGGGATGCTGGCTCTTAGACTCAAGTTCATCAAGGCCAAGCCCCGACCCTTGACACCTAGGCCGGTATAGATGGACTAGGGCACAAGCATAGGGACCTAAGCATGGGCACAAGAGTCTTAGGCCTTGCCTCAATAGACCCAGGCTCAGAAGTTAGGAATCCAGCCATGGACGTTAGGGTTCAGAGCCCAACCTCAATGGACCCAAGCACAGCCTTGATGGCTCAAGCCCAGGTGCCAAAGACCCATCCATCCCTACTGCAAAGGGCTAGGGACTGAGCGTTGGGGTTTTCGTGCCCAAGTATAGAATTTCTAGTTCATGCACCCATATTTAATCATAATTTGAAGAATGATTTTCAATTTTTAATAGAGAAAATCGTTTTCCTAAACTTAAACATCAGTAGGAAAACTTTTTTTATTAACTCATTTTCTCAAGCAATCCAACCGCCAAAAAAAAAGAGAAAAATATTTTCTTCGAGCTTTACATGAGAATCTTGTGCTTGTGAAATGAATCTATGTTAAACAAAGTGGGCTCTTTAGAGAATCCCTTCTCAAGTTGATTTCACTTATTAAGGTGTGTTTGGTAATATTTTTGTTTCTGAAAATAAATTTTTTTAGAAATAGTTTTTTTCTAAGTAAAACAACATGTTTGGTAAGCGCATAAAATTTTTGTTCTTGGAATTAAAAAAAAAAGAATATAAATGAGTTTAGTATGACCCACAAGTTTTTTTTGTGACGTTGAATTTCTTTTAATTTTTTAAGTAATTTTTTGAGATTTTTCTTTTTTTCCTCTCTTCTTCTTCCTCCTCTACCTCTAGTAGGTCATTAAGCCACGATAGGCAGTAGCCAATGATGGACAGTGGTGGCCGACGACAATAGGTGGCAGACGGTGGCAAAAGGACAATGATAGGCAACATGTGGGGGGGGGGGGGCAATGGGCGAGGGGCAGCACTGAAGAAGAAGAAAAGAAAAAATGAAAAAGGAAAAATCATGACTTATTTCTAAAAATTGTTCTAGGAAACAATAAGCTATTTTTTTTACTTCTTATTTCCGTTCCCAATCTATTCACTTGCCATTTTTTTTATTTCAAGGAATAGAAAAATAATTGATATCACCAAATGGATTTCTGTTCTTTTTTTTTTTTTATTCCAAGGAACAAAAGAATGAAAAAAGAAAAAGAAAAAAAGAAATAGGAAGCGTTGCCATGCGTAACCTTAAAGCTACATTTGATCGTCCAGATTTATAACAAAGATAGGACTTGATAGAATATGTTATAAAATCTTGAGATTTTTCTATATCTTATCAATTGTTTGGTGAATCACAATATTAAAGTCGGATATATTTACATCATATCACGTACTTTTTTTTATATATATATAAACAACATATCATTGTAAATGAACCTAAAAGTTCATAAATGGAGATGGTGAAAATCTCTTGTGACACTATGCCTTAATTTATTTTTATTTTATTTCTCCTCTTTTTAAAATTATTTTCTTTATTATTTCTTTTTCCCCTTTCATAATTCTCTATTAAAATTTTATCAAATAGTAAACTGTACTAACATACCTAAAATAAAATAAAAATACCTAAAATATATAATAAATTTAAATATATAATTTATAGATTGAATGTTTATTATAAGATATAATTAAAGTTGAATATATAAATTAAGATAAGATTAACTTAAAAAATAAATTTTTATTTTTAGTTTCTTAAATTAGAATTCAAATATTATTTATATTGAAATATAATTTCAATTTTGTTAATTTCATAAATTTGTTATTCGAGAAAAATAACTTTTCTATCTTGGACATTAGAAATCATATCCACATTTATCTCACCTCCTCCATGAGATAATTTTATCCGGCCTATATCTCTCTTATATCTGACTTTATCCTATTTTGAGCAAATACCAAATGTAGGATATGATAAGTCATATCCTATCATGAATTTTATTTTAACTACCAAATGCAACCTAAGTTTATTTTGACACGTCCACATGCAATAAAGGAATGAATAGGATCTCCAATGGGATTGGGAGCTCTTTTAGCGATGTCAGCATCGTAAAGGCATGATTCTTGACTTTAAATTAAAGGTTCTCGAGATAATTATTTAAATTTTTTTATCTATTATATAATTATCAATTTAGTTATAAATTTTTAAATTATGTCAATTTAATTCTAAACATTTTAACAATTTGTCAATTTAGGCATAAATTTTTACTTGTATTAATTTAGACCTAAAATTTTGAAAAATTATCAATTTAATCCGCAACTTTTTAACTATTTGTTAATATTGTATTTCTAGCCAATTTTGGCCGGAATCACTAATGTGAATATTGGTCACGCTTACGTGGTGTGGTGAATGCTAACATGGACGATATTTTCCTTTTTTAAAACCATTTCCTTTCATTTCCCTTTGGCCCGTGGCCATCTCTCGACCATGGCATGCAACCATCCACAAGCGAAGGCTCAACCCTTGTGGCTTGGTGATGTGGACATCGAGCCATATCGAGGAGGAGGTTCTAGGGACCCGTTGTTTGTTCCGATTGGTCTATCACTTGAGTGTGGGCCAAACAATTTTGGCAAGCTATTGGCGTCATGGTTCGTTATCTTTGGCGTGAAGATGACTGTGGATCAAGTCTTGAAGAATCTTTGAAATCTTAGCACAATTTGATTATTTGGCGATGAATTTAATTTCCTTAGTTTTTTCCTATTTTTGGTTTATTTTATTTTTATTTGGTCACCAAATATTTGACCAAGTCAATTAAAATTGTTTTCCTTTTTAGGCATATTCTAGAATATGAAGCATTAGATCTCATAATAGTAACCAAACTAAATTAGGATTTTGGGGGCTGGTTTTAGGGTTTGTGTGGCGGCTAAAAGGCCTAAATTAAGGCTGACCAAATTTCTTTGAAGGACATTATTTTGAGTGCAATAAAAATTAAGAATTTCTCTTCTATTGTTCTTTTGAGAATTTGACTTTATCAAAGTTCCATTGTGACGTTTGATTTGACTTATTAAGCGAGATAACGAATTCTTTCACTTGTGGCATCTATATCGTTGGTTGACATGGTTTCGTCACAGGTCACGTTCATACCGAGGTTACCAATTACAAATTCGATTGGAGGTCGAGGTTCGCACCATCCGAGCCTTTGTAAAATGATCTTTCCGCAACAATTTACATCAATTGGCAAGGGCCAACGATGCCAACTCTTGCTTGTGGCTGATCGCCAACCATGATCGAGTACCAACCATAGGCCAAAGGGAGAGAAAATAAAAGAAAAAGTATTTAAAAAATGCTAAACTTGTCCACATCAATATTAGCAATGCCATGTAGGATGGTAAACACTCAAATCATCAATTTTTGGTCAAAATTGGTAGAAGAACTAATTTGCAAAGTCATGAAAATATTTAGGACTAAATTGATATAATTGAAAAAGTTTAAAATTAAAACTAAATTGATCGTTGTACAATTTATTCAAGACTTTTGGACAATTTTCTCAAACACTCTATGATGTTTAAAAGTCCTCTAAATGATCCTATGGGCATGTTCACACACAAAAATGATCAAGTCCTTGCAATCAATATGGCTTTGATTTGAATGAATATAGAGTTTGATGTTAAGTTGGATTTGGTTATTGGTAAGTTATCGATAATGGAAACACTTGTTGACGACCATGATAGGGGAAAAGTACCAAAATAATCTTAAACTTCTTATATTGGTATCAATTTAATCCGAAATTTTTTAATTGAACCATTTTAATTCTAAACATTTTTACATTAGTACCAATTCAATTTAAGCCGAAATTGCTGACGTGGCTACCGGCGGTCTTATGTGACGCCACGTGAACAAATTTTATAATTTTTTACATTTTTTTTTTCAGATTTTTCAAATTATTTTTTTTCTTTTCTCCTTACCCCTTGGCCTGCGAGGTCGCCGGCCGGCCGACCATCACAGGCCATGGGCTGGTTGGGGCGAGGGGCCCCACGCCCTCGCCAGCCAAAGGCGAGGGCATCGGCCCCCGTCCAGATCCAATCCTCGCTGGCCACAGGCGAGGGCACGGCAGCCCTCGCTTGATCCAGGCGAGGGTGCGGTGGCCCTCACCCAAATCCAGGCGAGTGTAGCTATTTGGCGAAGGAAGCGATGGTGGTAAGGGCTTGTGTCGGCATTCTCATAAACATGTCTCGTGTAAGACGCGACCGCTCGCGGAAGGAAGCGTGCGCGCGTGCAGCCGGAGAGAGAGAGAGAGAGGATTCATAAGGCCTTCCGATGAGTAGTAGCAGTACAGGATTCATAACATATAAAAGCACGACAATCTCTGGCATGTAAAAGAGAGAAGTGCTGAGAATCCGAGACGCATTCTCTGGTTAATGCGCCTCGTGCTCCCCCCGGTCAAGGGCAAAGTCGCACCGCTCCGGCTAGGAAAACTTACATGCATGCATTGCAGAAAAGGGACAAGTGCCAAAAGGCCATGATGCTAAAAGACTTGTACTTTCTGGGGAGCGATGAAGTCGACGAACTAGTTCTCGGGCTTGGTTTTGCCATTCAGGGAGGAGGTATGGAGGAGATCCGAGAGAGCATCCTGCAGATGGGCCCATGCGCGTAGCTCTCGTACAGGACAGTCGCGCCATTGAACGGAGGGAGGACCAGCCACGCTGTCAAAATGAGCTTCACATCGTACCATAGGGGTATGCTGATGAGGAGGAGCATGATCATTCATCATCTCGACAAGTCAACCATCATCAATCGTCAAGCCAAACAAGAGATGAGACAACGGTAGGTCGCCACTTACTGCTTAAGAAGACTCTCGAGGAGCATCTCGAGGAGGGTGAGGAAGGAATAGAGGATCCAGTAAACCAGCCACTGCTCATTGTCTGTCTTGGATTTCTCTTCTTCTTTTTTCGCTGAAACTTGCTTGGATTTCTCTTCTTCTTTTTTCGCTGAAGCTTTCTTGGATTTCTCTTCTTCTTTTTTCGCTGAAGCTTTCTTGGATTTCTCTATGGTCTTCGCAGACCGGTACCTGCCCAGAGAACACACACCGCCATCAACCCCCAATCTCCCCGGCTTTGACCTACATAATAAGCATCTTGGGGAAGAAAGAACTGGGAATCTTACAGAGGATAGAGCAGCATCAGCACCGGCCTGCGCGCATTCCATCAAGATAGTTAAGGCACCCATGTCGTTCAATATCACGTTGAAGAAGAAGAGGAAGAAGAAGAAGTACCCGGCGATGGAGCGAGCGACCGTTAGGAAAGTCCACAGATGACTCATTGCTTTGTGGAAGCGAGAGTGATGAGAGAGAAACTTCAAATGGGGATGAGAACAGAGGAATCGAGTGCAGATTCTCGGATGGAGAAAGAGAGAAAGGGAGATAGGAACGATGCGATTCGCCTAGGAAGAACCCCCGTATAAAAAGGCCAAGGAAAAAGGGGTCAAGTGGCAGGCATCGGGGGGCCTCCTCACTTCACGAGGCTTTCGCCATTTCCAAACCTTCAATTAAGAGAAACGATTGGGTTAGTGTTTAGCAAGCCGTGTGATTAATCAACGATGCCACTCCCACTTCACCGTCGCCATAAATCTTTATAGAAAAAGAAATACAACCTGAGAGAGAGCGTTCATGCTTCTTTTCGATCTTATGCGCCTCTCAGGCCTCGCTTTCAATTCTCCTTTTTAACAAAGTGGGTGACATGATAATCTAAATAGTATAGACATGCGATATGACGCGATACGTTAACACGTTATTTTTAAAAAATAAAAGATTCCAAACACGTTAACACATATTATATATTAAATCAATATTTTTTATTTTTAATTAATTTAATTCAAATTTATACGTAATTAATTAATTTAAAAAAAGAACCTACAATAAATTTATATTAATCATTTAACATTCAATACTTTTATTTTTCAAAATTATTTTTTATTTCGTTTAATTATTTTTTCGACCCCCGGGGGTCGCCTCCCACCACAACTCCCTTTTTTGCCCCTTCTCTTTCCCTCGCAATCAAATTTTTTTCACTTTTCTTTCCCTCCCCTTCCCCCTCCTTCCCCCTCCCTCCTGTCACTTCCTCCCTTTTTTCCCTGGTCTCTTTCCCCCGACACTTCCCCCTCCCTCCTGTCACTTCCTCCCTTTTTTCCCTGGCCTCTTTCCCCCGACACTTCCCCCTCCCTCATGTGACTTCCCCCCTTTTTTCCCTCGTCCTTTTCACTTTTCTTTCCCTCCTGACACTTCCCCCTCCCTCCCTCCAACACGAGCCAAATCCCTTTTTTATTTTTTTAGTTTCCTTCTCAAAACCCTAGCAGCGCTCCTCTTATACTCATAAGCCAGGTACTGCAAGCAGCATAAGGTTTAAACTTATATACAGCACATGTCGGTCATTTCGGATGAATAAGATGGTCAAAAAGCAAGGGTGAAGCGTACCTCTCCGATGCCAGAGGAGGCACCAGTGATGAGGACGACTTTACCTTCGACACTCACTGAAATTTTCTCCACGCGTGAACACGGAGCTCAAGGTGGTGGAGAGGAAGTACTTGAAAGCGTAGAAAGGAGGCACGAAGAGGCAGAGAGAAAAGAAGGTGAAAGGAGCAACCAGGTTGAGGAACTCGTGGATCAAATCCATGTGCGATAACTTCACTTCTTCCTAGTTTCTCTTGTCCGCTTGCTGCCTTGCTTGTGTTTGGGTTCCTGAGAAGAGAGAGAGAGAGAGAGCGAGAGATAGAGGAGAGGAGACGGGGGAGGGATGGCAGCTTCTGCTTCTGCATCGGGCGAATACGCCCCGTACTTATATGTCGCTCCCTTTGGAACTCCGGGGCACGGTCTCTCTCTTGTCTCTCGGATCCCTTCGTCTTTTTCCTTTCGTTTGTTTTGTCCACCGTCTCGATCACTCGCACCGACCGATTGTCCTCACTTGAATTGCACGCTATCCGGTCTATGTTGCTAAAATAGAAGTTTAGGTTATATTTGTTTAGTGAAAAATGTGACATTTTTAGAAATTATATTTTTGAAAATCACTTTTTGGAAGATGATAAAAGTTTTTAGTATTTAATTAAAACCTGAAAATGAATTAAAAAATATTTTTTTATTTAATCATGAAAATCTCTTTTCCTATATAGATATACATTATTTTAGCACAAGCACTAGTGACTTGTACATAGATAGTCAACTCAACAAGGGCATTGGGGTCTTAAGCCCTAATCACCAACTCTTGAGCATGAGCAAAGGCATGGACATCGGTATTAGTTCCACTAAAACCAAGCCAAGAACTCAATGCTCGTGCCTATCTTTGTGGTGTCCCACTCTGGGTCCACGAAAGTCATGCCTGAGTCTCTAGCACCTAGGCTTGGGTCTATCGAGGCTAGGCTCTCCAATATCAATGCCACGCTTAGGTTAGGTCCATAAAGGCAAGGCCTCGTGATTCAACACTCGGGTCCTAGTCCCCTTCTATCGGACTCGAGTCTATCGAAGTCGGGCTTGGGACCTTGGCTCTCAGACTGAAGCCCATCAAGGCCGAGACTCGACCCTTGACACCTAGGCCTAGCATCAATGGACTAGGGCGCAAGCATAGGGACTTGAGCACAAGCACATTAGTCTTAGGCCTAGCCTCAATAGACCTAGGCTTAGAATTCAAGGATTTGACCATGGACATAGGGGTTTTGGAGCCCAGCCTTGATGGATTCAGGCCCAGGTGCTAAAGACCCATCCGTCTCCACTACCAAGGGCTAGGGAATGAGCGTTAAAGTTTCCACACCCAAACACAGAATTTTTAGTTAAGACATCAATGCCTAATTATATTTTGAAAAATGATTTTTAATTTTTCAAAAAGAAAGTTGTTTTCGTAAACTTAAACGTCAATAGGAAAATCTTTTACATTAACTCCTTTTTTTCAGGTGGGCTCTCTATATGATTCCTTCTCAAGTTGATTCCACTAATTAAGATTCTTCCGACGTGTCCACGTGGGATAAAGGAATAAATAGGACCTCCAACAGGATCGAGGAACTGTTTTAGCGATGTCAGTATCATTAAGGCATGATTCTTGACTTTACATTAAAGGTTCTTGACATATATATTTTTTAAATTCTATCAATTATATAACTATAATATAGTCCTAAATCTTTTAATTATGTCAATTTAATTCTAAATATTTTAATAATTTATCAATTGAGTCATAAACATTTTATTTGTATTAATCAAGTCTTAAACTTTTGAAAACTTATCAATTTAATTCTAAATCTTTTAACAACTTATTAATATAGTATTTCTAACTAATTTTAGCTGGTTTCCATCACGCTAATGTGGCACGGAAAATGTTAACATGGACAATCTTTACATTTAAAAAAAAAAATTCCTTTATTTCCCTTTGACCTGTGGCTATGACTTGACCATGGCCTATGACCATTCACAAGTGGGGGCTCGACCCTTGTGGCTTGGCGAGGGCCGGCGAGACCAACTCTTGCTTGTAGCTGATCACTAGCCATGACCAAGTACTGGCCACAGGCCGAAGGGAAAGAAAAGAAAAAAAAGTTTTCAAAAATACTAAACTTGTTCATATCAATGTCAACAATGCCACGTAGAATGGTAAGCATTCAAATTAGTAATTTGTAGTCAAAATTGGTAGAACTAAATTGGCAAGTCGTCAAAATGTTTAGGACTAAATTGGAATAATTGAAATATTTAAAACTAAATTGATCGTTGTACAATAAATTTATGACTGTTTTGATAATTTTTCTCAAAGATTTTATGATATCTAAAAGTCCTCTATATGATCCTATGGGCGTGATATGGACATGTTCACACACAAAAATGACCAAGTCCTTGCCATCGGTATGGCTTCGATTTGAATGAATATAGAGCTTGTTGTTCAGTTGGATTTGGTTGTCGATAAGTTATCAATAATGGATACACTTGTCAATGACTATGATGATGTATCGATCATGAAATAGAGCTATGACGCACCTTGGTGAATGGTCGCCAAACAAATTGATTGGATGACAAAACCAACAAATGGCCAATGTTGAAATGAATCTGGAAGTGTTGGACGCGGGGAAGTAAAGAAAGGAGACGAAGTGGAGACGTTGATTGAAGACAAAAATACTGAAGTCAGTTGCATTTAAAGAGTTGTAACCACTTGTAGAGAAAGTTGGCATTTGATCACAAGACCTAAAGTTGTGGAGGGCAATTGTAACTATCGTTTGCAATTTATAAAATGCAATGCCCAACTATTTTTGGGTAGACCTTAGAGCTGGACCGAAAAAACATGGTAGGTTCGAGAATTGGTTATAGACAAATAAGGTAGGTTCCAGGGTCCAAAAACTGGAACCAATTATAACAGAATATGTTCTAGGTTTTAATTTTGGAACCTACCTACCTTGAAACCAATCACCCTTAGATAAGATAAGAGAGATGATAGAATCAGTTTTATGGGTTAGCCTAATAAAAAAGAAACAATAAAATTAAGAGAGAAAGAAGTGTGTTTTGGTAAGTTAACGGATAAACTTAGTGTCTTGGCCAATGAGGGTGGAAATAATGCCACCCTTTATCAATATATTTTCAATTTCAGGTACTTGCATTTCTACCTTTTAACTTATTGTTCTTCATCCTTGCCACGCATATTCAAATCCTGTCTGAATCGCCATTGAGTTCGCTTAACAAAAAATCAAAAGTTGACATTTGATGAAAGATGTATCACTAATTGAGACAGATCCCTCCCCATTTATGATGAAACAAGATTAGAAATTGTTGCGAAAGGTGAGTGATCAAACAATAATATAGATAGAAAAAGAAAATAAATCGGACACCAGATTTACGTGGTTCGGTCATAAAGACGTACATCCACGAGGAGAACAACATCGATTCTCACTATAGATCAACTAATACAAGGAAATTACACACTCGAGTCACTCAAACACTCTTGATATTTCCAAGCCCTAATTACACCCAATAACGCACGCAGTGTTTAGCTCTGAAATTTCTCAAGAAATAATCCCTCAATCTCACCAAGGAATTACACGCAAATCTTATCACAAAATTTAATTGGCTTGAACACTAAATCTTCTTAGATGTAATTCACAGTCAAGAACGACAAAGAAAATCCCTCTCAAACACTCGACGACGAGACGGCACTTCAAGACCAATTCTTCATGATCAACCCTCTTTCCATCCATGGCCACAAGTCTATATATATATAAATGAAACCCTTATTCTTTTACCAACTTCTCATAGGATTCCGTTTCATATCTTAAACGATTTTATTCAAAACATATCTCTGTATATTTCAAACAAAATCCAAATCCAAGTGAAAATTTGACTTTCCTATTTTAGCGGCCAGACTCTCCAACGCAGATTCAAATTTGGGGCTTGATTTCGAACGTCCGCAATATATCCAATTCGAAATATTTCGGAATTTTACATTAAGCTCAAACTCGAGACATATTTTAACAGAAATGAGCCAAGGGTCTTGGGCTACAAGATTGAATCAGTTAAGGGGATTATGTCTTGGGAGTTCCCATTCCCATGGGGGACCCCAGAAATGAGTCAACATCAGACTTTGCTTGTACTCATCCGTTTCCACATCACTTTTGACTGATTATAGAAAGCTACGTTGGGAAGTGATGTATTGTCAAGGATCGACTAGCGCTATGAGGGACCATGTGCATGTCTCGCATTGGCCCAATTTGGTATATTTGTTGTCGATTCCACTGCTGTTATTGTATCCGCTTTGCCGTCGTTGTCGAGAGCTATGGCCACAGTGAACGGACCAACCTAACTAGTTCCTTTTGAAAATCATGTATAGTCAAATTCGTAGCGCAGTAAATCATGACCTACTGCTCTGTTCATGCGAATTGTTTGTGCTGTTTTGGAATTCTCTTGTGGCGAAAAAAACTGCGGCTTTTTTGGATGATTTCAAGCTTACCAAGCAGAAAGATCAGTGAAGAAGCTGGGGTACTATTTTAAAGCCTTCCGATCAGTAGTACCGGTACAGGATTCATAATATAAAAAAGCACGACAGTCTCTAGCATGTAAAAGAGAGAATTGCTGATAATCCGAGATGCCTCCTCCGATCAATACGCCTCGTGCTTTCCCTGGACAAAGGCAAAGTTGCACGCTCCGGTTAGGAAAGCTTATTATACATGCATGTAGAAAAGGGACAAGAGCGAAAAACCATGATGCTAAAAGACTATTACTTTCTTCGGGGTGATGAAGTCAGACGAACTATTTCTTGGAGGATTTGCCGTTGGGGGAGGAGGGCTTGGAGCGCCTCTTGCGGAGGGGCTTTCCCACGAATGTGTCGTACAGGAAAGCCGCGCCATTGAACGGAGGGAGGACCAGCCACGCAATCAAGATGAGCTTCACATCGTACCATATGGGTATGCTGATGACGAGGAGCATGATCATTTATCATCTCGACAATCCATCCATCAATCATCAAGCCCAACAAGAGATGAGACAACGGTAGGTTAGGTCGCCACTTACCGCTCAAGAAGACGCTCGAGGAGCATCTCGAGGAGGGTGAGGAAGGAATAGAGGATCCAGTAAGCCAGCCACTGGTCGTCGTCTCTATCTTTTTTGGCTTTTGATTTGTCGTCATCTCCCGTCTTGGAGCTCTCTATGGTCATCACAGACGCGTACCTGCCCAGAGAAACACACACCACCATCAATCCCCAATCTCCCCTGCTTTGACCTACATACTAAAGAACAGGGAATCTTACAGGGGATAGAGCAGCATCAGCACCGGCCTGCGCGAATTCCATCAAGATCGTTAGGGCACACATGTCGTTCATTATTACGTTGAAAAAGAAGAAGAAGAAGAGAAGTACCCGGCGAGGGAGTAAGCGTGCGTGAGGAGAGTCCACAGATGACTCATTGCTTTGTGGAGGCGAGAGTGACGAGAGAGGAACTTCAAATGGAGATGATAACAGAGGAATCGAGCGCAGATTCTCGGATGGAGAGAGAGATAAAAGAGAGACAGAAACGATGCGATCCGCCAAGGAAGGAACTCCCGTATAAAAAGGCCGAGGCCGAAGGGACAAGTGGCAGGCGTCGGGGGGGCTGCTCACGTCACGAGGCTTTCGTCATTCCCGAACCTCATTTTAATTAAGAGAAATGATTGGACGAAGGTCTAGCCGTTTCATTAATCACCACCGTCGACTCCCACTCCACTGTCCCCGTATCAATCTCTGTAGAGACAGAGATCCAACCTGAGAGAGAGCGTTCATACTTCTTTTCGATCTTCTGCACCTCTCAGTCTTCGCTTTCCATCCTGCTTTTTAAAAGTTTTTGCATTCTTACGTGGGCAGACGGTGACAGGTGTCCCCCGGCCATGGGGACGACGAGTTCCCCTTTTTCTTCTTTTGTCATTTTTCCCTTGTCGGGGCACGAGTGCTGGGGGGCCGAGCTACTGCATGTGCCGAGAGAAGTTGAGAGGGACCGGGGACTCCAAGTGTGAAATTTTGATTAGACTATTATCAATTATTTTAAAAGTTAAATTGATAGATGTGTTAGACAAAAATGAACGATTCTAATCATACATTGAAAAATAAATTTCAAGCATCAATTAGAATTATATGTGGAAAACGGGATAAAAAATAATCTAACATCTAATCATTGTTCGAATTTGCATTTGTCGGAAAATTATGAAAATTCAACGGTGATTATGGCACACTCTACTAACCTAATTCCCTCACGTACTGATGGTAAATTTCCAATGAGAGTTTGCGTTAGATATTGTAATTACCTTTACATAAATGAACAATTGTTCTTATAAACTGTCTCTCATCAAGGTGATTTCCAAATGAACAATCACGAAAAGGTTCGAACGTGAAATCATATGGTGAAATAATTGTTCCTCAAAAGAGAAAATGTGGGTCAATGGATAAGTTTTTATTTTAAAAACTATATCTTTGAAATTGTAAGATCATATTATAGATAACATTCTCCCACGTGATTCCAACATTTTCATACTATGTATTATCCATCTAAATCCATGATAACATTGTGCTTAAAGAAAATAAACAAAATGCAGAATCATGGTGACATGTCCTCCAAGAACGAGCAATATCTTCCAAGTATCACAATGTAATTTATTTCTTTAATGTTAGCATATATGTAATAGCTCATCTCCATGAAAAAACTCTATGTTTATTCTAGAATCAAGGATAACTGTTATTCTTTGAAACAACTGAATGTGTGTACAAAAAATTGAGAATGATGTTACAGCTCAATAAAAGTTTCATAAATCGTCCATATAACAACAAATCACACGATAGGACATATTCCCATCCTAGTCATACAATCATTATACTTCATTCGCGGTATGCATTTACTTAAAAGATAAGCTATTATCAATTCAGTGCTAATGTGTTCTATGACCAATTTACTCTCCTTAACACGTTCCCTCATAAATAAATACTTTATGTCAATATGCTTACTGCGATTGTCACTTTTGGCAATTTTAGTGAATTATCACAATATATTCTTAATAGCCTAAAAATATAATTAATAACTCCAAGCCGAGAAATGAAACTCTTGATCCTCACATCATGCAAAATAAGCTCAAAACAATAAACAAACATAGCCTCCATGGTTCAAGTAGCGGTCAAAATCTGCTTTGCGCTCCTCCATAACACAATCTTGCTAGCTAACATAAAAATGTATCAAGATGTTAAATTTTTAGAATCAACACAACCAGCAAAGTTCATATCCAAATAACCAATTATCACCACATTGTCAATCCGTCTATACATAAATATGTGACTTTTGGAACCTAGAAGACATCTCATTACTTTCTTTGCAATTTTCCAATAGTGCATACCTGGATTACTCTAATATTTCTCCAAAACTCCCATGGGAAAATCAATGTCAAGTCGAGCGCAAACTTGACCATACATCAAGTTTCTGACAACAAAACCATGTGGAATGTTCTTCATTTATTCAATTTCTGGACTGTTCTTTGAACACTTGTTCAAATTACATCTATCACTATTCACAATAGGTGATATATTTAGTGAACATCTTTCATATGAAATCTTTAAGATTTTATTAATATAGGTTTCTTGAGATAAGTTTAAAATTCAGGAAAAAAAAATTTGCTCCTACTAACCTTCTGTATAAATATTAATCCATGACATTTTCTATAAAATCGAATGAAAAAATGACATCATGAAACCTTAAATACTATTGTGGGATGCTTGTTTCAAGACATATATAAATTTATTAAGCTTATACACCAAAAACTCACATTTACTAGAGAAAAATCATTGTGGTTGATTCATATAAGCCTCCTGCTTTAGTTCCTCATGAGGATTGCCGTTTTGAAATTCATTTGATGCAATTCCATATCAAAATAGGCAACGAAGAAATCTTTCTTAAATACAATAGAGGTTTCCATGTAATTGATTCATTCTTTCTTGTAAGGAGTTGCAGCCCGCTCGTGGAGAAGGGCAATGTACGATCAAGTGTAACCATTGTAAAGGGATGCACGATCATCGATATAAATTCCTATTGTATTTGCAATTTATCCATACATTTTCAGTTTCCAATACTTGCATTTCTTTCTCTAACTCATTCCATATTCAATTCCTGTTCGAATTGCCACTCAACCCGCTAAATAAAAAGAAAAATCAATCTTTGATGAAAGGTATTTCGCTAATTAGGACAGATGTCCATTTCTCGGAAACAAGATGCAAAGGTCATCAGGGCCTTGGGCGATAAGACTGATAGGCAGGGGGGATTACATCTTGAAAGTTCCCATTCCGTGTGGGGTCTGGGGACCACAGAAATAAGTCGACATCAGAGTTGGCTCGTGCTCATCCATTCCCACATTGCTTTTGACTAATTAGAGGAATCTACGCGACAGGCACAATGGAGACCATTTCCACATCTTGTATTTTCCCTAATTTGTAGCTTCTGCTATCATTTCCAGCCAAAGCGAACAGACGAAACTAACTAGTTCCGTTCAAAGATCAGGCGTCGTCAAGTTCGAAGCGCAGCAAATCATATCCTGCTGCTCTATTCGTGCGAATTGTTCGTGGGGATGCTGAAGCGGACGACCTTCTTCTTGGACTTGGGTTTGCCATTTGGGGAGGAGGTAGGGAAGGACTTGGACTTGGATTTCTTGAGAATGCCCTTTGGGTAGGTGGTAGGGGAGGACTTGGACTTGGGTTGCCACTTGAGAATGTGCTCCCGCACGAATCTCTTGTACAGGAAAGCTGCGCCTTGGAACTGAGGGAGGACCAGCCACGCTGCCAAGATGAGCTTCACATCGTACCATATGGGTATCCTGACACAAAGAGGAGGAGGATTCGTCATCTCGATGATCAATCATCAAACCCGACAAGAGAGGAGACAAGGGTAGGTCTTCACTAACCACTCAAAAAGAGGCTGGAGGAGCATCTCGACGTGGGTGAGGACGGAGTAGAGGATCCAGTAAGCCAGCCACTGCTCATCGTCTATCTTGGAGGGGCTCTCTATGGCCATCACCGACGCGTACCTGCCCAGAGAGAGAACACAACCGCCAACCATCAACCTCAAATCTCTTCCCTGCCTTGATTCAATTGATTGACCCGACATAATAAGCATCAGGCGAAGAAAGAACCCAGTAAGTATCTTACACAGGATAGAACAGCATCAGCATAGGCCTGCGCCAATTCCATCAAAGATTGATAAGCCACACGAGTCGTTCAATATTACGTTGAAGAAGAAGAAGAGGAGGAAAGAGAGGAAAAAGTACCCAGCAAGGGAGCGAGCGTGCGTGAGGAGAGTCCACAGATGACCCTTTTTTTCTTTTGGGGGGGGGGGGGGGGGGGGGGGGTGGGGGAGGGGGGACCGAAACGTGAGACGTCGGGGGATCCTATCCTAACGAGGCTTAGCCTGTCCACAACCTAAGATCCCTCTTTATGTTCATACTCCCTTTTAGGAGTGAGCATCGGTCTAAGGTCAACCTTGGATCGACCTTGGACCGGCCAACTTTGTCGGTGCAGTGGTTCCCCGGGGAAATTGGGTCGGGTCGGCCCAACTCGACTCATAATATTAATTATAATTTTTTTATATAGAGAAAATCTTAAAATAAATGGCGTCAACAATATTAAACAGCTCTTTAATGAGGAGTTCAAGTAATTTAAATTGTTCTTTAATAAGTTAGATTTTTAATGTCTTTTACGGCGTTAATAATCATAATTTACGAAGGAAGAAAATGTTTTTGCGAGGAGTCTTCACAGCGTTCAAAAAGACATAAATAGTTCATTATAGAATCATCCTCTAGTATTCGTTCTTTTCTATCTTATTTATCATCTTAGTCTTCAATTTGCAAAAATAAAAAGAAACAACCTTTCTTCTCACTACTTGACACTTGCCTCGCTCGCTTTAGGTCACTCGTGCCAGTCACCACTCAATACTTGTTTGACTTGTTGCTTCTCGCTCAACATTCGATGCTCATTTTGTTCGATGCTCACCCCACTTGACCCTCACCACTTGCCTTTATTAGCTGACGTCACTTATCATCGAACTCATTGGGTTGCCCTTTTAAGGAGTATAAAAAATGAAATAAAAAATTATTGGTTGGTCCTGGGTTGACCCTAAAATTGGACCGAACCCATTGGGTCAGTTTGGTCACTAATCGTTTTTTTAAGGAGTATAAAAAATGAAATAAAAAATTATTGGTTGGTCATAAGTTGACCCTAAAACCAAACCAAACATATTGGATCAATTCGGTCATTAATCGTTTTTTTAAAGAGTACAAAAAATGAAATAAAAAATTATCGATTGGTCTAAGGTTGATCCTGAAACCGAACCAAACCCATTAAATTGGTTCGATCCTTGGTCCCAAGCTCAATAGGATCGGTCTTCAGTTCCGAAAATTGAAAACCAACACTGTGCGGGTTGGTCCCAAAGTTAGGGGGTGAATCTGCCCATCCTAGACCATGCTCACCCCTACTTCCTTTTCGGTCTCTGCACCTTCTCAATCTTCGCTTTCATCCATTTGCCAAATCTTGGTATTATCATATTTGGGCTGTCGGTGACACGTGTCCCAACCATGTGATGACAAGTGCCCCCTTCCCCCTTTTCTCCTTTGTCATATTTCTCTTCTTGGGCTTGAGTGTTCGCGGGCCGAGCTTCTGCATGTCCCGGCCATAAAAGTTTAAGGAATGAGGACCGAAAGATACTACTCAAAACAAGCTCCCTTGGGCCTTAGTTGGGTCCCCGTATAGAGCATGCCAGCCCCAAAGGGCAAAATTTGAACACCATTTGATCTCAGAATCGGACCATTTCCAAGTGGCCATGGAGTCTATCATGAGCAAAAGAATTTGACAACAATGAACCACCCCCAAAGTTACATCTTTTGAGTGTCCACTAGCACTGACAGGCAATGCCATCGGTGTAGGCAAAGTCGCTACCAATAACTATGTCGCCCGTTATTCTCTTGCTGGCACACAGACATTCATAGAACTGGACTTAGACTAAGTGTTGAGCCACTGAATGATCACAAGGCCACCGCCAACCTCGACCTACAAACTGAGAGAGCGAGCTGACTCCTATGGATGACACTGACCGAAAGAGCTGCTCTTGACCTCTCCATGCACCACAACCAAAGAGTACATCACGCGAACAACCTTTGCAAGATGGGGCAACATTGTTGGCAGCCACGGTTGTGGCAGCAGAGGCAAGAATATTGATAGTCGGAAGTGGGCTAAGTTGGGTTACCCATGTTTTATAAAGGCTCAAGCTCTTGAGGTCAACTATTGGTTCTTGACTCGGAAACAATCCTCGATGAAAAGATAGAATTTGACTCGATTCTGTCAAAATTCGTATCACTCAAAGAGAAAATATTGGGTGGGTTTTACACTCCATGTAGGTGAAATGTAAAACCATTCAGAAGTCGACACATGGAGCCACGTTTAATTGAGGTCAGCGATTCAAAATTTGTTCAACGCCCACCTCTGCTCTCTCTCCTGTAGACCTGGCCCACCTCTCTGCACATATGCTCTGACGCTCTCTCTCCTCTACTATCTTCTACAGACCATCTCTCTCTCTCTCTCTCTCTCTCTCTCTCTCCTCGTTCTCTGTTTCGTTGCGGGGAGAACAAAATCGCAGATTGCTTCCATATGCTCTTCCCCCTCCTCTGCTCTCCCTCCTCCATTGATTGCCTCCATCTCACCCCCCCACCCTGATGTCGACGCTGCCAACGCTCCTTCACACGACGTCGACGCCCCTCCACCTCCGCCTCTGTCTACTCCCCCGAACCCGATGCTAACGCCGATGCCCCTACCTCCCTCTCGCGACCTCCAATCCGCTCTCTCTCTCTCTCTCTCTCTCTCTCTCTCTCTCTCTCCTTGTTAAAGTCGCGCCTCTCTTCTAGTGAACCGCAACGCTGACGCCCCTCCACCAGTTGCCTTCGTCGCCCCTAACTCCGATGTCGACGCTTCCGCCTCCGCCTCCACCTCCGCCTTCACCCCTGATGCCGACGCCGACGCCGATGCTAACGCCTCTTCGCCTCCCTCTTGTAACCTCCACTCCATCGTTCTTGTGAAATAATAGGAAGCTATTCCATTGCCCCACCAGGCCTTCGCCTCCCGCCTCCTCCTCCTCCTCCTAACTATCCTCCCACTGACCCTCGCCTGCTTTGCCTTCCTCCTCTAGTGGCATAGCGGCCTCAACGATCCCATCACCCTCTGGTCCCCCGACCGCCTTGAGTTCCTTGGCATGGACACTGCTGCCGTCACCAGCTCCAATGTGCTGTCCCGTGGTGATCGCTTTGGCTCTGGCTCTAGCTCTGGCTCCGGCTCCGGCTCCGGCTCTGGCTGCGTCGACGTCTTTGGCTAGAGTCGAACGGCGTCATTCCTGTACTACTGCGATTGGAAGTTCAATCTCAGATTGGATCTACGGCCTCAGGTGAGATCGGTTCTCTGGTTGGGTTGCGATGCGTTCCTAATCGAGCGCACCATGGTTTTTTGCTGATCGAAGTTTGACGCTAGGAGAGACGCGTCGTGTGTCTACGTGAAGGAACGCGTTGATGATCGTGTGTGGACTCTTTATTGATATATACTTGCGCAGCGTGTGAAACGCGTCGTGACTTATGGACCCGTGAGATCGTGATTTTTCCTGAGATGGAGTTGGATTTTAAGTGAGTGGCTCGAGTTGATATTTTGAATTTTTCCTTTTTATTTCAATCTCCAGTTTGCGCGTCAGCCGTGTTTGATATGTGGACTAGTGAATTTAGCCCTCACATTTACATGACCCAATCACAACACTTCTGCCAGAGATGTATGGTATATTTAGGATGACGTAATAAGCTCCCGTGTGTATGAATTGAGTCTGTCTCTATCATATTAAGCAAGGATCAGTGAGTTAACGAACTTACTCCATAAGGAAAAAGCAAACTTCTTGTCATGTGATTTGCTAGCTATGAAGATGGAGCAACCAGTATGGTGTTGGTTTCATTAGTCAGAAGAAAATGTACCGGTATTATGTAGGGAACATTGTGCAGTATGTACGAGTGGAAGGATGAGTTGTCAAACTGGTCAGAGTCTATCAGTTAGATCATTCACTCTGGCGGTAAATTTTGTAAGTCATACTCTATATAATTGATATATATTTTTAACCAAAAAAAATTGATTTATACTAATAGCCTAGTTAAGCCTTGAGAAAGGCTGGCCTTTTTGTTTTTTCAATGAGTTGCAAACTATGTCTTGGCATTTCAAGATGACAAGTGGCAGGCGTCGGGGAACTGCTCACGTCAGGAAGCTTTCGTCATTCCCGAAACTCAGTTTGATAAAGAGAAATGAATGGACGAAGGTCTAGCCGTTCGATTAATCACCACCGTCGACTCCCACTCCACTGTCCCTGCATCAATCTTTATAGAGAGAGAGAGATGCAACCTGAGAGAGAGCGTTCATACTTCTTTTCGATCTTCTGCTCCTCAGTCTACGCTTTCCATCCTGCTTTTTTAAAGTTTTTGTATTCTTATGTGGGCAGACACCTGTCACCCGGCCATGGGGACGACGACTTCCCCTTTTTCTTCTTTTGTCATTTTTCCCTTGTGGGGGCACGAGTGTTGGCGGGCCGAGCTTCTACATGTGCCGACAAAAGTTGAGAGGGACCGGGGACTCCAAGTGTGACATTTTGGCTAGGCCATCCTCAATTATTTTAAAAGCTAAACTATTAGATTAGCTAAATAAAAATGAACGATTCTAATCATGTATTGAAAAACAAATTTCAAATATCAATTAGAATCATATGCAGAAAACGGGATATAAAAAACTGACCTCTAACTATTGTTCGAATTTGTATTTGTCGGAAATTTACAAAAATTCAACAGTGATTGTGGCACACTCTATTAACCTAATCCCCTCACGTGTTAATAGTGTATTTCCAATGAGAGGGTTTACTTTAGACCTTATAATCGCCTTTGCATAAATGACCAATTGTTCTTATAAATTGTCTCCCATCAAGGCGGTTTCTAAATGGGCTATCATGAAAAAGTACAAACGTGAAACCACATGGTGAAACAATTGTTCTCAAAAGAGAAAATGTGGGTCAATGGATAAGTTTTTATTTTAAAAACTATATCTTTAAAAACGTAGGATCACATTATAGATAACATTCTCCTACATGATCCCAACATTTTTATAATACGGATTATGCATCCAAATCCATGATAAGGTTATGCTTAAAGAAAAGAAACAAATTGCATGAATTATGGCGACATGTCCTCTGAGAGCGAGTAATATCCTCCAAGTATCGCAATGCATTTTATTTCTTTAACGTTAGGCTATATGTAACAGCTCATTTCAATAAATAAACTCTATGTTTATTCTAGAACTAAGGGTAACTATTATTCTCAAAAACAACTAAATGTGTATACAAAAAATTGAGAATGATATTACAGCTGAATAAGAGTTTCATATAATAAAAATCATACACATGACGACAAATCACATAATGGAACCTATCCGCATCCTAGTCATATGATCCTTATACTTTACTCGTGGCATGCATTGAGTTAAAAGATCAACTATTGCCAATTCAGTGCTAATTAAGGGGTGGAGAGTGTGACAGCCCAAGGAAGGAGAGGGGTCCTCTCTAGTCCCAAATCACTTAGGGGGGAGTCCCGAGCTAGTTTATAAGGCTTGGGGTCCCTTTAACCTGTGTGACACGTTTCACGTATATTGGGCTGGGATGAGGGTGGCCGAGTTCACGCCTCTACCCCGGACGACGCGTTTTAAAGCCGTGAGGACTTAGTGTTCAAAACAGACAATATTACACAGTGGGACCCGGGTCGTTACAGCTAACGTATTCTATGACCACTTTACTCTGCTTAATACATTCCCTTTAGTTAAATGCTTTATGTCAATATGTCTACTACAACTGTCACTTTTGGTAATTTTAGTTATAAAACAACAACTAAATTATCACAATATATTCTTAATAGCCTAAAATGGAATTAATAACTCTAAGCTAAGAAATGAAACTCTTCAACCATACACCATACAAGATAGCCTCCAAGAAATGAACACAGCCTCCATAGTTGAAGTAGCAGTCAAAATCTGCTTTGCTCTCCTCCATGACACAGTCTTGCCAGCTAACATAAAAATGTATCCATATGTTAATTTTCGAGAATCAACGCAACCGGCAAAGTCCATATCCAAATAACCAACTATCTCCGGGTTATTAGTCTATCTATATATAAGCATGTGACCTTTGGCATCTCGAAGATATCTCATCACTTTTTTTGCAACTCTTCAGTGGTCCATACCTATATTACTCTGATATTTCTCCAAAATTCCCATGGGAAAGTAATGGCAAGTTGAGTGCAAATTTGACCATACATCAAGCTTCCGACAGCAGAACCATATGGAATGTTGTTCATTTGTTTAATTTCTAGATTGTTTTTCGAGCACTTGTTCAAATTAAATCTGTCACCCTTCACAATAGATGTTATATTTGGTGAACAATTTTTCATCCAAAATCTTTAAGAGTTTATTGATATAGATTTCTTAAAATAGTCTTAAAATTCCTCAAGGTCAATGTCTATGGATATTAATGCTAATGACATAAGATGCATTACCTATATCTTTTATGTCAAAACCCTCAAAGAAAAATTATTTCACCTCTTGTAGCAATCCATTATCATTGATTGCAAATAGAATATCATTTATATACAGCATAAGGAAACAAATTTTGTTCATACTAACCTTCTGGTCTAAACATTAATCCATGACATTCTCTACAAAACCAAATGAAAAGATGACATCATGGAACTTTAAGTCCTATTGGTGGGATGATTGTTTCAAGACATATATAAATTTATTAAGCTTATACACTAAATACTCACATTTACTAGAGAAGAATCCTTGCGGTTTTTTTCATATAAACCTCCTCCTTTAGTTTCCCATGAGGACTACCGTTTTAACATTCATTTGATGCAATTACGTATCAAAATGGGCAATGAAGACATTCTTAGTTTTGAAGACCCATTTCTAACCAATAGCATTCACTTCATTAGGCAACTCAACTAAATCATAGACTTTGTTACATGCCATAGAACTCATATCATCATTCATGGTATTGTACCACAAATTGGATTCATTACTATTCATGGCTTATGAAAACGTTTTAGGATTATTCCCAGATTTAAAATTATAATAAGATTCTTGTAGATGCAAAAGATAATCACTAGGAGTTGTTGATTTTATTCACTTTTGTAGATCTTCTTAATGTTTCATTAACACTCTTTTAGGGAGCGTGTTGCTCAACTAGGTATTCAATAGTTTCTAGTAGTTGCTAAACAATCAGATCTACTAGATCAACATCAACAAGTTATGGAACTTCAGTGATTGGTTCTTTAATAGCGGACTAAATTGGATGGGCCTTATGAGCAACAATCAACTTAATATTTCAGGTGAAAAGTCGAGTGTCTGAATGATCTTTTTCATGAACAAGGTCATCCAATCGATCACATCCACTAATCAAGTTATTTTCAAGAAACATAGTGTTTCTTGATTCCACAATCTTAATAGTGTGAGATGGACAATAAAATCTATATCCATTGAATTTTCGACACATCCAATGAAATACCCACTTAAGGCACGCATGATAATCACTCTAAATCTCCGTTTTTCTATTTTTCTATTCTCGAAAACATGTTTGGAATATAAATCTATTTGATAACATAATTTCATTTTTCTATTTCTAAACAAATTTTTACTCCAAAAATATGTTCAAAACCGAAATCAGAAATTAAAATTTTTAGGTTTTCCATATTTGGAACAAATGTGAGAAATGAAAACTCCTATCATCATTTACTCTCATCACCACTCGGCACCCACGGCTCACTAATTGCCATCCATTGAATGCCAAATACTGCTCACTGGACGCCCAATGACACTCAAAAGGGAGAAATTTTGTGTCATTATCAAATGAATTTCTATTCCAAAAATAAAAATTTTGTATGGTCATCAAATGCATATTTTTGCTCACAAACTCATCTGGGGAGTAGAAATAGGAAAACCAATTTTGAGCCAGAAAATTCATTTCTTGAACAGAATGGTTATCACTTGCACTCTTATAGCTCTTGAGTCTAATTTCTTTCTTGTGGATTGTAGACTCTCACTTTAGACCGGCATCTCTCAATTGGTACATATCGCAAACTCAGTTTCCAACCTTTGAATAATTCAAAAGGCATCCTTGGGATAGCCTTGGTTGAAACTCAACTCAATATGTATATTGCCATCTGAAGAGTTTCAATCCACAAGGACTTAGGAAGTTTGGGGTTACTAAACATAATCAACACCATATCCAATAACGTTCAGTTTTTTGTTTTTGCTACACCATTTTAGTCCAAAGAATCAAGCATAGTGTATTGGAGAACTATCTTATCCTCTTGAAGAAACTTCACAAATGGACCATGTGCTTGTCCATCTTCAATGTATATTCCATAGAATTTTTATTTTTATCTGATCTTACGATCTTAATTGTTTAACGCATTATTTCTCTACTTGCATTTTAAACACCATAAAGATATCCAATGCTTTGTGCTTATTATGAAGCAAGTACAAATACATGTAATGTGAGTAATCATCTATAAAAGAGATAAAGTATTTCTGATCATACAAGTCTAAATCTTGACTACAAATATCTATGTATATGATTTCTAATAATTTTGTACTCTTCTCAGCACCTTCTTTTGTCAAGTTGGTATGCTTTTTCTTTATGTGTCACAAGTATCACAATTAGTAAAATTTAAAGTACCACATTCTCCATCATTTACTAATTGCTTAGTTCTATCTATGGAGATATGTCACAATCTCTAGTATTACAACATGGAGGAATCTTCATTCATAACACATCATTTTATACTGGCATTATCATAAACATGCATTGCATTATAATATGCACTGTCTTAAAAATTAATTTGAAAAGGACCATTAGATAAAATATCACTTCAAACAATTTCAAATTCAAACAACAAACTAAAGGTTAAATTTGAAAAGTTAAAAGAGTAACCCAAAAGTATAAATTTTGAAATTGAAATTAAGTTTATAGAAAAACTAAGAACATAAAAGGTCATTTCCAAATTCAAAACAAAACCACTATTTAGAACTAATCTACATATTCTAATAGGTTCCACCTGTGAATGCATATTGTTGCCTAAATAAATCCTTTGTTCACTTCCTACAAGTTTCCTGTGGTTTTGAAAATCTTGCAAGGAATTTGAAATGTGGATATCAATCCATCAAGTGCTATGACTCACATTAGCCAGATTATATTTATAATAAATACAAGAGATTACATTACGTTACTTCTCGAGACAGGCCTTAAATCTAATGCAGTCCTTCCTTATATGTCCATTCTTTTTACAAAAGAAATATTTGGATTCCTTCTTACTATTATCTTGGGGAAGTATTTTATATTTCTCTTCTGCTTGCCTTGCCCCTTAAACTTTCCTTTTGTAGCCAGATGAGCACTTTCTTTTAATTCCATTATTAGTCTTTCTTCCTCTTGAACACACAGGTTTGTGAGTTCATTAGCTGACCACTTATTCCTATGTCTGTTATAAGAGATCTTGAAAGGTGTGTACTATTGTAGAAGAGCATTCAGAATGTAGTACATAAGAAAGGTTTCAGATCTATTAACTTCAAAGTTCTTAAGTTGAGCCACGGTATCCCTCGTCTTCATGATGTGCTTACACTCATCTCCAATACTAGTGAGTTTCAATGATGAAAGCTTCATAATTAGGGTCCTGACATGCACTTTTTCTAAGTCTCAAACTATGCATCAATAGCCTCCAACAAAATCTTAGTATTACTATGATGAGAGACCGAACCATAAATACTGGGAGATAATTTAGTCCATATGAACATTGCAACATTGCAATATCCCATTATTCATAAAGAGTTATCTCAGCTACAATGCTCATTTCAATTTGAGCAAGTGCTTCAACTTTCCTTATAGCACAGTCAATGTCTATGTACCCTAACTAAAGAAGGATTAATTCCTTCCAAATCTTATAATTTTCACCATTCAGCATATGAACATCACTTTTAGATTCAAAGAAATTCACAGGATACAAAATTACATATCAAATAATCATGCTTTTGTTATAAAAAAATTTGAGGCAAAATTTATATAAATCATGTTTTACCAATGTAAAACAAGTCACATGATATGAATCACATAACATTGAAAATTGTATGTGGACTAATCTTTTAATTTAAATAGATTCATAATTGCTTTATGAAGAAAATATCAAATTATATTCATTTTCTTAGTTCCTATGAGTAAATTAAGAAAAATAATATGATATTTCATCCTAATTAATCATATCAAAATAATAAAAATTCCTATGGGAAAAATTATTATATTGATACGATTAATTACAATTAATGTCATTTTTTATATGTGATCCAAAACATCTTAATATATAATTAAAATAGTTAGAGAAATTGTGGCTAATATTTAATAAAACAAATTCTATGTGGATTACTAGACATTTAATTTCGTGGATTAAATATTTCACAAATTGCATCAAGGGCAAAACGAGAAATCAATGGCACCAAAGGGAAAACAATAAATTAATTCATCAAGGGGTGAAACTAAAATAATACACGAAGGGCAATACTGTAAATAGATTTGCCAAGGGTAGAACGGTAAAATCGCCGAAAAGGGAGGGCAAAATTAGAATTTCACCAATTAAGGGCAAAACAGTAATTCACGGGAGATAGCAATGTGTCGGGTGCATAGCCTGAGCACACTTGGCAACTGCTGCGTGCGCATGGCGCGCACACGCCAGTTGCGCGCGCGTGGTGCGCATGCACAAGTTGTTGCCGCCCGCGGTGGTGATTAATCAACTCGTTAAGAATTGAAGTGCCGACACGTGGACCAACTAAGCCTCGTTAGGATCCCCCGACGCCTGCCACGTGTCCCCCCCGCCTGTGGCCTTCTTATACCGACGTTTCTTCCGAACCTGTGGATCGCATCGCTTCTCTCTCTCTCTCCGTCCTCACTCGCTTCCTCTGTTCTCATCTCTCCATCGAAAGTTCCTCTCATTACTCGCGTCCGCCCATCCGGTCCGACAAAGCAAATGGGTCATCTGTGGACTCTCCTCACGCACGCTCACTCCCTCGCCGGGTACTTCTTCCTCTCCTTCCTCTTCTTCGTCGTCTTCTTCTTCTTCAACGTAATATCGAGCGACTCGTGTAACTTACCAATCTTCGATGGAATTCCCGCAGGCCCGTGCTGATGCTGCTCTATCCTCTGTAAGATACTGGGTTCTTTCTTCGCCCGATGCTTATTATGTCGGGTCAATCAATTGAATCAAGGCAGGGAAGAGATCTGAGGTTGATGGTTGGTGTGTGTGTGTTTTCTCTCTTGGCAGGTACGCGTCGGTGATGGCCATAGAGAGCCCCTCCAAGATAGACGATGAGCAGTGGCTGGCTTACTGGATCCTCTACTCCTTCCTCACCCTCGTCGAGATGCTCCTCCAGCCTCTTTTTGAGTGGTAAGTGGCCAACTGCCCTTGTCTCCTCTCTTGTCGGGTTTGATGATTGAATCATCGAGATGACGAATCCTCCTCCTCCTCCTCCTCCTCCTCCTCTTTGTGTCAGGATACCCATATGGTACGATGTGAAGCTCATCTTGGCAGCGTGGCTGGTCCTCCCTCAGTTCCAAGGCGCGGCTTTCCTGTATGAGAGACTCGTGCGGGAGCACATCCTCAAGAAGCAACCCAAGTCCAAGTCCTCCCCTACCTCCTCCCCCAATGCTGAACCCAAGTCCAGGAAGAAGTTCGTCGACTTCATCATCCCCAAGAAAGTAATAAGTCTTTTTAGCATCATCGCCTTTTGCCTCTTCTCCCTTTCCTTGCGTTCATATATATATATAAGCTTTCGCTAACCGAAGTGTGCAACTTTACCCTGGCCAGAGGGAGCACGAGGCGTATTGATCGGAGTATGGAGTCCCTTGGATTCTCGGCGGTTCTCTCTTTTGTTGTAATTATGGTTAATGGATCAACGAATGCCAATAAATTAAGATACGTCTTTTCTATTCACGTATCTCTTTTGGATTCATGAATTTCTTAAACTTTTCCGTTCATGTATCTATTGAATTCATTTGAATTTTCTAGATCCATGTATATTTTAGTTTATGTATTTATTGAGTTCACGAATCTCTTGAATTACGTATCTCCTGGATTCGTGAATCTCTTGAATTCATGTATCTCCGGATTCGTGAATCTCTTGAATTCATGTATCTCTTGATTCATTTGAATTTCGAATATACATCGTCTATTTAATTCATGTATCTCTTTTGTATACGAACTAAAAATCTCTATAAATAGATGAGAGCTGAAAGCTTCTTTATGGTTTTTGGTTTTTCCGACTCTATTCCAAAAAGGCTTCGATACACTTTTCTACTCTTCTTCGAATTTTTCGAAAGTCTTGGTTGATTGAGCGGTTGATCGAAAGTCACCGTTTTGCGATAGTCTAATCCAAAACAGGTTCGGTGTTAATAGATCTTGGCGATAGTTCGTGAATCATGGAAAGACCATCCATTTTTAACTAGCTGCAATTAAGCAGGAGATTCGGATATCCGTACCTCACCTCCAATTTCATGTTCTGATTGCAACAAACAGTTTGTGTTTTTATTTTGGATTATTTTCCAACATCTTTTACATGCCAGAGCTTCTTGTTGTGCTTTGATGTTATACGCCCTGTATAGCTACTGATCGAAAGGCTTTAATAGTACTCCAGCTTCTTCATCGATTCCCCACATTTTCTTCCTTCCTGTAAACTTGAAATCACTGAGAAAGCTGCAGTTTTGTTACTACACGACAATTTCGAAACCCCACGAACAATTCGCATGAATAGAGCAGCAGGATATGATTTGCTGCGCTACGAACTCGACCGCGCCTGATCTTTGAACGGAACTAGTTAGTTTCGTCTGTTCGCTTTGGCTGGAAATGATAACTGAAGCTACAAAATAGGGAAAATGCAAAATATGGAAATGGTCCCCATTGTGCTTGTCTATCCTTTTGACAATACACCACTCCCCCACCCTGCGTAGATTCCTCTGATTAGTCTCAAGAGCAATGTGGAAATGGGTGAGCACTAGCTAATTCTGATGTTGACTTATTTATGTGGTCCCCACATAGAATGGGAACTCTCAAGATGTAATCCCCCCTACCTGATCGAGTCTTATCGCCCAAGACCCCGACGACTTTTGCGTCTTGTTTTCCAGAAATGGACGTCTGTCCTAATTACTGTAGTACCTTTCATCAGAGATTGATTTTTCTTTTTATTTAGCGGGTTGAGTGGCAATTCGAACGGGAATTGAATATGGAATGAGTTTAAAGAAAGAAATGCAAGTATTGGAAACTGAAAATGTATTGATAAATTGCAAATTCAATAGGAACTTATATCAATGAACGTGCATCCTTTTGCAATGGTTACACTTGATCGCACATCGACCTTCTCCACGAGCGGGCTACAACTCCTTACGTGCAAATTGAGTTCGGTATTTTTGTCTTGGACATTTCAACTTCATCTCCTTACTTTACTTCCTAGCATCCAGCACTCAGCCAAAATCATTTTAACACCACCCGTGTGTTGATTTCAGCATCCAATTGATATGTCGGTCGACCACTTACCACCGTGCGTTGATAGCTCTATTTCATGATCATTGATGCACTATCATGGTCATCATCACAAGAGTTCCAATAGTCAAATCTAATTTAACACCAAGCTTTATACTTATTCAAATTGACGCCATAATGATTTTAAGGACTTGGTCATTTTATGGTGGACGCGTGGACCCTGGAGTGCCTTAACTTTTAAAAATGAATGACTTAAGCCGCCATAACTTACGAAATGTACACTTAAGTGTCAAAATCGGAGTAAAATAAATCACTTGAGTACCAATTTGGCCAAAATCCGACCAAAATATCGACGTGGCACTTTTCCGGCGAACTGAGCCCAAAACGACGTCATTTTGAACACTGACGTGGCCAAAATAGCGTCGTTTTGGGCTAATGTGGAAAAAAAAAAAATAAAATAAAATAATTAAATTAAATTAAAATTATTTAAAATATTTAAAAATAATAATTTTAAAATTAAATTTAGTTAAAATATTTTAAATTAATAATTTTAAAATTAAATTCAAATGAAATATTAAAAAATTAATAATTAAAAAACTTGAAAAAAAAAAAAAAAGGAAAGTGGGGGGAGGCGGCCGAGGGCTAATCCCTCGCCGCCGCCGTCGGCCGGGAAGGGCCGTCGACGGTGGGGGGGAGGGTCGGCCTAGGTCGCCGGGCCCGGCCGGGGGCCGGCGACCTCGGCCGACCGACGGCGAGGGCTCGCGGCCCTCGCCGGATCGCTCGCCATAGATCTGGGGAGGGTCGCGGCCGGCGACCCCGGCTGACCCTCCCCTCGTCGTCGCTAGCCCTTCCGGCGGCGGCGGCGACGGCCGAGGGCTAATCCCTCAACCGCCTCCCCGCCTTTCCCTTTTTTTTTAATTTTTAATTATTAATTTTTTTAATATTTCAACTAAATTTAATTGTAAAATTATTATTTTTAAATATTTTAACTAAATTTAATTTTAAAATTATTAATTTTAAATATTTTAACTAAATTTAATTTAATTAATTTTTTAATTTTTTTTTTACCACGTCAGCCCAAAACGACGCCGTTTTGGCCACGCGTCGATGTGCAAAATGACGTCGTTTTGGCGCGCTTCACCGAAAAAACGCCACGTTGGCGTTTTTGTCCGGACTTTTTGGCGGAGTGGCACTCAAGTGATCCGTTTTTCTTCGAATGCCAAGACTTAAGATATCGTTTAAGTAAGTTATAAGACTTAAATGTCCATTTGGCCAAAGTTATGGCACTTGAAGCATTCTTTTGCCTTTTATGGTGTGAACAATTCTTTATCACGCATAAATTCTTGCCCATAGGGTCAGTTAGAGGACTTCCAGACATCGTTGAACCTTCAATAGCAAGTCACGATCGATGTCTTTGAGGTACCGACATTGCTAAAAGAGTTCCTTAATACATCAGTGTCCGGTTAAAAATCCTATCCATTCCTTTGTCCGGTGGACATGTCGGAAGAATCTTAACGTGTCGAATCAACTCGAGTAGGAATTGTCTAGAGACCCCACTTTGTTTCACAGAGGAAGCAGATTCATTTGACGAGCACAGGGTTCTTATCTAAGCCTCAATTCTAGCGACAGATTGGATATTTGTGCAATTGAAGTGAGGACAAGCAGTCGGTGCAAGTGATCAGGTGGACAAAACAAACAAAAGGGAAAAGATAAAAGGGATACGTGAGACCAATGTGACCATCGCCCGAAGTTCAAGTGGAGCAACTATCAGCTATACGCCTTAAAGTAATCATGTAAAAGTTGTATTTTAAAATTTTAAGTTTCTTAATGTATTTAATGGCAAATAAATGCCCATTCCTATGAATGAGTCCATGAGATTGATTGTGACTGAATCTGTTCTTAAGGAATTAAGAATGTGTGACAAGTTTACAATTAAATCGAATACTTAAACAATTCACAGTCAATGGATCATTAAAAGGATATTGATAATCTTATTATAACCGGTATGTTCTCAAGTTTCATCATTGAGTATTGGATACATCAAAGAATGATGAGTTACAAATAATTGGGTATTAGGATATCTGAGTTAGAACACAAGTGCTTGTCTCTGACAAGTTCACTGAACGTGACATACATAAAATGATTAGCAATATGAAAGTTTTTAGCGTGGTCAATGACTAATCGCAAAATCCTTAAACTTGAGGCACGATATTGACTTGTATGTTGGATGGTTGTGGTTCACAAGTGTGTATATCGACGCCTCATCAAACCGTCTCTATACTTAATGTTCATAGTTTGTTCGCATACAAAGGGACAAGTATGCACAATACGGAATCTGCTTTTTTATTATAAAATTGTAGATATACAAGATAGAAGATTGATGTCCTATGCAATTTGATCGTGACATTCTATTGAAATCCTCGGCCAAGGTTGTAATCGAGAATGAATAATACTTGTCTTGTAGAAATATATGTTGGTTAGATTTAGCTATATGATTGAATTAGTGGCTTGAACAACAATTCTACGGGCTTTGTTCGATTGGGACATAGTAAGAATAAAAATTGTATTATATGGTCACCAAAGCTAACAAGTTCAAATCTTACCCTTATTAGAAAAAAAAAAAAAAGCTAACAAGTTCATTATGTTCTTCAAATATTCACACTATCTAGGTAGCCATGATATATTGCTATATGTCATTCATGGTTTATAGGAACTGGAGATTAATTGGAACAATTAGTTCTCTTGGTTATGCTAATGTGTTAATATAAATTTTACTGCCAGTTCAGTGATAAACTTAGGGATGTCACACACCATAACTAATTAAAATAAAGTTTGAGTGAGTGAGACAATATTGCAAATGTGTTTGCAATTGAGGCAACGGATTGAGTCGGGTTGAAAATAAAAGATCTAAAAGGAGTTTTAGACTTTACAAAGATTTAAAGCAAGTTTTAGACTTTATGATCAAATCAAAGATCTAAAGTGAGTTCAAATTCAACGACCGAAATATAATTTGAAGTGAGTTTAGAATTAACGACATCATTAATGATTTGAAAGTGAGTTTATAATCAATGGCCAAATTAATAATTTGAAATGGTTTTAGATTTAACGGCTAAATTAAAGATTTGAAATTGTTTCAGATTTAATGGTCATATATATGATTTGAAACGATTTTAAACTTAACAGCCGAATTAAAGATCTAAAACGATTTTAGATTTAACGGTTACATTAATTATCTGAAACTGTTTTTAGAATCAACAAGCAAATTAATGATCTAAAATGGTTTTAGATTCAAACAACTAATTAATGCTTTGAAACGGTTTCAAATGTAATTGTCAAATTAAATTTTTCTAACAGTTACAAAGTTAACACCCAATATAAATACTTGTAATAATTATAAATTAATGTCTAGAAAAATATTCTATAATGGTTATAGAATTAATATCCGAATTAATGTCTGAAATGATTTCAAAACTTAAGTCCAGATAAAACTGCAAGCTTATACGTTACAGTAGAATCAATTCTCTGAAACAATTTTAGAGTTAATGAGTCGATTTAAATGTGATCTAGGATTGGTTATAAAAAGATGATTGAGAGAGCAAATCAAATAATGATCGACAATTGACAATTGAGAGTGTCGATAATGACCAACCAAGTGTCGATAGTGACCAACCAAGTCATTCACACACGAAAGCAATTGCTAGCACAATTGTAGTGGTGAGATCTATTTACTATTCAACATAAGATTAGTGGTGTGTCTGAACTAGAGGCTTGATATTTGTGGGCCTGGATCTGAAGAATGTTAGAACCTGCGTTACAAGGAGATAAGACATTCATGATTTGGATTTGAAGAACATTAGAACAAGCATTACTAAAAAACATCAGACATTCATTGTCAAAATTCCAAGAACACTAGAACTAATGTTATCAAAAGATCAAACTTTCGCAATCAAAATCTAGAGAACATCAAAACCAACATTGTGAGGACATTAGACTTTCGTGGTAAGAATATGAAGAACATTAGAACCAAAATTTTTAAGTAAGAACCAATGGTAATGTGATTAGCCTCTTTATCACTTTTATTTGTTTTTATTAAATGCGCAAACAATTATTTTGAAACGTGCATGGACGTTTTTACTTTCGCTACAAATTAGACTTTGATTCTATTATACCTATGTAGGTATTCTTGTTTATTGAAACAAATCTTAATAGCAATGAATACGTACATGATGCATTTCCCCCATGCAGAAGCTACCATCTGTGCACCTTCTCCTCCATCTCTTGCTCCCATATCAACCCTTCTCGCTCTCACTTCTTAAGAACTCCCACATAGGCAGGCAGCGAGCAAGAGAAGTTGGAAAGAAGTGAAGCCATCAAACATGGATTTGATCCACAAGTTCCCAAACCTGGTGGCTCCTCCTTTCACTTTCTTTTCTCTCTGCCTCTTCTTGCCCCTCTTCTATGCTGCCTCTTAGTTGTGTGAGCCTCGAACAAGTTTCTACAATGTAAGCTCATGTTTCCTAATTGGTGCATGTATTTAGTATGGATTCAATCTCCCTTACGGACATTCAAATCTCATCACAAGCAAGCAAAGCAGCCTTGTTGAGCATGTTCGAGATATTAAGGGTGGAGCCAAGTCCTAACATTGGTATAACCATTGTTACGCTTGGCTTAATAGGATTGGAGGAGCTGACTCAAGGGAAACACTTCACTAGGGAAGGGAAGCTATAGGTGGATCAAGACTTGAGAGATGTAAGCTTCAACATTTTATGGAAACCAATAAAGAAAAAATATATCTTTTAAGGAGAGTTGGTAACAATGTAAATGATGATGCAAGTCCAAGTGAATGTGTTCCCAATGTGGTCGGTACAAGGATGTGCAAAAGTGATAGTGAACTACGCATGTAGAGGGGATAGTGGTGACTATATGCCCTAAAGCATTCATGTAATAGTTATTTGCTAGGGATTTCAATTGTATTACTTATTTAACGACAAAAATATATTCGTTGTCTCAATTATATGAATGATTTCATAGAATCAGTTACGACTAGACCTATTCTTAAGTTGTTAAGATTATGTGTGACAAGTTAACAATTAAAGTGAGTCTTTAAACCATTCTTGATTGATGGATCATTAAGAGAATATCGATGATCCTGTTGAGACTGGTATATTCTCAAGCTTCATCATTGAGTATTCCATACTCAAGGAGATGATGATCATAAGTCATTGGGTATTGTAATATTTGAGTTAGAACCCAAGTGCTTATCTCGAACAAGTTCATTGAACATGACATGCACACAACAATTAACAACATGAAAGTTGTAAGCGGGGTCAATGACTAATCATTGACGCTTTGGTTTTGTGTAAAATCCTTATACCTGAAACATGGTGCTGGCTTGTATGTTGGATGGCTATGGTCACAAGTGTGTATATTGATTTTTGTCAAATCGTCTGTGTATTTGATAATCATAGTTCGTTTATATATGAAGATATATGCATGCATAATATGAAATCTATCTTCTTGTTATATACAAGATACAATAATGATGTCCTATGCCATCTAATTGGGAATGCAAATATGTTAGTATAAATCCTATGGCCAACTTAGTGATACATCTAGGGATATTACATACCATAACTAATTCAAAATGAAGTTTGAACGGAAGAAACAATATTGCAAATGTATTTGTAATTGTGGCAATCGGATTGAGTCAGAATAAAGATTATGTTTTAAAGTAAACCCAAAGTCAATGATCAAATTAACGTTTTGAAATATTTTCAGAATCAATAGTCAAAATTGTTTATCTAAAAAGATTTCAAACTTAATGGCCGACTCAATGCTCTATAACAATTTCAAAATTCATGCTCAGCAAAATGCTCTGTAATGGTAACAAAGTTAAGGCCCAAACTAATTATTTGAAATAGTTTCAAAATCAATGTCCAAATTCAGACTCTGAAATGAATTTAGCCTCAATAATTGAGTTAATGCTCTAAAATAGTTTTAGGATCAATGGTTGAATTGATTTAAATATATTAGATCGGAGATTGATATTGAGAGGTGATAGAGAGATGAAAGAGATTAATCAAATTAATTACATACAGGAATCATTGCTAGCATAATTGAAGTGGTGAACTCTCTTGACTTTCTCTTTATCGTTCGACGCGTGATTGGTGATGTGTCTAAACTAAAAATTCGACATTTTGTGGGGCTGCAACTGAAGAACATCATAACCAAATTACATTAGACACACTACAAGGAAATCAGACATTTGTTGTCTCAAATTGAAGAATATCATAACCAAATTATTTTGGCACGGTACAAGGGTAATGAGATTAGTCATCCTTCTGTTTCTAGGTGATTTTTATTAAAATATACAAACAATGTTTTGGAAATACATGCAAAAACTTCCGCTGCAATTTTGATTTAATTTTACTTGTGCATATTTTCAAAAAGTAACCAACAATAAGTACTTGATGTTAAGAAAATTTCCCATTATGTTTTGAAGATTGACAAAACCTTCCTTAAGTGTTTTATGATTCTCATGATAATTTTTCCGAGGTGTTATTCTTATAGCAAATTTGTTAAGACTCTATTCATCAGAGATTTATTTGTATATTCAAGAAAATATGATTCTCTACATCGAAGATCTTGTTATATCATGATAATCAAGGATAATGGTATAGTTTGTACGAGGATTGTCAAGATGGTATATGCCCTCAAATGTTACGAGAGGTTTTTAGATCTTCATAGTCAGTATGGATTATATGAAGCACAACGGCTGGTAATCTTGACTTGGATTTCTTTCATAAATTATGATAATTGACCATCTATTCAAAAAGGAAAAAATGTCAACGTAATGCTTCCATGTTAAGGATTCGTAATCTATGCGATAATCATTTGAAGACAAGAAGTTCTTTCCAAATCAGGAACGCTACTTGTGCAAACCCAAAATTTGTTGTATGGGCAATAGAATCAAGGGAGGCTCTAATCTTGCTATCCAAAAAACAATCTTATTTTCTCATGTCATTCAAGTTCAAACGGTTGATTGGATGAATAATCCTTAGATTTTCTATCCAACGGTTAGCTTATATATTGAGAAGTGTAAAAGAAGATCGTGGTGCTTAAAAAATACACAAGATTTGAAGTTTACAATACGAAGTTAAAAGAGAGCTTTGTCTTTACATACTCGTCTGTGTGAGCTTATTTTGTAAACTTTGATAGGTCGTCATTGAGAGTGTCAGATCAAAAGATACGATCACAAATATTTGAGTAGAGAGTACTCAAACTTTGTAACCTCTTATTGATTTTCTAATGAAATCCAGCCAAGAAGTTATTAGCATAGGA
This sequence comes from Eucalyptus pumila, assembly GCA_016097595.1. Classification (NCBI taxonomy): domain Eukaryota; kingdom Viridiplantae; phylum Streptophyta; class Magnoliopsida; order Myrtales; family Myrtaceae; genus Eucalyptus; species Eucalyptus pumila. The sequence continues at coordinate 248,077 of CM027847.1, forward strand.
GAGTGAACATAGAGTTATCATAAGATGAACCACTATAATTGTTATCTTCAATTTTCTCCATCCCTTAATCTCTCATTTCATTGATAGTTTATTGCACATAGTGAGATATGATCACTACACAGTTTATCTTCAGACATTGTTCATTCGCAATATTGAACTTAGTTATTTTTAAATTCCTCTGAATCACATATTCATCCCCTATAGATTAGGGGTGTAAACGGTTCGGTTTTTCAAAAAAACCGAACCAAACCGAACCATTAGAGAAAATTTCCGAACCGAACCGAATAAGTCCTGAACCGATAATGAACCGAAACGAACTTTCGGTTCGGTTCGGTTCGGTTCGGTTTTTCGGTTTTCAACTTTTGGTATTCGGTTTTCGGTTTTTTTTTTTTTTTTTGGGACGGCTTACCTTATGTATAAGCTCCTTGAAGCATTGATTGATGTTCTCTCTAGTTTTTGCGCTATATTCAAGAAACGAACATCTATGTCTTTGAGCTAGATCTCTTCCTTCTTCCCTTGTTACAGCCCTTTCACTCTCCTGAAATTATCACATCTTGAGAAGTGAGATGACTTCTCTTTGAAGAGAAGTCAAGCAAGAAGAAACCGGGGAGAATAAGAAGCGACGACGAGGACAGGAGCTTGGAATGTTGCGTGAGAATTCTTTGGAAGGAGGATGGCGTCCCGAGACGTGGTTTCTTTTGTGGGCTTGTCCCAGTTGAGCCTGGAAATGGCTCGAGTTTTGCATTGCTTCCAATCTAATTGGGTTTCAAAAGGAAGCGAAATCTTCACTTTTGACTTTATGGGTTTCATGAGCAACTGGTCTAGATCAAAAACTGCCCTGCTTTTTGCTTTTCCAATCTTAATTTGTTCCCAGAAGGAATATTTGGTCCTACATGCAGTGTAGCGATTTTAAGTGTTTTTTGACACTAGTGATTCGTAAATACAGCCATAAGCATATGAAATCGTGATAAAGTATGCTAACAACTTATCTTCTCATCTGAATGTTCTACTATAGTCTTTATGCCTCACATCACATTTCACTCAGCAAGTATACCCATTTAGTCTAGGAAATTGTCCTTCTCCAAGGACAAGAGAATCAAGACTTGCTGAGACTTCAAAAAGATGCTGTGTAGCATCCCCATTGTACAACAAAAACCGGTGTTGACAAAGCTCTGAAACAGGGATTCTGTTCACCAGAGAAGAAGAGGAAAAAAAAAAAAGAATCCCGGATTAACAATAACTCAAAGGAAACTAGTGCTTTTCATCCATAAAACAAGTATCATAGGGCAATTAATTATTGCAAGAATCCAAATTATAGTCATGGCAAGGAGCAAAAGTAAATCACATTAGACATCCATTCAGTCACTTCTTTAACCCCATGATGCTGAGACAAAGCGACAACATATATCTCCATTATGTTGCAGGTGCTAAGGACAACCGCTTCTTCTATATGATTCAAACTACAGAGTTCTCCAATGGTTCAAGGCCATTCTGGCTCAGGAATGGCAAGTTTCTCACGCATCTCCATGGGAGTTGTGTGCACGCTAAGCCCAATAACCACAATGTTGTTCCTTTCTTTTGTATACCCTGACCAAAACAATTGAAAAAAAATTAGTGATCTAAACTTAGGAATCTGATGTCACAATATATACTTTTGCTTCTGTGTTTTCTATTTGCATCATTGCTTGAAAAGGAAGAAAGTCACTCTCTATGAACATGCAGGACTGTTTTAAGCTCAACATATCTAAGAAGAGAGGGAAATAAGTAGTTCCACCTCAAAGGTGAAGAAAGGGGTACATCACCATAGGAACATAATAAAATCAGAATTGCTCAAACCCCATACTAGATTCTCAAGTTCAATCAAATCATTACGGTTTTAACCCAATTTGGACGTCAAAACATCTTGATGGACTTTGCCTCTCACCCAGCAATGCATTGCTCAAACACCACAGAGCACCTAATAGATTGAACACATAAAAGGATCTCAGAAGGATATAAACAACACTGTGATCTCTAAATTACAGAATAAGCAGGGACCTGTGGCTAACTTGGAATACAGTTGACTAGTTTAGAGGCCATTAGCTACTAGTGCTCCATTTAGAATCAATTAAATCATGCTCTGTGGCTATTAGGTTCTTCCTCGATTAGAAATACAACCTTGCACTACAGGTAGCGAACTTGTAATACAGTTGACTAGTTGAGAGGCCACTAGCTACTAGTGCTCCATTTAGAATCAATTAAATCATGCTCTGTGGCTATTAGCTTATAATTCTGTTTCGAACTACCCATGAGAGAGAGAGACAGATAGAGGGAGAGGGTGGAGAGAGGATTAGAAGTGGCCTCAGATTAAACTGAATCTAATCCAGCAGAACACTCGCACCTCAAATGCTGCACCTTTACACTAACCTCAAACAAAAATTCACCCCTTTCTTCACACCCTGTAATCCCAACCTCAGATTAACCTGAGTCTAATGCAGCAGCAACACTCACATCTCAAATGCTGCACATTTACACTAACCTCAAACGCAAACTCACCCCTTTCTTCCATACCCTGTAATCCCAACCTCAGATTCTGATAGAAAGCGGAACACTAAGATTTGCAGACATTAAGAGAGAAAACCACGAATTCAAGAGACCCACCTTGACATCTTTCGGGACCAGATCAAGCCTAGCCTTAGGATTCTGATAGAAAGCGGAACCCGGCCTGCATTCCTAATCTCCCTCAAATGCCCCAAGTAATTATAACCGTCGTCCGGAAACCCAAGCTCCAGAATCTCCCTCCGATGGTAGCCGACAAAGTGAAGATGGCGATGGGCTTCCAGAAATCGCCGAAGCCGCCGTCGTACGTCAAGACCGAGCTCCTCGAGCACGAGGTCGTCCCAGAGACAGCGTTCCTCGTCCCGGTGCCGGAGGGCCTGATCTGCTCCAAGAACGCCGAGATTGCCAAGTCGGTGAGGCGAATCGAAGAGCTGGAAGCGTCGGACGAGAGGATAAGTTGCGAACTGGAGGTGTATAGCCGGCAAAGTTAAGATGGCGGCCCCTCAGTCCAGAGCAGAGCGCACGTAGGACATGCTCTGTCGCTGTCGCAGAAGGAAGAGGGACGAAGGAGAGACTTGCAGAAGAAAGGGGCTTTGTCCCTCAATCGGTCGCCATCACCGTCACCGTCGCAATCGCCGTCCCTGCCGTCGTCGTCGTTGCAGTCGCCGTCGCCGTTGAGAGGACTAAGAGACGGGAGTTGGGAGAGAACCGAATTAGATTTCATTTTATCGGTTTGTGCCTTTGTGGTTCGGTTTTCGGTTAACTGAACCGATAAAAACCGAACCAATAATTTTTTTTCGATTTTTGATGAAAACTGAACCGAACCGAAAAAATCGAATTTTTCGATTCGGTTCGGTTCGGTTCGCGGTTCGGTTCGATTTTCGGTTTGGGTCTTGACACCCCTACTATAGATGACAGTAGCCTCAAGACTTGACTAGGCCAACATGGTTCAAGATGACCTACTTTTGAAAGGCATTCTGCCCCGAGATCGTAGAATGGTTGTGCCAGATTATGTATCTTGCTGGCCCTGGAGAACCCCCAATGGAAGCACCCAGCAAGAAGTTGCTGGATCTCCCCGGCGTCAAGAAGCTAGTCTGCTCGAGCACCATTCAGACACCCCAAGATCAAAGCTGACTAGCCCCTTTCCCAGTTCCACTCCCTTTTTTATCTTGTTTTGCCCAGCATGTGAGTCTGTATTTTGTCGTATAGGGAAAAGTTGCCCTTTTGTAAATGGAACTGGAAATAAAAGGAATCACATATTCTTTTGTTGCCCTGATTTGGTCACGAATTGCCCGGTCATTCTTTTATTTCGTCACAAAGCCTGGATGATGTTCATGGCAAGGAGGTCATTGGATCTATTCTCCTCGATCCTGTATTTTGTTGATTTCACATAATTTTCTTGGCCATTCTTTATGTGTGGTTGCTATATGTGGCAAGATTAGTCTACTACCCATTTGTCTCTATCGGATCAGATTTAGACGTCTGGGTGGGTCAGGTAGCATGCGAGTTGCTAAAACTTTAGGACCTAAGAAGAAAACTGTAATTACGAGAAGTCATGGCCCGTGATGTGCGTGGCGCAGCATCAAGACTGGGGAATCAATGACTATCACTATGGTGGTCGCCAAGGCCTGTGACCACCATGAGAGAATGGTACTGGAAAGTCTGAAACAACGCCAATGCAAACGTGGCAGTGCAGATCCACATCTGTATCAACTCCTTTTATTATGAAAACATAAGTTTTGCTTCCTAATTTGCTGCCCACTGCAACGATTCAAAGGAGAGTGCATCGTCAAGCGACAACTCCTGTCTTTTTCTGGGACGAAACTTTCTAGTGATTGGTGATGACCAACCAACACCAAGGGCTACTACACCGTCCTAGAAAGTTTCGTCCCAGAAAAAGACAGGAGTGTTCGCTTGACGATGCACTCTCCTTTGAATCGTTGCAGTGGGCAGCAAATTAGGAAGCAAAACTTATGTTTTCATAATAAAAGGAGTTGATACAGATGTGGATCTGCACTGCCACGTTTGCATTGGCGTTGTTTCAGACTTTCCAGTACCATTCTCTCATGGTGGTCACAGGCCTTGGCGGCCACCATAGTGATAGTCATTGATTCCCCAGTCTTGATGCTGCGCCACGCACATCACGGGCCATGACTTCTCGTAATTACAGTTTTCTTCTTAGGTCCTAAAGTTTTAGCAACTCGCATGCTACCTGACCCACCCAGACGTCTAAATCTGATCCGATAGAGACAAAATGGGTAGTAGACTAATCTTGCCACATATAGCAACCACACATAAAGAATGGCCAAGAAAATTATGTGAAATCAACAAAATACAGGATCGAGGAGAATAGATCCAATGACCTCCTTGCCATAAACATCATCCAGGCTTTGTGACGAAATAAAAGAATGACCGGGCAATTCGTGACCAAATCAGGGCAACAAAAGAATATGCGATTCCTTTTATTTCCAGTTCCATTTACAAAAGGGTAACTTTTCCCTATACGACAAAATACAGACTCACATGCTGGGCAAAACAAGATAAGAAAAAGAGTGGAACTGGGAAAGGGGCTAGTCAGCTTTGATCTTGGGGTGTCTGAATGGTGCTCGAGCAGACTAGCTTCTTGACGCCGGGGAGATCCAGCAACTTCTTGCTGGGTGCTTCCATTGGGGGTTCTCCAAGACCAGCAAGATACATAATCTGGCACAACCATTCTACGATCTCGGGGCAGAATGCCTTCCAAAAGTAGGTCATCTTGAACCATGTTGGCCTAGTCAAGTCTTGGGGCTACCGTCATCTATAGTAGGGGTGTCAAGACCCAAATTGGGGCTACCGTCATCTATAGTAGGGGTGTCAAGACCCAAACCGAAAATCGAACCGAACCGCGAACCGAACTGAACCGAACCGAAAAATTCGATTTTTTCGGTTCGGTTCGGTTTTCATCAAAAAACCGAAAAAAATTTATTAGTTCGGTTTTTATCGGTTCAGTTAACCGAAAACCGAACCACAAAGGCACAAACCGATAAAATGAAATCTAATTCGGTTCTCTCCCAACTCCCGTCTCTCAGTCCTCTCAACGGCAACAACGACTGCAACGACGACGGTGGCAGGGACGGCGACGGCAACGGCGACCGATTGAGGGACAAAGCCCCTTTCTTCTGCAAGTCTCTCCTTCGTCCCTCTTCCTTCTGCGACGGCGACGGCGACAGAGCATGTCCTGCGCGCGCTCTGCTTTGGACTGAGGGGCCGCCATCTTCACTTTGCCTGCTATACACCTCCAATTCGCGACTCATCCTCTCGTCCGACGCTTCCAGCTCTTCGATTCGCCTCACCGACTTGGCAATCTCGGCATTCTTGGAGCAAATCAGGCCCTCCAGCATCGGGACGAGGAACGCTGTCTCTGGGACAACCTCGTGCTCGGGGAGCTCGGTCTTGACATATGACAGCGGCTTCAGCGATTTCTAGAAGCCCATCGCCATCTTCACTTTGTCGGCTACCATCAGAGGGAGATTCTAGAGCTTGGGTTTCCGGACGACGGTTATAATTACTTGGGGCATTTGAGGGAGATTAGGAATGCGGGCGGGGGTTCCGCTTTCTATCAGAATCCTAAGACTAGGCTTGATCTGGTCCCGAAAGATGTCAAGGTGGGTCTCTTGAATTCATGGTTTTCTCTCTTAATGTCTGCAAATCTTAGTGTTCCGCTTTCTATCAGAATCTAAGGTTGGGATTACAGGTATGGAAGAAAGGGGTGAGTTTGCATTTGAGGTTAGTGTAAATGTGCAGCATTTGAGATGTGAGTGTTGTTGCTGCATTAGACTTAGGTTAATCTGAGGTTGGGATTACAGGGTGTGAAGAAAGGGGTGAATTTTTGTTTGAGGTTAGTGTAAAGGTGCAGCATTTGAGGTGCGAGTGTTCTACTGGATTAGATTCAGTTTAATCTGAGGCCACTTCTAATCCTCTCTCCACCCTCTCCCTCTATCTGTCTCTCTGTCTTGGGTAGTTCGAAACAGAATTATAAGCTAATAGCCACAGAGCATGATTTAATTGATTCTAAATGGAGCACTAGTAGCTAATGGCCTCTCAACTAGTCAATTGTATTGCAAGTTCGCTACCTGCAGTGCAAGGTTGTATTTCTAATCGAGGAAGAACTTAATAGCCACAAAGCATGATTTAATTGATTCTAAATGGAGCACTAGTAGCTAATGGCCTCTCAACTAGTCAACTGTATTCCAAGTTAGCCACAGGTCCCTGCTTATTCTGTAATTTAGAGATTACGGTGTTGTTTATATCCTTCTAAGATCATTTTACGTGTTCAATCTATTAGGTGCTCTGTGGTGTTTAAGCAATGCATTGCTGGGTGAGAGGCAATGTCCATCAAGATGTTTCGATGTCCAAATTGGGTTAAAACCGTAATGATTTGATTGAACTTGAGAATCTAGTCTTGGGTTTGAGCAATTTTGATTTTATTCTGTTGCTATGGTGATGTACCCCTTTCTTCACCTTTGAGGTGGAACTACTTATTTCCCTCTCTTCTTAGATATGTTGAGCTTAAAACAGTCTTGCATGTTCATAGAGAGTGACTTTCTTCCTTTTCAAGCAATGATGCAAATAGAAAACACAGAAGCAAAAGTATATATTGTGACATCAGATTCCTAAGTTGAGATCACTAATTTTATTTCAATTGTTTTGGTCAGGGTATACTAAAGAAAGGAGCAGCATTGTGGTTATTGGGCTTAGCGTGCACACAACTCCTGTGGAGATGCGTGAGAAACTTGCCATTCCTAAGCCAGAATGGCCTTGAGCCATTGGAGAACTCTGTAGTTTGAATCATATAGAAGAAGCGGTTGTCCTTAGCACCTGCAACATAATGGAGATATATGTTGTAGCTTTGTCTCAGCATCGTGGGGTTAAAGAAGTGACTGAATGGATGTTTAATGTGATTTACTTTTGCTCCTTGCCATGACTATAATTTGGATTCTTGCAATAATTAATTGCCCTATGATACTTGTTTTATGGATGAAAAGCACTAGTTTCCTTTGAGTTCTTGTTAATCCGGGATTCTTATTTTTCTTTTCTTTTCTTTTCTTCTCTGTTGAACAGAATCCCTGTTTCAAAGCTTTGTCAACACCGGTTTTTGTTGTACAATGGGGATGCTACATAGCATCTTTTTGAAGTCTCAACAGGTCTTGATTCTCTTATCCTTGGAGAAGGACAATTTCCTAGTCTAAATGGGTATACTTGCTGAGTGAAATGTGATGTGAGGCATAAAGACTATAGTAGAACATTCAGATGAGAAGATAAGTTGTTAGCATGCTTTATCACGATTTCATATGCTTATGGCTGTATTTACGAATCACTAGCGTAAAAAAAACACTTAAAATCGCTACACTGCATGTAGGATCAAATATTCCTTCTGGGAACAAATTAAGATTGGAAAAGCAAAAAGCAGGGTAGTTTTTGATCTAGACCAGTTGCTCATGAAACCCAGAAAGTCAAAAGTGAAGCTTTTGCTTCCTTTTGAAACCCAACTAGATTGAAAGCAATGCAAAACTCGAGCCTTTTCCAGGCTCAACTGGGACAAGCCCACAAAAGAAACCACGTCTCGGGACGCCATCCTCCTTCCAAAGAATTCTCACGCAACATTCCAAGCTCCTGTCCTCATCGTTGCTTCTTATTCTCCCTGGTTTCTTCTTGCTTGACTTCTCTTCGAAGAGAAGTCATCTCGCTTCTCAAGATGTGATAATTTCAGGAGAGTGAAAGGGCTGTAACAAGGGAAGAAGGAAGAGATCTAGCTCAAAGACATAGATGTTCGTTTCTTGAATATAGTGCAAAAACTAGAGAGAACGTCAATCAATGCTTCAAGGAGCTTATACAGAAGGTAAGCCGTCCCCCCAAAAAAAAAAAAAAAACTGAAAACCGAATACCAAAAGTTGAAAACCGAAAAATCGAAAACCGAACCGAACCAAACTGAACCGAACCGAACCGAACCGAAAGTTCGTTTGGGTTCGTTATCAGTTCGGGACTTATTCGGTTCGGTTCGGAAATTTTCTCTAACGGTTCAGTTTGGTTCCGTTTTTTTGAAAAACCGAACCGAACCGAACCGTTTACACCCCTAATCTATAGGGGATGAATACGTGATTCAGAGGAATTTAAAATTAACTAAGTTCAATATTGCGAATGAACAATGTCTGAAGATAAACTGTGTAGTGATCATATCTCACTATGTGCAATAAACTATCAATGAAATGAGAGATTAAGGGATGGAGAAAATTGAAGATAACAATTATAGTGGTTCATCTTATGATAACTCTATGTTTACTCTCCCATGCTAATAACTTCTTGGCTGGATTTCACTAGAAAATCAATAAGAGATTACAAAGTTTGAGTACTCTCTACTCAAATATGTGTGATCGTATCTTTTGATTTGACACTCTCAATGACGACCTATCAAAGTTTACAAAATAAGCTCACACAGACGAGTATGTAAAGACAAAGCTCTCTTTTAACTTTCGAATTGTAAACTTCGAATCTTGTGTATTTTTTTAAGCACCACGATCTTCTTTTACACTTCTCAATATACAAGCTAACCGCTGGATAGAAAATCTAAGGATTATTCATCCAATCAACCGTTTGAACTTGAATGACATGAGAAAATAAGATTGTTTTTTGGATAGCAAGATTAGAGCCTCCCTTGATTCTATTGCCCATACAACAAATTTTGGGTTTCCACAAGTAGCGTTCTTGATTTGGAAAGAACTTCTTGTCTTCAAATGATTATCGCATAGATTACGAATCCTTAACATGGAAGCATTACGTTGACATTTTTTCCTTTTTGAATAGATGGTCAATCATCATAATTTATGAAAGAAATCCAAGTCAAGATTACTAGCCGTTGTGCTTCATATAATCCATACTGACTATGAAGATCTAAAAACCTCTCGTAACATTTGAGGGCATATACCATCTTGACAATCCTCATACAAACTATACCATTATCCTTGATTATCATGATATAACAAGATCTTCGATGTAGAGAATCAGATTTTCTTGAATATACAAATAAATCTCTGATGAATAGAGTCTTAACAAATTGGCTATAAGAATAACACCTCGGAAAACTTATCATGAGAATCATAAAACACTTAAGGAAGGTTTTATCATTCTTCAAAACATAATGGGAAATTTTCTTAACATCAACTACTTATTGTTGGTTACTTTTTGAAAATATGCACAAGTAAAATTAAATCAAAATTGCAGCGGAAGTTTTTGCATGTATTTCCAAAACATTGTTTGTATATTTTAATAAAAATCACCTAGAAACAGAAGGATGACTATCTCATTACCCTTGTACCGTGCCAAAATAATTTGGTTATGATATTCTTCAATTTGAGACAACAAATGTCTGATTTCCTTGTAGCGTGTCTAATGTAATCTGGTTATGATGTTCTTCAGTTGCAGCCCCACAAAATGTCAAATTTTTAGTTTAGACACATCACCAATCACGCGTCGAACGATAAAGAGAAAGTCGAGAGAGTTCACCACTTCAATTATGCTAGCAATGATTCCTGTATGTAATTAATTTGATTAATCTCTTTCATCTCTCTATCACCTCTCAATATCAATCTCCGATCTAATATATTTAAATCAATTCAACCATTGATCCTAAAACTATTTTAGAGCATTAACTCAATTATTGAGCCTAAACTCATTTCAGAGTCTGAATTTGGACATTGATTTTGAAACTATTTCAAATAATTAGTTTGGGCCTTAACTTTGTTACCATTACAGAGCATTTTGCTGAGCATGAATTTTGAAATTGTTATAGAGCATTGAGTCGGCCATTAAGTTTGAAATCTTTTTAGATAAACAATTTTGACTATTAATTCTGAAAATGTTTCAAAACGTTAATTTGATCATTGACTCTGGGTTTACTTTAAAACATAATATTTATTCTGACTCAATCCGATTGCCACAATTACAAATACATTTGCAATATTGTTTCTTCTGTTCAAACTTCATTTTGAATTAGTTATGGTATGTAATATCCCTAGATGTATCACTAAGTTGGCCATAGGATTTATACTAACATATTTGCATTCCCAAGAGAACCGATTGTCTCGATCAATCTTCAAGTCTTATAAGCCATAATGGACATCTTGCAATATGTTGTGCCTACCCAAACAATATGAATATTTTAAGAATATAATATATGTAGGCTTTGGCGTCCATGTAATTCAATCATTCTATTTTACTATGTCCCAATCGAATAAAGATCATTGAATTATTTGTCAACCTACCAATTTGAATCATACGCAAAAACCTAATTGACATGTATTTTTACGAGGCATAAACCATTTATTATCGATTACAACTCTAGTAAAAGATTTTAATACATTGTCACAATTAGATGGCATAGGACATCATTATTGTATCTTGTATATAACAAGAAGATAGATTTCATATTATGCATGCATATATCTTCATATATAAATGGACTATGATTATCAAATACACAGACGATTTGCCAAAAGTCAATATACACACTTGTGACCATAGCCATCCAACATACAAGCCAACACCATGTTTCAGGTCTAAGGATTTTACACAAAACCAAAGCGTCAATGATTAGTCATTGACCCCGCTTACAACTTTCATGTTGTTAATTGTTGTGTGCATGTCATGTTCAATGAACTTGTTCGAGATAAGCACTTGGGTTCTAACTCAAATATCACAATACCCAATGACTTATGATCATCATCTCCTTGAGTATGGAATACTCAATGATGAAGCTTGAGAATATACCAGTCTCAACAGGATCATCGATATTCTCTTAATGATCCATCAATCAAGAATGGTTTAAAGACTCACTTTAATTGTTAACTTGTCACGCATAATCTTAACAACTTAAGAATATGTCTAGTCGTAACTGATTCTATGAAATCATTCATATAATTGAGACAACAAATATATTTTTGTCGTTAAATAAGTAATACAATTGAAATCCCTAGCAAATAACTATTACATGATTGCTTTAGGGCATATAGTCACCACTATCCCCTCTACATGCGTAGTTCACTATCACTTTTGCACATCCTTGTACGACCACATTGGGAACACATTCACTTGGACTTGCATCATCATTTACATTGTTACCAACTCTCCTTAAAAGATATATTTTTTCTTTATTGGTTTCCATAAAATGTTGAAGCTTACACCTCTCAAGTCTTGATCCACCTATAGCTTCCCTTCCCTAGCGAAGTGTTTCCCTTGAGTCAGCTCCTCCAATCCTATTAAGCCAAGCGTAACAAAGGTTATACCAATGTTAGGACTTGGCTCCACCCTTAATATCTCGAACATGCTCAACAAGGCTGCTTTGCTTGCTTGTGATGAGATTTGAATGTCCGTAAGGGAGATTGAATCCATACTAAATACATGCACCAATTAGGAAACATGAGCTTACATTGTAGAAACTTGTTCGAGGCTCACACAACTAAGAGGCAGCATAGAAGAGGGGCAAGAAGAGGCAGAGAGAAAAGAAAGTGAAAGGAGGAGCCACCAGGTTTGGGAACTTGTGGATCAAATCCATGTTTGATGGCTTCACTTCTTTCCAACTTCTCTTGCTTGCTCGCTGCCTGCCTATGTGGGAGTTCTTAAGAAGTGAGAGCGAGAAGGGTTGATATGGGAGCAAGAGATGGAGGAGAAGGTGCACAGATGGTAGCTTCTGCATGGGGGAAATGCATCATGTACGTATTCATTGCTATTAAGATTTGTTTCAATAAACAAGAATACCTACATAGGTATAATAGAATCAAAGTCTAATTTGTAGCGAAAGTAAAAACGTCCATGCACGTTTCAAAATAATTGTTTGCGCATTTAATAAAAACAAATAAAAGTGATAAAGAGGCTAATCACATTACCATTGGTTCTTACTTAAAAATTTTGGTTCTAATGTTCTTCATATTCTTACCACGAAAGTCTAATGTCCTCACAATGTTGGTTTTGATGTTCTCTAGATTTTGATTGCGAAAGTTTGATCTTTTGATAACATCAGTTCTAGTGTTCTTGGAATTTTGACAATGAATGTCTGATGTTTTTTAGTAATGCTAGTTCTAATGTTCTTCAAATCCAAATCATGAATGTCTTATCTCCTTGTAACGCAGGTTCTAACATTCTTCAGATCCAGGCCCACAAATATCAAGCCTCTAGTTCAGACACACCACTAATCTTATGTTGAATAGTAAATAGATCTCACCACTACAATTGTGCTAGCAATTGCTTTTGTGTGTGAATGACTTGGTTGGTCACTATCGAGACTTGGTTGGTCATTATCGACACTCTCAATTGTCAATTGTCGATCATTATTTGATTTGCTCTCTCAATCATCTTTTTATAACCAATCCTAGATCACATTTAAATCGACTCATTAACTCTAAAATTGTTTCAGAGAATTGATTCTACTGTAACGTATAAGCTTGCAGTTTTATCTGGACTTAAGTTTTGAAATCATTTCAGACATTAATTCGGATATTAATTCTATAACCATTATAGAATATTTTTCTAGACATTAATATATAATTATTACAAGTATTTATATTGGGTGTTAACTTTGTAACTGTTAGAAAAATTTAATTTGACAATTACATCTGAAACGTTTCAAAGCATTAATTAGTTGTTTGAATCTAAAACCATTTTAGATCATTAATCTGCTTGTTGATTCTAAAAACAGTTTCAGATAATTAATGTAACCGTTAAATCTAAAATCGTTTTAGATCTTTAATTCGGCCGTTAAGTTTAAAATGGTTTCAAATCATTAATATGACCATTAAATTTGAAACCATTTCAAATCTTTAATTTATCCGTTAAATCTAAAACCATTTCAGATTATTAATTTGGCCATTGATTATAAACTCACTTTCAAATCATTAATGATGTCGTTAATTCTAAACTCACTTCAAATTATATTTCAGTCGTTGAATTTGAACTCACTTTAGATCTTTGATTTGATCATAAAGTCTAAAACTTGCTTTAAATCTTCGTAAAGTCTAAAACTCCTTTCAGATCTTTTATTTTCAACCCGACTCAATCCGTTGCCTCAATTGCAAACACATTTGCAATATTGTCTCACTTACTCAAATGTTATTTTAATTAGTTATGGTGTGTGACATCCCTAAGTTTATCACTGAACTGGCAGTAAAATTTATATTAACACATTAGCATAACCAAGAGAACTAATTGTTCCAATTAATCTCCAGTTCCTATAAACCATGAATGACATATAGCAATATATCATGGCTACCTAGATAGTGTGAATATTTGAAGAACATAATGAACTTGTTAGCTTTTTTTTTTTTTCTTTTTTTCTAATAAGGGTAAGATTTGAACTTGTTAGCTTTGGTGACCATATAATACAATTTTTCTTCTTACTATGTCCCAATCGAACAAAGCCCGTAGAATTGTTGTTCAAGCCACTAATTCAATCATATAGCTAAATCTAACCAACATATATTTCTACAAGACAAGTATTATTCATTCTCGATTACAACCTTGGCCGAGGATTTCAATAGAATGTCACGATCAAATTGCATAGGACATCAATCTTCTATCTTGTATATCTACACTTTTATAATAAAAAAGCAGATTCCATATTGTGCATACTTGTCCCTTTTTATGCGAACAAACTATGAACATTAAGTATAGAGACGGTTTGATGAGGCGTCGATATGCACACTTGTAAACCACAACCATCCAACATACAAGTCAATATCGTGCCTCAAGTTTAAGGATTTTGCGATTAGTCATTGACCACGCTAAAAACTTCCATATTACTAATCATTTTATGTATGTCACGTTCCGTGAACTTGTCAGAGACAAGCACTTGTGTTCTAACTCGGATATCCTAATACCCAATTATTTGTAACTCATCATTCTTTGATGTATCCAATACTCAATGATGAAACTTGAGAACATACCGGTCATAATAAGATTATCAATATCCTTTTAATGATCCATTGATTGTGAATTGTTTAAGTATTCGATTTAATTGTAAACTTGTCACACATATTCTTAATTCCTTAAGAATAGATTCAGTCGCAATCAATCTCATGGACTCATTCATAGGAATGGGTATTTATTTGCCATTAAATACATAAAGCAACTTAAATTTCTAACATACAACTTTTACATGATTACTTTAAGGCGTATAGCTGATAGTTGCTCCACTTGAACTTCGGGCGATGGTCACATTGGTCTCACGTATCCCTTTTATCTTTTCCCTTTTGTTTGTTTTGTCCACCTGATCACTTCCACCGACTGCTTGTCCTCACTTCAATTGCACAAATATCCAATCTGTCGCTAGAATTGAGGCTTAGATAAGAACCCTGTGCTCGTCAAATGAATCTGCTTCCTCTGTGAAACAAAGTGGGGTCTCTAGACAATTCCTACTCAAGTTGATTCGACACGTTAAGATTCTTCCGACATGTCCACCAGACAAAGGAATGGATAGGATTTTTAACCGGATACTGCTGTATTAAGGAGCTCTTTTAGCAATGTCGGTACCTTAAAGACATCGATCGTGACTTGCTATTGAAGGTTCAAACGATGTCTGGAAGTCCTCTAACTGACCCTATGGGCAAGAATTTATGCGTGATAAAGAATTGTTCACACCATAAAAGGCAAAAGAACGCTTCAAGTGCCATAACTTTGACCAAATGGACACTTAAGTGCCATTTTCGTATACTTAAGTGCCACATTCGAAGAAAAACAGATCACTTGAGTGCCATTCTGGCCAAAGTCCGGCCAAAACGCCAACGTGGCGTTTTTCCAGCGAAGCGCGCCCAAAACGACGTCGTTTTGCAAGCGACGTGACCAAAAAAACGGCGTCGTTTTTAGGGCTGACGTGGTAAAAAAAAATTTAAAAATTAATTTAATTTAAAATTAAATTTAGTTAAAATATTTAAAAATAATAATTTTAAAATTAAATTTAGTTGAAATATTAAAAAAATTAATATTTAAAAATTTATAAAAAAAAAAGGAAAGGCGGGGAGGCGGGCTGAGGGATTAGCTCGCCCGCCGCCGGAAGGGCCGGCAACGGCGGGGAGGGTCGGCCGGGGTCGCCGGCCCGGGCCGGGGCCCGGCAACCCGAGCCGACCGGCGGCGAGGGCGCGACCCTCCCCGATCTATGGCAAGGGCTGGCAGTCCTCGCCTAGATCCGGTGAGGGTCGCGAGCCCTCGCCGCCGGTCGGCCGGGTTGCGGCCCTCGGGCCGGGGCCCGGCGATCCCGGCCGACCCTCCCCGCCGTCGTCGGCCCTTCCCCGGGCGGCGGGGCAGTTAGCGGTTGAGGGCTAATCCCTCGGCCCGCCTCCCCCTTTCCTTTTTTTTTTTAATTTTTTAATTATTAATTTTTTAATATTTCAACTGAATTTAATTTTAAAATTATTAATTTAAAATATTTTAACTAAATTTAATTTTAAAAATATTATTTTTAAATAATTTTAATTTAATTAATTATTTTATTTTATTTTTTTATTACGTTAGCCAAAACGACGCCATTTTGGCCACGTCAGTGTGCAAAACGACGTCGTTTTGGGCTTGATTCGCCAGAAAAGTGCCACGTCAATATTTTAGCTGGATTGGCACTAAAGTGATCCATTTTACTCCGATTTTGGCACTTAAGTGTACATTTCGTAAGTTATGGCACTTAATGTCCCTTTGGCCAAAGTTAAGGCACTCCGAGGGTCCGCGCGTCTACCATAAAATGACCAAGTCCTTAAAATCATTATGGTGTCAATTTGAATAAGTATAAAGCTTGGTGTTAAATTAGATTTGACTATTGGAACTCTTGTGATGATGACCATGATAGTGCATCAATGATCATGAAATAGAGCTATCAACGCACGATGGTAAGTGGTCGACCGACATACCAATTGGATGCTGAAATCAACACACGGGTGATGTTAAAATGATTTTGGCTGAGTGCTGGATGCAAGGAAATAAAGTAAGGAGATAGAAGTTGAAATGTCCAAGACAAAAATACCGAACTCAATTTGCACGTAAGGAGTTGTAGCCCGCTCGAGGAGAAGGTCGATGTGCGATCAAGTGTAACCATTGCAAAAGGATGCACGATCATTGATATAAGTTCCTATTGAATTTGCAATTTATCAATACATTTTCAGTTTCCAATACTTGCATTTCTTTCTTTAAACTCATTCCATATTCAATTCCCGTTCGAATTGCCACTCACCCCGCTAAATAAAAAGAAAAATCAATCTCTGATGAAAGGTACTACAGTAATTAGGACAGACGTCCATTTCTGGAAAACAAGACGCAAAAGTCGTCGGGGTCTTGGGCGATAAGACTCGATCAGGTAGGGGGGATTACATCTTGAGAGTTCCCATTCTATGTGGGGACCACATAAATAAGTCAACATCAGAATTAGCTAGTGCTCACCCATTTCCACATTGCTCTTGAGACTAATCAGAGGAATCTACGCAGGGTGGGGGAGTGGTGTATTGTCAAAAGGATAGACAAGCACAATGGGGACCATTTCCATATTTTGCATTTTCCCTATTTTGTAGCTTCAGTTATCATTTCCAGCCAAAGCGAACAGACGAAACTAACTACTTCCGTTCAAAGATCAGGCGCGGTCGAGTTCGTAGTGCAGCAAATCATATCCTGCTGCTCTATTCATGCGAATTGTTCGTGGGGTTTCGAAATTGTCGTGTAGTAACAAAACTGCAGCTTTCTCAGTGATTTCAAGTTTACAGGAAGGAAGAAAATGTGGGGAATCGATGAAGAAGCTGGAGTACTATTAAAGCCTTTCGATCAGTAGCTATACAGGGCGTATAACATCAAAGCACAACAAGAAGCTCTGGCATGTAAAAGAGAGAACCGCCGAGAATCCAAGGGACTCCATACTCCGATCAATACGCCTCGTGCTCCCCCTGGCCATGGTAAAGTTGCACACTTCGGTTAGCGAAAGCTTATATATATATATATATATATGAACGCAAGGAAAGGGAGAAGAGGCAAAAGGCCATGATGCTAAGGCCATGATGCTAAAAAGACTTATTACTTTCTTGGGGATGATGAAGTCGACGAACTTCTTCCTGGACTTGGGTTCGCCATTGGGGGAGGAGGTAGGGGAGGACTTAGACTTGGACTTGGGTTGCCTCTTGAGGATGTGCTCCCGCACGAGTCTCTCGTACAGGAAAGCCGCGCCTTGGAACTGAGGGAGGACCAGCCACGCTGCCAAGATGAGCTTCACATCGTACCATATGGGTATCCTGAAACAAAGAGGAGGAGGAGGAGGAGGATTCGTCATCTCGATGATTCAATCATCAAACCCGACAAGAGAGGAGACAAGGGCAGTTGGCCACTTACCACTCAAAAAGAGGCTGGAGGAGCATCTCGACGAGGGTGAGGAAGGAGTAGAGGATCCAGTAAGCCAGCCACTGCTCATCGTCTATCTTGGAGGGGCTCTCTATGGCCATCACCGACGCGTACCTGCCAAGAGAGAAAACAAAACCACCAACCATCAACCTCAGATCTCTTCCCTGCCTTGATTCAATTGATTGACCCGACATAATAAGCACCGGGCGAAGAAAGAACCCAGTATCTTACAGAGGATAGAGCAGCATCAGCACGGGCCTGCGCGAATTCCATCGAAGATTGGTAAGTTACACGAGTCGCTCGATATTACGTTGAAGAAGAAGAAGACGACGAAGAAGAGGAAGGAGAGGAAGAAGTACCCGGCGAGGGAGTGAGCGTGCGTGAGGAGAGTCCACAGATGACCCATTTGCTTTGTTTGACCGGATGGGCGGACGCGAGTAATCAGAGGAACTTTCAGTGGAGAGATGAGAACAGAGGAAGCGAGTGAGGACGGAGAGAGAGAGAGAGAGAGAGAGGAACGATGTGATCCACAAGGGAGGAAGAAACGTCGGTATAAGAAGGCCACAGGCGGGGGGACACGTGGCAGGCGTCGGGGGATCCTAACGAGGCTTAGTCGGTCCACGTGTCAGCACTGCAATTCTTAACGAGTTGATTAATCACCACCGGCCACTGTCCCCATTTATCTTATAAAACAAACAACCTAAGATCCCTCTCCGTGTTGTCAAAGCTTGGTATTATCATATCTGGGCAGTCGGTGGAACGTGTCCCAGCCATGTGACGACAAGTGCCCCCTTCCCCCCTTTTCTCCTCGGTCATATTTCTCTTCTTGGGCTTGAGTGTTCGCGGGCCGAGCTTCTGCATGTCCCGGCCACAAAAGTTTAAGGAATGAGGACCGAAAGATAAGATACTACTCAAAACGAGCTCACTCGGGCCTTAGTTGGGTCCCCGTATAGAGCGTGCCAGCCCCAAAGGGCAAAATTTGGACACCATTTGATCTCAGAATCGGACCATTTCCAAGTGGCCATGGAGTCTGCCACGAGGAGAAGAATTTGACAGCAATGAACCACCCCAAAGTTACATCTTTCGAGTGTCCACTAGCACTGACAGGTTCTGCTAGTTTATGCTCTCCGACTCCTCCAGGAAGGATGGATTGTCCGTCTGTCTGCCTGTCAGGGGTACAGCGACGGGCTAATTTAAGTTGGCTTGGTCTTGGCACCAAAACCAAAACCCGATTCTTTCCTAAATTTAGGGGGACTCCAGGATAATCCATTCAAACGAGAGAACCGAGGGAAGCCTCGAGAATTGCGTGCTAGCGTGCAATCTGGGGACCTCCCCCAATTTTCTCTCCCACCCCATTAAAGTGGTTGAGCTACGTTGATCTCTTTCTCTCTTTCGCTTGACCCACACATCTCGTTCGCCCCCGCGCGCTGCAAATCTTCTATGCCTCCTCCTTGCGTATTATTAGTTGCACCTACTATAGTAAGTCTACATTTCTTCCTTGAAACAGTGCCCCCATGGGCTACAAGCTACATCCGCCTTTACTTTTCTCACCCCCTCCTCTTTCTTGCATCGCTTGATTGACGCCCCTCCTTCCCTGCAAAATGAATGGCTCTCTGTCGATGAAAATCATGGCCGGGACGTGTGACTTCTCTGCATGGCCTCCCCGTGGAGCCGTAGCAGGGGCCAGAGGAGAGAAGAACGATGTCGTGCTCGTGGCAAAGGTCGGACTTTGCTCTTGGAGGGGCAGGGGCAACGCATCGAGGCCCCCTCAGAAACTGTTGGTGACCGCCGGTATGGACAGAGAGCAGCTGGTTGGGATGATCAATGGGAAAAAAATCAATGGGGTTTACATAAATGAAGCTCCGTTGTACACCACCGCCACGAGCAATCCGGACAACCTGGTGAAAGAATGTGGGGCTGATTCGCTGCCCCATGCTTGCCTGGTTGGCAGGTTCGTCGATGACCGGTTTGTGTACAGGCAAACCTTCATTATCCGGTCATATGAAATCGGACCTGACAAAACTGCCACCATGGAGACCCTTATGAATCTCCTTCAGGTCAGTTCCTCGCTTAATCCG
This sequence comes from Eucalyptus pumila, assembly GCA_016097595.1. Taxonomy (NCBI): domain Eukaryota; kingdom Viridiplantae; phylum Streptophyta; class Magnoliopsida; order Myrtales; family Myrtaceae; genus Eucalyptus; species Eucalyptus pumila. Next base: position 268,080 of record CM027847.1, read on the forward strand.
CATTGCGTTCCGGGTGATGCAATTGCATAGGTTAGCAATAGTAATTGGGATGGTCTTGCCTCAGACCTGATCATGGTGGATCAGACCGTCTGAGACGTCGGATCTTATTTGTCTTATGATCGTCCGGTCCACCATGTACCCCATGCAGGGAAGAAAATTTCCAAGGGAAAACATGAGATGAAAAGATTCTATGCTCACTTCTTGTCAATGATTAGTGCAGGAGACAGCCCTTAACCATGTAACCAGCTCCGGCCTCGCTGGCAATGGATTTGGCGCCACTCGGGAGATGAGTCTCCGGAAACTGATTTGGGTGGTCACCCGCATCCATGTGCAAGTGCAGAGATACAGTTCTTGGTATATTTCGCATTCAATCAATCTCTCCCATAGCCTATGAAAAGAAATTTTCATCTTGATACCAAGAGACTTGTCTTACCAGTTCTATTTCATTTTCTTCCCGCGCACTTCACCATGTTTCATCCGAAGAATCTGACAAACGAGAATTTCGATTTGATAATTGCTTGAATGAACCATCGTAATGAAAAGTTAGCCTCACTTCTCGAGTTTAGCACCGATTCCTACGACCGAAATGTCCTTTTGCTTGGAAGAGTAGCACTATTAATATCTGTGGCAGGGGGGATGTTGTCGAGATCGACACCTGGGTCGATGCAGCGGGAAAGAATGGAATGCGTAGAGACTGGATTATCCGTGATTACAACACTCAGGAAATCATAACGAGAGCGACCAGGTGGGTGCTGCATCTCCCTGGTTGAAAGCTCTGACACTCAGTTGTCCTCTGTTCTTATTATTGCCTAAACCAATTGTTACCGTGCAGCACGTGGGTGATAATGAACAGAGAGACCAGAAGATTATCCAAGATACCTGATCAAGTTAGACAAGAAGTCGTACCCTTCTACCTAAACAAATTGGCAATTCCTATAGAAGAAAATGATACTGATAAAATAGACAAGCTCACCGATGCAACAGCGAGGAGAATTTGCTCGGGCTTAGCCGTAAGTTTCTGATTATCCTAATTCTGCCTCAATTATTTCGGGTCCTCCGTTTATGTTTAACTCTTGTCTTTCAGCCAAGATGGAATGACATGGATGCCAACCAGCATGTAAATAATGTAAAATACATTGGGTGGATTTTAGAGGTACTTATCTACACCTTCTTGATATTACATGAACCGAATATTGCGAATTTCGTAAGTACGAGTTTGAAGACTGAAAAGATGAATATTTCCTTTATCGGACTGTATCTGCATAAGCTTGTACCGGAGTCCACTAAGTTTAGGTAAGGCTGATAATGCACGACAAGGGGAGAACTGAAGATTTGACTTTCCACCTTTTGCTCATTGCCCAGAAGTTCGAGATTTTCGTCTTTTTCATGTTTTTAATTCTCCCTGGCATGTCATTTCTGCAGAGCGTGCCAATTAACGTACTGGGTGCTTACAGTCTGACAAGCATGACACTGGAATATCGACGTGAATGCCGACAATCAAATCTACTGGAGTCATTAACCAGCACAACTGCAAGCATTGGAGACTATGATACTGACCCTCCTCACAAAACCGGCCGCTGTCCAGACCTAGAATACACTCATCTTCTCCGGATGCAAGCAGACAAGGCGGAGATCGTTCGTGCGAGAACAGAATGGCATTCCAAGACTAAGTGATAACAGCTTGTAGTGTTCCTTTGATTGTTTTCCTGAGGGAACTTCTTATTCGATGTTTTCTGTATTTATTGTGCGTTTAGTTGTTGGGAGTTTGATTTTTGTATGAAATATTCATTGGCCCAATTTTAGTTGGTCCCTTGCAACAATCTCAAGAAACGTGCAGGAAGTACTGAGCATCTAGCTGTGAGAAACTATACGAAGAACTAAGCAGTGAGCTTCTGTGTAGCTGTGAAGTAGATACATTGAGATGCACAGATGAATGGCGTCAGTAAAGAGCGACCCTTTACATGACACATACATTTGCCCTTTCACTCCATCTGTAGGAGCAGCAACAAGGGAATGCACAGTGAATAGCTCATAATTTTTTCTTCATTTTGTTTTCTAAATCCCTCTTTTCTGGTATGACAATCCAAGACATCTTCCAAGAATAGTAGTGCATGACTTTCCATGAAGAGACATGAAGCTCATCCAAAGGGTAACCGGATGCAATCAATATTGAAGGAGAAGCAAAGCACAATCGTCGTGATAGAAATTGATCCATTCGTTCATCATCTTTTCATCCGTGTTATAACTACTTTTCTCTAAGGAAAACATAGACATGTAAACCCTTCAAGCAAGAAAGAAAAGAATGAACAATCTTAAGAGACACTTACCAAAAAAAAAAAAAGACAGGAATAGGGAGAAGATTTGCCTTGGGTGGAAGACCCCGTAATGTCCATCCTATATTCCTCCCTCTCAAGAAGACAAATACATAGAAGGAAATTTGTGGGCTTTAGTGTGATAAAAGGTAGACACCGTGTCGTGGATTTGACCTTAGCTATCGCCGGATAAGCAGGTTGTAATAGTATAATAACGTGGATATATATAATGTCAAAACTGGAATCTCATGAACCATTTTTGACAAAGAATTTCTCCAAAGTTGATTTTCAGCTTACTAGAAAGCTACCATAACATAAAACCACGCGTGGCTGACAAGAGATCCTAGGAGTGTCGAACGGTCGTAGGAAGAGAGAGAGAGAGAGAGAGAGAGAGAGGATGGGGAGCAGGAGAGAGCGCGGTGGCGTGGCGTCGATGAGCGAGGACCTCCTGGTCAACATAGTCCGGCGGCTGCCGGCGACCTCCTTCGCGGCGGCGGCGTGCGTCTGCACATCGTGGCGGCGAACCTGCTCCCAGATCCTCTCCCGCCCCAAGCTTGCCTCCGCCCTGTCCCTCAACCCTTCGGCTCCTGTACATCTCGTCATCACCATCATCCACCCTCCACTCCTCCTCCTCCTCCTCCTCCTTCTTCTTCGATTGTGTGTTTGATGTTAAAGATCGCTCCTTTACCGTGTTTCCTTCTTCTTTGACCAGATTGCCTTGCAAGAAGTTGTCGATAAGGTCCTGTCCGAGCCCATTTTCCCGCATTTCGCGATTGTCTACGTGGGCCTAGGTTTTGACTTGGCGGGTGTTCTTCAATATGTACGTATGAATGCGGTACTCGTCAATTCCGAATAAGCTTGGCATTTCACTGTTGTGGGTTCATCGATTCGTTGGTGATCCAGATTAATCGCAAGCTGGGAGCTCGAACTCCTGTAATTGTAACTCGCGATGCGGGAATCATTGGGATGGATGCCACTACCGATGAAGTCAGAGAGGTGACCTGAATCATCTTGAATTCCGTTCCCTTTTTCGAATCGAAGATTGTTCCGTTCCTTTTCTGAAGAATGCTGAACTGCAGGTCGAATTGGAAGATCATAGTGAGGATAATGAAATTCATATTGACATAGCTCGCGGCATCGTCCTGACGGTGGGATTTGTACCTGGACTCAAAGTTGATTGCATCCCACTTGTGCGGCCTGCAAAGGTAAAAAGAATTGGACTCCAAACGTGGCTCCACGATTTGTCTAATATATGGGAATTGTCACGCAATTTGACCTTTTGGTACACAGATTCACATAGTGGCGCAACTGGTGAAATTGAAAATAAAAACTGTTGTGTGACTTCTGGGGCTTGTAACTCATTGTACTTCAGACCCTTTTTTGATAATCTAGAATCTTTTATGTGAAATGAGTAGGAAAGTTTATGCCGATGTCAGGAACCTGCTATGGTTGACAAGTTCATCATGGACATAAGAGAATATTCGACTTCTATCTCTGGTTGCGCATCACCGGTCGGACTGATCATGTTTGGAGTATGTTTGCAACTTCACTTATGCCCTCCCTTTGCAAATTTGTTCGTCAAAACTGCTGTTCTCTCAGATAGCTTGACTGCGTTTTACTGGCTGTAGGATGGAAGTGCTGACATCAAATGTTTTGTAGAGAAACTAGGTAAGTTTATTCTTCCTCATCTTTTCTAGAAAGGAATCTCTCCATGCCTTTTTTCTCTCTTGTCATTACCGTGTGATAAAAATGACTTCAACTTGCGTACAAGAGATGATTTTCTTATGCTTGACCAGGCCATAATTGCATTTTTACTATGCATTTGAAAATCTCTAGAGGAGGTGGTCATTGAACTGTAGATTCATGATACCATGTGCCTTTATCTCGGTATATTTTGAGAAGAAGGGTTGTTGGGGAAACCTAAGCTAGCCGACTTATCTCCTTTGGCCATATAGATAATGAAGGGGAAGTCCTTTTTGCTTTAGTCCTAGTCCCTTCTTATGGTAGAAAAGAAGTAAAGTTTTTAATGCTGGAAGACGATCATGAAGGAAGTGATTATGAGCCTAAAAGAGAGGGTTTTCCCTTTGTCCAACTCTCAGGACACAGTCTTATCTGTCAGTCTTCTGTTTAGGGGACTTCAAACAGCTCAAACAAGGTTTATCTACAATTCCAAAAGTTGTAATCTTTTTGCCAATTCTTTTATAAGGATAGTAAGTATAGCATATTCATTCAGCAGTCTGCAATTTCATTCACTATACTTTTAATGAGTGTCTGCCATATACTACCTCTCTTTTGTGAGGCAGTGGTATATCTACTCACCACTGTCATTGCTGCTCATCACGCTTCACCTGCCTTTTTTTTCTTTTCTTTTTTTCCTTCTCTTTTTGGTACAGTTAGTAGGAAATGAAGGTACGTTTTTGCCTGAATGTATAAATGCATGTTATCTTCACAATTAATTGCTACTTTGGCTCATCTGTTCATGAAGGTTGATTGGATTTCTCTTCATAAGATGTTTTAAATGATTTGTGCATTGCAGATATTGCAATGCCTGTGGAAACTGCAATTGTGGGTGATGAGAGAGGCAAGTTTCTGTACAGAAGTGCAAATAATTTGAGAAATGTCCATGGGAGCCAGAAATGTCATGATGATGCCGTTGCTCTTGTATTTGCCAAAGAAAGGAATAGCACTCCTGGTAGTCATTTCTCCTGTGTATATCTCTTTGGCTGGCAGAGAAGGATATAACATCCAAGATAGTTGTTCTTTTGCTAGACATTTGCATTGCTTGCATGAGTAGTTACCTGATGTGTTTATCCTTACTATGCTATGTTGTGTAAAGGGAAGGAATAATTGTGAGATTATATATGGGTTTTGCAATGTCTCATTCCCTCCCAAACAATGCGGTAGGAGCTGAATGCATCATTTCTAAGTTGGATTCTTTTGCGTAAAAATTTGGAACTTGTCTTAGTTCTTTGGACTGTTTGTGTTTGATCCGCACAATGGAACTATAATGTGCAGGAAAGAAAACTTAGGCAAGAACATTCTGCATGCTCTTCTACATGTTTTCATGAAAGCTCTTTTTCCCCCCCTTCTAGTGCCTCAAAACCATCTAGTAATTGTTGGTAGAATGAAGAGTCCAGCCCAGCCATTCTTATTTACATTTTATATATTCGAAATTGTCTAGTAGTCTTATTTGCTTTACTTCTTCTGCGTTTCAATCCTTATCAAACCCTTTGAGTAAGGTCTTGTGACCATATTTCTTGGGTGGAGCGTTTCCCACGTTAGCCATCTCCTTCTGCTACTTGCACTTTCCTTTTAACATTATGAATTGTGTGGTTCATATGCTCAATCTTCCTAATTGTCTTGCTTTCCATGTGAATCCTTCCCTATTAAAGTCAACACACATTACCTTGGTTATTTTGTGGTTTACATGGTCCTGATCGTATGGCATGTGCCATCTGAAAAATCATCAAGTTATGCAGCATGTCCATGGTCTTTGGGTGCACTGATCCTTCTTTTATTGACAGTTTGTTGCATGGTCATTTGGGCATCAATTTACTTTTTGTTGCCTTCATCTTCGTAATGTTTGGATCTTTTTCGACACCTCATTGAATGAGCAGGTGTTGGTGAAATCAGATTTCATGTGGCATTATCAGATGGGGTTTCAGTGGTAGGTCCAACGTACAAGGCCGGTTCTGTTAGGGCTCGTGATGATGTTACCTGGCTAACTGCTAAAAGAGAAGGACAAGCAGAAATTCTTGACGGGGAAAGCATTCTCAATGAAATCTATGGCGAGGTATGTTGTACATGGAAGGTTGTGGGTGTCTCATATCTTCACAATCTTGAATGGTTATGTGAGTTTTCTTCTGCCTTTTATCCATATAATGATTAATACTTTACTGGGTGTAAAATGGACTGTAATCTAGGTAAAAAGGAACTGACATGCACCCTGAACCATGATTGTGATTTTATATTTTATTTCCTTATTTCTGGGATTCTTAGGATTTAGGTAATATGGTTCGTCTCTTTAAGAACCTTTGCTGTTTAGTTTCTCTGTTTAAACTACAGGGTTTCCAGATATAAATAAAACATTAGTTGGCCTTTTTGATGAATCTGTTACTTTAAAGGATTTCCTTGGCCTTTTGAACGTTCAAGTGTGTGGTTGTGAGTTCTGCTCATGTTGCAAATTTAGAATTATGTAGATAAGGGTTATTCTTCTTTCAACTGCATCACCGACAGACGCAGTGAAATGTTGAGAAATTCATGAACTGGCCTAGCCTTTTAGTTGCATGGACATCCCAGAGCATGGAAAGGTAAAGATAGTGAAGTCTACATTGTAGGGGAGATAATTGTGATGGTGGAAAGAGTGAGAATCATTTTATTCTTGTGCGTGCCTTCCACCATGTGTTTGTGAGTTCTGCTCGTGCTGTAAATTCAGTGTAATATAGCCTCCTGTTTGCCCTCATTTGCCACTATGTCAGGATGTTTACTGACAAAAAATTATAACATAAACTATAGATGGAAAATACTCTAGAAGTAAAAAAGAAGTTGACTGAAGGTCCAAAAAAAAAGAAAAAGAAAAAGGAAATTAAACTCTTGTCCAATCTTCGACTTTTCTTCTATATTGCTTCAACGAAGGATGATCATATGAAGTTCTCATCAAATTAAAGATTCGCTTAATTTTTAGTTGAGCTCAGAGTTACGTTACCTCTAATTTCCTGAAAATTAGCCACATTTTTTTTCACATAGGAATTCACCTCACCCTAGGTGCAGAGTTTGAGTAACTGGGGAACGGATCTATACTTGCAGGAATGCTGCCTGACTTACTAAATGTTTATCATTGCCTCTCATTTACACTTTCCCAGATGAACAATCGTATCGAGTTCCCTGAATATTACATCAGAGTTACCAAGAGAAGAAAACATGCCATTGGTGCAGAGAAGGCGAAGCTGATTACCTCTTTGTCATTTCATTTGGTGCGCGGGTGAGCCTCGGTTTCTTTCCTCCCTATCTCAATCTATGTACAGTAGGCTTATGTTGTCCCTTGAGTATATAAAATTCCAAAGGGAACACCTGGGGTATAACTTCTTTGGCATTTCTGTTGAGATTGGAATCATGGAGCTCCATTGCATTATTTTTTTTGGATGTTGGCTCTATTAAGATGTAGAACTGGTTCCTGATTGGAAAGAGCAAAGGTCTGATGACATCTTTCAACAAAGACCTGCAGTTCAATAATTTTGGAGTAATTTAGATTACCCCATTATGAGTGGTTGATATTTTCTTTTAACAAGCACCTGATCACACTTGATGATTTCTAACCATTTACAGTGACAGAGGGCCTTAATTATCTGTTGTTTTCTACGAATGTAATTGAACCCCCGACTTTAAAAAGAAGTAAGCTTAAAGGTTCTTGACGATGTCTGTCTGACTACATTTTTCTGACCGAACTTTTTTGAATTCGTTCTAGTTTTCTGTATTATTTCCTGAGAATGAGATGCTTTTGGGGTTTCTGACAGAGGGGACGAGGAATATCTCTATGTCGATGGGACCGGCATCAAAACTGGTGATTGCTTTCAGTTTTACTATGCGGATCCTGCTGCTGCGCTCACCTCATGTAATGATGTCACTGCTAGTCTAAGAAGTTTGAACCTGGGGTGCAATTCCAAGAGCTCTTATCAGGTGGCGGGCGCCGCCAGTAATGCGGGTAAATCTGAAGTATTTGGAGGCTTACTGTTTGCTTGCTGTGGACGTGGACTTTTCTTCTTCGGGCGCCCCAACGTTGATACCTCGCCATTCGTGGAGAACTTTCCTGGAGCTCCATTGGCTGGAATATATTGTGGCGGGGAGATCGGCCGCTGCTCAATGAGGCCGGAAGAGCAAGGTAGCCAACGAGAGAGCTCTACCCGTTGTTGTTGCCATGTATATAGCACCGTTTATCTCGTAATGTCATATACCCCAGCACGTCCAGGGGCCACCACCCTTAGGGGCTAGAGCGTGACCAGGGTTTTATATGCAGCTGCATTCATGGATCTTGTGCTGAACTCTGGTTTTGTGCATTATGTATTGTATGAACGTGATGGAACAGGTGTTATATAGCCGACAGTCAATGAAGGTGTCTTTTTAACTTTGCCACTCTTTTGCCTTTTGCTATAATCCAATGGATAGAGACACTTTTCACAAGTAACGCCAAATGGTTTTAGCAGCAGGCAAAGAACCTTCTCACAGGGAAGAGGATCACATTGGATCTTATCATCCGGTGGCAAGAACAGGCTCAGCCAACTTTCTTAGGCTTCATTCGACTCGCATTAGCATATGTTTTGAGAATGGAAATGACCCGGAAAACATTTGCGATTCGCAATAAGCAGAAACCAACATCCGACCCCGTTACATAACCAAAATATGAAATTGCTTAAGAGCGCAAAACAGCGCATACTCGGGCGCATCACGAGTCAAGGAGAGTACAACTGTACAAGCAGGCAACCCGACTACAGTGCACGCTACAGGATCTCGCGGGAGAGGAGCTTCAGCCGGTGTAGATGTGGACGCCGATGGCGATGAGCAAGATGGTCATGAGGCCGAAGTAGATGATGGTGTGGACGAGGATGGAGGCGCCGCTGGTCTCCATGTTGCCGAACTCCACGACTCGGTGCCGCCCCGGGATCTGGAACAGCAAGCCCGGGCTCAGCAGCACGAACAGCACCACCGCTATCACCACCGGCCCCCAGTCCGCCATTCTTCCCTTCCTCCTCCTCCTCCTCCTCCTCGTGAACTTTTTCTTGAATTTGAATCGACTGCTGCACGAACGGTGGGGGGTTTCGTTTCTTGAGTTTAAATCGACTGTGACACGGACAGTGAGGTTTTGGAGATAAGGAAGTTTCTCGTGAGCGGGACCCGTTTGTCAGACTCCAAGCACGTGCTCGGTGCTTCCGAGGTTAGAACGTAGAAAGTGCACACCGTCTCGACCATTTCTGGGGCTTTGGCCCGATTCGTCACTGCGCTCTCAAACCAGCCATTTCCCTGTTCGGCCCACCCTCGAATTCCACCCTTCATGCTCCACTAAGGCTGGGTTTGGTGATCCAAACTTAAGTCCAGACTATCCTATTCGATATTTGTCGACGTTCTTTGGACCCGATAAATTTGGATACATCCAAACAAGAAATTTGGCATAGAGATGGGATAAACTCAGATTGAATATAAAATTTTAAAAATTTTCTCACTAGCGACACCCAACTACCACACGGCGGTCATTCACCATGACGATCTCTTGCTCTGGCTTACTCAAGTATTCTCGCCAATGCCTTTGTTCACCTCATTCGTGGCTCGCTCTCTTTCTCAGTTGGTTTTCCAGCTTTTCCACCATCACCGAATTGTGTCTTGGTTCCTTTCTTTACTTCACCTTTAATTAGTCATTCTCGGCCTCCATTGTTCCATGATCTCTCTTGGTTGACTCTGAACTAAATGTTCCTCAAGTATTTGATGAAATGCTAGAGAGAGAGAGAGGTCCTTCTTGCCTGTAGTTTAGAATTGTCAAGCTCACGAGGTCAATTTTCTAGAGTCTGCTTGTCAACAGTAGTGGTCAAGAAAATTTGAGTAGTTATGTATACAAGGAGCCCGTAGGAATAGAAGTATTTTAAAAGATTTTCAATCTTTAACTTCCAGATTTTTAAATATTTCGAATTGTATTTTAAGTTGCTAAATATTTGATTGAATATTTCTACGATCCAAAGATATTTGAAGGATTAATAATCCCCATTTATCTTATCTTATTCTATCTCCTTCAAAATTTGGATAACTAAATGCAGTCTTAAGAGGTTTTTGACAGTGGCAACTTGTAGGGGGGAATTCAACCCGAGAAACATTCAATGCCGACAAGAATCCGTTGCCTATATAAAGTGATCTCGGTGAATCGGCTCAATCTGCATTGTTCTAACCTCTTCGACCGCGCCGCAGAGAAGCCGAGATAGTCAGTGAGGATTTTGCCAGCACAAAACCAGAGAGACCACCGTTTCCGTCCCATCGTGGGCAGGGCCCATGTGGATGCGGCCATCAATTCAAGGGGCTCTCTCTGTCCCTTTCCCTGACCATCATTTAATTGCTTTCGACCTTATTTGACTTTCGTCCCTTCGTAGTTTTGCTTTCAAGAATTATTTGCCTCTGTCACAGTTTCTACTGTCATCTGAAATACAACCAAGCCAGCCATTCTGCGACACAGCTGACTCCAAGTCCAACTTACCAGAACCATTCATACAAACCGTAGAGGGAAAGCAGAGGGGAGGGGGGAATCTGGGAGCAAAAAGCTTGGGTTGCCATCAAAGATCTGGCCACCCTTTGTCGTCTTCCGGGTTCACATGCTTCCATCCGCGTTCGAAAGCATTGATTTCCCATTGCTTGCCAGCACCAAGCTTTTTGTCCCCGTCTCTCCCTCGGAACCGATGAGAAAATAAATAAATAAAAATTCCAAAAGCTGGAGAATGAGGGGCTACTTCTTCCTACCAAGATCTTTTGCATTCTCACTTGTGTTCCGATTCGCTCATGTGGACTTGCCTCTCTCGTCCTTCTCCTCTGCATGATTCTTCTGAGGATGTAGGAATTGACAGTTGAACTTCCCCCTTCAATGCTCTTGCCAATTTCTCCTCTATATTGCTTTACCAAACCCGAAGCTTCTAAATTGGCTTCTGTGGTTCACGCCGCACTACAGTGCCACTGCCACTGTTCTCCCCCCCTACTACGGTACTACCCCCTTCAACTTCTCTGTGGATTTGCCAACTAATCTGAGGAATCAGCTGAGTAACGCTACACGTACGTGATTCCCAACTAGCATTTTTCCCAAGACACCAGGTAGCCACATCACTCGATTCTCTCAATCCCCACCGCACTATAAGAGCCCCGACCCAAGCAAGAGTCTTTCTGGAAAGCTCCGCAAACCCATTTTCCGAAAGCTCCCTCTTCCTAACTGCAGATGAAAGCAAAGCCAACTAGAATGCCATCTCCATTTTCCTGCCTCTTCCTGCTCTTCCTCTCTCTCTCCCATGTCTCCTCAGCCCCGCAGCAGCAGCAGCAGCAGCAGCAGAAGCAGCAACCCATCAAGACCATCGTGGTGTTGGTGCTGGAGAACCGGTCCTTCGACCACATGCTCGGATGGATGAAGAAAACCATCAACCCCATGATAAATGGCGTCACGGGAGACGAGTGCAATCCCGTCTCCACCAACAACTCGAAGCCCCAGTCGATTTGCTTCACCGACGATGCTGAATTCGTGGATCTTGATCCGGGGCATTCCTTTGAGGACGTGGCTGAACAAGTGTTCGGCTCTGGGGAAATTCCTTCCATGTCTGGCTTCGTGGAGCAGGCGCAGTCCGTGTCACAAAACCTCTCTGAGATTGTCATGAAAGGATTCAGCCCGGAATCAATTCCTATATATACCGCTCTCGTCAAGGAATTCGCAGTCTTCGATAGGTGGTTCTCTTCGATTCCAGGACCAACGCAACCCAACAGGCTCTTTGTGTACTCTGCCACTTCTCACGGATCAACCAGTCACATTGTGAGGCAACTAGCAGCTGGGTACCCGCAAAAGACCATCTTTGATTCGCTTTATGAGGGCGGTTTGGACTTCGGCATCTACTTCCAGAACATACCCAGCACCCTGTTCTACAGGAATTTGCGGAAACTGAAGTACATCTCCAATCTCCACCTATACGATTTTAAGTTCAAGAGAGACGCCAGAAATGGGAGGCTGCCCAGGTTGACCGTGATCGAGCCGAGATACTTTGATCTCAAGGGCCTGCCGGCTAACGATGATCATCCATCGCATGATGTTGCTAATGGGCAGAAGCTCGTGAAGGAGGTTTATGAAACATTGAGGGCGAGTCCTCAATGGAATGAGACCCTTTTGATCATCACGTACGACGAGCATGGTGGGTTCTATGACCATGTCGGAACTCCATATGTTGATGTTCCTAACCCGGATGGTAATACTGGCCCTGCCCCCTTTTTCTTCAAGTTTGATCGACTCGGGGTTCGTGTGCCAACGATTATGGTCTCTCCTTGGATTAAAAAAGGAACTCGTAAGTTACTCTTTCTCTTGCGTGATGCTTCATCCTTTTTCCCGGCGGAAAGAAAGGGGGAGTTGAGAATTGACAGAACTCGCCGCATCACATGATCCTATTGAGATTGATTGGAAATGAACTGTTTCTGCGGTCTTCATCATTCAATTAGGAATGATGTTGCAGCTGGCAGTGAGGTGAGGTTCTATTGATCTGTCTAGACAGATGGTTATCTGACCCAGTTCTGCCTTTGTTTTGCAGTGATAAGTTCCCCGACAGGACCAGCTCCGAACTCGGAGTATGAGCACTCCTCCATTCCCGCAACCATAAAGAAAATGTTCAACCTCACCTCCAATTTCTTGACTCACCGAGATGCGTGGGCTGGGACATTCGAGCATATCGTTGGGGAATTACAATCTCCTAGAACCGATTGCCCAGGTACTCATCTTACGTTCAAGCCAACTTATTAGCTAGTCCTACAATCTGATGACTCATTCACCACCGTAGGCATTGCTCCATTGGAGCATCTGTTTTAACTTAGTAAAGGAAGCTTAACAAACTCGAGTAGTCTTGCTTGGCTATGAGTGGAAGTGGCTGAACGCCTGCTTCTTTATATAAATGGCAGAGACATTACCCGACGTTACACCGCTGAGGAGCTCAGAAGCCAATGAAAACAGTGGATTATCTGAGTTCCAGAGTGAGATTGTCCAGTTAGCTGCTGTTCTCAATGGAGACCATTTCCTAACCAGTTTCCGCGATGAGATGAGCAAGAACATGAGTGTGAAGGAAGCTCATGATTACGTGAAAGGTGCTGTTTCCAGGTTCATTAGAGCAAGCAAAGAGGCTGTCAGAATGGGCGCCAACGGATCTGCTATTGTCGACATGCGCTCCTCACTCACTACGAGATCTTCAATTCGAAATTGATTCATTTGTTACGTTCTCTCTCTGTTGGTCATGGTCAATATCCATGTGTAGAACTGTGAACTACAAAACTACTGAATAGAAAAGGGTAACCAGTGTCAAATGAGCAGGGCAACTACTTTGCCAGCATTGGAGCAAACGACTGAACACCTTAGACCAGTTACGAAATCTAAGCTTAACATTCTGTCATCGTTTTAGAAATCCACATGTGATGTTTTAACGATAAAGTCGCTGTATCATATAAAAGGTGGCAGAATCTGAGTTTCTTAGATCAGCCAAAAGAAGCAAAAATCTGAACTCGAGTCTACATGTGTCTCTCTCTTGGCAAAGAAGAATATTCTCTGGATAAAATATCAAGACTAATAAAAGTCAGCATCCCCACAACTACTAAGCATCTAACGAGAAAGCCTCGAAGGCTGTACATGGCAAAACAAAGAATGGTTGAACCTATGGATAAAAAGAAACTGTTGCACTAAGAGAACATGATCTAAAAGAGGAAACATCTTCCACGGGACACTTTCATTGGAACTTATCGAGGTCGTCACTACTCCTCTCAGGTTGGGCTGGGGTCGGTCAGCATTAAACAGAACATGGACTTTGCCAAGTAGAAATATCGGCAATAAGTTCTCGTAGCTGATCTATGAGAAGCTTCAGGTGCTTGTTCTTCTCAACCAGCTCCTACATCAGGGAAACAAGAGCCGGTTAGAAATATTGGGGAAATAGCTGGAGATTTCTGAAATTGATGATGCATAGACTTGTCTAAGAGCAAAATGCCACTGTTGCATTGGGGTGTGAGAAGAATAAAGAGGACAAATTGACAGTGTGAACTGTTGAGGAAGGAACAATACCCTAGCTGCAACTTAGAAAGACTCACAGAAAAGGACCTCCAAAACAAGTTCTAAATGAAGCAAAAACTAGCTATCATAGAGTGAAAATGGATGATCTCGAACCACTTGAAAATGAAAAAGAAGTAAATTCTCAGATACCTTTTTTAGATTCGAGGCTTGTTCTTCTAACCTCTCCACTTCAACTTGGTCCACAAACGGTATTGAACTGCTTATAGAAGCACCAGGATCAAATGATTTAGCCTGCAAGTAGAAGAGATGACTGAGTCAAACAAAACCAACATGCTTCGGCTGGCTGAACGATACAGCAGAGATCTTAACCCCCCCACCCTTCTCTCCCCCCAGTGATATGCAATGCAAAAATACCTGATCCTGCTTTCCTCGGGAACATATGATATAATCAAACTTCTCTGAAGTTAATATGACTATTCTTGGAGGATTGAATTTCTCAGATAGTTTTCTTTTCCTGATTTTACTCTTTAGGATATCTAGCAACTGAAAATGCGAACATTTTCTTCCATGTGTATTTAGGATAATTTTCTCGATACACAAAAAAGAACACTACTCATATGCTGCTTCAACAAGGACTGGAGGGATCTGCCAATCCTTCCAGAGCGCACCAGACATCATCATCTAAAGCTAAGATTGCCATAGGAATCAAGCACCCCACAACATAACCAAGAAGCAGCAACCGCCTTTTGTACCCATCAATCAAGTTGTCACTGCTATATCTGGCACCAACTCTTTTCTCACCCTTTCGCTAATCCGCAACATAACAAAGCGACAGGCAGCAGAAAGTATAGCCTAAATCGACTTGGTACCGGATATGCATAGGAGATCAGATCATGTGCCAATTAATTGGTCAGACTTACCTAGGATGCAATAGTCCAGTGACATCAATCCAGAGGTCAAAGGCCTAATGCTATGATTCTAAGACATGAGAGTGCAAAACAGAAGCGGTCATTCCTCAAAATCAAGATCCTCAAGTTCCTATCTGACAGTATCTATGACAGATTGAGTCATCTGTTTGAGCAAACGCACAAGGCATACACATTCAGCGGTCTCTTGTCTTTCTCCCGGTAGACTAATCCCCCTCCAGATGGACAAAAGTTGGCCACTTTCGAAAACCCTAACGCTTCGGAAGAGCCCGTGATTCAAACTACACTCCCGCAAACCAGTTCCTCGAAGAAGCAAAAGGGAAAGGGAAAGAAGGCGAGGGAGGGACCTTGTGAGAGGAGGGGATGGCGGCGAGGACGGCGCGGAGGGAGGCGACGGAGCTCTTGTAGCGGAGGCGAGCCTCGTCGAGGGCTCCGCCGCCGCCGCCGCCACCGCCGGGGCCGGCGAAGTCCAAGTGGTGGGAGGAGTCGGAGGAGGAGTCGCCGTTAAGGAGGAGGGGCCCGTTGGAGGCGGGCGCGGCGGAGGCGGGAGCGGCGGCGGAGGGGCCGGAGGCGGGGGCGGAGGAGGACCAGAGGGCAGGGTTGCAGAGCTCGTCGTTCATGGAGGAGAGGATGTGGAAGGCGGACTCGATGGTGTCCTCGAGGTGCTTCTGGCCTTCCACGGCCAGCTCCTGCGTCGACTTTGGGCTCCCGGCGGTCCTCTCATCCATCTCCGGCCGCCGGCGGAAGCAGCGGTCAAGAGAGGTACGGCGGCAGACGACGACGAGGAAGAGGCTCCGAATCCGAAGGGTCTCGACGCCCAGGCTTCTTTGCTGCTGCCTTTTCTTGTGCAACTGCAGATCATGTCACCGCGGCGCAAATATTCAAAAAAAGAAAAAGAAAATGAACTTATACAAATAACTTTAATTTTTTTTTAATCACGGGAAAATCCAAACTTATATGTGTATAACATATGTGCTTTTTATTTCATTTTCATTCAAGCTATATTAGTGACATTGATATTTATTTAGAGCTTTTTATGGCATAAAAAGGGACACGAAGGGTCTTTAGTGACATAGAACAAATTACAAGCATATATATCACAATGAACATAATTTGGACTCTTTCTTTTCTTTTTCTTTTCTTTTTTTTTTCTCTTTTTGATAATAGCATCATTAATTCTAGAATTTTAGCAGATTCCTAATTCTCAATCTTGTAATTTACTCAAATTATGTAGGTCTCTTTTCCATTGGTTCTTTGATAATATTTGAGGGATTGACGCAAAAAATAAGAGAGGTTAACACCACGTTTGTTTTCACAATAAAATGAATGATTTGGGAAATATTTTCAAAAAAAATGATTATTAATATCACCTGAAATAATTAACAAATGAGAAAATGGTTTACTGTCAACTATAATTTCTATTAAACATTTCGGGGGTTATGAAAATATTTATAATTTATTCATTTTTATAAGCGACACAAATGATTATTTTTAAAAATATATATTTCAAAATCTAAACGCATCATAAATGCCATTCTAATATTCTAAATAAATTTGATTGAGGAGCAAGCACCCATCTAAGTGATTTTATTTTCTCTTTAGTCATGCTTATTAACGAATGATAGAAGTACCATATAAGTATAAATCTATAATTTTTGTTATCATAAGAAAAAAAATTAGGGGTAAATGTATGATGGTACATGAGATTTGAGATTTGTAGTGATTTTTTCGCTTTTCAAAATACTATTTAGGCTTCACGAGAAAATCCACGGTGGACATGTCACCGACCATTCATCTCTGAACTTACAAAATCTATACCGAGTAATTTCGTTGCTAGAAGGTCGATTGCGCAGGTACAAAAAGAGATAGATGAGCGGCGGAGGATCGGCAGCGCCACAATCCACGTGAGATGATTGGGTGGCGGTGCTGCGGTTGCTGGAGCGGGAGTCGTCCCATCATCATTCCCGGCCCTCTCCCTCCCTCCTCCGCCACCACCACCGCCTCCACCGCCGCCGCCGCCGGCGAATCAAAGGCAACACCCCAGAAGAACCGCCTCCACATTGCTGGGCTCGTGCCGTTAGCTCTGTCCCTGACCTTCGCCTTCAACTCACCCGCACCGTCCCTGGCCATCCCTTCCCTCAGCTCTCCCTTTGCTTCCCCTTCCCCTTCGCCTTCCCTGCCCACCACCCCTTTCTCTCAGTCCAAGGACCTCCCTTTGGGTCTCCAGGACGATGGGTAATTGTCGGCCATGGCCTTCCTCTCCTCTCCCTTCCTCTGTTTTCCTCCCACGTTCGTTGCTCAAAGTGGGTCTGTTGTTTGTCGTCTGTTTCTCGCAGGAAAATCAGGCCTTGCCCCTCTGTCAATCCGGGTTGCATATCTTCCAACCCCAAGTCCTCCTCTTTCGCCTTCCCCTGGAGTATCCCCGAGTCTTCCTCCGGCGACCCCCTCCTGGTTTCTCCTTCTTGCCCTCTACTTTGACTTTCACTTCACTTGCCATAGCTGCATTTCGGCTTTATCCTACTACTTTCAATGTTTTCTTGCAGAAGTTAAAAGAAGCCATCCTTCAAACCCAGAAAAATCCCACGTTTGTGGTCATTGAAGATACCCCTTACGGTATGTACTCCTGCTCTGCCTGAATTCACCTGCCTTGTAGCAATGCTTCTGACGTATCATTTAGTAAACATGCAACCAGTTGGCACATAAGTCAATGCCCTCTCGTCTCATCTCTGCGTTTCATTCAAAGCATTGCGTATTTGACGAATTAATCTCTCCTTAACACAGGCCAATATTTGCAAGCTGAGGTTGATGGAGGATTCGGCCGGGATGTGCTGGAGTTCCTGGTAAGAGGAGATGTGGTTGCTTACAGGTGTATGGCCGCTAAAGTAACCTATGTCTACCCCTTCACTACCGCTTTGGGGGATTCAAAGGGGCAAGAAGAAAGATTGAAGAATATCGCGGACCAGTTGGGATGGTATGCTCCCAGTTTTGATTCCATGGATTAGGAGATTCCAAGAGATAGTTAGTTCAAACCAATTTTTTCTTGTCCCGCTCTGTGTGTGGGATCAATATCGAGTCAACTAAATACTGTCTCTGCACATCCTTGTTCATGTTTAATTTGTTGTGTCTATGCTTCCAAGGCAGGGCACATCCTGAGCTCAATTATACGATTGTAAAGGTGGTACTTTTATTTTCGCCCTCAGGGAGAAGTTGCCTCCTCTGCTTTGTTCACTGTCTGCATCAGCATCTTGCGTCTTGCATACCACTAAAATGTCTTTTCTCCTTACATCCTAAGAACCTTTACTCAACCGGAACAGTATATGTAGCAAGCATAGAACACTTGTTTGTAGCTAGGAGAATGATTGTAGAGTAAAAAAGTCAGTCACAGCCGGCTGATTTAGACCAAGAACTGCCATGTTTGCAGCATTTCATCCTGCAACTATTGTTGCTTTTAATTGATCGTCTCTTTAAGATTAAATGAGGCTAAAGTTTGGTTCAGGTGGATCATAATTACCCTCATTTGTGAATGCACTTAGCTGAGATGGTACCGTTTGCTAAACTCGATGAAGTGTAACAGTGTAATTAAACTCTGAGGATTAACGCTACTCCTTATTTATGTCTCTTAGAGTCCTTGTGATGTTAATCTCAGAGTTCCCACTTATTGCAAATGATTCCATGTTATGTTGATTTCTTTGATGCGGAGGGAAGAAGTATATAAGAAAGGACTTTCCGACATTCTAGAGGGGGGGGGGGGGGGGGGGGGGGGGGGGGGGGGGTGGACAGAGTGGACTTTTGGGAGTCTTTCTTAAATTTCGAGGTAGAGACTTCGCCTTTGCTGCGACTTTTCAGGAAAATTAGGTTTATTCCTTCATTGTCTGTATCATTGTGCCTGAAACCATATGCAAACGAGGCCACCATTTGTTCTATGTTTGCTTTCCCCTCCACCCCAGCTGGACTTTCACTTTGGTGTCCGTGTTTATAACAACATTACTGCTTATTTTGAATTAGTTAGGCATATTGTCTTGCATGCATAGCCGGGACTGTAGCGTCCATACAGATGCGCTTGTCCTTGAGTGATGGGAGAAGAGGAAAGGAGGGAGGGGGAGGGGGGGGAGGGGGGTTGTTGATTACAGTCCAGCATGTGATTCAGCTATTGGCTTAAAAATGACCAGGTAGTTTCTCGCGTCCCTGCAGATGGAAGGGGGGAATTTTAGATTGCTCCTGGTGGTAGCAAACGATTGTTTTATTAGATCTTCAACTCCCAATGCATTGTGATCTAACATACAATGTTCGAACTTTGGATGACTGAAAGATGGTAGTTTCACCCTTCGACCTATTCTTCCAATGCCCTGTAACACGAAGCTTTATGGAGGTGTGGACCTTGGAGCCTCAAATACAGAGAGTTAGCCTATAGAGAACATGGAAGACATGGTCACTATATTCCTCAACAGGACCTTCGATATGCTCAGAGATCACGTCAGCAGGGTTGAACTCAACGCCTTTGCAGCAGTAACATGTACGAGTATTGCCAGGTATGGAATGAACGCGCCCACAGAGAAGCTAGCGCCTGCATGTTGAAGGTCTCTGGAGAGTTGAACCGACTCTTTAAGGAGTAATTCTGATGCCATCAAAGAAAGGGTATAGCAAGGCCCGGCAGTGCTACCGTGTTGAAGACACAGTTTCGGGCTCCACCTCCGCTGGAGCATCTAGAGCTTTGATTGCGATGCCCACTTGTCAACGAGGAGAGGGTCCGTACTTGGTATATGCCGGTGAGGGATGAAGGGGGCGGGTCAGTCCGGGCTGGGGACCAAGAAAATGAGTTGGAAGGATGTACTCTACTTGCACAAAACTGAGGCAATTGCCCCTTGCTCTGAAGATAAATCCAAGACAACTGCCGCTGCTCGGTCATCATAGAAGGAGATTACATCAGTTTGATAGATTAATTAGTTAAATTAATTAATCAAATTACTGCCTAAGAAAAGAATTTCCTTACTTTAGTTTGATATAAGGGACCAATCTTCATATTCTGTCGTACTTATTCACTAGCCCAAGTTCAACTAAATTGAAAAAGTGAGAATGGTTTTTGGGCTACTACTTGTAGCAGCATTGGCAAGTGCAAAGGCCCATGGAAATCCTAGACAAGGCACGGGCTTTCGGTCGCAAGATTCAGAATAAACGAAAGATAAAAAAATGAAAATCGATCTGGACAGCTCTTAAACATATTTCTTTTTCCTCTTTATATTAGACCGGGGACGGTGTTGACCGAAGATTAGTGAATTAACAAATAAGACGAGGCACCGCACGTTCTTTATTTCAATGCGGAAAATCAACGTACGAATTTAATACGAGATTTGAGGATGGGATGGGATGGGATGGGATGTGTGTAAAGATGAAGAGCCGCGTTGAATTTTCCTCACGTGGGGCGAGAAAGGTAGACTTCCAGTTCTACTCCCAAAACATGCAGCCCACGTGAGACGACATGTCGCCGTCAAAATGGCCGACAGGTGACGAGAATACAAAATTCCAAACAGAACGGCTCCCTAACGTGCGCGAATACGTATCAGCTCCTGATGATACGTCCCTGATTTGATTCCCCTATTTCCTCGGAGAGCCTGCAGTCAAACTAAACCCAATTAAGCAAGAGAAGCACCAGCAGCAGGAGCCGCCACAGATTGTACGGATAAAAAAGAGTTTTACCGAGGTGACAGTCTTTGAATTAATATAAAAATAATAATTCATGGAACATAAATTTTTAAAAACGTAAGTCTCAAGATAATTTATAATTAGTTATTATTATTTTTTATTGTTTAGAATATACCGTTATCCTTGCGTGTGCGTATTAAACACTATCACCTAAAAGCAACAAAAAATTGGACATGTGTGCCGACTTGCGTACATCTATGGATCTTACAGGTTCCATTTGAGGCTCACATCGTCCACGATACACGCATGGGGGCCCACGCACCTGATGTGCAGCTTTGATTTTTCTTCTCTGTTTTTTTTCCTTTGGGGGAAACGGGTTGGTTGAGAGAAAGTGATAGGGGTGCCAGCTATCGATCTATCTATCATAGCCGAATGTAAAAAGTGGTCGATGCAATCTCTTTGACTAAAAAAGAGAGAAGAGGGGCAAGCCGGCACGGGCACTGTCCTGCTAGGGCGAAAGGCCATCATGGATGAGGCCGACGGCTCTGATCACGGGCTGCTCCTGTCTGGGGTGGACAAATGATGTAGTGACGTGGAGCCTGGCATCTGCGCATGTGGGTCGTGGAGTTAATTAATGGCAGGTGACCCTCGAAAGAACTCCCCCCTTATCATCATGCCGAGTTACCAGTGCTGTGTCTGAGTTCACGACATGGAGAAAACGAGGAGGTAAACGAGCGGATCGATATACGTCCAGGTCAGGAATGTCCCCATGACAGTGACTGCTCCTTGACCACGCCTCGCTTCTCTCTCTCTGTCCTCTCCTCCTCATCATCATCGTTCTATCTCCAACCGCAGCATTTATGTACGTTCATGTTAATCTCCACTTATCTGGATCTCCCTGACTGCGAACCATGATGCGGGTATACGAGAAGCTGAGCGAATTCTACGGCAACAGATGGCTGGTGTTCGTGTGCGCCATGTGGATACAGTCGTGCGCCGGGGTGGGCTACTTGTTCGGCAGCATCTCCCCGGTGATCAAGAGCGCCATGGGGTATACCCAGCGGGAGGTGGCCATCCTCGGGGTGGCCAAGGACTTGGGGGATGCGATCGGGTTCGTGGCGGGAGGCCTGTGTGAGGTGTTGCCGATTTGGGTGATATTGGCCATTGGGGTGGTTCAGAACTTTGTTGGGTATGGCTTGCTCTGGCTCATTGTCATTGGTGTCTTGCCGTCTTTGCCTCTCTGGGTGGTCAGTCTCTCTCTCCCCTTTCATCTTCTCTTCACTTCTTTTTCTTGTCAATGGGGTGTTGGCTCGTCGCTTTGATTTCTTGCCTGCTGTAATGCTTATTCCTTGTGATCTGATCCCCTGTAATTGTTGGGTTTTCCTTCTCTTGAATGGCCACATATCCCAGATACTGTTGCTTAAGGTGTAACTTGCTATTTCGTTAAAATTGATTTTTGGCTGCTAAAACTGAGATGAATTCCCTTAGGACTATGTAGAAAAGTGCTCTACTGAGAGTGTGATCCTACAAGGCATTCCTTTTCTGGACATTAGAACTGTGCTTAGTTCAGATCCAGCATTGAGGTGCCTTGCCTCAATGACATGTTGATCGCAATGACACCCTGCTGATCGTCTCATGGACGGTCAATGCATTTGGCTTCCTCTAAGGTAGATCTTTGTGCTTCCACACTGTTTTGATGGTTCAGCAAGTTTCCTGGGACACATGATCTGGAAAGCTATATAGCAGACTAGTGATGCAAATCTAGAAGCCTGATTGCTGTCGATTCACAATGCTGAAGTTTGGACAGTTTAAAACCCAATTCTATGGCTTATTGATCGAGGCTATCTTTGCACCATGGATTAACTTACTCCTTCCGCCATCCATGGTTCAACTTGTCCCGGCAATATTAATCTATGTTCCTGAGAGTTGGTTACTGGAATAGTCCGTGGAAAAAAAAAAAAAGGCTTTACTTTTCCTACTTATGGAAGGTGTTCTAGGCATGTTGCAACTGTAAGAGATGTCTACTCTTGAGTAAATGGTAGATGTTTCCTATGATGTGTTGTTGATGGCGTGTCGGTAGATTCAATGTCTGTAATGATGGCTCGACAAATTTAATCTGCAAGGCTGACACAAATGGTCATTGAAAATAGATGCATTTGTATACAATGTTGTACTGTCGGGACTACATCAAGGAAGAAAGGATTCATTTGTTCTAGTTCCCGTAATTGATAAATTGCTGGTACCACGAGAAGCTAACAATGGCTAGCTGCTTAAGTAGCTCACTGAAATTTGCAGCTGCATTGTGCTAATTCAAGTGTCCGGATTGATATATTTGCATGCATCATTAGCAGTGAAGGACCTTTTTCTTTTGTCTGGGCTTCTGATCCTGCAGTACAACTATGCCCTCCATCCCCCTTCAGTAACCAATTTCGTAACTCTATTTCAGTATGTTGTGAGTGAAGATTCCTAGCATCGTCAACAATGATTAGTTCAGAAACTTAACCCATGTCTCCGCCTTAAACTGAAATTCTTTTAGTTTCAGCTTTTTCTAGGAACAATTGCCTGTGAGATCCAGGCTGTCTCGCCTTCTGTCTTCAATATTCTCTGTGGATGTTTTGCAAGGCACAAATATTCATACTGCTGGTCAATCGTGCATCAATCATGGACTTAACTATTTATGTATTCTCGCAGTAAAAGAAGGACATCTGTGATTCCATTTGGAAGGCACTGTTGTTTCTTCACTATTGTCAGGTTGACTGTCTTATTCTCATATAAAGTAGAAATTAAGTAAAAACATCACCTACATACTGAGTAATTCAAGATCTTTGACGTTATGTTCATATATGCCTTTCTAAAAGTCATTAACCAAGTCTTATTTTGCAGCTCTGCATCTGTGTATTTGTGGGAACAAATGGCGAGACGTACTTCAATACAGCAGCTCTCGTGTCATGCGTTCAGAACTTCCCCAAAAGTAGAGGTCCTGTTGTGGGGATACTGAAAGGATTTGCTGGGTTGAGTGGTGCAATTTTGTCTCAGATATATTTGATGATCAATGCATCCAGTGAAGCGTCGCTAATTTTTATGGTTGCAGTTGGGCCATCAATCGTTGTCATTGCCCTGATGTTCATAGTTAGGCCTGTGGGAGGTCATAAACAAATTAGGCCTTCTGACGGCTTAAGTTTTTCATTAATCTATGGTATTTGCCTCCTCCTGGCAGCTTATATATTGGGGATCTTGCTGGTCGAGGATCTAGTTGATATTAGTCAAGCTGTAATCACCTCATTTGCGGTGATTCTTATCATCATAATCCTCCTACCTGTTACCGTACCTGTTTTGTTGGTTTTCTTCTCCGAGCCAATTCCTCCAGCAGAGGAGAGCCTTCTTGCAGGGCAAGAGAAACCAGAACCCAGTAAATCTGAGCAAGATGGAAGTGAGGTCATTCTTAGTGAGGTTGAAGATGAGAAACCTGAGGAAGTAGACCAGCTGCCAGCATCAGAAAGGCAAAAACGAATTGCTCAATTGCAGGCAAAACTTTTCCAGGCCGCTGCAGATGGAGCCGTACGGGTAAAACGGAAGAAAGGCCCACGCCGAGGAGAGGATTTCACCTTATTACAGGCACTCATAAAGGCTGACTTTTGGCTTATCTTTTTGTCACTTGTACTGGCCTCTGGTTCTGGCGTGACTGTTATTGATAACCTTGGTCAGATTTGCGAATCACTCGGGTATAATGACTCTAGTGTATTTGTTTCTATGATAAGCATTTGGAACTTCCTTGGTCGAGTTGGTGGGGGCTACTTATCTGAGATCACCGTAAGGTGCTTTTAAAATCTCTGTTTTATCTGTTACTCAAGCTAGTTTTCCTTTCGCTGTTCTCATTATTGTCCCGAACACTAATTACCCTTTTTGTTCCATTTACCAGAAAATTCTCCCTCCCAAGACCAGTGGCTATGGCTGTATTCCAGGTTGTTATGGCAATTGGACTCTTTTACTATGCCATGGGTTTTCCTGGTGAGATATACGTTTTGACCGTGCTAACAGGACTCGGATATGGTGCCCAGTGGGCAATAGTGCCAGCTTCTGCATCAGAGCTATTCGGTTTGAAGAGTTTCGGTGCTTTGTACAATTTTTTTACTTTAGCAAGTCCTGCTGGTTCTCTTATTTTCTCTGGTGTCATTGCCAGTGGTATATACGACTACTATGCAGAGAAACAAGCTGCTCTTAAGAAGTTGTCTCTGGGATCTATGCTTCTGAATTCTCTTCAGGATGATGACTCACTTAGCTGCTCTGGTAACATATGTTACTCAATCACGTTTGGCATCTTGTCAGGACTTTGCATTGTTGCAATGTTCTTGAGCTTAATTGTTGTTTACCGGACGAAGAGAGTCTATGCCCAACTTTATGGAAATTCTCGCAGTTGAGTTTGTCCGATTCTTGGCCACTCTCACTTATTTTTGTGAAGAGTTCTTGTTCTTTGTCGTTGGACAGAAGAAGGCTAGGAATTGACAGTTTTAAGTGCGTATTCATCATTACGGATTTAGGGCTCTGCCACAAACTGTGCTGTTCAAAGTACATTTTTTTTGGTTCAGCTCCTGCACTTCTGAGGCCTTCGGCTCACATTGGGCTGAGATTTTCTTGGTGTAGTTTGTTATATAATATTCTTTGAGATCAATAAGAATGTTCAATTAGTTCATGGACTAGTAGTTGAAGCATTATTTTCTTCCCTTTTATCTGTAACAGGCTCCTCTGAATCTTCTTGGAAAATAAAATACCTTGTTAAATTCTTCTTTAACTTCTGATCTGTGCCTTTTCATTGCATTTATTTCTTTTTTAGGTTTAGTTATCGCTGTTATCTGAACAGTAGATGTCAAGAGGCAGATCGGTCTCCAGAAACTTCAAATGTTTCACTGAATATGCCAGATCGCGGTTTTCTAAGGCTGTGATTGATCTCATGACTTCTTACTTCCCATCAAACAAAGTTGCTGCTTCAAGCTACAATTTCCTTTTGAGAAATTTATGGAACAAGTCTTTCCACAAATATCTTAGGATGGAACATGGGTAGGCGACCTGTTGCATCTCCTGAAGCTTATGCTTCAGTTAACAATACTGGCGGTATCCATCGGAAGTCAGATTTTGGAATTCCTTGCAGTGTCAAGAACTTCAAATTGCAGTTCAAGTGCTCAAATTACAAGAAAAATAATCTATAACATCAAATCTCTAATTGTGGTTGTATGGCTAGATGTCGCACTGATGACAGCATTAGCAGACTACAACTCACTCAAAGAATCTGATCTGTTCATGCTTCAGGACTCCAAATGTCTCCTATCCTGATAAACTGATGAAAAGGAGTCTCGTATATTATGTTCAAGTTATTAACGAGAAGAGACCGTCAGATTAGACCTGCAAACACATACATTCTACTCTAAACAACCAGACCCAATTAGTATTCAATCAACAAACGGCTGATGTGGTAACCTGGCCGAATGACACAGGTCCTGGTGGACATTAGTTGTAGTATTGGCTTATGCAGGTTCCAGGATGATTATGAAGAGACACCATCCATCTTTACATCTGCACAGGCAGCTGCTCATCTGCAACTGAACTGTCATGTCATACTCTTGTGTCCGGTCCCTCATGTGCGTATTCTCGCGTCAACTTCCGGGGGGCAATTGATCACATCACAATCACCGGCTCGCCTGTCCAAACAATGGTAAGATGGCCGAACATCGAGAGGAAGATGGCTGTGATGTACCCGGTAAATCAAGATGACGGGTGAGCCGATCTCACAAGGATGAAACAACGGCAGAAGTCCAAAGACAAGTCTTATAATCAAGTAGGACGACACTTAAGCCATAACTTCAAAAAGCACAACTTAAGTCTGCCACTTTTTTTTTTTTCGAGTGGGTGACTTAAGTGCCACCTCCGGCGACCTTACGGAAATCCTACGTGCAATATTTTATTATTATTTTTTTTGCCTGGCTCGCCGGAGCTCAAATCAAAGATAAAAATTTAAAAAATTTAAAAAAAAAAGAAAATTTTAAAAATTTTAATTTAAAAAAAAATTAAAAAATTTAAAAAATAAGAAAATTTTAAAAATTTTAATTTTAAAAATTTTTAAAAAATAAGAAAATTTTAAAAAATTTAAAAAAATTAAAAAAATAAGAAAATTTTAAAAAATTTAATTTTAAAATATTTAAAAAATTTAAAAAATTTTTAAAAAAAAAAAGGGGGGTGGGAGGTCGAACGGCGGCCGAGGGCCGAGCCCTTGCCGCCGCGCCTCCCCCCGTCACCGGAAGGGCCGGCGACGGAGTGGGGAGGGTCGGCCGAGGTTGCGGCCCCCGCCGAGGGGGCGGCGAGGCCGGCCGACCGGGCGGCGAGGGCCCGTGAGCCCTCGCCCGATCCTGGGGCGAGGGTCGCGGCCTCGCCGCGATCCGGCAAGGGCTCGTAGCCCTCGCCGTCGGTCGGCCGGGGCCGCGACCCGGCGGACCCTCCCCCTCCGTCGCCGCCCCTTCCGGCGACGGCGGGGAGGCGCGCGGCGAGGGCTCAGCCCTCGGCCCGCCCGTTCGACCTCCCCCCTTTTTTAATTTTTTTTTAATTTTCTTAATTTTTTAAAACTTTTAAATTTTTCTTAATTTTTAAAATTTTCTTAATTTTTTAAATTTTCTTAATTTTTTAAATTTTCTTAATTTTTTAAATTTTTTAAATTTTTCTTAAATTTTTAAATTTTTTGAATACTTTATAATTTAATTAATTTTTATATTATTATTTACACGTGTATATGAAAAGCGGCGTCGTTTTTGCGTTTTCTCGCCAC
Organism: Eucalyptus pumila; assembly: GCA_016097595.1. Classification (NCBI taxonomy): domain Eukaryota; kingdom Viridiplantae; phylum Streptophyta; class Magnoliopsida; order Myrtales; family Myrtaceae; genus Eucalyptus; species Eucalyptus pumila. Next base: position 295,527 of record CM027847.1, read on the forward strand.
GTCGGCGTCAAGACAAAACGATTTTTTTTAACTAAACTCGCATGGGAAAATCGCCACGTCACCATTTACGGATTTTCGCCGGAGTGGACTTAAGTGTCCATTTTACTCCGATAATAAGACGGCTTAAGTGTATCATTTTAAAGTTATAAGACTTAAGTGTCGTCGTCGCAGTTAAGCATACAGACTCAGGGTGTCCTCACCTCACAGACACCTATGCATGTAATCTTCAAGAACACATCAATGCCTGGGAAGTGAAATAATGAAAGACAGTTTTGCATATTTTAAGGATTGTACGTTGCAAGAAAATGAGTCTGCACTATTTGACACTATGAACAACATTATTCTTATTTTCATAATTGTCATTACTGCTATTATTAACACTTTCCACTAGCTAATAAATTGTATTTTTTATATATAATTTTTTTTAATATATTTAAGGTTGGAATAAAGGGGGAGAAGAATCTGCCATGTTCATAGGCCACCTCCCCTTCTGGCGATGAGCGATGGAATGCAACAAGGAGGAGGCTCTCCGGGCGATGGAGATCGCCGAGCGGAAGCTGTCGGAGTCCGACGTCGACGGCGCCCGCAAGTTCGCCGGCAAGGCCCGGAGCCTCTACCCCGCCCTCGCCGGCCTCCCCCAGCTGGCGGCCACCCTCGACGTCCACGCCGCCGCGCGGCGGGCGATCGACGGCGAGCCGGACTGGTACGGGGTCCTCGGCCTCGATCCCTCCGCCGACGACGAGGCGATCCGGCGGAGCTACCGGCGGCTCGCGCTCCTCCTCCATCCCGACAAGAACAGGGCCGCCGGCGCCGACGGGGCGTTCAAGATTCTCTCCGAGGCCTGGAGCGTGCTGTCCGACAAGGCGAAGCGGTTCGCGTATGACCTGAAGCGCAATTCGATGGCCCGCAGCAACGGGAAGTCCGCGGCGGCGGCGGCGGCGGCGGGGGGCCGGCAGAATGGATTCCACGGTTTTCCAGGTACGCATCGGGATTACAATGCGAGGGATTGGAGGAGGGCTTCGGCTTGTCCTTATCAGAATGCGAGTGGAGGTGGGGATTGGAGGGGCGGTGCTGCTGTTCATGGGGTTCACACGTCGGCTTATGCCCCTCGGGATTACAATGCTGGGGACTGGCGGGGTGCTGCCGATGCTAATTATGCTCCGGCCACTCCTCGGACGACATTCTGGACGCAGTGCGGTGCTTGCCAAATGAAGTATGAATACCTGATCCGCTACCTCAATCAGCAAATTCTCTGCCCCAGTCCTGGCTGCCGTAAACCCTTTGTGGCCATCGAGATTCCACCTCCACTGGTAGATGGACATAGGTTACCTGATTCACAGGCTTTTTTTGAAGCACAACAGTATCCTTATAGAATGAGAAATCATGGGTATGCATCGGTGAGGGGGCCAACTTCTGCCCCAAATGCGGGTTCAACAAGCTTCTCTGGTACGCACTTGCCGCCAAAGTTTGGTTCTTCCTTTGGCACATTACCCAAATTCGTCAGTGATAGAGGTGCCCCTGCACCTGCATCATATGCTCCTCAAGCTTCAGGTGTGTTTGAACCTCTGTTTCGGCACCGGAAGAGAGGCCGTAGGGAGGGAGCAGCTGCAGTTCAAGAGGAGTATGGCGAGAGGATTCAAATGTCTAAGAAGGCTCGAAGTGGTTCAGTGAGAATGTCAGCTGATGTTAGTACCCCAGGAACTGATTGGATGGAAAAAAGGAAAGTTGATGAGGGTGGCATATATAAGAAAGTCTCGGAGGGTGCAAGTCAAGCAGCATTTGCAAATAGTAGAGGAGTTGTAACAGGAAGTACGTCTGGACTTCAAAAGGGACCCCTGGATCGGGTGAGGGGAAATTTCAGTTTAATTAATCGGTTCGACGGCTTGAGGGATCTTTCTCCACTAGAATTGCGAAATATGCTGATACATAAAGCAAAAAAAGAAATTCGTAAGAAGCTTGATGAGTGGAGAGTTGAGAAAGAACTTTCAGTTGAGCAAGGGGAGGTCAAGGAGAAGTATGGGAAAGTGCAGAAGGCTCCTGCAAGTGGTGCTAAGACCAGTCCTGTTAAGCACAGGGAGCATGTGGATGGTAAGGACAGAGTTCGGTTGGAAAAGACTTCCCATTCTATTTCCAATGTCGAATCTGAAGTAGAGAACTTTGTCCCTATGCAAATGCTTGTTACAGACCCAGATTTTTATAATTTTGACAAGGATCGGACAGAGGATTCATTTGGCAATAATCAAGTCTGGGCTGCTTATGATGATGATGATGGGATGCCCCGTTACTATGCTCTGATCCACACTGTCATATCATTGAAACCATTCAAGATGCGCATAAGTTGGCTTGGTTCCAAAAGTAACCAAGAACTTGGCCCTATGTGTTGGGTTGGATCTGGCTTCCCAAAGACCTGTGGGCATTTGCGAATAGGGAAATCTGTTGTTGATGACTCCCTTAATGCTTTCTCGCATAAGATGAAGTGGACGAAAGGTGCAAGGGGCTTAATTCAGATTTATCCCCTGAAGGGAGATGTTTGGGCTGTATATAGGAATTGGTCTCCCGATTGGAATGAGTCAACTCCAGATGAAATAATACACAGCTATGATATGGTTGAAGTGACTGAAGATTATAGAGATGAGCTTGGTGTTACTGTTGCTCCACTCATCAAAGTTTGTGGCTTCAAGACTGTGTTTCAGAAGCATCCAGATCCTAGGAAATTATGGACGATTCCAAGGGAGGAAATGTTCCGATTCTCTCATCAGGTCCCTGCTCACTTGCTTACAGGTCAAGAAGGTGTAAATGCTCCTAAAGGATGTTGGGAGCTTGATCCTGCGTCCACACCTTTGGAACTTCTTCAAGTGGTAACAACTGATAGCAGAGGAATGGATGCCAAAGTGGATGTTATGGCCAATGTTACGGTGAAGGGAATGAAAGCCAAGGAAGAAGTGATGCTGGTGTACAAGCGTAGACTAAAAGGGAAGCGGTCATGACACATTTAGTATATTTTTGCATGCTTTTGGGCCATATCAGCTGCTTAGATTGGATAGATCGATGTGTAGTTTTGGAATCGAGGAGATGGAGGAGGAGAAGGGACAGCACTGAGACCACAACAATGTGAACTAATCACCTAAGGAGTGTGGTGCTTCTACTATCTCATGCAGCATTTTTCAGATAGCCATCTGATATTGGTAGTTAGTAGTAATTCTGCAAATTCAGCTCGTAATTATTGTTTGATGGAAATTCACGATTTTGCTCAAGGTCAGAGATCTTCAGAAGAAAAATTTTCAGCTTCATAGTAACTTTGAGGATAGTTTGATTTCTTTACTAGGATTAGCTAATTAGTTGCTTTTCTTGTGAAGATATCTGATATCCGTCATTAATGCTTTCTTAGAGGAACAGGGATAACAAAGGTGGCCAACTCTGTATAATCTGGCTTCACCTTTACTTTTAACTTTTTTTGTATTCATGTTGCTGAACTAAGGTTCCGATGTATAGATATTCATTTTATATATGACCTTTTCCCTACCTGCTCCTAGCAGCTTATATATTTTGGATCTTGCTCACTGGTCAGGCCTACTTTTGCACCGTTCATTAATGTATTCTTGCCACCATCTGTGGTTCTACTGTTGTGTTGTTGCTGATCTAGATTCTCAAGGACAGACTACTGTACTAATTCATGGAATATATTGACTTTATGCACTAATAGAAGGTACTTTTAGTGAGTTGAAAGAGATGGATCTTTTCTATTCTAAAAGTTAATGGTAAGTCCTTCTTATGATGTGATCGTGTTGGCATTGAACTTAATATGTTTGACCATAGTTAAATTGTGCAATCGATGAAGAGGGTTATTCAAAGTCGAAAAATTTCACATACAACGTTCTGCCTGTTATGATTCCATCAACAGCATTCACTGCAGAGGCAGAATGCCTCACAAGAGAGCAATAATATTTGTATTGGCTAATTTGTCACATGGCCTCAGTATAAATTGATTCCGCTTTTTAATTCCTGCCGTTTCCATTAGCTAAAATCATTTTCCATGATGTAAGTCAATTTTTTTTTTTTAATCCTTCTCCTGCATCAAGTTCATCAAGCTGGTCCATGCTTGAACTCTTTTGGCAAGTATCATGGCGCTACAGACCTTTTTGTTTTGTCCAGTCTTTTGATCCTACAGTACATTGATGTGCTTCGCCCCTTAATTTACCATTTTCTTCTCTATTTTGGGATGCTGTGAGTGAAGATGCCTAACAAGTTAGTTCAAAAACTTAGCCTGCTTAGCTGCCTAAAAGCACATATCTTGTGGCTTTAGCTGTTTTACGGAATGTTTAACCGTGAGATCCTAGGCCGTGCTTGTTTCTGTGGATGTTTTGCAATGCACAACTGTTTGTGCTATCGGGTGAGGGTGCAACTTATTCACCAATTCTTGCTGTAGAAGGAAACCTTGCTTCTATTTAGAAGAGCATGTTGTTTCCTCATTATTAGAAGGTTTATTGTCTTTTTCATAAAAACTAGATAAAATAAGTAAGAACATCATAGATTTATTAACTTAAGATCTGAAGTTACTTCATATGCTGTTATGAGTCAAAAACCAAGTCTCGTTTTGCAGATCTGCCTGTGTATTTGTGGGATAGATGTTACTTTGATCCAGCAGCTCTTGCTTTATTTGTGTGGAACTTCCCAAAGTTAGAGATTCCTCTTGTGGGGATACTAAAGGGGTTTGCTGGGTCGAGCAGCCTGATTTTGTCTCAGATATGTTTGATGATTGACATTCCCGGCAAAGCATCCCTAATTTTTACAGTTGCTGTTGGGCCCTATTCTGGCCACTGCCCCTATGTTCATCATTAGACCTGTAGAGGGTCACAATCATAACAAGATAGCTTGATGGTTCATGCTTTTCATTCACCTAAGCATTTGCCTCCTCCTGGCAGCTTATATATTGGTAATCTTGCTGGTGGAGGATCTAGTTGATATTATTCAAACTGTGATCACATTATTTCTGTTGATTCTTATCATTAAGATTCTGCTTAGCTGGTTTTCTTCTCTGTGCCAATTCCTTCAGCAGCACTTCTCTTAGGCAATGAGAACAAAAACCAGGTAAATCTGAGCAAGAAGGAAATAAGGTTGTTCTTAGTTAGGTCAAAGATGAGAAACCTGAGAAGTGGACCGGCTGCTGGCATCACAGAGGCAAAAACGAATTGCAATGCAGGCAAAACATTTCCTGGAAGCTGCAGCAGCATCAAGAGTAAAATGGAAGAAAGGCCCATGCAGAGGAGAGGATTTCACCTTGTAGCAGGCACTCATAAAGGCTGATTTTTGGCTTATATATCTATATTCTAAGTAGTGGCCTCTGGTTCTAGTGCAACCGTATGATAATCGTGGTAAGATTTGTGAATCATTGGGGTTTAGTGACTAGTATTTTGTTTGTATGATAAACATCTGGATCTTCTTCGGTTGAGTCTGGGGATGCTGCTTACCTGAGACAACATACGGTGCTTTCAAAATCTCTGTTTTATCAGTCACTTAGAGCTAGTTTTCCATTCATACTCTGAACTCTAGTTACCTGTTTTGGTTCCATTTACCAGAAATCCCACTCCTAGGGCCACTGTAGACCTGGTTGTTATGGCCATTGGACTCTTTAACTATGTTATTTGTTTGCCAGGCAAGATTTACGTTCTGACTGTTTTAATAGGAACTGGATATGGGGACAACTGGGCAATAGTGCCAGTTTTGTGTCAGAGCTATTTGACTTAAATATTTTGGATGCTTTGGTGATTTCTGTACTTAGCAAGCCCTTCTCGTTCTCTAGTATTCTCTGGAGTAATTGCCATTGGTATGTACAACTTCTATGCAGATAAGCAAGCTGCTCTTAATTGGGAGACTTCAAGGTCTATGTTTTGCATTTCTTCAGAACGATGACTCACCTGCTCTGGTAACATGTGTACTCTCTCTCCTTTGGCATCTTGTTAGGACTTCACATTGACTAATGGCCTTGAACTGAGTTCTCTGATACTGGACCAAGAACATCTATGCCTGATATTACAGGAAGTTCTGCAGTTTAGTTTCTTTAATTCTTGTCTAATCTCACCAATGTCTGTGAAGAGTTCCCATTATACATTGATGGGCAGAAGGCTTGTGGGGTTCTGCAACTAAGCATACTGTTCTAAATTCATTTTATAGCCCCAATGCATTGAGGCTTTTGGCTTATTTTGGGCTGAGATTTCTGTCACATACCTTATCATATAAAACTTTTTCAGATCAATAAGTTAAGCATTATCTTATGCTTTTCTAGCAGTAGATACTTAGCTAAGTTTAATAGAGGAATATTTTTTGTGATAATATTAATATGTTGTATTGCTATTATTCTTCAGGAAATGTAAATTAATCTTTTTGAGCTCAGCTAAATTTAAAAAATAATATGATCAAATGTGACATCAAAATATTCCTATCTACTTTGTATTTGATAGAGCTAAGAAGCTACATGTGGCATTCTTTTATAGCACTTTGGTTTTCAATTGCCAGAGTGTTCAACTCAAACCTATTGTTATTGTTTAAACTCTTTGTTAGAAGTTGGGGAGGTCGACTCTTGCTTGTGGCTGGTTGTCAGCCATCACGGAGGCCCAAAAACTGACAGAGGGAAAAGGGAAAAAAAATATTTAAAAAGAAATATAAAAAAAAAAAGTCATAAAAAATTGCTAGATGTCAATGCCAACTATGCCACATAGGATAGTTGGCCTGTACGTTAGCAATTGTTGGCGAAAACTGGCCGGAATGCCTAAATTGGCAAATTATTAAAATGTTTAGGACTAAATTAGTCAAATTAAAAGGTTTAGGACTAAATTGGCATATATACGATAGGTTTAGGGTTTTTTTGTTTTTTTTGATAATTTTCCCGTAAAACTCTTATCCTTTCGTTATGTGTGCATGAGTAAGTATAGATCAGTTTGATTATAAACTACATTGTGTTTGCGAAATCACACCACAGTCTGGCTTAAGTGAACAGGTGTTTGAAAGAGAGATTTGCATGAAGATGAGAAGAGTACAAGCATTGCATTTATTGAGCTTCCCACTTCACCCAAATCCTGATTTGACCGTCTTAACTAATGAAATCTCTCTGACCAAAATAAATTAATGCAATCTCAATCCACGGGCCTAAGAAACTTACCTAGTTACCTTTTTTTTCCTCAAAAAACAAGTTATTGGCTAAAATAGGAAAATTGCTGTCTGTAGTACTTATCATGCCATACATGGAAATAGTACCTCATGTCATTTAAATTTGCCATTTGATTGACCAAAACATGGTTAGACCCAAAAAAATTAAAAAAAAAAAAAAAGCGATTCATCTTATGTAACTGTACCTTCTTGACTAGGAAAATGAGTAGGTTAAACAGAAGGGAGAAGATCATTAAAAAGGGCTCTTCACTTTTTAAGCCAAGACTTTAAATGCTGGCTCTGAAAAAATCTGTACTAACTAATTTGCCTATTTTGACAATGTTAATCATGGTTGACATATAAACAGAGGTAGGGTACCTATCCTGTCGATTGTAATAGAGAAATACTTACATACAGTGGAAAGGCACATAACCAGAGGTAGGGTATCTATCCTGTCGACTCTAATAGAGAAATACTTACATATAGTGGAAAGACACGTGACCAGAGGTAGGGTATCTATCCTGTCGATTGTAATAGAGAAATTCTTTTATACAGTGGAAATATATGTTGGGTTAGGTATCCATTCATCATACATAATTTTTTTCTTTCCAGATCCACAATTCTAGCAACATGCTCTTTGGTTTTGAATTGAGAGTTTTAGAGATAACCATTTTTCATGGGACGTTGCAACTGGTTGGCAGATCGAAGTAGTTGCAGAAATTGATAGAAAACAAGAAAAAAAAAAAATCTATTGGTGCTTCCCAAGTCCAAGAGTGGGTAAAAGTCTAGTCTTTGGATGAGGATTCTTTACTTTTGTTTGTTAGTTGAATTAATGATGGATTTATTTTAGAGTGAAAAATAATCTGCATATAGTTCCTCTACTAAATTTCTGGATTATTGTGGCGTCATTGGCGATGAGTACAAGAATGCTTTAAGATTTCTGCGACATGCTTATGGCTTTTCAACTATCATCCCATTACAGCTTGTTTGTGAGTCTACCTTCTTGCTTTGTCATGGTCTTGCTTAGGTGACATAATTTTGCTATATCTGAATTCCTACCCATCAAAGAAGAGTTCTTTGATGCCCTCATAGGCAATCACAGTTCATGAGGTGACTTGTGGCGATGTGATCCATTGTGTTCAATTTGCTTTCATGGCGAGAAACCAGTCAATTTGATCATTGTTGCAAGCTTTCTTTCCTTTTAGGATGGGAAGTAATGTTGATTAACGGTTGATCGTGTTTTAGCCAAAACATTACAAAATTTTTTTGCAAATTTGTTGCTCTTTTATGTGGACACCTGTAGATGATATAGAACTATAAACCGTTTGATTATGGATTGTGTTTTATCTCAATGATCATGCTTATTATGGAAGTTAGGTGCTTGTTCATATGGATTGCGATGATAGAATCATAATTAATTTTTATTTGATCATTTATGTGGATGCATGCTGATGGAATCATAATCATTAAAAATGGTGGATCATGATTTATCCTAACTGTTACGTAAATTGTGGAGGTTTGTTGCTGTCTACGTGGATGTATATCATTTGATCATTTATGTGGATATAAGAGGATGGAATCTAATTCATTAAAAACGATGGATCATGCTTTATCCTTAACATTATTCTTGTGGAAATTTGTCGCTTGTATAAATGGATCTACATCATTTTCTTGTCTGTGGACATATGCAGATGTGACTATAATACGTTAATAACTGCAGACATGCTTAATCCTGACCATATTGTTTTTATAGAAGTTTGTTGTGTGTATATGTGGATTTACATCACTTGATCATTGTTTGGTCATATGGATATCATTCAATTGTGTTTTGTTTGGCAACTTACGTGTTGCTCTACGTGTATATAAGTGCATTCAAGGAGCATAATCTGGTATTTTAGAATAGTTACAAAGTTGGAATCATTCTTGTGATATTAGACCTATAGTTTGGCATAAATATGGGGTTCTGCTGGTATATATATTTCTACTGATTTTCTGTTGGTTTAAGGCAGATTGAGCCTCTTGACAGTCAATGTAACATGGTTGTGTACCTAGTTTTTATGCCAATTATATTGTTTTGACATTAAGTTATTTTGATTGTACAGAGGAGGTAGAAGGAAGATTCAGCGGTATATAGAGCAGGGATCAACCAAACCGCTGAGAGATGGAATGCAATAAGGATTCCAACACTAGGGATGGTAAGAGTGCAGATGATGTCAATTGTGCTCCTCCCCGTCCTTTCAAGATGTCATTTTGGACACAGTGCAGTGCTTGTCGAATGAAGTTTGAATACTTATTATGCTACTTAAACAAGCCACTTCGTTGCTGCAATCCTAGCTGCCGTAAACCCTATGTTGCTATTGAGATTCCACCTGCACCAATAGATAGCATTAATTCATATAACTCAACGGCTTTCTCTGAAGTTCAACAATATCCTAATAAGGCATATGCATCAGCCAGAGGGCAGACATCTGACACCAATGCAGGTTCGACAAGTTTCTCTGTAATTTAGTTGCCGAAAATGCTCACTTCTTCATATGGAACATTAAACAAATTTGTAAGTGATAAAAATTGCCTTACTTCTGCATTATATCCCCCTCCCTCAGGAGTGTTTGAGCCTGTATTTCAGCATCAGAAGACGAGCCGTGAAGTGACAGCAGCTGCAGCCAAAGAGGAGTGCTTGGAGACGATTCAAATGTCCAAGAAATCTCTTAGTAAAGGAGTTGGTGCAGGAATTATGTCTGGATCTCGAAAGGGCCAACTGCAGCATAGGAGAAGGGTTAACTTCAGCAATATTAATCAGTTCAACAATCTGAGGGATCTATCTCCTACGAAAACACGAAATATGTTAATACATAAATCAAAGAAGGAAAGTTTGAAGAAGCTTCGTGAGTTGAGTAGCAAGAGATAAAGTGCAGATGGACTACGTTCTCCCCAACCAAAGGTCAAAAAGAAGTGGGGGCGAAGAGCAGATTGTGTATTGTTGATGGAATTTGAACCTTTGTAACTGTGGATCGTGCTTTAGCCAACTCTTATGAATGTTATTGGAAGTTTGTCGCTCTTTTATGTGGATGTGGGTAGATGTAATGAAACTGCATACCGTTTGATTTTGGATCATGTTTTATCTCAAAAATCATGCTTATTAGGGAAGTTCGTTGCTCATTTATTTGATTTTGTGGATTAAAAAACGGTGAATTGTGCTTTATCCTTACCGTTATCCCCGTTGTGAAAATTTGTCAGCTAGCATACGTGGATTTATATTATTTTCTCGTCTATGGACGTATGCAGTTGAATCTGTCTTCGTTGATAACGGTTGCCGTGCTTTATCTTGACCATCATGCTTTTGTAGAAATTGTATGTACGCGTGGATTTACATTATTTGATTTTATCATGTTCGGTCATTTGGACATCATTTGGTTTTATTTTGTTTAGCGATTCATGTGTTACCTGCATATAAATGCCTTGAAGGAGCATAATCTGGCATGTTAGAATGATAACAATGTTAGTCCTCGTTCTTGTGATATTTTTTACCTATAGCTTGGGGGTTCTGCTGAGGCATATTTTCTACTGTCTTTCGGTTGGTTCAAGGCAGATTTCGCCTCTTGATAGTCAATATGACAATGGGTTCTATATCTAGATGTTTTGCCAATTGTATTGTTTTGACGTTAGATATTTTGATTGACAAAGGAGATATGTAATAGAAGATTTGGTGATATCTACCATCTAGAGCAGTAATCAACCAAACCCTAAGAGATGAAACGCAATAGGGATTTCAACACCGGGGATTGTAAGAATGTGGCTGAAGTCAATTGTGCTCCAACCCCTCCTCGTCCTATTGGGACGTCATTTTTAATGAAGTGCAATGCTTGTCAAATGAAGTATGAATACTGATTCTGCTACTTAAAGGAGCGACTTCATTGCCACGGTCTCGGCTTGCATAAATCCAATGTAGCTATTAAGGATGCGCATAATAAAATTTCTGTTTCTCAATTTCTCTGTTTTCCGTTAGGAACAGGTTTGGAAATGTAAATCCGTTTTTAGCATCTGATTTCTCTATTTAAAACAGTTTTATTCCGAGAAATAGAGAAATCGAAGAAATCGAGAAAAATTTGAAATTTTTAGCTTCTCGGTTTCAAACGAGAAATAGAAATTTTTTTCTCAACTTTTCAATTTAGTCCAAAATATTTTAGATCACTAATATTGAAATAGAAATAGAAATAGTTAATTTAGTCCAAAATATTTTAATAATTTTTTAGTATAATCATTTCAATCAATATTGATTGAAAATCTTAACCATTGGGCAAAATGGTGGGAATTGAATGAACAAGGCTTCATTTGTTGCACGCAAGAGATTTCACGCATGGTAATAGTCAACTTGCCACATTCATATCTAACGAGTCTTTCTTCACCTACCCTTCCGTAATACGCCAAACAACGGCTCTATCTAGCTAACTATTTTTTTAATCATAAGCTTCATATTGAGACGGTAAAAAGGGGTCAAATCATTAGGGCTTCATCCGATTTTTCTTTTATAAGGAAAAGAGATCTAATAAGGAATCTGTTGTTCTTGTAAGAGTGTTGATGAAAATACAGATTTTGATAATAAATTTTTAAATAATCCTAGTGTTGATAATTTTGAAAAAAATTGGTGACGATTTTTGAACATGGTGAGGATTTTTTTAACAAAATTTGGAAAGAAATTGGAATTAGACTTGAAGTTAGGACTTTTTTAGGAGATTAGGCTATTATAATCATGGCTATCATTAGACTTATTTGATTAATGTGAAATCAATTTCAGCAAAAACATAACGACATATTCACTACAATTGAATTTCAATTGATTTTTTTTTTTGCCACGTTGTTTATTTTTCGAAAGAAAATATTACGTAATACGAAATGTAAACACATGAAATAGGAAATTCCATGAAATGGTATTTTTCAACTTTTGTAATGTATTAGTATTATTTTGACTATTATTTTGTATTTGAGGATTTCCTATGTTGTCATCTAATCAATTTCTATTCCTAGAAATTAAAATTTTATTCTATTATCAAACGGATTTTTGTTCCGAAATAGAAATTTTGATATTATCAAAGCGGGTTTTCTTTACTCGAAACTTGTCCGGGAATAGAAATCGGAAATCAATTTCGGCCGAAATCAATTTCTGGCCAGAAATCAATTTCTGGAACAGAAATTTTGTCATGCGCGCCCTAAGATTCTGCTACTTGGGCGCAGAAGTCTGTTGGAGGCAGACTTCTGCCCCCAATGCAGCTTCGACAAGCTTCTCTGGTATTTAGTTGCCGCAAAATCTCTATTCATCATATGGCACATTAACCAAATTTGCGAGTGATAAAATTGCCCCTGCACTTGCATCATACTCTCCTTCTCATGGAGGAGGGGCTGTGAAGAGGCAGCATCTGCAATTAGAGAGGAGTGCAAGGAGATGATCAAAATGTCGAAGAAAGCTCGTGGGGATTCAGTAGGCATGTCTTCTAGTGTCAATTCCCTAGAAATTGAAGGGATTAAAGAAAGGCAGTTTGATGAAGCTGGCATGAGTAAGAAAGTTACAAAGGATGCAAGCCAAGCGGCATTTGCAAATAGTGGAGGAGTCGGCGCAGGAAATACGTCTTGATCTCAAAAGGACCAACTAGAAGATAGGAGAAGGATTAATTTCAGCATGATTCATTAGTTCAACAGTATGAGGGGATCTATCTCTAACATAAACATGAAAGACGTTGATACATAAAGCAAAGAAAGAAATTTTTAAGAGCTTGATGACAAGAGTAGTGAGAACAAAGCTGCAGATGGACCAAAATGTTCACAAGGAAAGGTCAGTGAGAAGCACGGCAAAGAGCAAAAGCTCCTGCAAATGACGCAAAGAGTACTGCAGTTTAGCGCATGAAGCCTTTGGATGGTAAAGACACTTTGGATCAGAAAGATTTCCCATGTCATTTCTAATGTGAAGCAGAAAACTTCGTGTTCAAGCAAATGCTTGGTGCAGACCCAGACTTGAATGATCTTGACAACGATCATACAGCAGTCTCGTTTGCTGATAATTTGTCTGGGAGCTAATGATGATGATGATGGTGGGATGCCCATTACTGTGTTTTGATCCACAATGTCATAAGTTTCGCCCCATTACTGTGCTTTGATCCGCAATGCCCTCTACAGATCGTGACATTGCCTTAGTACACTTGGTGTTTACATCGGCATGTATGGTTTGGCTGACGAAAACTCAGTGTTTATGCTGAGACTCTACTCATAATATTAAGAAGTTCTGGAGCCCTTGGCTATATAAATCGATATGTCCATATTTCAGGTTTCATTTTGAGTAGCCTCGGCATGACTAGCTGCTGTGCAGATCGACATATAATACTCTTTTGTTTGTGCATGCTAATAAGAGTGAAAATCATCCTTGACTAGTAATTTGCTGTTTGGCGTTGTTAAGAAATATAAAGGAATATTTGTAAACAACAAGAAAAGTTGGCAAATTCAAAATAATAATAACGTTGGTAATAAATCTAAATTAAAGTTGGTAAACTAATAGTATATGATCACTTAATAAGAGATCGCACTAATTTAGATTGATAATCTCTAAAAATAGTGAGTAAATGAAAATGGTTAGTAGTCAAGCCCAATAAAAATTGGTAAGTTAATAAAAAAAGTCGATAAATTTATAAAAAAATTAAAAGTTGATAAGTAACTCAAACGAAACTTTCTAACCCAAAACTAGTTGGAAATTTAATCTACAAAAACTTGATAATTTACTCTAATTTAAGTTGGTAATTTTGTAAAAGAGTTGATAAGTTCGAAATGTTGGCAAGTTATGCAAATAAGAGTTGGTAAATTAGTGCTTACAAAAATTGTCAATCTACAAAGTATAAAAGAAAATTGGTAATTCACAAAAGGGCTGGTAATTTACCATAAGTTATCAGGAAAAAAAAAAAAAGTCACCTGTCATTTTATTTATTAATAGTTTTTCACACTTACCGACATTTAATGGAATTTATCGGCTCGCATAAATGGAACAATATAATTCTGCTGCCTAATGACTGGGCAATCGCTCATCTGCGATTAAGCGTCATCTCATAGTTTTGAGTCCCAAAAGGAAGAATTTCTGTGATTCATGGATGTGCATTTGCTCATCCTAAAACACAAGCAAAATCATGTGTGTATATGTGCATTTTCTGGAGACTCTGAATGTCACCATCTTGTATACTTGGCCTGCAATGGTTCTGTAGGTGTAGATCCATGTGATTATAAACCACATTGCATTTGCAAAATCACTCTACACTAGAGCACGTGTGTGCAAGAGAGGCTCTCATAAAGATTGGATAAGCAATAGCACTGCATCCAATAAACTTCCCATTTCACCAAAATCCCAATATTGACCGTCTTGACTAATGCAATCTGAAATCCAAGGGCGAAAGAAGCTTACCCAGTTTACATTTTTTTTTTCTCTAGAAACTAGTTACAGGATATATAGGAAAATTGCACTGTGTAATATTTATCGTGCCATAAATGCAAATAGTACATCATCTCATTTATATTTACCATTTAACTGACCAAAAAATGGTTGAACCCTGGAAGAAAAACACAAAACCACTCATGTGGTGTAATTGGATAATGTGTTATCTCAATGATCATGCTTATTATGAAAGTTCGTTGCTTGTTTATTCAATCATGTAAATAGAATCATAATTCATTAAAAACAGCGGATTGTGCTCTATCCAGATTGTTATTCTTGTTGTAGAAGTTCGTTGCTTGTATACATATGTATGCCGTTTGATCATTTATGTGGATGTATGCGGATGGAATCATAATTTATTGAAAACGTTAAAAACAATGGATAGTGCTTTAACCTTACCATTACACTTGTGGTAATTTGTCGCTTGAATATGTGGATCTGCATCATTTTCTCGTGTATGCTAACGTATGTAAATAGAGCTATAATTCGTTGACCGTCATGCTTTTTCTAACGATTTACATCATTTTATCATATAATGTTTGGCCATTTGGACATCATTTGGTTGCATTTTGGCAATTTACATGTTCCCTTATGTGTATATAAATCCATTAAAGGAGCAAATCTGGCATGTTGGAATAATTATATACCATTGCCATCACTATTATCCTATGATTTGGTGTAAATTTGGTGTTCCGTTGAAATATATTTTCTACCGATTTTTTGTTGTTTTGAGGCGTAATTAACCTCCTTATAGTCACTATAGTGTAGTGGATTTTGTATTTAAGTTTTTTACAATTGTATCATTTTGATATTTGTTATTTTGATTGTATAGAGGAGGTATTACAGGTTAAGAAAATTTGGTTGCTAATGAAGATACGGATAGTAGTTTATAGCTTTTGATAATTTAATGTGTGGTGACGATCACTGACTTTAAGATATTGTTTATCCTCAATATTGTTACCGTCGAGTTTAAATCAAATCATTACTCAATTTCTCTTTGGAGTTTTATATTGGATGTCTTATTAAATTTGTGTGAGAAAAATAAAAGAAGAGAGAATGTTGTGAAAAAAGGGAGTAATGAACGAGAGGAAATGGTAATAAACAATATATGATTTATCTTATTCAAGACAACCAATCAATATATCTTTTAGGAATAGCTACTTATCAAAAACATCATCATTTTTCATGGTCAACCCTAACTTTTCTTCAAGTCAATAGCATCTCTTGGTAATGAATATCTTTTTGGAACCATAATCGCTTTTCATGATCAACCATCACTTCTCTTCATATCCAACTATCTCTTCTCTTAATTATTTATACATTACAAACTATTCCAACATCAATCTAGAGAAGGGATCAACCAAACCCTTAAAAGATGGAATGCAAAAAATATTTCAACACCTGTAAATATTGTTTTCACGCAACAAAACAATATTTACAGGGTACTAAAGTTACAGATTATAAGAATCTCCTAATTCAACGCCATAACTTTGCGCGCTCTTGGACTTGCGAGGCAACACTAGATTTAATTTTCCCTTTAATATCAAATCTGGGACTCCTCTGATTGGCCAACCAGTTGCATTGCCCCACTGAAAATGGTTATTTCTGAAAATCACAATTCAAAATGAAAATGCGTGCTATTGGTATTGTGTATCCGGAAAGACAAATACAAGGTGCACCTTTTCACTGTATTTATGTGTGTGTGTGTGTGTATTATACAAGTAACCCAAGTTCTTTTATGCACAAATTAAGACCTTGCCTTTGGTTATATGTTAGTGATGGATTTATGAGATGGGCTTAAGGCTCGTCCGCCCATGCTGGGCCCAAAAGGCCCGGCCCACGGGAATAGGGCCCGTGGAGGGGGAAGGTATAAAAGGGAGGAGAGAGAGAGAGATGGCACCGGTTGGAAACAGACGTACGTACGTTCCTTTTCCCACTCTCTCTCTCTCTCAAAAGACATAAAGAAGAAACAGTAAGCATAAGGCACTTTCTTCTTCCCTTCAAGGCGCCATCGGATCGAACAGGACCAGAATTTCTTCTCGATCTTCAGCATTGGTGTCTAATCTGTGGCTAACAAGGTACGCTCGAATCTGTGGTGTGCTTTACGATCGGTGATACGTGTAATTCCCGGGCTTCGCTTCCGCATTTGTTTTAGGGGTTCGATTGAGTGTCGAATCCGGTTTTCGGGGAGCAGTCATTCCCAACATTGGTATCAGAGCCCTAGTTCACGTTTTTCCCGACTTGTTTGACGTTTTTTTATTGATTTTTTCGCGAAAACCTTCGGCCGTACGGATCGAGGCGAAAATCCCGACACCCAAGCGCTGTTCAGCCATTTTTCTGAGTTTTCGTAAGTTGAAATTGAATTCTGAAAGCATTGGGTGAAAGAGGTCGTCGAGACGAGTCCGGCGACATGTTGTGCGTCGCCGGACGACCCCGCACGCGCCCACACGCGCGGCCACAAGCCGCTGCGCGTGGGCGCCACGCGCCCGAAGCGTTGGCTTCGGCCAGCGCGTGCGTCACACACGCCGGCGGCGAACCGGCGCATCGGCGCCGGCGGCCGGCGAACCGGCACGCGCTGGTCAACGGACCGACGCGTGCTGACGTCAGCGTGACGTCACCCAACGGTCAGTAACCGTCGGGGTGACGTCATCGATGACGTCAGCATTGATGCCGGTTGGCTGGGCGGTCACCGGCCGGTGACCCGACCGGCGACCCGACCCGACCCGACCCGCGGACGCCCGGCACGTGCGCGGCACGTGATACCGACGCCGCGTGACGTCAGCCCGCGCACGCGCGGCACGTGCGGGCGGTTCGAGCGAACCGGCCCAACCGGTCCGACGGCCCGACCGGTCCGACCGGTCCGTCCGATTCGACCGGTTCGACGACTTGACCGTTGACCGACCATTGACCGTTGACCGACCGTTGACCGTTGACCGACTGACGACCGTTGACCCGAAAAAAAAAAGAATTTGTTTCTTTTTCAATTATGTCTGTGTGGGTTATAGGCAATCTATTTTTTATTCTGCATTTGTTGCATGAATCATGGAAAATTATGTATTTTCCATTTTGATTATTATGGATTATAAGTGATCCATTTTAGTTCTGCATTTGTTGCAGGAACTATGATGCATTATGCACGGATACCTGCAATCCCGAGAACGGACGAAGGAAGAGCTAGACTGAAAAGGCTGATGAAAGTGTTAGCTGATTATCGGTGGCTTGATGGTGATTTAGTATCGCACATGGTCAAGGTCAATAAGATGATACAGGAAATCATCTGGAATGGTTATCTAATGCCGGATTTTGAGAAGGTACCGGCTTTGATGAACACTCTTCCACCTGAATGGCAAGCAGTGTTAGGTCGGCTATAGGAGGTCAATGTGGTCCCGGGTTATAGGGAGCTAGTGGAAGCTTTTGTAAGAGAGTACTATAGGATTGAGTTGGCCAAAACTTCAACCCTTAGATTGAGCGTCACATGGCGTAGAGTGAATTCGCCTTGGTGGCGACATGAAAGCTCTCCAAAAGTTTTTCCATGGTTGGCAAATGTGCCTTCGGTTTTCTCGAGATGTTTTGATTGATAGATTAGAAAGGACATTCCCTAATTATTTCTTAGATTAATTGTGAGATTTTTTTTTTATGGATGTAAATATCTCTTTCCATGTTGATATTTTTCTTTGTATATATTGCTTAGTGTAATGTATAGTTGTATTATGTGAAAGCACTGTTATTTTACTGGATGTTAAATAATATTTGCTTTTATTCTATCGCTGATTGCTGTGGGTAGTTAGCTGTGGGTAGTTATAGAAGTTTTTGTAACTTCATAGAATTGATTTTGCATATGACAATTATATTAATGATAGTTTTAAGTTAGGATTTTTGGAGGATGATTGGAAACATAGTGACATTTTGATTCTGAAGCCTTACTTGAAATTATTCATTAATATGATGGGTCTATGTAAATAGGGATGCATAAATGATAGGCATTAATTATTCGTGCATGTATGTCTGATGTGTTCAGATCGATGTTTTCAGCAACTAAGAACGTAATTGCTGATATGAACGGCAACAATTGTGAAATATTGAATATGAAGATTCAATATGTGCTGGAAAAGCAAGAAGCACTAGAAGCTCTTGACCATATTATGGAAGATCTTGAAGATGCTGTGCGCCACCTTGAGCTGGTAGAGGACCGCTTAACGGCATGTGAGCTGAAAATAGATTTTTGCAATGCTGGTTCTAGCTCAGAAAAGATTTTGAGCTCTAAGCGCAAGCGTATTGATTCGTTCAATATGTGGGAATGCAAAGGATCAAGTCCTTATTGCAAGAGACCAAGAGTTAACCAACACAAGAGAGGAAAACGTCCTCAAGTGAAGAAAATGTCAAGGGTGAGATGTTACAACTGTGACAAGAAGGGTCACTATGCTCGCGACTGTCGTGAGCCAAAGAAGGTAAACACCTCTTGTACATTTGAGAACTTTACATATGTGTCAAGTTATGTATTATTAGTTGAATCCAATCATTTGTGGACTGTAGATTCATGAGCAACAAACGATGTAGCGAAGGATAGAGGATCCTTCGTGGAATTCCGACGAGTACCAACTGGAACTAAGGGGATCTGTGTAGGAAATAACTCCAGATATGAAGTTAAAGGGATTGGCACATGCCAATTGAACATGCGTGGTGGACGCACCTTGTTCCTACATGACATTCTATATGCTCCGGAGATTTGTCAAAATTTTGTGTCTGTTTTGGCATTGGTTAAGCTTGGTTTTAGTGTGAACTTCCGTAATAACGATGTAGATTTGTATTTGGATACAAACTACTATGATTTTGGTCACCTTCTGGATGGTTTTATTGTACTAAATGTTGACTGTGGTGATGTCAATATGTTATTCCCTTGTTTCACGTCTTCTACTTTATATGATAATGATGTGAATATGGTGGCATGCTAGACTTGGTCATATAGGCCAACAACATATGAAAAGACTAGCCAAAGAGGGCTTGTTGGGCAATATTGAAAAAGTCGATTTGCTTATATGTAAGCATTGCCTAGAAGGGAAAACGACAAGGAAACCATTTGGAAAAGGTAAAAGAGCTGAATTTCCTCCGCATTTAATCCATTATGACGTCTGTGGTTCAATAAATGTGAGAGGAAGGCATTGGGCTGTTTATTTCATCACTTTTATAAATGATTATACTCGATTCGAATATGTTTATTTGATTTCTCGTAAATCTAAAGCAATAAGTTGTTTCAAAAGGTTTATGACCTTGGTAGAAAATCAATTAGACAAGAAAATAAAAATATTTAGATCCGATCGAGGTCGAGAATATTTATCTGATGAGTTCAGAAAATTATGTGATGAAAAAAGAATAGAAAGTCAGTTGTCTATTCCATATACTCCTCAACAAAATGGTGTTGCAGAGAGAAGAAACAGAACCCTATTGGAAATGGTTAGGTCCATGATGGCGCATGCTAACTTACATATCACTTTTGGAGTGATGTGTTGTTAACTGCTGCCTATATACTTAACCGGATGCCTTCTAAATCAATTAGTTCCATTCCATATGAGTTATGGACAGGTAGAAAACCAGACTTAAGTTTACTTAAGCCATGGGGTTATGCTGCCTATACTCATGAGTCCTCTCACAAGTTTGGGAAATTGAGTCCCGAGATAAAAGTAGAGTATTTTAATGAGATACTCCGAACACTCGAAAGGGTATGTGTTCATAGGTGAGCAGGAAAGTGGGAGAATAACTGAATTTGAATCACGGGATGTCACATTCTTAGTGGATGAATTTCCTAAGAAGGGCGAAATAGGGGAAGATTACTTCCTATTTGAACCTTGGATCTAGATAATGATATTGGTTGAGTTCATCCAAGTGGGAGTAATATGAGAAATGATGAATTGAATTCAACTCATTCTCAATTACAACCACATGATGAGATGATATCGTCATTATCTAATCCAAGTGGGAGCATAATGGGGAATGATGTGCTAAGTGTACAATCTCCCATATAGCGAACAAGTCGCCAAAGTATTCCCCGTCGACGTTTTGACATTGAAGGGGAAACTTTTATGATTGCTCCGCAAGATGAGGATGATCCGAGAAATATTAATGAGGCTCTTAATTGCCCTAGTAAGGAAAAATGGATTCATGTAATGGAAGAGGAAATGGAGTCAATGAAATCAAACCAAGTCTGGGAACTGGTTGATCTTCCAAAAGGACGCAGAGCTATTGGGAACAAGTGGGTTCTCAAAATAAAGCGAAAGGCTGATGGCTCGATAGAAAGGCATAAGGCTCGCCTTGTGGCGAAGGGGTATAATCAACAGGAATGAATTGATTATATAGAAACATTCTCTCCTGTAGTGAGATTTACCTTGATTCGCATAATTCTAGCAATAGTGTTTGGTATGGATCTTGAGTTACATCAAATGGATGTAAAGACTGCTTTCCTCAATAGAGAATTAGAGGAAGAAACATATATGGAACAACCTGCTGGTTTCATAGTAAAAGGCCAAGAAGAAAAGGTATGTCGACTTTGGGGGTCGATATACGGCCTTAACGATCGTCAAGACAATGGTATATACGATTTCATAATGCCATAATTGCATATGATCTTACAATGATAGATGAGGATCATTGTGTATATATCAAAAGATCCAAGGATCAATTTGTGATCATATCATTATATGTTGATGATATATTAATTGTCGGAAGTAATATGGAGTTATGTTAATGCTGTGAAGAATTGGTTATCTTCCAACTTTAATATAAAAGACATGGGTGATGTTGCATACATTCTTGGAGTTAAGATTTCAAGATTGTAAACTCATAAACACTCCTATTGCAAAAGGTGAAGGATTGAGCCATAGACTGTGTCCAAGGACTCCACAAGAGAAGGAACAAATGAAACATGTTCCTTATGCGAGTGCTGTTGGGAGTATGATGTGTACAAGACCTGACATATATTATGCAGTTGAAATGGTGAGCAGATACCAACCCAATTTAGGTCAAGCACGTTGGAAAGCCGTTAAGAGAATACTGAGGTATCTAAAAGGGACTGCTGATTATACGCTAAGTTATTATGGAAAAGATCTGCGACTCTAAGGCTATTCTGATGTTGATTGGGGAGGAGATTTAAATGAAAGGAAATCTACCTCTGGGTTTGTTCTCTTACCGAATAATGGCACCATATGTTGGAGCAGTAAGAAACAAAAGTGTATAGCCTTGTCCACGATGGAAACTGAGTTCGTGGCATTATCATTTAGCAAAGATAAGAAGGTGTTTGGCTTAAGAGATTTTTGGATCATTTAGGTGTTATTGGAAGTGCTGCAGATTCATTGTTAGTTAACTGTGATAGCCAAGCAGCGAAAGCGTACACCAAAGATCCAAAATATCATGGCAAGACCAAACATATAGATACCAAGTATAACCTTGTCAAGGATATGATTGCACGAAAAGATGTGAACTTGGAGTATATACTACGCATAGAATGGTGGCAGATCCTATGACAAAGCCAATACCTAAAGATGTGTTTTGTGGCTATATGAAATCTCTAGGATTGCGTAGAGGCTGATATACTGAATATTGTAATTTCCCTAAGTGTTCACAATTTGATGAATTTGTGTTTTCATCATTAATGCCTATGAATATTTATTAGATCTTTATGCATCTTAATGCTCAGTGCATTACTTTAAGTTAGGAAAGTATGTCGGACAGATATGAGATTAGCCCACTCACACGGGTAATCGCCTCTATTTGCTGTGTGACAAATAGAGATGAGACTGTTTTAAGCTTATTATCTAGGTGATAATCGAGAGCTCAAGCTTAAAACATGTATATCGCCTTAACTGAGTGTTAAGATGAGGACATAATACTTATTATGTCCGAAAGTAAAATACCCCACATATTTTACTTTATTTGTCTATGATGCCAAATGTGAGTTCTGATGAATTTTGTAAATGAGTAGATCCGTGAACTCAAGTTAGACATTGGGTATGTCTGAACTATCATCTGTACGGTATTGAAAGGTGTAGACATACGCTCCATGGGAAAGGAGTTAATATCGTAATACGTATTTCATACTACGTATGCATGAGACGACCAATTAGAGTAGCAAAAGTTTGATCTCAACTTTTTATGTCGTGTGAGACTCTTGAGGAAAAGAGTTCCTCAATTTTTTAGTCCCCTCATGACTCTTACTTATTCTCAAGATTTCTATTTAGTGTTTACTATCTTAGGATGTTGCCAATGGTCATGTGTTTGATTCGATCTAATGGGGCATTTCTAGAAAAGCAAGCTGAACTGAAATTGAGAGTTTGAAGGAAAGAGGAAGATCGATTTTGGAGAATCACATTGTAGTTTTGTATTCACCGGTTAACCAATTATGACTGTCTTTGGGATAATCATAATTGTGAATACAAATATATATATATATATATATATATATATATATATATATATATATATCATTGTTTGAAAGAGATCAAGAGAGATATAAATATGATCGATCGATCTAGGGTACTGCATACTAAATCTACTTGGAGTGTGATGCCCATTATGAGCTGCTATATATTTCTAACAGATGCATGGCAACGAGCTCTCAAAGTATGCTGGTCGCATGGATTATTCATCGGTATGAATGTTGAAGAGAGGTAAAGAGAATTCTATTTGGCCCACCATGTGCGAGTGGGAGATGATGGATTTATGAGATGGGCTTAAGGCCCGTCCCATATCTTGCCGGGCCCAAAGGCCCGGCCCACAGGAATAGGGCCCGTGGAGGGGGAAGGTATAAAAGGGAGGAGAGAGAGAGAGAGAGATGGCACCGGTTGGAAAACAGACGTACGTACGTTCCTTTTCCCACTCTCTCTCTCTCAAAAGACATAAAGAAGAAACAGTAAGCATAAGACACTTTCTTCTTCCCTTCAAGGCGCCAT
Source organism: Eucalyptus pumila (assembly GCA_016097595.1). Taxonomy (NCBI): domain Eukaryota; kingdom Viridiplantae; phylum Streptophyta; class Magnoliopsida; order Myrtales; family Myrtaceae; genus Eucalyptus; species Eucalyptus pumila. The sequence goes on from CM027847.1 coordinate 319,074, forward strand.
CGGATCGAACAGGACCAGAATTTCTTCTCGATCTTCAGCATTGGTGTCTAATCTGTGGTTAACAAGGTACGCTCGAATCTGTGATGTACTTTACGATCGGTGATACGTGTAATTCCTGGGCTTCGCTTCCGCATTCGTTTTGGGGGTTCGATTGAATGTCGAATCTGGTTTTCGGGGATCAGTCATTCCCAACAGTTAGCAACGGTTAAGGTTGTGAAAACAGGCAGATTAATTGGTCCAGATTTTCTTAGGGGCAGCCTTTAACATCTTGGCTACAAAAGAAAAAAAAAAAGAAAAGAAGAGAACCTCTTTAATGATTTTGTCCCTTTTGTTTACCCTATTGATTTTCCCTATCCGTGAAGGTCCAATCACATCAGAATCCAGATGAGCGGCTTAGGGCGTGCATGGAAACGTTCCAAAGAAACGTTTCTGGAACACTTCTGTACGGATTTTGTTCCCGGGAACAAAAAAAGAACAGAAACGCGTTTGGTTGCGTTTGTTTTTTTTTTTTTTTGTTCCTGGGAACGAAATAGGAACAAAAAAAAAACAACAATTTGTTGTTTCTTGTTCCGAAAACAAAAATGAAGAAACGTTTCTCTTCTCTCTCTTGTTCTTCTCTTCTTCTTTTCTTCTTCTTCTTTTCTTCTTTTTTCTTTCGCCGGTCGCTGGCCTCGGCGTCGAGGGCCAGCGACGCCCTCGAGGGTCGGCGACCTCGCCGGAGCGTCGCCGGCCCCCGGCGAGGGCGAGGCTGAGCCTCGCCTTGGCCGGGCGAGCTCGGCCTCGCCCAGATCCGGCGAGGCTCGGCCTCGCCTTGGCTGGGCGAGCTCGGGCTCGCCTAGATCCGGCGAGGCCGAGCCTCGCCATGGCTAGGCGAGCTCGAGCTCGCCCGGATCGCGAGGCCGAGCCTCACCGGGGCCGGCGTCGGCCGGGCCTCGCCGGGGCCGGCGAGCCTCGCCGTGGCTGGGCGAGGCGAGGCCCGGCCCTGTCGGCCGGCCGCAGGAGGCCGGGGACCGGCCGAAAAAAGAAAAAATAAAAAAAAAGGAAAAAATGAAAAATAAAATAAAAATGTTTAAAAAATTAAAAGAAATAAAAAAAAAGAATAAAATTTACCAAACGTGTTTCTATTCATTTTTTTTTCCCGGAACAAACGTTACCAAACGCGTTCTTTTGTTCAAAAATTGTTCCGGAACGTAAACACTTTTTTTTTTGTTTCGTTCTGGAACAAAAAAAGAACAAACGTTACCATTCGCACCCTTATATTTTTCTGCAAGGGTCCAACCATTTTTAGGTCAACCTGATGACAAATATAAATGAGAGGAGATACTATTTGCACGTATACTTATCGTTTACAAATGTTTATTTGCTCAGACTAAAAATCACCGTCGGGGATAATTTCCACCTTACTCCAATCAGGGGCAAGTCTCAGTCAATTCACTTATTGGGGTGCACAAATAAAAAGAGAATTTATATATTGACCTACACTGCACTGATTTATACCACTAATCACGTAGAGGCAACTTCGGATAAAACATGAAATATGGACGTATCAATTTTCTATCGCCAACAACTTTTAAACTTCAAGAAATTATGAGTATAATCTTAGCAGAGATACCAAATTTTCATCAGTCATCCCGTACATGTCAATGCAAGCATTAAAAGCACAAGGCAATGGTACGATCTGTAGAGGGCTAAGAAAAGAATAAACATTCAAGCTCATAATGAAGATCTTACAAATTTGATAAAAATTACAAGGGAAAGTTTCAACCAGATCATACAAATTTGGCCAACTTTGTAATCCATGTATCCCTGAGACAGTTTTAATGGGGAGAATCACAAATCTTCACCAGAAAAGCAACAACTGAGCCAATCCTAGGAAAGATAATCAGCTGTCCCCAAAATTACCTATAATGCCGAGACTATTCTCCTGAAGATCTTTGACATTGACCAAAATTTAGAATCTTTAACCACCCATTATTACTGGCCGAATCAGCATATTAACTACAAACTATATATATATATATATATATTAGACGGCCAATTGAACAAATATGAAAAGAAGACTGACTCGATCCTAAACGGTGCTGTTTCTGTGCTTCCTTCTCCTCCTCATCCATCTCCTCCAGTTCAAAAATGAAATATCAATCGATCCAATCTAACCAACTCCAATGGTCCAAAAGCGTGCAAAGTGAACGATGAACTGCTTTATCTGAGGCTGCATCTGTATCAAAGCTTCGCTTTCATCCCCTTTATTGTTGCATTGGCCCCTGGCCACTGGCCACGTCGTCTATCTTGGCATCATTTGTTTTCCATCAGTTTCCCCATTTTTGTCAATTCTTTGCCTTCCGATTTTCCAGTGTACACAGACAAGTGCTCGTTGATTGTGTGAACAGGTCCCTGTGGATGCAGGATCAAGGTCCCAGCATCCAATATGAGCATCCGCACCTTCTTCACCAGTAAGCAAGTGAGTGGGGACCTGATGAGAGAACCGGAACATTTCCTCTCTTGGAATCATCCATAATTTACTTGGATCTGAATTCTTTCGAAACACAGTCTTCATCCCACAAACTTTGGTGATTGGAGCAACGGTTATACCACGGTCCTTGTTGTTGTCTTCAATCACTTCAACCATGTCATAGCTGTGTTTCACTTCATTTGGAGTGGACTCATTCCAATTATTTGTCCAGTTCCTGTACAAAGCCCAAACATCTCCCTTCAAGGGATAAATCTGAATTAAGCCCCCTGTGCCTTTCGTCCACCTCATCGTATGAGAGAAAGCATTAAGGATGCCATAAACAACAGATTTCCCAATTCTCAAATCCCCACAGGTCTTGGCAAATCCAGATTTAACCCAAGGTATAGGGCCAAGTTCTTGGTTGCTGTTGGAACTAAGCCAACTAATGCACACCTTGAATGGTTTCAATGTTATGACATTGTGGATCAGAGCATAGTAACGGGGCATCCCGTCATCATCATCATAAACAACCCAAACTTGATTATTAGTAAATGAAACCTCCGTCCGATCATTGTCAAAATCATGAAAATCTGGGGCTACAAGCATTTGCTTGAAGACAAAGTTCTCCGCTTCAGTTTCAACATTAGAAATGGCAGGGGAAGGCTTTTGCATATGAACTTTGTCTTTACCTTCTACAGGCTTCGTATGCTTGATTGTTATTTTCTTTGCACCATTTGGAGGAACTTTCTGCTCTTCGCCGTACCTCTCCTTCACCTTTCCATTACTCCACTCATTGATCTTTTGAAAAATTTCCTTGTTTGCTTTACATATTAACATCTTTCGTGTTTCTATACAAGATAAATTTCTCGAGCTATTGAACTGATTAATCACGCCGAAATTAACCCTTCTCTTATCCTCCAATCGCCCCTTTTGGGATCCAGATGTAATTCCTGAGCCAAGTCCTCTACCATTTGCAAATGCTGCATGGCTAGCATCCTCTGTGACTTTATTATTCATGCCACCTTCCCCAACTTGACTTTTTTTAATCCCTTCATTTTCTAGGGAATTAACATTTGAAGACATGCCCACCGAACCACTACCAGCTTTCAACCTTTGAATCATCCCTGAGCACCTCTCTTTGACTGTAGTTGCTGCCTCCTCACGATCCCTCTTCCGATGCCGAACTATAGGCTCAAGCACGCCCGAGGGAGGAGAAAATGATGCAGGAGCAGGGGGCACCTTTATCACTCACAAATTTAATTGATGTACCATCTGAAGAAGCAAGCTTTTCGGGCAAATGAATACCCGAGAAGCTTGTTGAACCAGCATTGGTAGGAGAAGTCTGCCTTCCAACCCTGCTCTGTACAGTCAAAATAACTGTGATGTCAAAATTATACAATTGGCAAAAAAATCTGGATAAACATTTGTGATTATTCCAACATGTCTGATTATGCTCTTTTAAGGCATTTCTATACACATAAAGCAACATGTAAATCGTGGAAAAATACAACTGAATGGTGTGCAAATGACCAACACGATACGATTAGATCACATGATGTCAATCCACATATACACACAACGAAGTTCTATAGAAGGCATGACGATCTAGAGAAAGCATAACAATCGTAATTAACGAATTATAGCTCCATCTGCATACATCTATATAGATGAGAAAATGATGTAGATCCACGTGTACGAGCGACAAATTTCCTTTTTTTTTTTAAGAATTATGATTCCATTTGCAAACATCCACGTAGACGATGAAATGATATGCATCCACGTATACACGCAACGAACTTCCACAATAATTATAACGGTTGGGAAAAAATGCATGATCCACTGCTTTTATTAAATTATGAATCTTTCCGCACAATCTATATAAGTGAATAACGAACTTCCATAATAAGCATGATCGTCGAGATAAAACATGATCCATAATTAAACGGTTTACAGTTCCATTTTCATCTATACACGTCCAAATAAAAGAGCAATATACTTGGAAAAATATTTGTAATAGTTGGGATAAAACACAATCAACCGTTATTTTACAATTCCATCAACATTGCTTTCCATCCTAGAAGTAAGCAACAAAATGCAAGCAACAATGATCAAATTGACGGGCTTCTCGCCTTGAAAGTCAATTGACCACCATAGATCACATCGCCACGAGTCACCTCATGGATTATGATTGCCTACAAGGGCATCAAGGAAATCTTTTTTGATAGGTAGGAATTCAGATATAGCAAAATTCAATCTCTTAACCAAGACCATGATAAAATAAGAAGATTGACTCAAAAACAAATTGCTATTGGAAGATCGTTGAAAGTCAATAAGCATCGGCCAGAAATCCTAATGCATTCAAGTCCTCTTGGCAAATAATGCCACAACAATCCACATAATTAGTACATAAACTATAGGCATATTATTTTTCACATTAAAAAATCCCATCATTGATTCAACTGACACCAAAAATTTTTCTCCTCTTGCAACGAAAGCGTATTTTTTTACCTTCTCTTGGACTTGGGAGACAACCCCTGATTTTTTTGTTCTTTTTCTCAATGAATTTTGGGACTAGTCTGATCTACGAACCAGTTGCAATGTCCGACACAAAATGGTTGATATCTGAAATGAAACTCCGATTTCAAAACGAAAGGATGAGTTGGTTCTATTGTGATCTGGAAAGATAAAGACAATGTTTGATGAATGGACACATAATCCTATCATATCTTTTCACAGCATTTAAGAATCTACAAGTTAATAACCCTACCTCTAGTTACATGTCAACCATGGTTAATATTGTCGAAATAGGCAAATTAATTGGTACAGATTTTTGTAGAGCCATACTTTAATGTCTTGGCTAAAAAACCAAATACTGTATTTAATGATCATTTCCCCTTTTTTTACCCTACTTATCTTCATATCCAAGTGGCTTATATTTTCTGCAAGGATCCAACCATTACGAAGAAGAAGAACTAGGAAAAAAAAAAAAAGAGAATGAAAAAAAGGGAAAAAAAAAGCGGGGAAATGACAAATGATGAAAATACTCTTCACCGCCAAAAAGTCAGGCCCTTATTTAAAACAAACATAACCACTATAAGTCCTTATTTAAAACAATATTCACTTTAGACTCTTATTTGAGAAAGTGATGGTATTTCAGATCCTTATTTAAAATAAATCCCACTTTTGGCCCTTTTTTGGAATTTTCCCTCTTTCTTTTAAATTGCACTCTAAAGAGAGAAAATCTTTGTGGGCCAAATGAAATATTGACTTGAATATTTTTAATGCAAAAAAGTAATATGTTTGAAATTTTCGTGCTAAATTTTTTGGATTTTTGTGGCATTATCTATTACTAGTACTTAAATACTTTAGGATTTCCAAGGCATGCTAATGAATTTTCAACTATCGTCCCATCGCAATTTGTTCGCGAATCTCTCTTCTTATTTCGTCGGTTAGGAGATATAAGTCATACCCATCAAAGATGAATTCCTTGATGCCCTTATTGGCAATCATAGTTCATGAGGTGAGTTGTGGCAATTTGATCCACATTGTACTCGCATAGTTTCATTGACAAGAAACTTGTCAATTTGATCATTGTTGTATGCATTCTTTTGGGTGTTTCTAGAGTAAGTAATGTTGATGGAATTATACAATTTTATTTAACGGTTGATTGTGCTTTAGCCCAACTATTAAAAATATTTTTGCAAGTTCATCGCTCTTCTATGTGGATGTGGGTAGATGAAATGTTAGTGCAAACCGTTTGATTATGGATCATGTTTGATAACAAGGACTATGCTTATGATGAAAGTTTGTTGTCCGTTCATATGGATTGTGCCAATAGAATCATAATTCATTAAAAACGGTGGATTTATGATCATTATGCTAATTGTGAAAGCTTATTACGTGTATATTATACCTCCCGGCTTTAAAGGACCTCCTTCGTAAAGCTGTCAATGATAAGGCTTTATCATTTCCCAAGGTCCCGGACAACCCCCGTAATAGAAGATTTCAACTTAGTTGGGGCATCCCCCTACCATCTTTGATTGATTTTGCTTATTGGCGCCCTGTTGTGGCCTGGTTTCCCTTCTTTGTGCCTCTCCTCTTCTTCTCCTCTTTATTTATTTTCCTTGTGCGGGCCACAGTGTTGTGTGCTCTTTGCCCTTGGCTGCTGTTTGGCCTTCTTTGCTGCTGCTTTTATATGCAAAGTATCTCTCTTGCAGCTCCCCCCCCCTTTCTTTTTTCCCTTGGCCCCGGCCCCCTCCCACTCGTTTGGATTTGTTGTCCTTCTGAGTGTGAGTTGGTGCCGGGTCCCCTCCCTTTGCTGTACTTCTGTATAGCTTTTTGTGCAAAAGTCTATATACCTATTACCTTTTACCAAAAAAAAAAAAACTATTGAAGCTATAATGGGTTTGATAATACAACCGGCAAGGGCTTTCGGTAGACTTCTTTCATTTCCGAATTCGCTTGCGACAAGTCCTAGCATTAGTATGAGTTCGTTGACCGCGTAAGGGCGATCCATCTTGATGACGAATTCCTCGATAACAAGTTCCAATACTTGATTATCAACCCGCTAATCTATCTAGTTATCTCAGGGGTGGAATCTGAATTGCATTCTTCTTAGTAAGGTCACAAGGTCTTGATCAACCTTGTGCTGATTGGGGTTTTATACGCCCAGGCATTGATACCTATTGATATCCTAAACCAATTAAAACCATCAGGAATGAAATGAAATGTGAATAATAGAGTCCGAGTTCAACCTCATGGTCAACGGAAGAAAAAGAAGGCTAAGGAGCAAGAATTTACATTCCATTCTCACATCCTCTTCCCCTATGGCGACCTGGGGGTCTTACAGGTCCAACTAAGACAATGGAATCTTCTTTTGTGATCATACTTTTTATCTTGGTTAGTAGTCCAATCCTTGGCTTAACTCAATGGCACTTTTACGTAGGCTTGGGGCCACTAGATTGGCGTGGATGAATATCATTTCATCGTTTATGTGGATGTATATGAATGAAATTATAATTCATTAAAAACGGTGGATCGTGCTTTGTCCTTACTATTATTCTTGTTTTTGAAATTTGTCACTTGTGCAAGTGAAATTACATCATTTTGTTGTCTATGTAGGCATATGCAGATGAAACTATAATTTGTTAATAAAGGTTGCCCTGCTTTATTTTGACCAGCATGTTTTGGAAGTTCTTCATGTGTTTACATGGATTTATATCATTTGATCATATCCTGTTTGGTCATCTGGACATTATTTGGTTGTATTTTGTTTGCCGATTTACATGTTCCTGTACATGTATATAGATGCATTAAAGGAGCAAATCTAGCATTTTAGAATAATTACAAATGTGTATCTAGAGTATTTGCTGATATATTAATTTGACATTAAGTCATTTTGACTTTACAAAGGAGGCATTACATAAGAAGAATTGGCCATATCTAGAGCAGGTATAGACCAAACCCCCAAGAGATGGAATGCAACTAGGATTTCCACACTTGCAATTGTAAGAGTGTGGCTGATGTCAATTGTGCTGTAGCCCCTCCTCCTCCTATCAAGATGTCATTTTGGACACAATGCAATACTTGCCAAATAAAGTTTGAATACTTAGTAAACAAGCAACTTCTTTGCCGTGGTCCCAACTGCCTTAAACCTGATGTTGCTATTGAGATTCCCTCTCCACCAATAGATGTCAATGATTCATCTAATTGAAAGTTTTTCTTCATGATAGAACAAGAAACAATGTGTACACCTCAGTTGGAGGGTAGACTTGTGCCCCCTATGCTAGTTCGACGGGATTATCTAGTATTCACTTGCCGCATAAGCTCACTCCTTCATGTGGCACATTAACCAAATTTGCGATTGATAACAGAGCACCTGCACCCCTCATCATATTCTCCTCTCTTAGGCATATTTGTGCTTATAGTTTGCATCAGAAATTGGGCCATGAAGAAGCAGCTACAGTCAGAGAGAGGCACTCAAAGATGATTCACACGTCTAAGAAAGCTCCTAATGATTCAGTGGGCATGTCTTCTGACGTCAATTCTCTAGAAATTACAGGGATTACCAAAAGGCGGGTTGGTGAAGGTGGTATAAATAAGAGGATCAAAAAGGATGTCGGCCTTGCAAGGATCAACCAAACCCTTAAAAGATAGAATGCAAAAAATATTTCAACACCTAGGATTGTAAGAGGTGCAGCTGATGTCAGCTGTACTCTAGCGACTCCTCGTCCTACCAAAACGTCGTTTTGGACATAGTGCAATGCTTGCCAAATGAAGTTTGAACACTTAATCTACTACTTAAATTAGCAACTTTGTTGACACAGTCTCAAATGTCGTAAACCATAGGCTTTCTCTGAAGCACAACAATACCATAATAGAATGAGAAACAATGTGTACACATTAGTCAGAGGGCAAAATTGTGCGACCAATGCAAGTTCCACAAGCTTCTCTAGTTTTCAATTGCCACAAGAGCTCATTTCTCCATATGGCACGCTAACCAAATATGCGAGTGATAAAAGTGCCCCTGAACCTGCATCATATTCTTCCCTCATCAAGCGTGTTTGCGCCTGTAGTTCAGCATCAGAAGAGGGGCTACAAAGAGTTAGCCGCTGCAGTCAGAGAAGAATGGCTAGAAATGATTCAGATGTCTAAGAAAGCTCGTAGTGGTTCAGTGAGCATGCCTTATCATGTCTATTCCCTATAAGGGTTTATTAAAAAAAAAAACCAGGTTGATGAAGGTGGTATGATTAAGAAAGTCTCAGAGGATGCTAGCCAAGCGGTCTTCACAAATAGCACAGGAGTTGCCCTAGGAAGTAGGCGTTGATCTCAAAGGGGTCAACTAGAGTATAGGAGAAGGGCTAATTTCAACGTGATAAATTAATACAACAATCTGAGGGATCTACCTTTGACAGAAACAAGGAAGATGTTGATACATAGAGCAAATAATGAAATATTTAAGAAGCTTGATGAGTGGAGTTAGGCCAAATTGTTCACAAGAAAAGGTCAACGAGAAGTGTGACAAAGAGTAGATCAATATATAATATTTGAATTTCAGAGATGGAGGAGGAGAAGGGAAGCATTGAGACCAGGAAAGTCTTCTTTCCAGCGGTTGTTTAAATAGCCGTCTGATATCCATAGTTAGTAGTTAATCTGCAAATCCGGCTGGTAATAACGGGTGGATGCAGATTTTTAATTTTGGTCAAGGACAGAGATTTTCAGAAGACAAATATCAGCATTATAGGTAACTTCGCGGACAGCTGATTTTCACAACTAGGATTTAGCTCGATAGTTGCTTTTCTGGCAAAGATGCCCTATTCTCCTCATTAAAGCTGTCTTATTGATAAATGGATTATTAAGTTGGCCAGACCTTTATGATCTGGCTGAAACTTTTCTTTACATCTGTATAAGATCTTCATTATGAGCATGAATGTTCCTTCTTTTGGAAGCCTTGTGCACTTATTGTTTGCATTTGCATGTATGGGATAGCTTATGAAAATTCAGTGTTTTTGGTGAAACTCTACTCATAATATCATGAAGTTTTGGAGTTTTTGGCTATAGAAATCGATACATCCTTATTTCATGTTTTATCCTGAGTGACCTCAACGTAACTTGAGATAAAAATAGGCACAGTGCAGTCAACATATAAATGCTATTTTGCTTGTGCACTCTAATAGGTAAACTGGCTGGGACTTGCCTCTGATTGGAGTAAGGTGGAAACCATCCTCGACTAGCAATTTGTTGTTTAGCGTTGCCAAGAAATACAAATAACTATCTGTAAACAACAAGAAAAGTTGGCACATTAAACAAAATGTCTGTAATAGATTCAAATGAGAGTTAGTAATCGAGAGTTAGTAATCTAGTAGTAAGTAATTTAATAAGAGAAAAGTTGGCGATGAGCTATACTAATTTAGATTGGTAGTTTGTAAAAAAGCTATTAAATAACAGGGTCACTAATCGAGCTAATAAAAATTGTTTAGTCAATAAGAAACTGATAAATTAAGAAAAACCATTGAACTTTAATGAGTAACTCAGTGAAAGTTTGTATTTCAAAACTATCTAGTAATCGAATCTGACAAAAGTCAGAAAATTACACTAGTTTACTTTGATAATTATATGTAAGAGTTTATAAGTTCAGAAAGTTGGTCAGTAAGCACGTTCAAATATTGTCAATTTACAAATTATTAAAAAAAATTGGTAATTTCATGAAGGGTTGGTAATTTGCCAATTAGTTAAGAGAAAAAGGTCACCGGTCGGTTTAGCTACTAATCTTTTTTTGACGCTCACTAGCACTTGATGAAATTTCTCTGTGAAAAAGAAATCGCAGGAACACTAAATTATGCTGCCTAATGACTGCGCAATTGGCTCATCTGCAACTGAGCCTTATCTCATAGTTCTGAAGTCTTTTGTGGTGGATGGATTTGCATTTTTCTCATCTGAAAACACATGCAAAACATAAGCAAGAGACATAATCTGTGAATATCACCAATCCTGTATACTGGGCCTGGAATGGTTCTAAGCGGCTGCAATTGATCTTTTTCGATTGCAATCGAAAAACACTAGATGATACTACAGTTTTCATGCAACGAAACAATATATACAGGGTACTAAAGTTACAGATTATAAGTATCTCCTAATTCAAAGCCATAACTTTGCGCGCTCTTGGACTTGCGAGGCAACACTAGATTTAATTTTTCCTTTAATATCAAATCTGGGACTCCTCTGATTGGCCAACCAGTTGCATTGCCCCACTAAAAATGGTTATTTCTGAAAAATCACAATTCAAAATGAAAGCGTGTGTTATTGGTATTGTATATACGGAAAGACAAAATACAAGGTGCACATTTTCACTTTATTATATATTAACACCTAACCATGGGCAGCGCAGTTGGTGTGAGTTCTCTCTCTCATCGCAAAAGTCGAGGGTTCGAATCCTCTTATTGCTGATTGCGGCGAGGCTCGATGGTGCCACCGGGTACCGGAGGGTCATGTGATCTCCGGCGGTATATATATATTTTAACAATTAACCCAAGTCCTTTTATGCAGAAATTAAGACCCTGCCTTTGGTTAAATGTTAGCAAATGGTTAAGGTAGTGAAAACAGGCAGATTAATTGGTCCAGATTTTCTTAGGGCAGCCTTTAACATCTTGGCTAAAAAAGAAAAAACAGAGAACCTCTTTAATGATTTTTTCCCTTTTGTTTACCCTATTGATTTTCCCTATCCAAGAAGTTCCAATTACATCAGAATCCAGATGAGCGGCTTATATTTTTCTGCAAGGGTCCGACCATTTTTTTGGTCAACCTAATGACAAATATAAATGACAGGAGATACTATTTGCACGTATACTTATCGCTTACAAATATTTATTTGCTACCAAACTAAAAATCACTATTGGGGACAATTTTCACCTTACTCCAATCAGGGGCAAGTCTCAGCCAATTCACTTATTGGGGTGCACAAGTAAAAAAGAATTTATATATTGACCTACACTGCACTGATTTGTACCACTAATCACGTAGAGGCAACTTCGGATAAAACATGAAATATGAACGTATCAATTTTCTATCACCAAAGAACTTTTAAACTTCAAGAAATTATGAGTATAGTCTTAACAGAGATACCGAATTTTCATCGGTCATCCCGTACATGTCAATGCAAGCATTAAAAGCACAAGGCAATGGTACGATCGGTAGAGGGCTAAGAAAAGAATGAACATTCAAGCTCATAATGAAGATCTTACCGATTTGATAAAAATTACAAAGGATAGTTTCAACCAGATCATACAAATTTGGCCAACTTTGTAATCCATGTATCCCTGAGACAGTTTTAATGGGGAGAATCACAAATCTTCACCAGAAAAGCAACAACTGAGCCAATCCTAGGAAAGATAATCAGCTGTCCCCAAAATTACCTATAATGCCGAGATTATTCTTCTGAAGATCTTTGACATTGACCAAAATTTAGAATCTTTAACCACCCATTATTACTGGCCGAATCAGCATATTAACTACAAACTATATATATATTAGACGGCCAATTGAACAAATATGAAAAGAAGACTAACTCGATCCTATATGGTGCTGTTTCGGTGCTTCCTTCTCCTTCTCATCCATCTCCTCCAGTCCAAAAATGAAATATCAATCTATCCAATCTAGCCAACTCCAATGGTCCAAAAGCGTGCAAAATGAACGATGAACTGCTTTCTTTAAGGCTGCATCTGTATCAAAGATTCGCTTTCATCCCCTTTTATTGTTGCATTGGCCCCTGGCCACGTCGTCTATCTTGGCATCCATTTGTTTTCCATCAGTTTCCCCATTTTTGTCAATTCTTTGCCTTCCGACTTTCCAGTGTACACAGACAAGTGCTCGTTGATTGTGTCAACAGGTCCCTGTGGATGCAGGATCAAGCTCCCAGCATCCAATATGAGCATCCGCACCTTCTTCACCAGTAAGCAAGTGAGCGGGGACCTGATGAGAGAACCGGAACATTTCCTCTCTTGGAACCGTCCATAATTTACATGGATCTGAATTCTTTCGAAACACAGTCTTCATCCCACAAACTTTGGTGAGTGGAGCAACGGTTATACCACGGTCCTCGTTGTTGTCTTCAATCACTTCAACCAGGTCATAGCTGTGTTTCACTTCATTTGGGGTGGACTCATTCCAATTATTTGTCCAGTTACTGTACAAAGCCCAAACATCTCCCTTCAAGGGATAAATCTGAATTAAGCCCCCTGTGCCTTTCGTCCACCTCATCGTATGAGAGAAAGCATTAAGGGTGCCATAAACAACAGATTTCCCAACCTGCAAATCCCCACAGGTCTTGGCAAATCCAGATTTAACCCAAGGTATAGGGCCAAATTCTTGGTTGCTGTTGGAACCAAGCCAACTAATGCACACCTTGAACGGTTTCAATGTTATGACATTGTGGATCAGAGCATAGTAACGGGGCATCCCATCATCATCATCATCATCATAAACAGCCCAAACTTGATTATTAGCAAATGAAACCTCCGTTCGATCATTGTCGAAATCATGAAAATCTGGGGCAACAAGCATTTGCTTGAAGACAAAGTTCTCCGCTTCAGTTTCAACATTAGAAATGGCAAGGGGAGCTTTCTGCTCTTCGCCGTACCCCTCCTTCACCTTTCCATTACTCCACTCATTGATCTTCTGAAAAATTTCCTTCTTTGCTTTACATATTAACATCTTTTGTGTTTCAATACGAGATAAATTTCTCAAGCTATTGAACTGATTAATCACGCCGAAATTAACCCTTCTCTTATCCTCGAATCGCCTCTTTCGGGATCCAGATGTACTTCCTGAGCCAAGTCCTCTACCATTTGCAAATGCGGCAAGGCTAGCATCCTCTGTGACTTTCTTATTCATGCCACCTTCCCCAACTTGACTTTTTTTAATCCCTTCATTTTCTAGGGAATTAACATTTGAAGACATGCCCACCGAACCACTACCAGCTTTCAACCTTTGAATCATCCCTGAGCACCTCTCTTTGACTGTAGTTGCTGCCTCCTCACGATCCCTCTTCCGATGTCGAACTATAGGCTCAAGCACGCCCGAGGAAGGAGAATATGATGCAGGAGCAAGGGCACCTTTATCACTCACAAATTTAATTGATGTACCATCTGAAGAAGCAAGCTTTTCGGGCAAATGAATACCCGAGAAGCTTGTTGAACCAGCATTGGTAGGAGAAGTCTGCCTTCCAACTAATGCGTAAGCATTGTTTCTCATTCTATTTGGAAATGGTTGTGCTTCAAAGAAAGCTTTTGAAGGAGATGAACCATTTCCCTCCATTGGTGGAGGTGCAATCTCGATGGCAACAAAGGGTTTACGACAGTTGGAATTGCGGCAGCGAAGTCGCTTGTTTGAGTAGCAGAGTAAGTATTCAAACTTCACGTGGCAAGCACTGCACTGTGTCCAAAATGACGGCTTGATAGGACGAGAAGGGGCTGGAGCACAATTGGCATCAGCCGCACTCTCATTATCCCTAGCGTTGAAATTCTTATTGCATTCCATCTCGTAGTGGTTCGAATAATTTCTGTTGTAGATATCACCAAATCTTCTTTCCTTATGTAATCCCTGCTCTGTACAGTCAAATTAACTATAATGTCAAAATTATACAATTGGCAAAAAAATCTGGATAAACATTTGTGATTATTCCAACATGTCTGGTTATGCTCTTTTAAGACATTTCTATACACATAAAGCAACATGTAAATCGTGAAAAATACAAACTGAATGGTGTGCAAATGACCAACACGATACGATTAGATCACATGATGTCAATCCACATATACACACAACGAAGTTCTATAGAAGGCATGACGATCTAGAGAAAGCATAACAATCGTAATTAACGAATTATAGCTCCATCTGCATACATCTACAAAGATGAGAAAATGATGTAAATCCACGTGTACAAGTGACAAATTTCCACTGTTTTTAATGAATTATGATTCCACCTGCAAACATCCACGTAAATGATGAAATGATAAGCATCCACATATACACGCAACGAACTTCCACGATAATTATAACGGTCAGGAAAAAAAGCATGATCCATTGCTTTTATTAAAATTATGAATCTTTCCGCATAATCTATATAAGCGGATAACGAACTTCCATAATAAGCATGATCATTGAGATAAAACATGATCCATAATCAAACGGTTTACAGTTCCATTTTCATCTATACACGTCCAAATAAAAGAGCAATAAACTTGGAAAAATATTTGTAATAGTTGGGATAAAACACAATCAACCGTTCATAAAACTTTACAATTCCATCAACATTGCTTTCCATCCTAAAAGTAAGCAACAAAATGCAAGCAACAATGATCAAATTGACAGGCTTCTCGACATGAAAGTCAATTGAACACCGTAGATCACATCGCCACGAGTCACCTCATGGATTATGATTGCCTACAAGGACATCAAGGAAATCTTTTTTGATAGGTAGGAATTCAGATATAGCAAAATTCAATCTCTTAACCAAGACCATGATAAAATAAGAAGATTGACTCACAAACAAACTGCCATTGGATGATAGTTGAAAGTCAATAAGCATCCGCCAGAAATCCTAATGCATTCAAGTCCTCTTGGCAAATAACGCCACAAAAATCCACAAGTTCAGTACATAAACTACAGGCATATTATTTTTCACATTAAAAAATCCCATCATTGATTGAACTGACGCCCCAAATTTTTCTCTTCTTGCAATGAAAGCATATATATATTTTTTTTACCTTCTCTTGGACTTGGCAGAAAACCCCAGGTTTTTTCTTCCTTTTCTCTACGAATTTTGGGACTAGTCTGATCTACGAACCAGTTGCAACGTCCGACAGAAAATGGTTGATATCTGAAACTCCAACTTCAAAACGAAAGGATGAGTTGGTTCTATTGTGATCTAGAAAGACAAAGACAATGTTTGATGAATGGACACATAACCCTAACATACCTTTTCACATCATTTAAGAATCTACAAGTTAATAACCCTACCTCTGGTTACATGTCAACCATGGTTAATATTGTCAAAATAGGCAAACTAATTGGTACAGATTTTTTTAGAGCCACACTTTAATGTCTTGGCTAAAAAACAAAAGATCATTTTTAATGATCATTTCCCTTTTTTCAACCTTGCTCATCTTCATATTCAAGTGGCTTATATTTTCTGCAAGGATCCTACCATTAGGAAGAAGAAGAACCAGATGAAAAAAAAAAAAAAGGAAAAAAAAAGATGGAAAATGACAAATGACAAAAATACTCTTGACCGCTAGAAAGTAAGGCTTTTATTTGAAACGGACATAGCCACTTCAAGCCCTTATTTAAAACAAAGATAACCATTACATGGTCTTATTTAAAACAAGATTCACTTCAAATCTTTATTTGAGAAAGTGGTGGTATTTTAGATCCTTATTTAAAATAAGACCCACTTTTGGCCCTTATTTTAGGAAATGAGGGCACTTCAGGCCTTTTTTTGGGAATTTTCCTTGTTTCTTTTAAATTGCACTCTAAAAAGAGAAAATCTTTGTGGGCCAAATGAAATATTGACTTGAATTTTTTTAATGCGAAAAAGTAATATGTTTGAAATTTCCATGCTAATTTTTTTGGATTTTTGTGGCCTTATCTGTTATTAGTACGTGAATACTGTAGGATTTCCAAGGCATGCTCATAAATTTTCAACTATTGTCCCATCGCAGTTTGTTTGTGAATCTCTCTTCTTATTTAGTTGGTTAGGAGATATAACTTATACCCATCAAAGAAGAATTCCTTGATGCCCTTAGAGGCAATCATAGTTCATGAGGTGACTTGTGGCTATTTGATCCACATTGTGCTCGCTTTGTTTCATCGATGAGAAACCTGTCAATTTGATCATTGTTGCATGCATTCTTTTGAGTGTTTTTAGAGGAAGTAATGTTGATGGAATTATACAATTTTATTTAACGGTTGATTGTGCTTTAGCCCAACTATTAAAAATACTTTTGCAAGTTCATCACTCTTCTATATGGATGTGGGTAGATGAAATGTTAGTGCAAACCGTTTGATTATGGATCATGTTTGATTACAATGACTATGCTTATAATGAAAGTTCGTTGCTCGTTCATATGGATTGTGCCAATAGAATCATAATTCAATAAAAACAATGGATTTCTAATCGTTATGCTAATTGTGAAAGCTTATTACTTGTATAGTATACTGGATTAGTAACCGGTGAAATACCAAAAACAAAAAAAAAAAGAATAACTTTCAGTGAACTATTGAAGCTATCAGTGGTTTTGATCAGACAAGTACCAAGGGCTTTCGGTAGACTTCTGTTGTTTCCGACTTCGCTTGCAACAAGTCATTGCATTAGTATGAGTTCGTTGACCACGTAAGACAATCCATCTTAATGATGAATTCCTCAATAACAGGTTCTAATACTTGATTATCAACCCGCTAATCTATGTAGTTATCTCATGGTTGGAATCTAAATCGCATTCTTCTTAGTAAGGTCACAAGGTCTTGATCAGCCTTGTGCCATTGGGGTTTTATACGCCCAGGCATTGATACCTATTGATATCCTGAACCAATTAAAACCATCAGGAATGAAATGAAATGTGAATAATAGAGTCTGAGTTCAACCTCATGGTCAGCGGAAGAAAAACAAGGCTAAGGAAGAAGAATTTACATTCCATTCTCACATCCTCTTCCTCTATGGCGACCAGGGGGTCTTACAAGTCTGACTAAGGCAATGGAATCTTCTTTTGTGATCATACTTTTTATCTTGGTTAGTAGTCCAATCCTTGGCTTAACTCAATGGCACTTTTACGCAAGCTTGGCGCCACTAGATTGGTGTGGATGAATATCATTTCATCATTTATGTGGATGTATACAAATGAAATTATAATTCATTAAAAACGGTGGATTGTGCTTTGTCCTTACTATTATTCTTGTTTTTGAAATTTATCACTTGTACAATTGAAATTACATCATTTTCTTGTCTATGTGGGCATATGTAGATGGAACTATAATTTGTTAATAAAGGTTGCCCTGTTTTATTCCGACCAGCATGTTTTGGAAGTTTGTCATGTGTTTACATGGATTTACATCATTTGATCATATCCTATTTGGTCATATGGACATTATTTGGTTGTATTTTGTTTGCCGATTTACATGTTCCTTTACATGTATATAGATGCATTAAAGGAGCAAATCTGGCATTTTAGAATAATTACAAATGTGTATCTAGAGTATTTGCTGATATATTAATTTGACATTAAGTCATTTTGACTTTACAAAGGAGGTATTACAAAAGGAAATAAGAATTGGCCATATCTAGAGCAGATATAGACCAAACCCCTGAGAGATGGAGCTTCCACACTTGCAATTGTAAGAGTGTGGCGGATGTCAATTGCGTTGTAGCCCCTCCTCCTCCTATCAAGTTGTCATTTTGGACACAGTGCAGTACTTGCCAAATAAAGTTTGAATACTTAGTAAACAAGCAACTTCCTTGCCGTGGTCCCAACTACCTTAAACCCGATGTTGCTATTGAGATTCCCTCTCCACCAATAGATGGCAATGATTCATCTAATTGAAAGTTTTTCTTCATGATAGAACAAGAAACAATGTGTATGCCTCAAGTTGGAGGGCAGACTTGTGCCCCCTGTGCTAGTTCGATAGGATTCTCTGGTATTCACTTGCCGCATAAGCTCACTCCTTCATATGGCACATCAACCAAATTTGCGATTGATAATAGAGCACCTGCACCCCTCATCATATTCTCCTCTCTTAGGCATGTTTGTGCTTATAGTTTGGCATCATAAATTGGGTCATAAAGAAGTAGCTACAGTCAGAGAGAAGCCCTCAAAGATGATTCACATGTCTAAGAAAGCTCCTAATGATTCAGTTGGCATGTCTTCTGATGTCAATTCTCTAGAAATTGCCGGGATTACCAAAAGGCGGGTTGGTGAAGGTGGTATAAATAAGAGGGTCATAAATGATGTCAGCCTTGCAGCATTTGCAGTAGAGGAGCTTGTAGAGGAAATTTGTCTGGATCTCAAAAAGTCCGACGGAGAATAGGAGAAGGGTTAATTTTGATATGATTAATCAATTCAACAATCTGAGGGATCTATCTCGGATAGAAAGAAGGAAGATGGTGATACATAAGGTAAAGAAGAAACTTTTAAGAAGCTCAATGAGTGTAGTGAGAAAGAAACTGCAGATAGACTAAGTTGTTCGCAAGAAAATGTCAAGGAGAAGTATGGCAACGAGCACTAAGCTCATGCAAACGGTGCAAACACTGCTGTAGTTCTGCATAAGAAGCCTGTGGATAGTAAAGATAAAGTTCCAATAAAAAATGCTTCCCATGCCACTTTTGATGTTGAACTTGAAGCGAAGATCCTCATCCCCGAGCAACTGCATGATGCAAAATTAGATTTTCATGATTTTGACAATAATCGGATAGAGGTTTCGCTAGTTGATAATCAAGTCAAGGCTACTTACAATGATGATAATGGGATGCCCCGTTACTATGCTCTGATACACGATGCCATATCATCGAAACAACTCAATGCACCCGTTGGCTTAGTTCTAAAAGTATCCAAGAGCTGGGCCCCATTTGTTGGGTTAGAGCTGGCTTTGCCAAGACTCAACTCATCAAAGTTTGTGCTTGAAGACTGTTTCAAAAGAGACAAATTGCTTAGATTCTCTCATTAGGTCCTAACTCATTTGCTTACAAGTCGAGATGGTGCAAATGCTCCTATCGAATGTTGGGAGTTTGATCCCGCATCCATACCTTTGGAGCTTCTTCAGGTGGTAACACAAGTTCTGTCGATACAATCAGGGATTGCTTGTGTGCGGATATTGGAAAGTTAAAGGAAATAGGACTCGCAGAAATTGGCAAAGGAATTGATGGAAAAGAAATTGATGCTAAGAGGGACGAGGAGGCCAATGTTGCGATCAAGGGGATGAAAGCGTAGCTGTTATACGGATGCAGGCTTTAGTCGTGCTTTTGCATGGTTCTGGACCATAGCAGCTGGTTTGATTACATAGATCAACATGTAGTTTTTGGATTGAGGAGAGATGGAGAAGGAGAAGAAGGAAAGCACCGGGACGGTACAATTCAGACCAAGTCTTCTATTCAGCTGTCGTTCATATAGCCGTCTCACATCCATAGTTAGCGGTAAATCTGCGGATTCGGTAGGTAATTATGGATTAATAGAGATTCTCAATTTAGGTCAAGGTCAAAGATCATCAAAGGACTAATCTCAGCATTATAAGGTAACTTTGCGCACAATCTGATTTTATTTACTAGGATTGGCTCAGTAGTCGCTTTTTTGACGAATATGTCCTATCCTCCTCATTAAAGCTGTCCTAAAGATACAAGAATTCCAAAGTTGACCAAATCCGTATGATCCGGCTGAAACTTTTCTTTACATTTTTACAATCAGATGTACAATATCTTCATTATGAGCATGATCAGTTTCTCCATTACTTCGTTGAGTAATGAAAATTCTGTGTTTTTGTTGAGACTACTCACAATTTAATCAAGATTTGGAGTTCTAAACAATAGGAATTTGATCAATAGAATCTTGGGCCAATTTCCAAATTTTAAAAAGAATGTAAAACATCTAGATAGTTTCAAAAACATTAGTGAACATTTCCATAATGTTTGTATCGACAAAATGATAAAAGGGTAGGAAAGACATTGGGGCATATTCTCTTGTACTCTTTGATTTGTGAACTATGCGATCAAGACAACATGACTTGACCAAATCACACGATGAATGAACCATATGAAAAGCACAAAGAAAAAAAGAAGAGGAAAAGCTAGGCTAAAGCCGTACGGAGATACTGTAAAATTATGCTCTAGCCTAGGCTAGGACCAAACTATATGCCAAAAACAGCATGGCCGCATCCGCATTCCGGAAGACGCCGTGATCACGCTTTATTGCACCTCCTTGCGAAATGCGAATGGGAGGAACCGATTCTTGTCTCCCTCTTGGTTTCGAACTTTGGGATCATATATAAAAATCACAACTTTGGCCGCCGCGCTTGCGGCTAAAATCCTATCTGCGCCCTCCAATTCCGATCCATCCATTCTCTTCCGGCCCGACCCTCCTCCCCTTTCGTCCTCCCTCGCGCATTCTCCGGTCCAAGGAGCCACCTTGGCGAATCTTTCCTCGGACCCATCAAGCGATTAGCGGAAAAGTCGAGGACTTTGCGGTCGCCGGCGGCGGGATGGACCCGAACCAGCAGCCCCATCAGCCGCCGCCGCCGTACCTGCCGCCGCAGCCGGGGCCGCCGTACAACCACCTGATGCAGCAGCAGCAGCAGCAGCTGCAGATGTTCTGGTCGTACCAGCGGCGGGAGATCGAGCAGGTGAACGACTTCAAGAACCACCAGCTCCCGCTGGCCCGCATCAAGAAGATCATGAAGGCCGACGAGGACGTCCGCATGATCTCCGCCGAGGCCCCCATCCTCTTCGCCAAGGCCTGCGAGCTCTTCATCCTCGAGCTCACCATCCGATCCTGGCTCCACGCCGAGGAGAACAAGCGCCGCACCCTCCAGAAGAACGACATTGCCGCCGCCATCACCCGGACCGACATTTTCGATTTCTTGGTCGACATCGTGCCCCGCGACGAGATCAAGGAGGAGGCCATGGGCGGCGCCCTCGGCGCCCCCGTCGTGGGCCCCCCCGCCAGCGGTGTGCCCTACTACTACCCACCGATGGGCCAGCCGGCCGCCCCGGGTGCGGTTTATATGCAGCAACAGCCGCCGCCTCCGCCTTCTCAGGCGTGGCAGAGCGTGTGGCAGAATGCGGCCGCCGATGATGGCTCCTACGGCCAGGGCAATCCTGATGGGCAAGGGTAATGTTGGTCCCCCTCGCAATTGGGCTGTAGTTTTTTCTATCTCATTTTCAAACTGACCGTAACACTGTATGCTGCCAATGTGTCTACAGAATTTTCGGACTGTATCTTCTCGTGTGTTTTCCTTTAGATGCGTCTTTACTGTAAGAATGTATTTTGAGGGAATGTTTCCTACTTGTGGATGCTGATTAAGTACGGTATAGCTTTACTGATTTTGCCAGAGCTGAACTTAGACTGTTTCTGCGGAAACAGTTTGACAGCTTGTTAGATGGTTTGTTCGCAATTTCTGTTGCTTACTTTGGGAAGCCATTCTCGTCCTTTTCATGTGCTCAATTGCAAGAGTCTGGTCTAAACTCGCAGCACGATGTGTATAAATTGTTAGACTCACGTGTAAATTCTTGTCAGACTAGGTTCAGTTAAGCTCTGGCCTTTGGTGCATCAACTTTGTAGAGGAGCCTTGCTGAGATGCGTAATGGCTGCTAGAATGACCTAATTACCTTTCGTCTCCTAATTGTGAGAACATATAACCGAGCCAAGGAAAGTGATGAGAAATCTTCTTGAAGTTTTCTGTTTGACAGACATAACATGTTGATCTTTATCTTCCTTCTAATCTGACCTTGTATTCCTTTTGGCTCTATGAGGAGATGGTTAGGTTTTCTTTTTACTTGTTTCAAAGACTCTTAAAAGCAGAATATTTTGAAGCTGTTTCAGAATAAGTTATCCTCGGCATGAGGGAAAACAACACACTTGGAATAAAAGTAGGAAGATGACTTTCAATATTTATGGGGCAGATTAATTCCTGATTTAGCTGAAATGAAAAACAGATTCTATTACTAGCACATTCACCAGGCTGGGCTTCTTTGTGAGAATTTTCTGTAGGCCTTTTCGAGTCTTTATTCAGTTCTGTCATGCGTGTTTATTGACTGTGTCCAATATTGGAGGTTTTTTTTTTGATCAAAATCCAATATTGGAGGTTAAAAAAGGGTTTCTGTAGTTCTTTTAATAGGTACTTTGGAGTTTATGACTTATTTTGAGATCAAAGTCATTGGCTAATGTAGTAGACTACAGCTTTGCAACCTTTTAGTGTGCCTGTAAAGACTCTCAGCTCCCTTTACTGCAATTAGCTTGCGGTGGCACTGTATCTCTTGCAGAATATTTTTGCAGTGTGATGCAAGAGAATGTTGTCTAGGATAAATGTAACTGGTAACAGAGACAAGTGGACATCTCTGTAGGGACTAGAGAGCAGAGAGAATATTGGGTGGTGTGACGTCTATTGCTTTTACTGTTCGTCTTTCATTTTTATGCTAGATAGTGATTTTCAAGTGGCAAAGAAGGAACTTGTCACGACTTTTTGCAACATCGCTGGTTGTGTAGTCTCCTAGTTGTTTGGTTTCTCACTTTGCAACTTGTTACACTGTCATGATGCCCACCAAATACTGGCATTTCTGTCTGTACTAAATAGTAGAGGCTTCTGAATTTAGTTTTCTTCTCAGCATAGGCAATCTATCTTGTAATGGTATTTTTGTTCCAGAGCATGTGATGCCTTTTTGAACAAGACCTTCTAGTCCTTTTGTTTTAGCCGTTTTCCTTGCCTTGCAACTCAAAAAATAAAATTGTGGAAAGTTTTGAAAGATTAATCACTAAAGAAAGTCAGCACCAGTTTTGGGTAGACAGTCTGGCTCTTTTTCTCTTTTGCATTTCCTGATGACGTTGTGACGTCGATCGCGTTTGAGGCTTTTCGGCGGAGACTTGTAGCTTGTATTCCTATCCTCTAACTTGCTGTGCAAACATAAAGCTGAAAAAGTGGGAACATTTTACTTGGTTTTGTGTGGTCAACTGGACAAATATTATGTGGAGGCTGAGTGTCCACATCGTCTTTTCCTATTCTCTCCATGTACTTACATTTTGTTGAACTAGCATCTTTGAAAGAGTGCCATTTTCTTCATTTGTCGTTATATTAGATGCAGTAGTACATCTTTCGTTATTTGATTGACTCAAGACCCAGCAAATCTTAGGTTTGCATCTTTCCTGTGATCCACCCGCTGTTACTTATCTCCAAGAAAGACAGTTCTTGTGCCATTGTATAACATGCTTCAAGTTGGACATACTCTCCAATCTCTGGATGTTATCAGTATAGGAGTTTTCCACAAATCAAAGAGAACCAAAAAACTGAATGAAACCTATTGAAATGGACTGGTGTGTGTGGACCGATGTATCTAACAGCACCATAGCCTAGTGGTGGTTCAATTACACCGTGTCTCAAGTGGTTCTGAGGTATGATTCCACCTTTTCCTGTCCCTTTACTGTCTATCATATAGATTACTGCTAATATGTCATTCCTTATCTCAGTCGTACCATTCTCCACCTTTTCCTGTCCCTTTACTGTCTATCATATAGATTACTGCTAATATGTCATTCCTTATCTCGGTCGTACCATTCTCCAATCTCTGGATGATACCACTAGGTGGGTTCCAAAAAATGTCAAGGAAAACCAGAGCCTAAATCAAACTGATTGAACAAAATTTAGGTGGAATCTGATCAAATCAAAGATCATCTGGGTTTGATGCACATATATTGGCTTCAGATAGGTTCAGCCCAAGGTCAATAAGAAATGAGATGAACTGGACTGACCTGTATGGGTTTTCACTTTGCTCTGGTATGCATAATATTGTGTTAATCTATATCTCCAGTTTTTCGAGTTCTGCTTAGGTGTATGCCTATTCGGGTCAAAAAACTCAGTTTGGGTCAGCCTGGTTTCTTGTGAGACAGACCGGCCCAGTCTTATCCCTAATTTCAGAAACAATTGTATGGTGATTTTCATTCTGTGCTCGCTTGTAATTCTTCTTTTATGTGGTGGTCTTTCTGCATTCAGCTGATGGAAAGGCTGCTCACCTGTTGAATTTGTAGGATTAACTGAAGCTTATATCTCCTTTCAGAGAACGTTTGTTTTTAGCTAGGAAGTATGAAGCATAACATATTCTCCAGAGTGCCACTCAAAGCTACTCGCAAAATCATTCTAGGAGAGTAATTTAAGTGATTTGGATCTGTGGTGGGGAAGTCCGAAATATTTGTCGTATTATTTCGTCTTAGCGAGGACTCTTCAGGGTAATAATCCAGCGGATGACTCACCTATAGAGAACCTTTTAAAACAAAAAGCATGAGCTGATTGCCTGATTCTGCTTCGTAATTTCCTACACTACTATCCTTGTTTGGCCCCAACTACATCCAGAACAAGAGTTTGCCGTGGAGTAATATTAACTGCAGGAAGAATAATGTTTTGTCATTGTGCACTATGAGACCTTTTGAAGTTTTAGGCTGGGTTCTTTCTCTGTTAATGCACATCTATATTCTTTGCAACCAAATACTTTTTCCAAACGTATCTTTGACTATATGCTGTAACATGTACTTTCTCTTGATTTAATCAAAGCTGAGAAGAAATTGACTTCTTTCATGTTTGTGGTGCAGTTGACGAAAGCTACTGGAAGATGTTAATATGCTCCGCAGCTCGCTGGAAGGTGGATGAGCTTTGCTGACATTTTTTAGGATTACTTGTTGAACTGTGTACTGATGCTCATGACTAGTGGATTTAAGCGTGCGACTCTGTTGACAAAATATGTGGATGACTGACTCAGTGTAGTGACAATATTGATGCTATGACATGCCTTACTGTTCCGCATTTCTTTACTTAAGCTTCGGTTGTTAGCAGCCTTGACTAGGAACAGATTCCCTGAAAACCTACACTTATGCCTACGAGCTAACTCTTGTTTGGAGTCACTGCCCAGGTATCAAAAACTGGGTTCTGATTGTTGGTGTTGTAGTTTTGGTTGGTAAGATAATGATCTGTCGTAGCTGTGGTCCTACATGTGTTTGATTAATGGCATTTTAGGGCATGCATGGTAACGTTTCTATTACTTTCGATTTCTATTCTTTTGTTTTTCAAAACAAAAAAGAAACAAAAATCTGTTTGGTAATGCCAACTTATTTTTCTATTCCCTAGAATAGAAAAGTGGCTGGGAATAGATTTGGAGCGGGAAAATAAAAAAAGAAAGTAGGTTCTTGTTCCGGAAATAATTTTTAGAAATAAGTTTTTTTTTCTTTTCTATTTTTCTTTTGTTCTTCTTCCTTGTTGTGGCCACCGTCGGCCACTTGCCAACCATCAGCCACCTTCTACCACCCGTGACATACGACCGTCAGTGACTACGGCTGCCGTCGCCTGTAAGTAGAGGTGGCAAAATGGGTTATTTTGCATCCACATTTTTCACAAATGGGTCGAATGTGGGTTATGAAGTTGTAATGGGCCAGAACCCACATTCGACCCATTTTAAATTTAGTTTTATATGGGTTGAAAATGGGTCACACGTTCTAACTCATTTTCAACCCATTTTTAAAACCCAAAAGACTTCACCTTTGTCAGTCGCTGACCCATTTTCAACCCACCTCCGCCGCTCGCCTCCGAGCCGCCTCCGCCACTCGCCGTCGCAGCTCGCCTCCAAGTCGCCTCTGCCACTCGCTGTCGCTACTTGCCTCCGAGTCGCCTTCACCACCTGCCTTTGAGGCTTGCTTCCGCTGCTTCCTTAAAGGTCAATAAGTTTTGTCGCGACCCGATCTCGCCGCCCTCGAAATGTCCAAGGAGGGGAAAGGTCAGGTTTAGAGGTACTTTGATCACGAAAGTTTCCTCACGAGATCAGGAGCTCTTCCAAACTCGTACCCCGCGCGACAGCAGATTTATTTATACGATTTAAGTATTTAACAACCTAAAAAAGAGTCGCCACTAGCCTCATTTTGAGGGTCGGCTAGAAACCCAATCGAGGGTCGGGAGTGTTTCCTCAATTCCTACGTAACCAAATATGTAGGTTCGGGGATTTGGGTTACACTAATATTGCTATTAGCACCCTTTCGGTAATATGCTGTGTTTTTCCTAACATGTCCATGCGTTTTTTTTTTTTTTTTTTACATTTTCGGGATCATCAATTCCTAGATTAAGTGACCATGCATGGTGAATTACTTTCATTGTATTCTATTCCTAAAAAATAGAAAAGAAAATAATCAACGATATTGAAAGTGCAAGACATGAAGTAAACACTCAAGGAAAAAACAGTAAATCTAATCATGCAATCCTAAAGAATATAAAAGAGAAAACAATCCAGAAAGAAAAGAAGCCTGCAACTTATCGGGTTTTATATAATACATGGAACCCGACACATATGTCGGGAAAAACGAATGGTAAATGATAATGGTCAAAATAGAAATCAATCTCCATTACCTTCACGCCGTCTCTATCTTCAGGGTCCTAATCTAAACCTAATTTAAGAAACAAGGATCCCTTGCCTCATCTTATATGACTTAAGACAACGCATAGAAATTATTATTATAACAAATAGACATAGGCATTAGACATGAACATGAATCTAGCAAATTCAAGTCACAAACGGGACAAAATATAAGGCACGTTTAAAGGTTCATAAGATCACCTAGACAATATACAAAAATGTGAAACTTGCACATGACATAAGGTTGAATGCGAAAAAGGTTTGGGTAAACATTTAACCCTAAATCAGAATGCAAAGAAGTCCCACAAGTCATTAACATTGCAAAATGACTTGGAACTAAGAATGTCATGCTTGACAAATTTCAATTGCAATTAGCCAAATGGATGGATGATATTCTCATCAAACGAGATTCAAATATGATATGCCCTAAGTATGTCTAGAAAGCACCAAGCATCAAGTATGCTCTTAAGGAACTTGATTGAAGACATTTTCATAGAAACACAATCAATTAAAATCACAGCAGGGATTGCACAAAACATGGATGATATTTATTGAAATGAAGACATAAAGAAAATATATGAAAGTCCAAGTATATAGAAGGAAATGTCCTAATCATCTATCATGAGACATCGAGGTCTTACTTTGTTCACAAAAGTCTATATGAAAATAGAAAAGAAACAGAGCAAAAAAAATCCAACATTATAGATTGTAGTAACTCAAACGTGACTTTATGGAAGCCATTGACCTTGCTAACGATGACCATTTGATTCTACCTATACCTTGTTAGAAAGCTTATGAAATTTCTAATGACTCTCATGAAAGATTCAACTCCAGCAAAGCATGTTTACTAGCTCAAATTTGAACACACGCATCAAGTCTCAAACATGACAGATTCTGGACTGAACTTTGAACATGTGAAAACCATATCAAATGAAATTCAATCAGGGCATTCTATAGCACATTGGAAAGATATCCGAACCACCTTCGACTTTCATACAGACTTCGAACACAGACAACCACAGCAACCGGCTCATATCAAGGCATTTGCACACAAGGTCATTCGGAACACAGAACACAATAAACAACACAGGTTCAGTAACAATGGCACAAGTAGTATCAGATCTATATACTTGGTAAATCAACTTCTAAGAAATGTTTCATATCAACACGTTTTCAGATCTGACATTATCATGATCTACTTCTTATTCATGCTTTTGAGGTATTTCGTCAAATACTTCACGTACAACAAAACGATTAACTCAAGCTATGGAACGGGACTGAAGCCATGTTCTCATCTAACATTCTAAAATCAGTATTAAAATCAAACAAGTCATCTAGTTACAGCTCAGATCTTAAGTGAATTACACCTGGACCACGTGAACGTGATTCTTCTACACATCTCATTGCAACAGAGCAGGAACCGATCGGTTTCGGAAACCGGATCCCCAAGCAAGCTCTTCGCCGAATAGAGGAAACACCTCCGATCTTGCACCGACGGAGGAAACCCTAGCCTTCGACAAGAATTTCGAGAGCGAGAGAACGCTCCATCGAGAGAGCTCTTCAAGAGAGAGAGAGAGTTCGTGATCCAGAGAGCCCGAGAGAGAGTCAGCGTTCGAGCATTTGAGAGAGAGAGAGAGAGAGAGAGAGCGTGAGAGAGCGAGCCCGCGGGAGAGCCCGAAAGGGAGAATTGATCGTGAAAAAAAATCCCCTCCTCGCACGAGCGTTTCCCCTTTTTCATTTTGTTTTTTTCTTCTTTTTTTGTTTTCTTTTCTCTCTTTTTCTGTTCGTTTTTTTTTTTTTTTTTGCAAAATATTTATTTAAAATATCAATAAAAATTTCGGGTGTCACAAGTTTCATCACCCACCCCTCCGCCGCTCGCCTCCGCGGCTCGCCCACGAAATCGGAGGTGTCTGGGCCGACGCCCTGCGGTTCGGCCTCCAAGGCATCAAGAGCGAGATCGTCGGATCTCACTCTCTCGAATCCGCCTACCAATCGGTAACCCCTTTTTTTTTTTTTTCTCCCTTTCCGTTTGCGGTTCTGCTATTTTGGATCAACATGTTTTCTGCGAATTGCTTGGATAAAGAGGGAAACTTGGGGCTTGTCGGGTTCTTATGGGCATGGGAAGTGAAAATTGATGAATTGGGCTTGATGCTCGTTGTAGGTTAGACGCAGGGGAGAATTTCTCCTCAATTGCTACCTTTATCTGTCTCTGATATACTACCTGTAACATTTTCTGGATTCTTTTCAACTGAATCCTTTTATCCTGGAACTTTTGAGCGTTGGGTGAGTCAGACATCTCAACATGTAAAGCCCACGTAACATAGCTTATGCAAAACAATGTTTTGAACATATCTGCTGAGCATATTTGGATGCACGTTCTATTCTTCTTGTTACTAGGTCTGCAGAAAGATTGATGGTTGTCCAGATTGGACTAGCGTTCTGGAACGTGTATCTGAAGGTGTTGGTGTCTACTACATGCACGGAGATGGTTATGCCCCTGTCCAGTAGTCCAGATACAAGCATGTTTCCTACGTATGATTTTAATTTTTTCTGCTTTCCAAGAGGAGTGCTAGACTGATTTCAAAGTCAATCCAAGACGAAGGTGGATAACAACTGAATTTGGTGGGAAAGTAAGACATCACTGCGATATGTATTTATTTATTTATTTTATATTGAAGGTTTGCAGCATGACAAACTTGCATGTGTAGCTTCTTGGGTCATATTCCATCCAGTTCTGTGTCCTTTTTAGCATTTCTTAAGCAGCATGGCATTCCCATCAATTTTCTGTCCCCTTCCATTTTCTCCGTTCAGTGTTCCCTTATTTCGTTAATGAGGCTGAAGCTGAAGTTGACTTATATAGCAAGAGATCCAATTTAGTCACATACAATTAGCAGGAAGCAATGGAAGAAGTTGCTGAAGATTTTAATCTGCCTAAGCCAAAAAAAGACATGTTGAAAATCATCCTTATCACCATCTAAGTGCATAGATTTCCTAGGTAAATCAAGTGATCATTTCTTTAGGTGTTAGCAGTGGAGGCGTGTTGTGCAATGAGCCTCGTTAGGATCCAAACATCTGATGCCTCAGATTTATACAAAGGAGAAAGGGGAAACTCGCATTCATTAAGATCCAAATATCTTATAACTTTAAATAAGAGAAGAGAAGCATGTGCATAGTCTAATTCTTTATAAATATTTCAATTTATAGGTTTTTTCAATAATTTTTATTTTATTTACTATTTTTTAATTTAATTTGAGGTTTTTATCCAATTAGCATATAGCTTAAAGTGAGCACGGGTTTTTTTTAGAATATTAGTAGGTTTTAGCAATATGGGTCGGGTCGGGTATTGGTCGAGTCGGATATGGATCATTATATTTACATTACAAGAATATGGGTTAAAACGGGTTAAATGGGTCAACCCAGTTTCGACTTGACCCACCCATTTGCCACCTCTACCTATAGCCCACCGGTTGCCACCCATAGCCTATCAGCCAATGACCACCATCGTCTGCTGGCAACCTGCCGTCGCAAATCGCCGCACAACCACCGCCTGTTGCCGCACGACCGTTGACTGTCGCTACTAACTATTGCCGTAGGACCACCACCCATAGCTCACCAGCCACCATCCCCTCCCGCGGCCAGTGGGCGGCAATCTTGCGGCGGCGGTTGGCGGCGACGGTCGGTGGTCATGTAACGGGCATACAACAATCGTGTGGCGGTCGTGTGGCGATGGTTGAAGGTTTTTCTGTGGGCGTGCGGCGGTCATGCGGTAGCGGTTGGCAGTCATGCATCGAGCGTGCGGCTATCGTGCGGCAATTGTGTGGTGGTAGTTGGCGATCGGCGATCTATGAGTAAGAAGAAAAAACAAATAAATACAAAAATTTATAAATTTTTACCAAACGCATTTTTATTCTTTTTAATTCCAAGAATATAAATAATTACCAAACACCTTATTTTACTCAAAAATTATTCCCGGAGTAAAAATATAAAAAAACTATTTCTGAAAATAAAAAATTATCCAGAATAGAAACGTTGACATGTGCACCCTTAACCTCATGCAATAGGGTATGCAAAATACTCGGTAGGTTTAAAGTGCACAAATCAAGCCTCTCGCAATGAAGCTACTTTTTCAATCCTTGTCGTGTTTTCGTTTTCATGACATTTGAAGAACTCTTAGTTTACTTAATTTGGAGTTTTGATTGAAGAAGTGAAATGAAGTTCATTTGGTCCAAGGCTACTCTGTATCCCTCCAATGACAATCTCTTTGTTAGGGATAACTCTCTTATGCAAATTTGGTAATTGATAGGTGTATAGAAATATTGCTCATGTTTTACTTAATAAAAAAAAGAAGAATACAGGTTTCGGAAGATGACATGACTTTGGGTACATTTCATCATGGGGTGCTAAAGATGTTGACACTTGTATGTAGAATTTATTAGTAATTTCTGAAACAAAAATCTTGATCCTATTTTCGCAAACGAAAACTTGTAAATATTTAAATTCGTCCAAAGATGAATGTGTTAAGATTTTCTTATATTGATATATGGATGTTTATGGGGTCTGTTGCCACCGTAAGAATGGAGGCATGCAATCGCCCATCGCAGTGTTGACATATGTAAGAGGTCTTCAAAAAATTAATTCTAAATACATATGTCACTCATATAATAATGAATGCATAATTGCATTAGTATATTATCACACCAATAGTAAACATAATATGATCCTTGACATATGTACACGACTTTTTTTAGACTGAAATTGTACATAGAATAGTTTTAGACTCTTTTGCTTCCACATTTCGCCAAAGGATGTCCTATCTTTGCAAGATTTTGTAACAACTTGATCCGTTTTGCATAAACCAAACATCAAACTCATAAAAAGAATACTAAGAAAGATTGGACGGTGGTCATTTAGAAGTGGGCATTACTTGTGAATCACGTCTTAACATCTCTATTGTTTTATGTGGAATATTGACTATCGCAAAATAATACCGACTCTATTGACCAGACTTGTCAAGTCCCCAAAAGGGGTATCCATGATAAGCGGCGACACCTCTATAAAATAATCATTTGCATGATTATGTTTTAGGACCGAAAACTAGGGACACAACAATCAGCCCGTTTTACGTGGACCAAGCTTAGGACTAGAAGTGATGGTGCTGTATGACCCATAAATCACTTTGTGCCATTAGATGTTTGATTTAGAGCATCACCCAATTCAACCCAAGGCCAACGGTAGCTTGGGAGAGCACTTACGGGCTCTCATGTGGACCATGAGCTCTTGCCTGGACTTGGATCCATCATGGGTCGGGTCTCGCTCCGTACCCGAAATATGTCCACCCGACCACCCGACCCGTATGGGGTGGAGACCGGGTAAAAGCACTGACCATTTGACCAGATCGACGCGGCATCATTCAACAGTCCAACTTGAAGTCCGTCAAACGCGTCTGCCCTGCATCTCTCTCTCTCTCTCTCTCTCTCTCTCTCTCGCTAGCTCGCCGGGAACGGAAGAATGGACGCCGTGGATTCGGTGGTCGACCCTCTCCGGGACTTCGCCAAGGACAGCCTCCGCCTCGTCAAGCGTTGCCACAAGCCCGACCGCAAAGGTGACCGCTTCTCGTTCGCGCATTCAAAATGCATTCTTGCCCTGTCGTCTCCCGGACTTTCTTGATCGATCGGTTTCGGTTCCGTCTTTCCCCTGCAGAGTTCACCAAGGTCGCCTTTCGCACCGCCATTGGATTCGTGGTCATGGGTTTTGTTGGGTTCTTCGTGAAGCTCATCTTCATCCCCATCAACAACATCATCGTCGGGTCCGGTTAGGAGGTATGCATGCCCTGCTTCTTGTTTTTTGTGTGTGTGTGTGTGTGTGTGTGTGTGTGTGTGTGTGTGTGTGTTTTCTTGCTTTTGTAGATCTCCCAATGCCCGACCCCGGCTCTTTCTTATCGGGTTGTCTTCTGTCTAGATTCTCTATCTCAAAGGTAGATCTTGTGCCCTTCTGTTGTTCTTATGAAAGAAAGGTGCTTCCTTTGGCTAGCGCGGAGGCTCTTGTGAAGGCTGCATGTAGTTCTTTAGGGTGACGGATTCATCACTTGAAATTGCTGTGGATTTGTATCCTGTCGTCTGTAAAGATCTGCATATTGTTCGAAGTGGCCACCTACAGACGAATTATTTTAAATTTAAAACGTATCAGTAGGCCTGGCCTACGAATCTATTTGAACTATCAACGAATTCCTAGAATTTTAGGTGGGATGGGGATTGTAATTCTTTCTACTTCTCGAGGTATAATGACAGACTGAGAGGCTCGACTAGAAGGAATCGGCGGAGAAATTTTGTGTTATATATGGTAATCTTTCTGTTCTGATACCCGAATTGGATCCATAATTTCCTATTTGTCCTCCAAAGAGTCATCCAAATATTATTTTGGTCTTGGATTAGTGATCCATTTTGATATCTTTTTGGAGGAATATGAATAGGGAAGAGAGGATAAGCTCATTACATTAATTTTACATAAGTAATTGAGCGTGAGAGCCAAATGAATTGAAAGATTCATGTTTGGTTCGGGAAGGGATTATGGAAGTTTTGAAATGAATGGAAAGATAATCTACTTTCGTTAAGCAATTTATCAGATAATCGAAAACAGAGGATCTTGAATACTATTTGAAATTCAGAAGAATTATGCGGCAGGGCCATAGAACAGCTAGAAAAAGCCTGGGCCCGTTTATGGAAAGTGGAAATGGAAGCGGAGCAGTTTTGAGTGAATGGATGCGAGGATGGGAATTTATGATAAGAAAAGACAATTTCTATTTCTAATAAATATGGAAAAAAAATGTAGAACCTAGAAAAGAAAGAAAAAATTATAGGAATTACTAGTCTTAGAATCGAGTTGGACATAAATAGAAGGCCCACAGGTTGTGAACTTCTTTTCCCGGAGAAGAAGCAATGATGGTATCTGGGGAATAAGTATCGGCTAACTCTATGCCAGCAGCCGCGGTAATAGCAAGCGTTATCTGGAATCATTGGGCGTAAAGTGTCTATATGTGGCGTGACGCTATCACTAATTCGGAGCGAACCTTTGTGATGGGAGAGATGGAAAGGTGCTGATTGATTGGACATGCATTCGTTATTGAGAGTCTATCAGAAGGATTCCGTTGCAGATTGTAAATAGATCGATTTTAGTTTCAGGGGCCCTCTTTCAGTTACCTCTTTCCGGCTTTGCAAAGCCATTGTGGTAATTGGGGTTTTATTTTAAATCAAACTTATTATTACTGTTTTTCTGTTGTTTTTAATCTCCTCGAAACTACTGTTCAATCCATGAAGTTACCAAACACGTGCTTTTTAGTGGTGGCAGAATTTTTCTAGGTGAAGTTCTCACTTTTAATGATTCTTAACACAGCAGACATCCTATTCGTAGTCCTAGGTGTATACAAATAAATGTTAACTCTGCCCTATAGAAAGCATGATGGCCCTTTTGTGTACCTTTTGTCGTGATACTGGAAAAGATCTAGCCTTATGGAAATGCCGGAGTCATTGATGCTAATCCTTTTCTGCACCATTGTGAGTTTCTTTTTTCACTGAATCCATGGCAGTGTCCCAATTAGATATCAAATTAAGTTTTCCGACTGATGTTTTGTGTGGGTTCCACATGTATCTGATTATAATTGAATTCAATGC
This sequence comes from Eucalyptus pumila, assembly GCA_016097595.1. Taxonomy (NCBI): domain Eukaryota; kingdom Viridiplantae; phylum Streptophyta; class Magnoliopsida; order Myrtales; family Myrtaceae; genus Eucalyptus; species Eucalyptus pumila. Next base: position 353,827 of record CM027847.1, read on the forward strand.
GAAACTTGAAAGCTTGTTACTTCTCCTAGTAAGATCAATAACGAGTAAATCTATTAACCTACCTATTCAATGCATCTTCAGAAATGTCCACACTGTAGTAGCATGCTCTGAGAAGGGAGATGATTTTATTTAGTTATTTGCCAAGTGGATTGTGTTTTGAATTTTTGGAGCCATTGGGAGGTTTTCTGGTACATAGATGTAACGTTGGTTCAAAACGCTCTCCACTATAATTGACTGATAACCTGGTTTTCTTAGAGATCATTATTGACGGTTAATTTGATTTCAAGTATGATATTCTTTAAGTTGAATATATAAGTTTCCTTTCAAGAGAACTGGAAACTGAAACGAACAGCTCTCTTTGCTTATAACTTGGATGATGCTTTTCTGCAGTGGCTTCCCAATTGTTGGATGGGTCATTTAGGATGACACCATATCCGTTGAGTATATAATCAGTGTTTGGTCGGTAGTCACAAGCAGTTCTAAGAATTCTTGGTGGTTACCTAAGAAAATATGATGATATGAACATTGTATCTCATTTTCGGCAACGTAAATCTTTTTTTTTTTTTTTTTTTTTTTTTTTTTTTTTTTATAACTGCAGAAGCTTTTAAGTGGATTATTTGGTGGCTTTTATCCCTATTCAGCCGATACCTTCAATTATATATGGTGTCGGATAGGTGCTGAGTATGTGCACTGCTCATATAGGAGAGACGCTTTATGACTGTTTTCTTTTGGCGAAAGACTCGCATTGCTTGCATAATCTCTGGTTTCTCATACTGAAAGCATGGGCTGTCGGGTCACCGGCATCAGAATTGTCTATCTTCTGTCTTTTGATCGGAAAAACTTTATAATTATTGGCTGCAGGCGGACCTCGTAAGAAAGAAAGATGGGGATATCTGCAAAGAAAGTTGGGCATATCTGCAGAAGTGCAAGTCGGGAGCAATTTTGGTTTCTTTTCAGAGTAGCATGTTAGCAATGGATAGTGTAATGGTTTAAACTTCTAGGAACTGTGTCACCTACGTGTTGAGAAAAAAAAAAAAACACGTTTCATGTTTCGGTCGCTGCTTACATTTCTATTAATCGGTGAGTACTTTTTAAGAAGGTTGCGGTTTATCTCCACAATTCGATCCACGGGGACTTGCAGACTAAGTAGCACCGACATACGAAACACGGACATATTGCCGGAGTTTCCGTGTCGTGTCTATCTCTTCTCTTCACCATGCGATCGCACGCGAGGGTCCCAGGAATCCTCGCCCGTTCAACGTCAGGAGATCATTGAATTATTCTCTCTTCTCTCGTTCTGTCAATCACCCCACCCCACTTGCTCCCCCATCCCCTCGGTTTCCTTCCCTACCCCCAAAAAGCACCCGTCATTTCTCTGATTTTTCTCTCCCCCAACCCCACGCCAACCCCCTCTCCCCCTCCGGTTTCTTTTTTTCTTTGGCAAAGATAAAAATATATATAGAGCTTTTGTCAACTGTACAAAATTCGGCGTGCTCAATGTATAAAATTCGGCGCTATAAATGCTAAAATCATAAAGAGTGAAAGGGAATCGAAGTAAAAGCCACATCAACAAGAAGACAACAAAGCTAACATCAGCGTCTCCGATTTCTTTTTATCGTCCTGTGTTAAGAAAAATTGATCACGTGTTAAAAAATTCAACATGTGTTGATCGCGTGTCCCGCGTGTCCAAACGTATTCGAGCGTGTCGGACACGTCAACACATGTCAGACACAACATGGAAGCTCTGACAAGGTGTCCATGCTTCGTAGCTTGTAGAGCATCCTAATTTGAGCGACATGGATGAGTGAGTGCGAGCATTCTGGCGCTGGTCCTGGGTGAAAAGTAGTGGACTTTAGTAACGTTGATAAAGCCATTTTAGCTCTCTGTCCACGTGTAAGAAGCTCGAAGTTTGCTTCCCTCACACAAGTTTCGAGACCCTTTACTTTTTGACAGTCGAAACCCAAATTTGGGACCTTGGTGAGTGATGATATTATTATTATTATTATTATTATTATTATTATTATTATTATTACTGCAAAAACATGTAATTCCGCACGGAACTTGGCATCCCTCGCATCATTTATCGATGGCCTTTAAAGTGACAAATGAACTCCGCCGCCGTACAATGCGGCCCCTAAACATTTGGTTTCTTTTTTTGGGTCGAAGGCCCCTAAGCATTTTTAAAGTAGAAGCTTTATTTGGGATTTGGATAGACAGGGGCTGCTGCTACGGTTGTTGGTGCAGACTGGAATGATAAGAAGAGAACCAAAATGGGGGAGGGAGTAGACCCGAACGACAGAGATTAAGATGACGAGGAGGCCAAGACTTTCCATGCAAATCCCCCTGTCCAAACCGAGCGAAAGGCGACATTGGTTTCTTGCTATTTTAATCACAAATATGGAGAACCCACTTGCCCCTCCACCGATCTCCTCCTCTCCCCCCGATTCTCCCTTCGGTTCGTCTATTTCTTTTAGCAAAAGGGTACGGCGAGATCCATTAATACACACGCGCCCGTTCTCCTTTCTTGGAATGCTCTGCCGTTATTTTCGTCGTTATGGTGCATCAATCAATCAAGATTCAAGTCGCGAATCAGTTCATGTCATTTTGGACATCCGTAGATGGAGAGGAGACCCACCTCGTCGGCCCGACCGAAAATGGCTATGAATCTACGTTAAAAACAGGAATTTGCGAGGAAAACCTTGATGCCTTTGCACAAATCCTACTAGGGACCAACGGAAAAAGACAAACACATAATTAGCAGTTACCGAACACAAAATGTAGGGGCAATTCCGTAATTCCGACGACGGCGACATGTGGCAGGGACAGGAATTTAAAAGGAGGACCGAATGGTCACCATTCGCCGCCTCCTCCTCCTCCTCCTCCTCCTCTGTCTCCCTCCCGTCTTCTTCCTCCCTTCCTCCGGAAGAGCAGGTCCACAAGAACAATGGCGGCCGCCGCAGCCACCACCCTCTCCGCCGCCATCTCCTCCTCCTCCTCCGCCGCCTTCCTCTCCTCTAAAAATCTCCCCTTTCTCCCAAAGTTCTCTCCTTTCCCCTCCAAACCCACCGCCCGGCCCTCCCCTGCAGCCCTCCGCATCTCCAGTTCCCTCGGCCACGCCTCCGCCGCCGCCGTCGCCGCTCCCCCCTCCCCCGAGACCGAGGCCTTCGTCTCGCGATTCGGCCCCGACGAGCCCCGCAAGGGGAGCGACGTCCTCGTGGAGGCCCTGGAGCGGCAGGGGGTGACCAACGTCTTCGCCTACCCCGGCGGCGCCTCCATGGAGATCCACCAGGCCCTCACCCGCTCCGCCATCATCAAGAACGTCCTCCCCCGCCACGAGCAGGGCGGCATTTTCGCCGCCGAGGGGTACGCCCGCGCCTCCGGCCGCCCTGGCGTCTGCATCGCCACCTCCGGCCCCGGGGCCACCAACCTCGTCAGCGGCCTCGCCGACGCCATGCTCGACAGCATCCCCATTGTCGCCATCACCGGCCAGGTTCCGTCGATGACCCGTGCTTTGTTTGCTGCTGTTCTAGTCGTACCTATCTGCACTGTTTCATTTGAGAGCTTTAGTCCATTTGCTCGTACCTTTGAGATCTGGACTTATAGGGTGCAAAGCTTTGAAACTAGGGCTTTTCAGTTTCATTCATTGCCCACCGTTTTGACTAAAGAATTAAAAATTCAATCTTTAGGTGCCGCGAAGAATGATTGGCACGGATGCGTTTCAAGAGACCCCTATTGTCGAGGTCACCCGGTCCATAACGAAGCACAACTATCTGGTTCTTGATGTGGAAGATATACCGATGATCGTCAGCGAGGCATTCTATCTGGCGACTTCAGGGAGGCCAGGTCCGGTTCTCATTGATGTACCTAAGGATATACAACAGCAGCTTGTGGTTCCAAAGTGGGACATGCCTGTGAGGTTGCCAGGATACATGTCGAGGTTGCCTAAGCCGCCTCAGGAGGCGCACCTGGAACAGATTGTGAGGTTGATTGCCGAATCAAAGAAGCCAGTCTTGTATGTGGGCGGTGGGTGTTTGAATTCGAGCGAGGAGTTGATCAGGTTTGTAGAACTTACGGGGATCCCTGTGGCGAGTACTTTGATGGGGCTAGGGTCGTTCCCATGCACGGATGATTTGTCGCTACATATGCTTGGGATGCATGGGACTGTATATGCAAACTATGCAGTGGACAAAAGTGATCTGTTGCTCGCCTTTGGAGTTCGGTTTGATGATCGTGTGACGGGCAAGCTGGAAGCTTTTGCTAGCCGAGCTAAGATCGTTCACATTGATATCGACTCAGCTGAGATCGGAAAGAACAAGCAACCTCACATATCTGTTTGTGGGGATGTGAAATTGGCCCTGCAAGGGATTAACAGGTTGTTAGAAGGGACAGCATCAAAGCTTAAATTTGACTTTTCTGCTTGGCGGGTGGAGCTTGATGAGCAGAAACAGAAGTACCCATTAAGTTTCAAGACATTTGGGGATGCCATACCTCCTCAGTACGCGATTCAGGTTCTTGATGAGTTGACCAATGGAAACGCAATCATAAGTACAGGTGTCGGCCAGCATCAAATGTGGGCTGCACAGTTTTACAATTATAGGAGGCCTCGGCAGTGGTTGACATCCGGAGGATTAGGGGCTATGGGTTTTGGGTTGCCAGCTGCTATTGGAGCTGCTGTTGCAAAGCCTGATGCCATTGTTGTGGACATTGATGGAGATGGGAGCTTTATCATGAATGTCCAGGAGTTGGCTACTATCAGAGTGGAGAACCTTCCTGTTAAAATTCTTCTATTGAACAATCAACACCTGGGCATGGTTGTCCAATGGGAGGATCGCTTCTACAAGGCCAATAGGGCACACACTTACTTAGGAGATCCGTCGAGAGAGTCTGAGATATTCCCAGACATGTTGAAGTTTGCTGAAGCTTGTGGAATACCTGGTGCTCGGGTGACCAAGAAAGCAGATGTTAGAGCTGCAATTCAGACAATGCTGGATACTCCTGGGCCATACTTGCTAGAAGTGATTTTTCCCCATCAAGAGCACGTCTTGCCTATGATTCCAAGTGGTGGGGCTTTTAAAGATGTGATAGTCGAGGGTGATGGACGATCAGCATACTGATGTCCTGAATGATCTTGTACGTTGCTGTGGCCTTATCATGAGAGTTGAGGCACTTCCTTCCCTTTTAATTTTTAACTCGTGCTAATGCATGGGAAGATCTTTAGTTGTTTTACTTGTAATGGCACGAAGTAGTTTGTAGTTAGGTAATATCAGAGCTTGTGAAGGTTGATTTAGTTATCATCACTGGTTCGCTGAGAATAAATTGCGGTTTAGTGATGGTGTTCCATCTTTGATGGTGAAGATCTCATAATATTATGTCTTGTTTATGTTGAATTTGTTCTGGTTTAAATCTTGTCGTTACAGCCTGGTACGGTAATGTTGAAGTGACGATTTCGTACCAAGATGAATGCCTCATTAGTTGCAATCGGAGTTGGGTTACATGTTATTGGATGTTTTATGTGTGGCATGAGTGCACTGCAGCTTCTTTAGTTTCCTTTTGAAAGTCGAGTCACTGCTTGCATTGCTTCCATCAGGGCTTTGCAGTCTATTGATACTTCCATTGCCCTTGGTGGAAAATTGGGACAGAACTCCAAGGGTGATTAGTTTGCTCATCGAGAATGGACATCTTTACTTGGGTGCGTGAAATATCTTCGTTTATGACAACCGAACGTGTTAAACCTTTAAACGGGTTGTTCTGGTGATGATTTACCTACTCCTACTCTCATGCTATTGATGTTCTGCAAGTGGTAGATTGATGGGCAAGTGTTCTTCCAACGCTTTTAATTCTCTCCTTGTAATACTAGTTTGGAAAGTACACTATGTGTCATTCACTTTTTCAGGTATGGTAGTGCATGCTTTGTTCAATTTCCGAGTTGATAAGAATCGGGACACAAGCTCAGGGTCCTTGCGCTTGCTGGGATCGCACGAGTGGGTTGTCCTTCACGGTTGGCGTGAGTGCAGGGTTTGAGCACTTTGAAGTAGGTCTGCTTCAAGATTTTGAGTTTTAAATGCTAGGATGGGGAAGAGGGATGTACAATGCAGTCCATTGCCAATCGAATCCCAGTTTCGAAAACTGGTGCCGTCTGTCGTTCCTCAACCAGAACGATCTCTTCTCATGTCTAACGATCTCTCCAGATAACTCGAGTCAGTGGTATTGTTGAGTTTTAACTCAAAAGACGATGTGGAGGATACATACTCAAACACTCAAAAACAGAAATCTTTACGAAGAAGATTAGACCCGACAACGTGGAGGATGCAAACATCAAACCCGAAACAGAAATCTTCTGAAAAAAGAAGAGGTCCGCAAAAGATTTTTTATGATTGATAAACTGAGGATCAGAAGTCTGGATGAATGAATTTGAGTAAAAGCATTGTAAAGAATGATTTCTTTTCTCTTCTGGACAAAATGAAGAAGAGAAGGACAGAGGAGGAGGTGTGGAGAGTGGGATTTGAACCCACGCCCTTTCGGACCAGAACCTTAATCTGGCGCCTTAGACCAACTCGGCCATCTCCACGTGTATGGAACGAAAAACCAGAAGACATATTACTAATAGTTAAACAGATGACATTCTGCCAACCACGTGCAGTGGTTGACATCCGGAGGATTAGGGGCTATGGGTTTTGGGTTGCCAGCTGCGATTGGAGCTGCTGTTGCGATGCCATTGTTGTGGACATTGATGGAGATGGGAGCTTTATCATGAATGTCCAGGAGTTGGCTACTATCAGAGTGGAGAACCTTCCAGTTAAAATTCTTCTATTGAACAATCAACACTGGGCATGGTTGTCCAATGGGAGGATCGCTTCTACAAGGCCACTAGGGCACACACTTACCTAGGAGATCCGTTGAGAGAGTCTGAGATATTCCCAGACACGTTGAAGTTTGCTGAAGCTTGTGGAATACCTGGTGCTCGGGTGACCAAGAAAGCAGATGTTAGAGCTGCAATTCAGACAATGCTGGATACTCCTGGGCCATACTTGCTAGAAGTGATAGTTCCCCATCAAGAGCACGTCTTGCCTATGATTCCAAGTGGTGGGGCTTTTAAAGATGTGATAGTCGAGGGTGATGGACGATCAGCATACTGATGTCCCGAATGATCTTGTACGTTGCTGCGGCCTTATCATGAGAGTTGTGGCACTTCCTTCCCTTTTAGTTTTTAACTTGTGCTAATGCACGGGAAGATGTTAGTTGTTTTACTTGTAATGGCATGAAGTAGTTTGTACATAGGTAATATCAGAGCATGTGAAGGTTGATTTAGTTATCATCACTAGTTTGCTGAGAAGGACAAATAAATTGCGGTTTGGTGATGGTGTTCCATCTTTGATGGTGAAGATCTCATAATAATATCTCTTGTTTATGTTGAACTTGTTCTGGTTTAAATCTTGTAGTTACAGTCTGGTACGGTAAAGTTGAAGTGACGATTTTGTACCAAGATGAATGCCTTGTTAGTTGCAATTGGAGTTGGGTTACATGTTATTGAATGTTTTATGTGTGGCATGAGTGCACTGCAGCTTCTTTTGTTTTCTTTTGAAAGTCGAGTCACTGCTTGCATTGCTTCCATCAGGGCTATGCGGTCTATTGATACTTCCATTGCCCTTGGTGGGAAATTGGGACAGAACTCCGTGTTGGAGAAATCCTCTTGAAGTATTTTGAAGTTGACAAAACGTTTCTATCAGTCTAGTCTGAAGACCTCCGGAAGCCAGACTCAAGACTCAAAGTCTATCAGACTCGTTATTTAAAGTCGAAGACCTCCCGCAGCCGGACTCAAGACTCAAAGTCTATCCTCATTGATGTCTCTAATCCGTTGAAGAAAGGTTATCCGAACCTGGATGTTTCGTTAAGGTTTTAACCTTATCATCCGGAGAAGATCTCGTGGCTGGAGAAGACGTAACAAAATCCTTTGATTGATCAAGATTGATTCAATGATTGAAGATTCGATAATTGTCTAAATATTATTGGAAGGTTCTACTTATGGAAACCGAGATCGATTGTATGGGCGAACATGATTGATGGGCTATCAACACGTTCCTTTAATAGCTCGAACAATCTTCCTAATTGATTCCGTCCAACGGGTAGATTGGAGGAATTCCTTTGGTAAGTGCCAACGGGTATGATGGCATAAAAGAGTATATAAGGAAGACGTTCTTAGTTGTTCGAAGAGTGCGCGATAGAAGAATTCCAAAGTCTGAAGCTCCTTTTTGTTTAGACAATTCCTTTGAGCGATTACTTGTATACAAAAGAGAGTCTATATTTGTGAGAAACCTTGAGGAGGTGTGGTAGAATATCTACACTGTGGAATCAAGGCAAAGCTGTCTGTAACTTCTCTTTTGATCATAGTGAAATCCAGCCGGTGGGCTGTCGGTGCGGAAGAGTGGACGTAGGCTTGGAATAAGCCGAACCACTATAAATCCTGTGTTCAATTTTCTCTTCCTTACTTTCTCTACCTCGATCGTATTTCATTTTGTTAATCAAGAGAGAATTTCCTTTCTATCATATGCTAAGAAAAGCTTCCGTATCTGGATAAATTGTTTGTGCACCTATTCACCCCCCTCTAGGTGTTTATACTAGCTATATCAATTGGTATCAAAGCCTGTGTACTCACATTATTTGAAGTATTTTACTTCAGAGTTAAAGATCCATGGCTAGTATGCTAGCTCCAGGGCTGATGGAAGGGCAAAGCAATACCAGACCACCCTACTTTGATGGAAAGGATTACAACATCTGGAAAAACAAGATGAAAGCTTTCCTACGATCAAAGGATCCTCTAGAATGGGACGTTGTAGAAAAAGGAATTACTCCTACAGCTGCATCAGTCTCTGAAAGAGGGAAATAAACTGTTGAGACCAGCGGAATGACTCATGAAGAGATAAACAAGAGACAAGCACTCGATGCAAAAGCAATTTATTCTTTATATTGTGCTTTGTCACCAACTGAATATAATAGAATATCTTCTTGTGTTACAGCAAAAGAAGTCTGGGACAGATTGCATATCACCTATGAAGGAACAGATCGAGTGAAGGAAACCAGAATTAACATTCTTCTCGGTCAATATGAAGCCTTCAAAATGAAACCATGAGAATCTATAACCGACATGTTTAGCCGTTTTACGATATTGTCAATGGTCTTGAGAATCAAAGACAAAAAATTTCTGATCCCATGAAGGTAAAAACAAGCTACTGCGTGGACTCTCCAAGGATTGGAATCACATAAAGACTTCGATAAGAGAGACGCAAAGAATTATGCCACTATCTGTCGATGAGCTGATTGGAACTCTTCAGTCTTATGAAGTGGAACGGATCAATGAAGATGAAGATCCAAAAGGTAAGAAATCCATTGCATTAAAATCAAATGATGATTTCTGATGATGCAGATTCTGAAGATGATATGGACGATGAGGAGCTTGCTCTTATGATAAGGAGATTCAGAAAACTGAATAGAAAAGGAAGAAGGTTCAACTCAAAGAAACAAAGCTTTCAAAGACAGCAGACCAAGTCTGTTGATGATGAGGAACCAAATAAAGATGTAGTCTGCTTTGAATGCAAGAAAAAGGGACACATCGAGACCTAACCGTCTCTCTTCGAAGAAGAAGAGAGGAAAAGCTGAAAAATTTCGAAAAGCTCTCAAAGCCGAAACAGGAGTGATACGAGTGTGAAGAAAGTGATAATGAATATGCCAATCTATGTCCGATGGCACAATCGACTCGGACTGGATCGACTCTAGATCGACTCGGACGGTGAATTTGAGGCAAGTAATTTTAAAATTCCTGTCAAAGTTTCTAAATACATTGATGAACTGTGTTTTAGTCTTAAGACTTCTCTCAAAAGAATTTTCGAACTGAAAAAGGAAAACTCAGCTCTAAAACAAAAGGAAAATGTTTTAGTAGAAAGAGTTAAAAGTCTAGACCTGACTATTTCCACTCTTAGAGAAAATGAAGATAATCTTTCAAAAGAAAATGCTCTTTTAAAAACAGACTTATCAAATATTTCAAAGAAATTTTCAATAGGGTCTGAGAAACTTGAAAAAATTCTTTCAGCTCAAAGACCTTACTTCAATAAGTCTGGTCTAGGTATGTCGCGAAACAATTCCCTTGATTGATTTTCCTAAAGTAAAAGAAAGAATTAAGAAAAGACCTTCGAAAGAGGCTTACAAAAATCATTTCAAGAAAGTTTTTGTAAAACCTGTAGGTAGAAATGCTCTCAGATGTTCAAAGTGCAACAATCCGGATCACTTTGAAAAAGAGTGTCCTATGGTATGGAAACCTGTTAAGAAAGTATGGGCTAATACTATTTATCTTACTAACACCAAAGGACCCAAGAAAATTTGGGTACCAAAGAAAGCTTGAGACTTTATTTTAAATGCGGGTCTCCGTCAAGAAACAGTAAAGTGGTATCTTGACGGATGCTCAAGACACATGACGGGAGACTCAAATTGCTTTATAAAGCTTGCTCAAGTAAATGGTGGAAAAGTTTCATTCGGAGGAAACAGCAAAGGAAGTATTGTGGGATTTGGAACCGTGAAAATTGGAACTCTCACAATAAGTAATGTTTCCTTAGTGGAAGGACTCAATTACAATCTTCTCAGCATTAGTCAATTGTGTGATGCGGTTTCAAGATCTTCTTTCAAGAAGGAACATGTTCGGAATCAGTAAAGACACTACTCAGTCTTTCATGGGTCGAAGACATGGAAATATCTATCTTCTGGATGTGAAACCAAATGAATCGCAATGTCTTATCTCAATTCAAGACGAAGCAAGCTTATGGCACAAAAAGCTTGGCCATGTCAACATGAAGCAATTAGCCAAAATCTCATCAAAGCAGCTTGTTCGAGGTCTACCCAAATTGCCATACCAAAAGATTGATTCATGCACTCCATGTATTCTGGGAAAGCAGGTAAGAAAATCATTTAAGCCAATAAATCATGTCTCTACTAATCATGTACTACAGTTGTTGCATATGGATCTCTTCGGACCAACCGGAACTCAGAGTATTGGGGGTAAGAAATATTGCCTAGTAATTGTTGATGATTACTCCCGTTTTACTTGGGTATATTTCCTTGCAAGTAAGTCCGAAACCTTTTCGTATTTTGAAAAATTTGCTAAAAAGGTTCAAAATGAAAAAGGATGTGTTATTTCTAGTATAAAAACATATCACGGAGGTGAATTTGAAAATCAAGATTTTACAAAATTCTGTGATGAATCGGCTTTAAGCATGTGTTCTCCTCTCCATATACTCCTCAGCAAAATGGAGTTGTGGAAAGAAAGAACAGATCTCTTCAAGAAATGGCTAGAACTCTTTTAATTGAAAGTAAAATTTCTTCTCGATTTTGGGCTGAAGTGTTTCAACAAAGCATGCTATATCATCAATAGAGTCTTCTTAAGACCTATTCTTGTAAAACCCCTTATGAGTTATTCAAAGATAAGAAGCCTATTGTTTCATACTTTCATGTATTTGGTTGCAAATGTTTTATATTGAAAAATGCAAAAGATCGAGTTGGTAAGTTTGAAGAAAGATCAGATGAAGGTATCTTCCTTGGATATTCTACATCAAGCAAAGCCTACGAGTCTATAATAAGAAGAGCCGTCGTGGAGGAGTCAATGAATGTCAAATTTCAAGACTCAACGCAAGATGAATCAAGTCGACTCATCAAGAAGAGTTTGAACTGCTCCGAGACTCTCCAAAGTCTACAACTCAAGAAGCATCTCGACTACGGAAAACCAGCATCGGGTTGTTAGTGAAGATCCAAATAAAGAAAGAGATCATCAACCGAGACAAATCAACAAGTAACTGGAAACATAAGTCCAGTCATCCCAAAGATCTTATAATTGGCGAAATTAATGAAGGAATTCGCACCAGATCCAAAAGGCGAGAAGAGTCTAGTGCTGTGGCTCTCGTTTCTAAAATTGAACCAAAGAGCATAGAAGAAGCTTTATCTGATGAAAGCTGGATTGAAGCTATGCAAGAAGAGCTCAGACAGTTCAGCATTAATGATGTATGGGAATTGACATCCAAACCAAAAGGTAAAACTGTTATTGGAGCCAAATGGGTGTTCAGAAACAAGATGAACGAGAAAGGAAAAGTCGTACGAAACAAAGCAAGACTCGTGGCCAAGGGATATACGCAAGAAGAAGGAATAGACTATGATGAGACTTACGCTCCAAAGTGGCAAGGTTAGAAGCTATTCGACTATTACTTGCGTTTGCTTGTTATAAGAATTTCAGGTTATTCCAAATGGACGTCAAAAGCGCCTTCCTAAATGGATTTATCCATGAGGAAGTCTATGTGGAACAACCACCAGGGTTTGAAGACCCAAAGAAGCCGAGACTCGGTCTTCGGACTGAAAAAGGCTTTGTATGGTTTAAAGCAAGCACCTCGGGCTTGGTACGACAGATTAAGTAAGTTCTTAATACAAAATGGATTTGTCAAAGGTAAAGTAGATACGACTTTATTTATCAAAAAGGAAAACAAAAGTTTCTTACTCGTTCAAATATATGTGGATGATATTATTTTTGGATCCTCTAATGAAAGTCTATGCAAGAAATTTTCTAAGTCTATGCAGGATGAGTTTGAAATGAGTATGATGGTAGAGTTAACATTCTTTCTTGGTCTTCAAGTAAAACAATTGAAGGAAGGAACTTTTATTTATCAAGAAAAATATGTTAATGATCTTGTCAAAAGGTTTGGACTGGAAAAGTGCAAAAAGACCGACATACCAATGTCAAGTGCTTTAAAGATAGACAAAGATGAAGAAGGGAAGAAAGTTGATCAAAAGCCGTACGGGAGCATTATTGGATCACTTCTTTATCTTATCGCCTCTAGACACGACATTTTGTTGAGTGTTTGCATCTGTGCTAGGTTTCAATCAGATCCTAGAGAATCTCATCTCAGTGCTACGAAATGCATCATTAAATACGTTGCTTCATCATCAAGCTTCGGTCTTTGGTATCCTAAGAAGGGAGACTTTAAACTTCTGGGATATTCAGACGCAGATCTGGCCGGTTGCAGAGTTGAAAGAAAAAGCACTTCGGGAACTTGCCGGTTGCTTGGAAGCGGGGACGTGTCTTGGTTTTCAAGGAAACAAAGCACCGTGTCTCTTTCAACAAATGAAGCGAGTATGTAGCTCTTGGAAGCTGCTGTTCACAAATTCTCGTGGATAAAACAACAGCTAAGAGACTTTGAAATTGAAGACTCATGCACGGAGATTAATTGCGACAACACCAGCGCTATCAACCTCACCAAAAATCCAATTCTCCATTCAAGAGCAAAGCATATAGAGATTCGACATCACTTTATTAGAGACCATGTTCAAAATGGAGAGATTTTAATTCAGTTTGTTGACTCAAAGAATCAGCGGCGGATATATTCACAAAGCCTTTGGAGAAAAATCAATTTGAATCTATACGGTCCAGACTCAACATTTTGAGGTATGAGGATATCAAAGTCTAAAGACTTTCGACTCGGACTTACAAGACTTTATCTGAAAGAAAGTCTTGGCTCGACCGTCAGACTGTAAGTCTTTCTCTCTCTAATCTTATCTTGAAAAGGTACGATCATCAGACTTTGTTTAAAATTGTTGCTATATTAACGAAAATATTGCATCGTTTCATTTTCAAAAGGAAGTTATTTTGAAATAGCTATTTTTGCGGAAAAAGATAGTTATTTTGAAAAGGCATCTTTTTATTTCCTTTGTGACGATTTGTTTATTTCTCTTTTTAACCGATCGTGCACTATCGATTCCTCTTCATTTCACTCTTGAAAACCCTAGAAAGCATCGATCCTCCATTCCCGTTTGTCTTCTTTGTTTAATCTTCAAAAAGTTGTCATCTTTCCCGGGAAAGTCAAGCAAGGAATCTTCCAAACACCGAGAAAGATGTCATCTTCAAGAAAATCTTCGAGAATCGCAAGCAGGGGAACACAACGAATGAGTGAGGGGCCTACGTACTTCGATCTTACTGAGGAAGAAGTGAATCCAGAACAGCAAGCGAGTCCACAACATTCTCAGCAGCGTCATTCTCCAACATCTAGTCCTCAAGGAGTTGATCATCAGCATCAGGAAGAAATCGTCGAGGATGCAGACCCCGTAAGAGTTCAAAAGCCTGCTTTTATTTACAAGCTATATCGTGCTTTAAAAGGAAATCGTACTCCTTTGAACTATGTTGATGACTTTCTTAAAAGCAAAGGATATGGGAATGAATATATTTTCTGCGGAAAATGGAAAATTTGGGAATTGCTCGTAAAGGGGTGGTGAGGAAACCCTTGCGAATATCCCAAGTGATCCTCGGATTTGGGGACGAATCCTGTAGATGGAAATGATGATGACAATCTGTTCAGTCTATTTCAACCGAAAAAGGGTATTGCGGCTGAAATTCAAGGAAAAAGGGGAGATTTGTTCAGATCAAAGGAACAAAAGGATCTGTACTCGAAATTGCTGAAGCGTGGGGTAATAAACCCCAGGAGTGTAGATTTTGATTTTCTGGATGCAGTGAAAGTGAACTTGAGGGAAAAGTTCAGTTATCTTCAACTTGAAAAGTTACGTTCGACTCGACGAGGCTTATGCTGAATTGATGCATATTTCTATTCAAATCTTAGCTTTTTGGATGCGAATAGATTCTCCTTCAGCGTTAAAGACCAAGACTATGTTGTGGATATGAATATCTTTGGCGAGATGTGTTAGAAGTTGAGAGAGGCAGATATCAACCAAGCAAAGTTTCCATTGCTCGAGCCACACTTGGGCGGTGAAGGACGGGAGAAGAGAGGAGAAAATCACCTACTTAAGGATGAGTGCATTCAACATCTTGCTTCACAAGATTGTGATTAATTGCCTTCGACCAAAATCAACCTCAAAAACCGATGTTTCAAGTTTCGAGGCAAAGTTGATGTATGCCATCCTTTGTGGAAAAAAGTTTTCTCTCCTCATACCGTTATGTTTCACATGTATAGAGCAAAGTGATGAAGGACGAGAGGTCAACTCCCTTACCCAAGCCTTGTTACAAAGTTATTCAGACATCTGAATATTCAGCCTCCGCAAATCTTTTGTGTTCGACCATGCGATCATATGGTGGTAGGACTGAAAATGGTGAACAAAATGCGTATGAAGGAACTGAGCAATGAATTGGAGAAATTCAAGGAGAAGACTCCTGCGAAATCTCATCAACTTTCTTCTACTGCTAAGAGAAAAGGGAAGGAGCCCATGGTTGCTCCATCAAAGAGAAGAAGAGCTCTCCTCGTTGAGGATGAAGAAGATGACGAAGACATCACCATCTCTGCAATGGTTTTGAAAAATTTAAGTTGTCCTGTTCCACAGAAAGAATCGGAACAAATGTTGAAAGAAGCAGAGGAGAAGGAAAAAGGAGAAAGAGAAGCTGAAAAAGAAGCGAGAGGAGGAAAGACCGAAGAAGAAAGAAGAGAAGAAGGAGAACCCGAAGAAATCTCTTCTCCACCGTAGGCATTGAAACGGGGGAGATCGGGAGAAGAGTGAAGTCTTCTTATCCCGATGCAAGTGAAGGAGTGAGTCGTTCGCCTGCAGACCCAGAGGATGTTTATGCATCTCAATTTCCAGAGGAAGGTCATGAAGCTTCATCGCCAAACCTGCGAGATTATGCTGATCTACCATCGTCTGCATTTACTCCATCAAATCGAGCCGAAGCAAGTACTCGACCGATGATGGAGCAGATTTTCGCGAATCATGGATATTCTCTTGGAAATGAGAGGTCAAATTTATGCCTTGGGATGCGAAGTTCAAAGCTTGAAGAAGGAAAGTCAAGCTTCTTCCTGTTCATTGAATGATAAGATGCAAGCCCTCTCTATTCGAATCAGGCCAATGCCAAGAGTGAGGAGGTTGCACAACTGAAGGAAGACTTTAAAAGGCCGGAAGGCATCGTTCGATCTATGGAAGATTTCCAGCTTGTCCGCGTTCCCAAGCAATCTTGACTTCATCTCATCCTTTTTAATGATGACAAAAAGGGGGAGAGATGCAAGATTTGATCAAAACTTTCAAACTTTCAATCACTTTGTTTGTTGGATTGTGTTGTTGTTTAAACTCTTTTTGACAGACTTTGACTTTGTTTTGTGTCCGGATGAGAACCGATCTAGACTTGGACTTGATCGGCTTGCTTCTATTGACGAGTATTGATATCTTATGGATGGCTTTATTATATACTAGACTAACCTATTTTCTGTGGTTGCAGATTCTAGTGTTATTCTTTTAGCCATTTATCTCTATAAGATATGCATATGTGTTTGAGAAATGTTTTGCAGGTCAAAGTTATCCAAATCTGCAGGAAAGTTTTGTCACCATCAAAAAAAGGGAGATTGTTGGAAAAATCCTCTTGAAGTATTTTGAAGTTGACAAAACATTTCTATCAGTCTAGTCTGAAGACCTCCGGAAGCCAGACTCAAGACTCAAAGTCTATCAGACTCTGTTATTTAAAGTCTGAAGACCTCCGGCAGCCAGACTCAAGACTCAAAGTCTATCCTCATTGACAGTCTCTAATCCGTTGAAGAAAGGTTATCCAGAACTGGATGTTTCGTTAAGGTTTTAACCTTATCATCTGGAGAAGATCTCGTGGCTGGAGAAGACGTAACAAAATCCTTTGATTGATCAAGATTGATTCAATGATTGAAGATTCGATAATTGTCTAAATATTATTGGAAGGTTCTACTTATGGAAACCGAGATCCTGATTGTATGGGCGAACAGGATTGATGGGCTATCAACACGTTCCTTTAATAGCTCGAACAATCTTCCTAATTGATTCCGTCCAACGGGTAGATTGGAGGAATTCCTTTGGTAAGTGCCAACGGGTATGATGGCATAAAGGAGTATATAAGGAAGACGTTCTTAGTTGTTCGAAGAGTGCGCGATAGAAGAATTCCAAAGTCCGAAGCTCCTTTTTGTTTAGACAATTCCTTTGAGCGATTACTTGTATACAAAAGAGAGTCTATATTTGTGAGAAACCTTGAGGAGGTGTGGTAGAACATCTACTTTGTGGAATCAAGGCAAAGCTGTGCTGTAACTTCTCTTTTGATCATAGTGAAATCCAGCCGGTGGGCTGTCGGTGCGGGAAGAGTGGACGTAGGCTTGGAATAAGCCGAACCACTATAAATCCTGTGTTCAATTTTCTCTTCCTTACTTTCTCTACCTCGATCGTATTTCATTTTGTTAATCAAGAGAGAATTTCCTTTCTATCATATGCTAAGAAAAGCTTCCGTATCTGGATAAATTGTTTGTGCACCTATTCACCCCCCTCTAGGTGTTTATACTAGCTATATCACTCCGAAGGGTGATTAGTTTGCTCATCGAGAATGGACATCTTTACTTGGGTGTGTGAAATATCTTCGTTTATGACAACCGAACGTGTTATACCTTTAAACGGGTTCTCTACTCCTACTCTCATGCCACTGATGTTCTGCAAGTGGTAGATTGATGGGCAAATTTTTCTCTTCTTGCAATGAAAGCTTATTAGTTTACCTTCTCTTGGACTTGGGAGACAATCCCAGATTTTTTTATTCTTTTTCTCTATGTATTTCGGGACTAGTCTGATCTACGAACCAGTTGCAATGTTTCCGACAGAAAATGGTTGATATCTGAAACTCCAACTTCAAGACGAAAGGATGTGTTGATTCTATTGTGAGCTGGAAAGACGAAGACAATGTTTGATGAATAGACACATAACCCTAACAAACCTTTCACAGCATTGAAGAATCTACAAGTTAATAACCCAACCTCTGGTTACATGTCAACCATGGTTAATATTGTCGAAATAAGCAAATTACTTGGCACAGATTTTTTTAGAGACACCCTTTAATTTCTTGGCTATAAACCAAAGACCCTATTTAATGATCATTTTCCTTTTGTTTACCCTACTCATCTTCATATTCAAGTGGCTTATATTTTCTGCAAGGATCCAACCATTAAGAAGAAGAAGAACCAGGCAAAAAAAAAAAAAAAAAAGGAGAAAAAAGTAAAAAAAGGGAAAACGAAAATACTCTTGACCGCTAGAAAGTCGGGCTCTTATATGAAATGAACATAGCTACTTCACGTCCTTATTTGAGAAAGTGATAGCATTTCAAGTCTTTTTTAAATAAAACTCATTTTGGATATTTATTTAAGAAAATGAGAGCATTTTAGGTCTTTTTTTGGAATTTTCTCTCTTTTCTTTTAAATTGCACTCTAAAAGGAGAGAACCTTTGTGAGCCAAATGAAATAATAACTTGATTTTTTCTAATGCGAAAAAGTAATATGTTTGAAATTTTCATGCTAAATTTTTTGGATTTTTGTGGGGTTATCTATTACGAGTACTTGAATAATTTAGGAATTCCTTGATGCCCTTGTAGGCATTCACAGTTCATAAGGTAACTTGTGGCAATTCGATCCGCATTGTGTTCGCTTTGTTTTCATGATGAGAAACGTGCCAATTTGACCATTGTTGCATGCATTGTTTTGTGTGTTTTTAGGGGAAGTAATGTTCATGGAATTATAAAATTATATTTAATGGTTGATTGTGCTTTAGCCTGACTATTAAAAATAGTTTTGCAAGTTCATCGCTTTTCTATGTGGAAGTGGGTAGACGAAATGTACGTGCAAATTGTTTGATTATGGATCATGTTTGATCACAATGACTATACTTATTATGAAAGTTTGTTGCTCGTTCATATGGATTGTGTTGATAGAATCATAATTCATTAAAAACGATGGATTTTTTTACTGTTATGCTGATTGTGAAAGCTCACTACTTGTACAATATGCTAGATTAGTAACCAGTCAAATACCAATTAAAAGGAAAAGAAAAAAAAATAGAACAAATTTTAGTGAACTATTGAAGCAATAGTTGGTTTTGATCAGACAATTACCGAGGGCTTTTGGTAGACTTCTTTTGTTTCCGACTTCACTTGTGACAAGTCATCACATTAGTATGAGTTTGTTGACCATGTGAGGGCAATCCACCTCGATGATGAATTCAACTCGCTAATTTATCTAGTTATCTCATTGGTGGAATTTGAATCACATTCTTCTTAGTAAGGCCACAAGGTCTTGATCAACCTTGTGCCGATTGGGGTTTTATACACCCCGGCGTTGATACCTATTGACGTCCTAAACCAATTAAAACCATCAGGAACGAAATAAAATGTGAATAATAGAGTCTGAGTTCAACCTCATGGTCAGAGGAAGAAAAAGAAGGCTAGGGAGGAAGAATTTACATTCCATTCTCACAATTCTCTTCCTCTATGGCGACCAGGGGGTCTTATAGATCCAACTAAGACAATGGAATCTTCTTTTGTGATCATACTTTTATCTTGGTTAGTAGTCCAATCCTTGGCTCAACTCAATGGCACTTTTACGCAGGCTTGGTGCCGCTAAATTGGCATAGATGAATATCATTTCATTGTTTACATGGATGTATGCGAATGAAATTATAATTTATTAAAAACGGTGGTTCGTGCTTTGTCCTTACTATTATTCTTGTTTCTCAAATTTGTCACTTGTACAAGTGAAATTACATCATTTTCTTGTCTATGTAGGCATATGCAAATGGAACTATGATTTGTTAATAAAGGTTGCCCTAATTCATTCTGACCAACATGTTTTGAAAGTTCGTCTTGTGTTTACATGGATTTACATCATTTGATCATTATCCCGTTTGGTCATCTGGACATTATTTGGTTGTATTTTGTTTGCCGATTTACATATTCCTTTACATGTATATAGATGCATTAAAGGAGCAAATCTGGCAGTTTAGAATAATTACAAATATATATCTAGAGTATTTGCTGATATTTTAATTTGACATTAAGTCATTTTCAAAAGAGGTATTACATAAGGAAAGAATAATTGGCCATATCTAAAGTAGGTATAGACCAAACCCCCAAGAGATGGAATGCAACTAGGATTTCCACACTTGCAATTGTGAGAGTGTGGCTGATGTCCATTGTGTTGCGGCCCCTCCTCCTCCTATCAAGATGCAACTAAGTTTAAATACTTAGTAAACAAGCAACTTCCTTGCCGTAGTCCCAATTGCCTTAAACCCAATGTTGCTATTGAGATTCCCCCTCCACCAATAGATGGCAATGATTCATCTAATTGAAAGTTTTTCTTCATGATAGAATGAGAAATAAAGTGCACGCCTGAGTTGGAGGGCAGACTTGTGCCCCCTATGCAAGTTTGATAGGATTCTCTGGTATTCACTTGCCACATAAGCTCACTCCTTCATATGGCACATTAACCAAATTTGCGATTGAATAGAGCACCTACACCCCCATCATATTCTCCTCTCCTAGGCATGTTTGTGCTTATAGTTTGGCATTAGAAGTTGGGCCATGAAGAAGCAACTGCATTTAGAGAGAAGCGCTCAAAGATGATTCACATGTCTAAGAAACCTCCTAATGATTCAGTGGGCACGTCTTCTCATGTCAATTCTCTAGAAATTGCAGGGATTACCAAAAGGCAGGTTGGTGAAGGTGGTATAAATAAGAGTATTAGAAGCCTTGCAACATCTATAGATAGTAGAGGTGTTGGTAGAGGAAATTTGTCTAGATCTCAAAAATCAAATTCGGAGAATAGGAGAAGGGTTAATTTTGATGTGATTAATCAATTCAACAATTTGAGGGATCTATCTCAGATAGAAAGAATGAAGATGCTAATATATAAGGTAAATAAGAAACTTTTAAGAAGCTTAATGAGTGGAGTAGTGAGAAAAAACCTATAGATAGACTATGTTGTTCGTGTTGAGAAAACTTCTATTAGATTTTGAAGCTGACAAAAATTTTCTATATTTATTTATTTTTTATTATGAGGAATACAAGACTTCCATGGAATTCTTTCAAAGTCTATCTTACATCAGAAGTCTGCCTCACTCTGACGAAGACTTAAACTAAACTCAAGTGAAGAACGAAGACATAATCAGACTCAAGATTATTATTCTTCCTTCAAGAATTCGGTACGAACAAGATATATCTGGATTTCTAGTTGGAAAACTCACTTACCTTTTTTGAATATTATTGATGAAATTAATCTCGGAACGGTAAAATCAATTTGGAATGCAAGTTTATTTGGAAAGAATCTACTTATGAAAATCAAGATCCTAATTGTATGGGTGACCCAGATCATCGGACTTTCATCTCAATCTTCAAACAGCTCAAGATCTCTTTGATTGATTCTGTCCAACAGGTTAATTGAAAGAATTCATTTGGAAAGTGCCAACGGTCACCAAGGCATGTAAGAGTATTTAAGGAGGTTCTCAATCTTCAAATAGCTTAAGATCTCTTTGATTGATTCTGTCTAACGGGTTAATTGAAAGAATTCATTTGGAAAGCGCCAATGGTCACCAAGTCATGGAAGAGTATTTAAGGAGGTTTTTCGAGTCATTCAATAAAAAGCATGAAAACTAGAATTTCAAAGTCTGAGCTTCTTTGTTCAAAAAAAAAAAAAAAAAGTCTGAAGCTTCTCAAATCACATGTTCTTCCTCAATAGTGCTCAAACGTGTATTCAAAAGAAAGAAAAACACTAAGGAGTGACTTAATGAGAGGAGTAGAAACTTTTCACTAAGTAGTAAGTGTATAAGGTTATAATTTTCTTTCAATTGATAGTGAAATCCAACTAGAAGGCTGTCAACATGGAAAGTGGACATATGCTTAATTTAAGCCAAACCACTATAAATCTTGTGTTCATTTTCTTTTCCCTGAATTCTTTTAATTTATTTGATGTGATACTTTTTTGAGTTTCGCTATAGTTGTTTTAATAATATCTTACTTGAGTCTGAATCTTTATTCAAAGTCTATTATTGCTTGACAGACTCAATTTAAAAGAAAATTATTTTCACTGCATCTTTTCAAAATATGTTTTTACACCTATTCACCCCCTCTAGGTGTTTATACTAATTATTTCAATTGGTATCCAAGTTTTGTGTGCTTACTTTATTGAAGTGTTTTTACTTTTAAGCTAAAGATCTTCTAAGGCTAGTATTTTGGCTCCAAGATTGGTTGAAGGACAGAGCAATATTAGATCTCCTTATTTTGATGGAAATGAGTATAATGTGTGGAAGAACGAAATGAAAACATTCCTCAGATCCAGAGATCCTTTGGAGTGGGATGTTGTCGAAAGAGGAATCAATCTAAAGGCAACATCAGCTTTAGAGAAAGGGAAAGAAGTGATGGACAAAGATGTTGATGAATCCACATGAGCTGAAATTACAAGAAACAAGCTCTTGATGCAAAATTAATTTATTCATTATATTGTGCCTTATCTCCCACTCATTACAACCGAATCTCCTCCTATGAAACATCAAAAGAAGTTTGGGACAAATTTCATGTCACTTATGAGGGGACTAATCGTGTGAAGGAGACAAAGATAAATATTCTACTTAGACAATATGAATCCTTCATAATGAAGCCTGGAGAATCTATTTGTGATATGTTCAATCGCTTTACAGAAATTGTGAATAGCCTGGCTTATCAAGGTCAACTAATTTCTAGACCAATGAAAGTTACCAAACTACTACGTGGACTTTCAAAGGACTAGAATCATGTGAATACTTCAATCAGAGAAACTCAAAGGATCATGCCCCAGTCAGTTTATGAATTAATAGGCACGCTTCAATTGTATGAAGTGGAGCAGATCAATGATGAGGAAAATCCAAAAGGTATGAAATCAATTGCATTAAAGTCTGATGTTGATTCTGATGATACAAATTTGGATGATGATATGGACGATGAGGAGCTGGCCCTTATGATAAAGAAATTCAGAAAACTGAACGGAAATGGAAGAAGCAAAGCATGAAGAATTCCCAAAAGAAACCAACGAAAGACAATGAAACAAGCAAGGATGTAATATGCTTCGAGTGCAAGAAAAATGGGCATATCAGACCGAATTGTCCCTTGTTGAAAAAGAAGAAAGGGAAGTCTGAGAAGTACAAGAAAGCTCTTAAAGCAGAAACCTGGAGTGACATTGAATGTGAAGAAAGTGGAGGAATTTGCAAATATATATCCGATGGCTCACTCAGAGTCAGACTCAAAATCAGAAATAGACACTGATTCAGATTTTGACAAAGATTTCGAGGTTAGTCACTCAGAAATTCCTGTTAAAGTCTCTATGTATATAGATGAACTTTGCCTCAATCTTAAATCCTCTCTTGAAAAGATTTATGAACTGGAAAAGGAAAATTTTAAGGTGAGGCAACAGGAATTTTCTTGGAAAAAAAAGTTTGAAAGTCTGAAAAGAAGTTTTGATGATTTGAAAGAAAATTATGATTCTCTTTCAAAAGAAAATGTTGACTTAAAAAGAGAGATTTCAGATATTTCAAAAATATTTTCCAAAGGATTAGAAAAATTGGAGAAAATTCTTACAACACCAATACCTTATTTTAACAAATCAGGTTTGGGTATGAATAATAAAACTATTCATTTAATTAATTTTCCTAAAGTAAGAGAGAGACTTAGGCTTTGTTTGTTTCATGAAAAACGTTGCGTTTCTGGAAAATATTTTCTAAAAAGTCATTTTTTTCAGGAAAATGTAATTATTTTCCAGTGTTCGGATGAAACCTGAAAATGAAGTGGAAAATATTTTTTGCTGTCTGGTAAGGAAAATCTTTTACTCCACATACTCCTTTTCATTGGTTTTATTTTTTTAAAAAGGATTTTCCATATTTTTTAAAAATTGATTTTTTCTAATTTTTAAAATCTATTATTAATTTTTTCATTTTAATTTTTTTTTTGTTTTTTTTGTTTTCCATCTTCTTTCTTGGTCGTTCGCCGGCCACGGCGATGGCCCACGACCAGCCATCGACGAGCCTTGAGCAAGGCTCACCGCTCACTAGATCGACGAGAGTGAGGGTCGAGCGAAGGCTTGCGGCACCGACGAGCACGAGCTTGAGATTGACAAGCTCGAGGTTCACCTGGTGACGGTCAACAACTAGCCAAGAAAGAAGAAGATGGGAAACAAAGAAAAAAGAAGAAAAGAAATAGAAAAGAAAAAGGAAATTAAAAATAATTTGAATTTAAAAAAATAAAATTTAAAAATAATTTGAATAAAAAATAAAAGAAGAAGAAGAAAGGGGAGGAGGAAGTGGGATTTGTAGAGGTGTGAGAAAAAAGAGATCATGTGAGAAAAAATATTTTTCTCCTAATTTAGAAGACTTTTCCTTTCATGGAAAGCATTTCCCCAAGGAATTCATTTTCCATGAAATGAACGACGGAAAATCCATAAAACGTTTTTCCAGAAATTACTTTTCGCAAAACGAACAGAGCCTTAAACAAAAACCTGCAAAGGCATTTTATAAAAATCATTAAAGTGTTTGTAAAACCTGTCCATCGAAATGCTCTCAGATGTTCTAAGTGTAACACCTCAGAACCTTTTGAGAATGAATGTCCCAAATTTTGGAAACAAGTTAAGAATGATTGGGCAAAGATTGTTTTTAACACTAATTCTTCTAGACCCAAAAAAATCTGGGTACCAAAGAAAACTTGAGTTATTTCTTTGATTGCAGGTCACTATTAAAAGAAAAATCAAATGGTATTTGAAGAGTGGCTGTTCTAGGCATATGACAAGAGACTCAAGTTGTTTCATGAAGCTTGAAAAACTAAAATGAGGAAATGTTTCTTTTGGTGAAAACAGTAAAAAGAAAATTATAGGATATGGAACAGTGAAGATTGAAAGTCTAACTATCAACAATGTTTCCCTGATGAAAGGATTAAACTACAATCTTTTGAGTATAAGTTAGCTTTGTGATACAGGTTTCAGAATAAACTTTCAAGAAGGAATTTGTTCTGAAGTAAGTCAAGATTTCTCTCAATCTTTTTAGTAGGCAAAGGCATGGCAATATCTATCTTCTGGATGTAAATCTAGAAAATTCTTAATGCCTCATTTCATTACAAGATGAAGCAAGTCTCTGCCTCGAAAGCTTGGTCATGTAAATATGAAACAAATTGCCAAATTTTCTTCCAAGAGGTTGGTTTGAGGGCTTCCTAATTTGGCCGATCAAAAGTCTGAGTTGTGCACTCCTTGTATCTTGGGAAAACAGGTCATAAGTTCTTTTAAACCAATAAATCAGGTTTCTATCAGTCGTATTTTGCAACTTCTCCATATGAATCTTTTTGCACCAACAAGAACTAAGAGTATTGACGGAAAGAAATATTGTCTAGTAATGGTGGATGATTATTTATGTTTTACTTGGGTATATATATATTTTGGCAAGTAAGTCTGAAACTCTTTCCTATTTTTCAAAATTTGCCAAGAAAGTTCAAAACGAGAAAGATTATGTTATTTCAAGCATAAGAACAAATCATGGAGATGAGTTTAAAAATTAGTATTTTGCAAACTTCTGTGATGAATCTGGTTTTCAACATATTTTCTCTTCTACATATACTCTAGAACAAAATTAAGTTGTGGAAATGAAAAATAGATGTTTACAAGAAATGGACAGAACTCTATTGAAAGAGAGCAAAATATCTTCATGATTTTGGGCAGAAGCAGTTTCTATTGCTTGTTATATAATCAACATGGTGTTTTTGAGGCCATCTTAGAGAAGACTCCCTATGAAGTATATAAAGGGAAGAAGCCTAACATCTCTTACTTCTGTTGGAGAAATCTTTCCAGAATATTTTGAAACTGACAAAACGTTTCTATTAGTCTGGTCTAGATAAATACAGACCTTCTATTTAGAGTCTGAAGACTTTCAGATCACCAGACTCAGCACTCAAGACTCAAGACTCAAGAATATTATCATTGACAGTTCTTCTGATCCAGTGACGAAGGCAATCCAGAGCCAAAGTATTTGGTCGAGGATTCAGTCTTATCGTCTGGAGAAGATCTCTTGGCTGGATAAATATAACGGATTCTTTTATTCGTAATCAAGATCGTTTGAAGATCGATGGTCGACGAAATATTCTTGGAAGGTTCTATTCTTGGAAACCAAGATCCTGATTGTATGGGCGAACAGGATTGATGGGCTATCGTTAAGTTCCTTTAATAGCTCGAATGATCTTCTTGATTGATTCCGTCCAACGGGTAGATTGGAGGAATTCCTTTGGTAAGTGCCAACGGGTATGATGGCATAAAGGAGTATAAAAGGAAGACGTTCTAGTTGCTTTAGAAAATAATCGATAGAGAAATTCCAGAGTCTGAAGTACCTTGATTATTAGTCGATACATTTTAGTGAAATTGTATACACAAAAAGTGTCTATACTCAGTGATACCTTGAGCGAGTGTGGTAGATCATCTACACCGAGAAGTCAAGGAAGAACAACGCTGTAACATCTCTTTGTTCATAGTGGAATCCAGCCAATAGGCTATCGGTGCGTAAGAGTGGACGTAGGCTTGAAATAAGCCGAACCACTATAAATCGCGTGTTCAATTTTCTCTTCTCTCAGTCTTAATTTGATTACTACTTGTCTTAAATCTATCAACTGTCTAGTATTGCGCAATTATCAAGAAAAATCCTTTATATACCTATTCACCCCCTCTAGGTACTTATACTAGCTATATCAATTGGTATCAGAGCTCGTGTACTCACTTTGTTTGAAGTGTTTTACTTCAGAGTAAAAGATCCATGGCTAGTATGCTGGCACCAGGGCTGATGGAAGGGCAAAGCAATACGAGACCTTCCTACTTTGATGGAAATGATTACAATATCTAGAAGAACAAGATGAAAGCTTTCTTACGATCGAAGGATCCTCTGGAATGAGACGTTGTAGAAAAAGGAATTACTCCTACAGCTACATCAGTCTCTGAAAGAGGGAAAGAAACTGTTGAGACCAGCGGATTGACTCAGGAAGAGATAATCAAGAGACAAGCACTCGATGCAAAAGCAATTTACTCTTTATATTGTGCTTTGTCACCAACTGAATATAACTGAATATCTTCTTGTGTTACAGCAAAAGAAGTTTGGGACAGATTACAGATCACCTATGAAGGAACAGATCGAGTGAAGGAAACCAGAATTAACATTCTCCTCGGTCAATATGAAGCCTTCAAAATGAAACCAGGAGAATCTATAACTGACATGTTTAGTCGTTTTACAGATATTGTCAATGGTCTTGCGAATCAAGGACAAAAAATTTCTGATCCCATGAAGGTAAACAAGCTACTTCGTGGACTCTCCAAGGATTGGAATCACATAAAGACTTCAATAAGAGAGACGCAAAGAATTATGCCACTATATCGTCGACGAGCTGATTGGAACTCTTCAGTCTTATGAAGTGGAACGAATTAATGAAGATGAATATCCAAAAGGTAAGAAATCCATTGCATTAAAATTAAATGATGATTCTGATGATACAGATTCTGAAGATGATATGGACGATGAGGAGCTTGCTCTCATGATAAGAAGATTCAGAAAACTGAATAGAAAAGGAAGGAGGTTCAACTCAAAGAAAAAAAGTTTTCAAAGACAGCAGACCAAGTCTGTTGATGATGAGGAACCAAACAAAGATGTAGTTTGCTTTGAATGTAAGAAAAAGGGACACATTAGACCCAACTGTCCTCTTTTGAAGAAGAAGAGAGGAAAAGCTGAAAAGTTTCGAAAAGCTCTCAAAGCCGAAACCTAGAGTGATACAGAGTGTGAAGAAAGTGATAATGAATATGCTAACCTATGTCTGATGGCACAATCAGACTCAGACTCAGATTCTGGATCAGACTCAAAGACAGTGAATTTGAGGCAAGTAATTTTAAAATTCCTGTCAAAGTTTCTAAATACATTGATGAACTGTGTTTTAGTCTTAAGACTTCTCTCAAAAGAATTTCCGAACTTAAAAAGGAAAACTCAGCTCTAAAACAAAAGGAAAACATTTTAGAAGAAAAAGTTAAAAGTTTAGACTTGAATGTTTCCACCCTTAAAGAAAATGAAGATAATCTTTTGAAAGATAATGCCCTTTTAAAAACTGACTTATCAAATATTTCAAAGAAATTTTCAATAGGGTCCGAAAAACTTGAAAAAATTCTTTAAGTTCAAAGACCTTACTTCAATAAGTCTGGTCTCGGTATGACAGCAGAAACAATTCCCTTGATTGATTTTCCTAAAGTAAAATAAAGAATTAAGAAAAGACCCTCGAGAGAGGCTTACAAAAATCATTTCAAGAAAATTTTTGTAAAGTCTGTAGGTCGAAATGCCCTCAGGTGTTCAAAATGTAACAGTCCGGATCACTTTGAAAAAGAGTGTCCTATGGTTTGGAAACTTGTTAAGTAAGTATGGGCCAATACTGCTTATCTTACTAACACTAAAGGACCCAAGAAAATTTGGGTACCAAAGAAAGCTTGAGACTCTATTTTAAATGCAGGTCTCCGTCAAGAAAAAGGTATAGTGGTATCTTGACAGTGGATGCTCAAGACACATGACAGGAGACTCAAATTGCTTCATTAAGCTTGTTCAAGTAAATGGTGGAAAATTTTCATTTGGAGGAAACATCAAAGGAAGTATTGTGGGATTTGGAACTGTGAAAATTGGAAATCTCACAATAAGTAATGTTTCCCTAGTGGAAGGACTCAATTACAATCTTCTCAGCATTAGCCAATTGTGTGATACTGGTTTTAAGATCTTCTTTCAAGAAGGAACATGTTCTGGAACTAGTAAAGACTCTACTCAGTCTTTCATGGGTCGAAGACATGGAAATATCTATCTTCTGGATGTGAAGCCAAATGAATCGCAATGCCTAACCTAATCTCAATTCAAGATGAAGCAAGCTTATGGCACATAAAGCTTGGTCATGTCAACATGAAGCAATTAGCCAAAATCTCATCAAAGCAGCTTGTTCGAGGTCTACCCAAATTACCATACCAAAAGACTGATTCATGCAATCCATGTATTCTGGGAAAGCAGGTAAGAAATTCATTTAAGCCAATAAATCATGTCTCTACTAATCATGTACTACAGTTGCTGCATATGGATATCTTCGCACCAACCAGAACCCAGAGCATTGGAGGTAAGAAATATTGCTTAGTAATTGTGGACGATTACTCTCGCTTTACTTGGGTATATTTCCTTGCAAGTAAGTCCGAGACCTTCTCGTATTTTGAAAAATTTGCTAAAAAGATTCAAAATGAAAAAGGAAGTGTTATCTCAAGTATAAGAACAGATCATGGAGGTGAATTTGAAAATCAAGATTTTACAAAATTTTGTGATGAATCTGGCTTTAAGCATCTGTTCTCCTCTCCATATACTCCTCAGCAAAATGGAGTTGTGGAAAGAAAGAATAGATCTCTTCAAGAAATGGCTAGAACTCTTTCAATTGAAAGTAAGATTTCTTCACGATTTTGGGTTGAAGCTGTTTCAACAGCATGCTATATCATCAATAGAGTCTTCTTAAGACCTATTCTAGAGAAAACCCCTTATGAGTTATTCAAAGGTAAGAAGCCTATTGTTTCATACTTTCATGTGTTCGGTTGCAAATGCTTTATATTGAAAAATGCAAAAGATCGAGTTGGTAAATTTGAAGAAAGATCAGATGAAGGCATCTTCCTTGGATATTCTACAACAAGCAAAGCCTACAGAGTCTATAACAAGAAGAGCCAGTCTGTGGAGGAGTCAATGAATGTCAAATTTCAAGACTCTACGCAAGATGAATCCGATCGAGACTCATCATGAAGAGTCTGAACCTGCTCCAGACCCTCCAAAGCTTACAATTCAAGAAGCATCTCAGACTCTGGAAGACCAGCATCAAGCTATTTGTGAAGATTCAAATAAAGAAAGAGATCATCAACCAGTAACTTGAAGCATAAGTCTAGTCATCCCAAAGATCTCATTATCGGCGAAATTAATGAAGGAATTCGCACCAGATCCAAAAGGCGTGAAGAGTCTAGTGCTGTGGCTCTCATTTCTGAAATTGAACCAAAGAGCATAGAAGAAGCTTTATCTGATGAAAGCTGGATTGAAGCTATGCAAGAAGAGCTCAGACAGTTCAACATCAATGATGTCTGGGAATTGACATATAAACCAAAAGGTAAAACTGTTATTGGAGCTAAATGGGTGTTCAGGAACAAGATGAATGAGAAAGGAAGAGTCGTACAAAACAAAGCAAGACTCGTGGCCAAGGGATATACGCAAGAAGAAGGAATAGACTATGATGAAACTTACACACCAGTAGCAAAGTTAGAAGCTATTTGATTATTACTTGCGTTTGATTGTTATAAAAATTTCAGGTTATTCCAAATGGACGTCAAAAGTGCCTTCCTAAATGGATTTATCCATGAGGAAGTTTATGTGGAACAATCACCAGGGTTTGAAGACCCAAAGAAGCCAGACTCAGTCTTCAAACTGAAAAAGGCCTTGTATGGTCTAAAGCAAGCACCTCGAGCTTGGTACGACAGACTAATAAAACAATTGAAGGAAGGAACTTTTATTTATCAAGAAAAATATGCTAATGATCTTGTCAAAAAGTTTGGATTGGAAAAGTGCAAAAAGACCGACATACCAATGTCAAGTTCTTTGAAGATAGACAAAGATGAAGAAGGGAAGAAAGTTGATCAAAAGCTGTACAGGAGCATCATTGGTTCACTTCTTTATCTTATTGCTTTTAGACCTGACATTTTGTTGAGTGTTTGCATCTGTGCTAGGTTTCAATCAGATCCTAGAGAATCCCATCTCAGTGCTGCGAAACGTATTATTAAATATGTTGCTTCATCTTCAAGCATTGGTCTTTGGTACCCTAAGAAGGGAGACTTTGATCTTCTGGGATATTCAGACGCAGATCTGGCTGGTTGCAGAGTTGATAGAAAGAGCACTTCGGGAACTTGCCAGTTGCTTGGAAGCAGAACAGTGTCTTGGTTTTCAAGGAAACAAAGCAATGTAGCTCCCTCAACAACAGAAGCAAAGTATGTAGCTCTTGGAAGTTGCTGTTCGCAAATTCTATGGATAAAACAACAGCTATAAGACTTTGGAATTGAGGACTCATGCACAGAGATTAGATGTGACAACACCAGCGCAATTAATCTCACCAAAAATCCAATCCTTCACTCAAGAGTAAAGCATATAGAGATTCGACATCATTTTATTAGAGACCATGTTCAAAATGGAGAAATCTCAATTCAATTTGTTGATTCAAAAAGTCAACTAGCGGATATATTCACATAGCCTTTGGAGAAAAATTAATTCGATTTTATCCGTTCCAGACTCAACATTTTAAAGCTTGAGGAAGTTAAAGTCTAGAGACTCTCCAACCCTTAGACTCGGACATTCATGGCTATAGACTGTAAGTTGTTATATTCAATCTCGAAAAGGTACGATCTTTAGTTCAGTTAATTTATAATTTCTGTGAAAAACTGAATCTTGTCTTTTCAAAAAAGATTAACTTCTATTTGGCAATTATCGATTTTAAAAGAGACGTCTGTTCATTTTTCCTTTGTGCCGATTGGTTTTTCCTTTTTAAACTGAGTTATATATATATATATATATACAGTTTTCCTCGCTTAAACTTCAAAACCCTAAAAAGGCATTCTCCTCCCAATCCTGTCTCTACTTCGTGTTTATCTACGAGAAAGTTGTCATCTTTTCTTGGGAAAGCGAGTAAAGGAATCTTTCAACGACAAGAAAGGATGTCTTCCTCGAGAAAGTCTTCAAGAATCGCGAACAGGGGACCACGGAGAATGAGGAAGGGGCCTACCCATTTCGATCTCACTGAAGAGGAAGATTTACCGAGTCAGCAACAGAGTCCGATTCACTCTCCACCACGTCACTCTTCATTATCTACCCCACAAGGTGCGAGTCAACTACCGGAGGAAGAAATAATCGAGGATGCAGACCCTGTAAGAGTCCAAAAACCCTCTTTTATTTACAAGCTCTATCGTGCGATGAAGAGCATTGGGACTCCGCTGAACTATATAGATGATTTCCTTAAAGATAAGAATTATGGGAATGAGTATATATTTTTACGACGAATGGAGGACTTGGGAATTGCTCCCAAAGGAAAGGCTGAGGAAGCACTTGCGAACATTCCAAGTGACCCTCGTGTATCGGGACTGAATCCGACTGATGGGAACGATGATGATAAAATGTTCAAAGAATTTCAACCTAGAATGGGTGTTGCTGCGAAGGTGAAGGGAAAAAGGATGGATTTGTTTAAATCGAAGGAACAGGAGAATCTGTTCTTCAGACTATTGAAACGAGGGGTGATAAACCCTAGGAGTGTCGATTTCGATTTCCTGGATGCCATTAATGTGAACTTAAGGGAAAAGTTCAATCTGCTTCAACTTGAGCAATTTTGCTCCGATACCACAGACGGTTATGCGCAATTGACAATATACTTCTATTCGAATCTTAGCTTTTTAGATGCGAATAGAATATCCTTCAGTGTTCGAGACCAAGTCTATGAGGTAGATGTGGACATGTTGGCAGACATAATTGGAGTTGAAAGAGGACGATATAAACCAATCAAGGTTTCAATCGCTCGTACCACACTGAAACTTGTCAAAGACAGGAGTACAGAAGGAAGAGTTACCTACTCAAGAATGCATGCCATCAATATATTGCTTCACAAAATTGTGATCAACTGTATCAGGCCAAAATCTACATCCAAGACTGACGTGTCTAACTCTGAGGTGAAATTGATGTACGCTATCAATTCTGGAAAGAAGTTCTCTCTCCCTCACACCATTCTCTTTCACATGTACAGAGCAATGGTGAAGGACAAGGGCCAGTTGTCTTATCCAGGTCTTGTGACCAAGATCTTCAGACGCTTGAACATTGAACTTCCACACACTCTTTGTGTTCGACCATGCGACAAAATGGTGGTGGGTTTGAAAATGGTGACAAAAATGCGTTTGAAAGAGCTTAATAAGGCAATGGAGAAATTCAAAGTGAAGACTCCAATATCTTCTGCATCAAAGAGAAAAGGGAATGAGCCCATGGGTGCTTTATCCAAAAAGATGAGAACTCTTATCTTGAAGGATGAAGATGAGGAGAAAGATCTCACTATCCCTGCATTGAAAAGAACCAAATGTTCTGTACCTGAATCAACAGAACTACAAAAGAAAGGAAAAGAAGCAGAAGAAAAAGAACAGAGAGAAGAAGAGGGACAAGCAAAGAACAAAGAAGCAGAGGAGCAACAAGAGAAAGAGAAAGAAGACAAAGAGAAAGAAGCTGAAGAAGAAGTAGAAGCAGTAAAAGAAAAGTCTGCAGATGAAGCCGCAGAGAAAGTGAATCAAGACGCTGAAGAGCATGACCATCACTCTTCCCCAATTGAGGTCCTAGAGACAGGGGGAGATGGTGAGCAAGGAAGAACTACACCACATGCTATCAATGGTGAAGATGTGAGTCGCTCACCAGCAAATCCAGAAGATTTTCAGGCTGAGGAAGGACATGATACGTCAACACCAAATCTGCTCGATTACACTGAAGTTCCATCGTCTGCCTTCACTCCATCCGAAAAAGCAAAAGCAAGCACATAGACGGACAATACCACAGATTTTCGTCGTATCCTTGATGTTCTTCTGGAAATGCAGGGTCAAATTTATGCTCTGGAATGTGAACTTCAAGTCATGAAGAATGCTGGACAAGCATCTTTTGTTATCGGGCGAGATCAAATGAAAGACCTCGCTCTTCAAATTCAAGCCAATGCCAAAGGAGAAGAGGTGGCTCATCTACGGGAAGACTTGAAGAGGCTGGAAGGCATCGTTCAGTCGATGGGAGATTTCCAGATTGTGCGCGTTCCCAAGCAAACTCGACTCTTTTCTCACCTTTTTCATGATGACAAAAAGGGGGAGAATTGCAATTTGAACTCTTTAAATTCTAAACTCTTTAAACTTTGACGTGTTTGAATATTTTATTTGAGTATGACTTGAGTGTGAACTTTAATTTGACTGACTTGTGTGTGGATTTTGATATTTGATTGTTTGCATTTATATCAAGTGATGTTGTATGGTCTTACTCATGAAAGACTAACCAATTTTCTGTGGATGCAGAGTCTGGTTGATTTATTAATCTTTATGAGATAGCCATATTGCTTGAGTAATGTTTTGCAGGTCAAAGTTGTTCAAATCTGCAGGAAATTTTTGTCACCATCAAAAAGAGGGAGATTGTTGGAGAAATCTTTCCAGAATATTTTGAAGCTGACAAAACGTTTCTATCAGTCTAGTCTGGATAAATACAGACCTTCTATTTAGAGTCTGAAGACTTTCAGATCACCAGACTCAGCACTCAAGACTCAAGACTCAAGACTATTCTCATTGACAGTTCTTCGATCCGTGTGACGAAGGCAATCCGAGCCAAAGTATTTGGTCGAGGATTCAGTCTTATCGTCTGGAGAAGATCTCTTGGCTGGATAAATATAACGGATTCTTTTATTCGTAATCAAGATCGTTTGAAGATCTGATGGTCGACGAAATATTCTTGGAAGGTTCTATTCTTGGCAACCAAGATCCTGATTGTATGGGCGAACAGGATTGATGTGCTATAGTCAAGTTCCTTTAATAGCTCGAATGATCTTCTTGATTGATTCCGTCCAACGGGTAGATTGGAGGAATTCCTTTGGTAAGTGCCAACAGGTATGATGGCATAAAGGAGTATAAAAGGAAGACGTTCTAGTTGCTTTAGAAAATGATCGATAGAGAAATTCCAGAGTCTGAAGCACCTTGATTATTAGTCGATACATTTTGAGCGAAATTGTATACACAAAGAGTGTCTATACTCAGTTATACCTTGAGCGAGTGTGGTAGATCATCTACACCGAGAAGTCAAGGAAGAACAACGCTGTAACATCTCTTTGTTCATAGTGGAATCCAGCCAATAGGCTATCAGTGCAGAAGAGTGGACGTAGGCTTGAAATAAGCCGAACCACTATAAATCGCGTGTTCAATTTTCTCTTCTCTCAGTCTTAATTTGATTACTGCTTGTCTTAAATCTATCAACTGTCTAGTATTGCGCAATTATCAAGAAAAATCCTTTATATACCTATTCACCCCCCTCTAGGTTCTTATACTAGTTATATCAACTTCCACGTTTTTTGTTATAAGTGTCTTATCTTGAAGAATGCAAATGATCGATCTGGAAAGTTCTAAGAAAAATCGGATGAATGAATTTTTCTTGGATATTCAATGTCAAGTAAAACTTATAGGGTTTTTAACAAGAAGACTCAGTCTATAGAAGAATTGTTGACACCTAAATTTTGGCAACCCGGTTATTTATTTTTTACATAAAATTAGGGATTAATTTTACCCCTAAAAAATATAATTAAAATTACATAGTATATAGTTTTAGTTGCACTTATTTATTTTTGCATTTGATCAGCAGCAGATGAGCTTCAATTTCACAAGTTGACAATTTGGTATTCTAGAAAGAATTCATATTATTCTTCCAATATTCGGTAAATATTTCATATATTCATGTGATTTATATATTAGGCAATATATTTTAATGAAGATTGGAAGTTTAAGCATGAAATATCAAGAAGGAATATCGCACGTGGGGGCATGTATGGAGTAATATTTATTTGACTCAAAATAAGAAAGATTAAATGATCAAAGGGGATTCCGTGCGTGAGCTAGAAAAGAAAGAAAAAATTGCTAAGCTTGAGTACTTTCCTATAAAAGGGACTCACCACACGACGAAACAAAAGGAGGCCACACATATTGAATACACGGCCATTGAGAGAAAAACGTGAGTGAGGGCGAGACTTAGATTGAAAGAGAGACTTATTTACGTTTTTGGGTCAATAGGTCAACAAAGGGATGGGGTTTCCTCTGACAAGGTGCATACAGAGAGCACGTGAAAGAAGGAAAAACTAAAAAAAAAGGTGGGGTTGTCGATCCATCGTTGACCGCCACTGTCGCTGCCTTGCCTCGAGATCAGGAGCGGAGCACCACCCTCGCCATTTGACCCTTGGGCCGTGACCATCGATATCGTTGTGAGTCCCCGCGAGTCCACCGAGCCGAGGGTCCCTCCACTACTTCGTCCTCTATCTTTGCAGTTTCGTCCGCGAGCATCATCGTGGAAGCCAATGAGCTGGGTCCTCACGGCCCACTTACAGCAAGAATTCCACCAGTGACCCCAAGGCAGCTTAGCCGAGACATTCATCGAGCATCATTGACGTCTTTAGTCCACCAATACCAAGGAGGACAAGTTCATGGCAGCTTATCCGTACTCACGGCCAGAGATGAGTTTAATTTTGTAGGCTTTCCAAGCGAGCTCGTTGACCACCAAAGCAAGGATCCGCTGGTGATCTCTCTCCCATCACTAAAAGTCGTCCTCGAGCACCATTGTGAACACCCATCTCCACCACGCCATCAACCGAGGCTAAGCACCACTGTGACATCCCAAATTTCTGATTCTGTTTTCAATTAAATAAGACGAACTTTTCAACGACGCGCTTATAGTTCAATTCTCCGAGTTGATCACTCACGAGATAACTAGTCTATCAGGTGAAGCCGTTAAGGAATTTAAATGCAATAGGCTCGAGAATCTGACCATGAACCGACTGCTCGACCGTATAAATCTGCAATGATCATTACGACACCGTCGAATCGAACGAGAGATCGTAATAGGTCGATTCGGCGAGATATGTAATTAGAGTGTGGGTGATTCCACCTGATTTCAATATCCTCGTCGACCGGCACTGAACTGATTATTCTGTTGTTTTGGGTACCCTGTGTCCGTATTTGAAACCTCGAGATTTTCACGACAATCGAAAGTCGCCAATGTGTCGAAGATTATGTCGTGGCTTGAAAATAATCAACCACTAGTCAATTGCACTGAAAATTTCCTAAAAGCTACCCGGTAGATTAGGACGCGCTCAAATCGTGCCATATTGAAATTAACCGTGATTTTAAACCCGGATTCAGAAATTGAAGATTCTGGTATGTCACAATTCATTTTAGGAACGTCAACTCATATTTAGAAGATTTTTCTACAAACCAAGATTTTTGGCGGAAAAGTAAAGTAAGGCTGTTTTTGTTCGAGATTGTCAGAGGGCCGTTTTGAATCGAATATTCGGGATGCAAGTTGGATCATTTGGCGGGGAAATGTCATGAGAAGGCCGAGGACACATGGACCGATTTATTTGAACTTCAATTGAGCTTCAATTGATAGGAATTAAGAGAGAATTGAATGGATTGAATGGGGGAATGTCCAAAATTCGTAGCTCCCATGGCACACCACATTTTGCACCTATTGCCAAGCTTGTAGAGGAAGATTGGAGGAGAGAGAGTGGCTGAGGTCATGTGGTGTCATGGTGGGGGCAAAGCCAATGAGAAGATGGCAAGTGTTGAGCTCTAGAGAGCCCAAGGAGACCCCTCACTCTTCAGCAGCTTCTTCTCCCCTAATCCAAGGCTTTCTTCATTGTTGTTGTCCATCTTGAACTTCAAAGAACCAGAGGAGATCAACCCTCAGCCGCCCAAGACCGTTGCTTGCCCGCCGGACCTCTTTTTCCCCTTGTTTTCCCCTCGTTCCAGTTTCTGCTCCAGCCGACCTTTCCCCAAAGATCCGAGTAAAAAGTTAACTTCCCGGTTGAATCAGAGAACGAGC
The DNA here is from genome assembly GCA_016097595.1 of Eucalyptus pumila. Classification (NCBI taxonomy): domain Eukaryota; kingdom Viridiplantae; phylum Streptophyta; class Magnoliopsida; order Myrtales; family Myrtaceae; genus Eucalyptus; species Eucalyptus pumila. The sequence goes on from CM027847.1 coordinate 391,309, forward strand.
CACCCATCTCCGCGAAGAAGACATCCAGCCCGTTCCGGAGCAACTCACCGATTGCCGGAACGATTCTCCGGTCGTCCCGTACGGCCGCCCGAAGCTGCCGCTCGCCGGACCGTCTGGACTCGCCTGGTTCCGCCTGTTTCGCCCGTTTCGCGGTTTTCAGCCATTTTCTCCCCATTTCTACCCTACCTCCACCCATACCAACCTCCAGCAAGATCCCTTTGACCCCCGGGAGCCGCCGGTTGCCAACCACCTGCTCGCCGGAGCTCCGATCAGCCCGTTTTCGCCGTTGAAGTTGCTGGTTTCTTCTCTGTAGTTCAGTCCAGATCAGAAGCAGAAGACAGCAAGGTTTTGGAGACTTCGTGGCCCGTTTTCAAGCCCTTCCCGGCCTCCGTTGGTGTCGCCGCTTTGGGGTTTATCGACCGCCTTGGTGTCGTGGTCGCCGTGAACTCACCGGCGCGCAAAACTGGTGAGTTTATCCTCTAATCCTTGCTTAGTGAGTTAATGACGCTTAAGGGGTGTTTAGATTAGTCTAATTAGGTTTAGGTGGTTAGATTAGATTATTTTAATGTAACTTAGATTAGTTGTATGATTAGCTTAATGGATGTTTAATTAGGGCTAATTGTATGATTAAATTAGTGTAATCTTGTTTAAGCCCTAATTAATTATTTTTAATTAATTAATTATTTCGAATTTATAAATATTATTTTATTAAATTATTTTATTATAATATAATATTTAATTATTTAATTTTCGGAATTAAATTTAATTATTTAATAATTTCAAAAATTTTGCCGGGATGGCCGGTCGTTAGAATTTCGCGCTGATCACAGCAATGCGGTCGGTTTGTGTTAATTGTAAGCTTAAACTGAGAAATTGAGTGATTGATGGTTATGGTTAATTATTTCAAAAGTGTGGAATTGAGTGATATTGATGAAGTTTTGGTATTTAACTTGAAAATACCCGGTGTTGGCTTTTGGCATCGTAATTGGTTGGTAGGTCCAATTTGTATCGATTGATTGAATGTATGTTTATGTGGGGGTTTATCCCAAAGTTGATTAGTGTTGGTTTTTGATGGGAAAATGACCGTGAGAGGTTGTGAGTTGATCCTAGAAAGCCATCAAATCTAAACATTGCCGAGTGGGGCCGTAATGCCACTACATATGTATTGCCGAGTAGGGCCGTAATGCCACTACATATAACATTGCCGAGTGGGGCCGTAATGCCACTACATATAGACTTGCCTGTAAGGCCGTGATTGAAAGTCGAGAATGAATAGTCAGAATGACCGTGTGATGATTTCGATGATATGTAATCGACTAAGTCGATTGATCGCTGAATTGATCCGAGTAATTGAATTGTTTGGATGATGTGCTTGTCAATATTTATTGATTAAACTGACGTGCATGAAGGAATTGAGGCGAGGTAAGTCCTCTATCCCATTTGTGTGGCTAGAGCGCCCTGAGGCGTATTTTCTTCCTAATTGAGTTTTAGAGGGTAGGACTCGCTGAGACGTAGTCTCATCCCGGTTGTGGGATAATATTTCAGGTCCCTAGATGACGGTCGTGAAGGACCGGAAGTCCTGGAGTTCGGAAGGTGGAGGCTGAAGAATTGGTGAACGTGTCTGACAAGTTGGTCATAGGACAGTTCCCTAGTTGTTGAGCCTGTCTATTTTGTAGACAATTCAGTGTTGTATATAAACCTATGTGTTTATAGAAAGCTTGTTTGGTTGTGATTGATTGCCTGCTTTTCTATCCCAAGTTAAATATTTTCAGGGAATTTGTTTCGCTTCTGCATGTGCAATATAAAAATGAATGGGTCGGCGACGTGTCCTGGGAAGTCGCATTTGTATCGACCAGAGTGGGATGTTCGCGCACTCGGAGGATCGGGGCGTGACAACCACCATGCACCGCCGGTCACCCTTTGAGCGGATTCCACTCAGTCCAAATTTGGTAATATCATTTGTAGAATTAGGTAATTATCATATCTAAATTTGATTTAGATATTTTATTGCCTAAAACATGCTTTTCAATATCTTATGTGTATAATTGAATTATTAGTGTATTCCCAATTATCATTTATTGTCCAATCCACAACCACACGCCAAATTTTTATTTCATTTATAAGGCTTTAGATGGAATAATTAATCACGCGAGAATAAAGTTGATATCTTGATCTTTAAGACTTAAGATCAATTTATCAATTGTATTAGCAAAATAATCAAGTTTGATTAGATATCATTTTCAAATTCGAACGATGGATAATATCTTTAATAACCGTGAATGATTTGGTGTTTATCTTTTAATTGATTTATTTATCCCAAAAATACAAAAAAAAAAAAAAAAAAAAGAAGATTGCATTTGCATATCATGTAGATTGGAATTGATTTCCTAGATAGAATTGCATGATAGAATAGTTAGATTCTTCTTTAAATGCATGTTTAGATGGTATCTAGGTTAGATAATTTCTTTAAATCAAATTGCATGTTGAGATAAATTTCTAAGCTAAGATAGGATTCGGATTAGTCTATTTCCTAACTTAAAATGGATAATATCTCACATTAGTTAGATTTTTATTTTTAGCAATTTTTAATTTAGAATTTTAATAAAAATACAAAAAATCATGTGCATGTCATATAGAATTAGGTTCATGAAATGCATATCATTTAGTGATTGTTGCTGGGTCCATTCAATTAGAAATTGGCCGTCATTAGAATTAGGTCATTTGATCAAATTGCATTGCACATTAGCTTAGATTTCATTGAACAAGATAAAATCCTAAAAAATTGAGTCACTACGTGTTAATTAGAAATCATATCTAGGGCCGTTGATATGAATTTCAAGCTAACACTGCAGATGCTTTCGTTGCTACGAGGTAAGTCTTGCAATTTATTCACTGCTTTATCTGGGTGTTGAATTGATGGTTTGCGTATTCACATGATCACCTCACATGTTAGAGAAGCAAATTAAAATCAATTCAAGTTGCCTGCAAAATATTTTTTCAAAATAAAAAAGAAATGTACCAAAAGGGCGTTAGAGAAATCTAACATAATCAAGTCTCCAAACTCACAATCTCTAGTTCGAATGAGTAAAGTAAATCTCTCGTTATTTTACTTGGGTTTCTAAGCAACCCACCAAAAATAAATTAGTGGTGACTCCTAATTTAAAAATCATTTACACATTAAGAAGTTGAACCTAAGTTGCAAATTGGTATGGGTTTGAGAGAACCCGAGCTAAGTTTAGACTTAGTAGTCTATTAGCCTAATTCTAAGTGGTACAGCAGCAAGCAGAACTAGAAGAATCAAAGGAAACAGATGATCAATAGAATGTCAAAACAAATGACAATTGGAAGCATAAATCAAGTCATCACAAAGAACTCATTATTGGCAAATTAGATGAAGGAATCCGCATCAGATCCAAAGGAAAAGAAGAATCCACCAATAGCACTTATTTCTGAAATAGAACCAAAAGAAGTAGAAGAAGAATCGTTTGACAAAAGCTAGATAGAAATTATGCAGGAAGAACTCAGATAGCATTAATGATGTATGAGAGCTGATTCCTAAGCCAAAAGGCAAATCTGTAATTGGAACAAAGTGGGTATTTAGAAATAAGATATATGAAAAAGGTAAAGTAATCAGAAACAAAGCAAGGCTTGTGGCAAAATGATACACACAGGAAGAAGAGATAGACTACAATGAGACTTATGCACCTGTAGCAAGGTTAGAAGCAATTAGATTATTACTTGCTTTTGCCTGTTTTCAAAATTTCAAGTTATTCCAAATGGATGTCAAAAGCGCTTTCCTCAATTGACTCATACAAGTAGAAATCTATGTGGAATAATTACCAGGATTTGAAGATCTAAGAAAACCAAACTCTATCTATAGACTAAAGAAGGCATTGTATGGTCAAGCACCTCGAGCTTAGTATGAAAGGTTGAGTAAGTTTTTAACAGATAATGGCTTTGAGAAATGAAAAGTTGATACAACTTTGTTTATAAAAAGAGAAGAAAAAGATTTTTTGCTCATACAAATTTATGTTGATGATATAGTCTTTGGATCTCCTAATGAAAATCTTTGCAAGAAACTTTCAAAATCTATGCAGGAAGAATTTGAAATGAACATGATGGGTGAATTGACATTCTTTCTGAGATTGCAAGTTAGACAATCAAAGGAATGAATATTCATTCATTGGGAGAAATATGCGAAAGATATTATCAAAAAGTTTGAAATGAAGAATTGCAAGAAAACAGAAACTCTCAGGTCAAGCTCATCAAAACTCGACAATGATGAAGGAGGAAAGAAAGTAGATCAAAAGCTATACAGAAGCATGATTGGTTCTCTTCTTTATCTCATTGTCTCTAGACCTGAAATTCTATTTAGTGTGTGTATCTGTGCTAGATTTCAATCAGATCCAAAAAAATCACATCTAAGTGCTGCTAAACACATCATCAAATATATTATGACTTTTCCAAAGTTAGGTCTGTGGTATCCAAAAAAATGAGACTTTACTTTACTTTGTTATTCCGATGCTGATCTAGCCAGTTGTAGAGTCGACAAAAAGAGTACATTTGGTACATGTCAATTGTTGGGACAAATGCTGATATCATGGTTCTTAAGAAAACAAAGTACAGTGGCACTATCTACAATAGAAGCAGAATATGTTGCTCTTGAAAGTTACTGCTCACAAATTCTGTGCATTAGACAACAACTAAGAGATTTCGGAATAGAAGAATCCTGCACAAAAATTAGATGCGACAATACAAGTGCTATCAACCTTACCAGAAATTCAATTCTTCACTCAAGAGCAAAGCATATCAAGATTCGTTACCATTTTATAAGAGATCATGTACAAAATGGCGAGATTAGTGTTCAATTTACTGATTCAAAGAATAAACTGGTAGATATCTTTACAAAACCATTGGAGAAAAGCTTATTTCAATCAATTCGTAGCAAGCTGAATATCATCTCTCCTCTCAACTAAAGTTTACGGTTGATCAGACTCAACATTTCAATTTAAGGAAGTTACTTCAGTATGGAAATCTCTACAATCCAAGTATTTTATTTTTGGCATGTAAAAACTGAATAGGTATGATTATCTTCGAATCATTACTTGTCTCTTCTTTTTTTTTTTTTTAGAAATTACAATTTTATTGCTAATTTTTCGTATTACATTTCAAATTTTTGACAGTTACCTTTTTAAATTTTTTTCCAAAAAGGCATTTTTCTTTGTGACGATTCGTTTGCCCCATTTCAATTTCTTTAAAATCCTTTAGACTATTTCCTTCGAGCACAGTGTCTTCAAAACCCTAATTCTTGAACTCTTTCTCTCTCAACTTTTCTCACAAAACTTCTCTGCAAACTTCTTTCTCTCTTCCAGTCGAACATGTCGTCGAAGTCCTCTAAATCTGCATCAATGTTGTTCCAGAGGAAATCTTATCGCATCGCAAGTCGTGGACCTCGTAATCTGCCTGAAGGACAAACTCATTTTGATTTGACTGTAGAAGATTCTCCCAAGAGCTCTCCCCGTCACTTTGCAGATGAGGAAGTTACACAAGAGGCGACTCCTATTTCAGTTATGAGGCTTGAGGTACTTTTCAAACATTATACATTTTTAAAACATGGTGGAAGTTCTATGGACTTTATCTCTAGCTTTCTGAAAGACCATGGATACGAAAACAAAACTCTGTGTTTTAGAACGATGGAAAGGTTAGGATTGGCGCCAAAAGGAACAACAGAGAAGGAATTTTTGAATTTTCCTTCTGATCCTCACTTTGAATCAGAAAATCAGCCTGAGAATAAAGATGATGATGAAAGAATCTTTATAAGTTTCCAACTAAGGATGGGCGTGACGCCTAAGATTACTGGAGAAAGAACGAAACTTTTTCGTTCAAAAGAGCATAAAAGGGTTTATGCTCAAATGTTCAATAGAGGGGTGATAAACCTGCCCATAATAGATTTTGATTTTCTAGATTCTATAAAGGTTAACTTGAGGGAGAAGTTAGCATATCTTCAACTTGAAAAATTTTGTGCAGAGACATCTGAAGCATATCCTAAATTAACGTCATATTTTTTGTCATGCCCCGATCCTTCGAGCGTGCGCCCATCCCTACTTGGTCGATTAATAACGACGTCTCAGGACGCATCACCGACCCATTCTTTTTAAAGCGCATGCGGAAACAGATAATAATCCCCAAACAACAATCAGATGTGATAGAAAAGTAGAGACTCAAAATTTTCAAACCAAAACAAACCCTCTTATAAATAAATTGGTTCATATACAAGATCAGGTTGTTTACAAAAATGTTGGCTTAACAAAAAAGGGACTATCCTAACACCCACTAGTCAGACCCATTTGTCAATTCTTCAGCCTCTACTTTCCAAACCCCAGGCATCCGGTCCTCCATGACCGCCATCTAGGGACCTGAAATTGTTATCCTACAATGGAATAAGACGATGTCCCAACAAGTTCTACTCTCTAAGAGTCAATTAGGAAGAAAATACGCTCAAAGGGCTGTCTAAGCACAATTACGAGTCAGAAGGCTTACCTTAACCTCAATTCCTTCCTATAAGTCAGTTTAATTCATAATTACTGACAAACCACATCATCTAGATCAATTCGGATCAACTCAGCGATCAATCGACTCAGTCGATTACATGTCATCGAGACCATTCCCCGATCATATCACTTACTCAACCCCAATGCTGAATTATGGCTCAGTGAGCACGGCCTACTAAATTTTTGGCGATAATGCTGAATTACGGCTCAGCGAGCACAACCGATTCCAAATTCAGTGGTAGATTACGGTCCAGTGGACACAACCATACTTTGGTGGAAATGCTAAATCATAGCTCAATAGCAAACCGATTCCAAGTTTGATGATAATGCTGAATTACGACTCAACTACACGATTGATTCCAAATTCGGTGGTAATATTGGTCTAACTCACAACAACATGCCCAACAACTCTCAAGTGCCCCACAATCGCACAAAGCGACATTCAATCGAACAATCAACAACCAATTGCATAAACCGCCCAATTCACAAATACCACATGCAATTTCACCACTCAACATCTAATGACCAAACATTTAGTTGCATAATTCAACTAATTCACAACTACCGCACAATTACATAAATCATCACTCAGCTTCACAAAACAACATTCAATTACAAAAACTAAACTCATCACTATGATCAACTCGAAATTCTATCGAGCAGTTCTCTCGGTATAATTTTGAAAAATATTAATTAATTAATAATTAAATAAATTCCAAAAATTATTTTAATTTAAATAATAAAGTATATAATTTAAATAATATTTAATGGTATTTAATTTAAATAAATAATTAATTAATTAAAATAATTAATTAAATTCTAAGCATGATTAACATTAATCTAATTAGACTAATTAATTCAACCCTTAATCTAATCATGCACATAATTTAATTAACATTTAACTAAGCTAATCTAACCACCTAAACATACTTAGACTAATTTAAACACTCCTTAAATGTCATTAACCTACTAAGCGAGAATTAGTTAGCTAAACTCACCGAATTTGCGAGCTGGTGAGTCCATGGCGACCACGACGCGAAGGTGAGCAACAATCCTCCAAGTGGTGACACCAATGGAGTTCGGCAAGGGCTCGGAGACGGGCCACGAAGCTTTAAGACCTTTGCTGGTTTCTGCCTCTATTCTCGCTGGACTACAAAGAGAAAACTAGTGGCTTCAACAGCAAAAACGGGTTGATCGGAGCTCTGACAAGCGTGTGGTTGGCAACCGGTGGCTCCTAGAGGTCTTGAGGGTCTTATTGGAGGTTGTGATGGGCAAAAGAAGGAATTGAATGTGAGAAAAATGAAGAAAAATGCGAAACAATGTAGGTAGGCAACAGACTGATGGACCGGCGATCAATTTCTTCTTGCCAGCGTACTGAACGGCTGGCGACTCCATTTTGGGTGAGGTCAGGCTCCTTGGAACGGTTTGGATGTGCTGGTCACGGTGATGGGTGGATCGTTGGCTAATTTGACTGGGAAATCCACTTTCAACTCAGATCTTTGGCCAAAAGTCAGCTAGAGTAGAAACTAGAATAAAGGAAAACAAAGAGGAAAATGGGGTCCGACGGTGGCTTTGCGTGCGTGCGATGAAGCTATGGTTTCTCTAGTTTCTCTAAGGTCTCTCAAGCCTCAACAATGGAGAAAGCAAGGGGACAAAGGAGGAAGAAGCTTTAGCTGAAGAGGGGGACCCCCAAAGGCCTTCCTAGGCTTCCAACACTTGCCCATTGCACTTGAGAGTTGCCCCCACCACTTCAACCCTTTCTCTCTCCTCAAAGCTTTCTCAACACATCATTGAAGTAGTCCAAATGTTCCCCCCCTATGGCATACGAATTTGTGACTTTTGTTCCTTAAATTCCGTCAAATCCTTTCAATCCTCCCTCAATTGAGTCCAATTGAGCTCCATTTGATTTCCATGAATCCAACCAAGGTGTCATTATCCCAACCCACATTTTTCCTCACCATATAGTCCAACTTGAATCCCAAAAGCACGATCGAAAATGAGCCTACGAACTTCTCGATCCAAACTACCCTTACTTTGGATTTTTCGCCAAAAATCTCAGTTTGTAGAAAAATCTTCTAAAGATGAGTCAATGTTTCTAAAATGAATTGTGACGTGACATAACTTTCAATTTCTGAAATCGGGTTCAAATTCACGGTTAATTTTAATCTGGTGCGATTTAAGCGCATCCTAACCTACCAGTTAGCTTTTAGGAACTTTTCGTGCAATTGACCTATAGTTAATTATTTTCAAGCCACAAAGTATATTTTCGACACATTGGCGAATCTCGGTTGTCATGGAAATCTCGATGTTTCAAATACGGACACAGGGTACCAAAGTGACAGAAAAATCAATCTAGTGCTGATCGATAAGAATTTTTTAATTAGGTGGAATCACTCACACTTAATCACATTGTTCTGTCGAATTGACCTATCTCCAGTCTCTAATCGGTCTGTGTCGTAATGACCATTGCAGATTAGCACAGTCAAACAATTGATTCTTGGTTGAATTCTCAAGTCTATTGTGTTTAGATTCCTTAACAGCTTCACCTGATAGGCTAGTTATCTCGTGAGTAGCCAACTCAAAGAAAATAGTTATAGGCGCGAAGATGAAATGCCAGACTTATTCAATTGAAAATAGAATTGGCAAATTCAGGATGTCACACTTTTACGCAAATCTATCATTTTTGGATTAAACTCATATTCAGTTTACTATATGTGATAGAGTGTTTCATGTAGATGTGGATATTTTGGCTGACATTTTGGGTGTAGAACGGAGTGGTTTTCTACTCATAAACGTATCTATCATTCAAGCTACTAGATTTCTCGTGAAAGATAGATTGCCGAGTGGGAGTATTACTTATTCTCGTATGCCAGCGCCAAACATTATGTTGCATAAGATAGTGATCAATGGCATTAGACCCGAGGCTGCCTCCAAGATTGATGTTTCGAGATTTGAGGCAAATATAATGTGGGCAATTTGCAATGGAGTTCCTTTTTTCCCTTCCACATACTATTTTTTTGCATATGTATAGAACCGTGATGAAGGAAAAAGGGCAACTGCCTACAATGCCTTGATAACTCGATTATTCAGACACTTTCAGATTCAATTACCTTCTCAACTTTGATTAAGGACTCTCACTCCTATGGAAATATGAATGAAGATGATTTCCAAAATGAGGCTAAATGATCTATCTAAGGCTCTGAACCTTTTGAAGAATGAATCATCTAGCAGAATCAAAGAATGACCTGTTGCTACAAAGAAGCTCAAGGGAAAGGATGTTATCCAGAAGACATCAAAGAAAAAGAAATCTATTCTTCTGCAAGATGAAGAGGAGGAAGATGAAGATCTGACAATCTCTACCATCACTTTGCGCAATCTTCAAGGTTATGTTGATTATGAAGAGACATAAGAAAAATAAGGGGAAAAGGAAGAAGAAAGTCAACACCAGTTTTGGGTAGACAGTTTGGCTCTTTTTCTCTTTTGCATTTCTTGATGACATTGTGACGTCGATCGTGTTTGAGGCTTTTCGGCGGAGACTTGTAGCTTGTATTCTTATCCTCTAATTTGCTATGCAAACATAAAGCTGAAAAAGTGGGAACATTTTACTTGGTTTTGTGTGGTCAACTGGACAAATATTATGTGGAGGCTGAGTGTCCACATTGTCTTTTCCTATTCTCTCAATGTACTTACATTTTGTTGAACTAGCATCTTTGAAAGAGTGCCCTTTTCTTCATTTGTCGTTATATTTGATGTGATAGTACATCTTTCGTTATTTAGTCGACTCAAGACCCAGAAAATCTTAGGTTTGCATCTTTCCAGTGATCCACTCACTGTTACTTATATCCAAGAAAAACGGTTCTTGTGCCATTGTATAACATGCTTCAAGTTAGACATACTCTCCAATCTCTGGATGTTATCAGTATATGAGTTTTAACAAATCAAAGAGAACCAAAAAACTGAATGAAACCTATTGAAATGGACTGGTGTGTGAGGACTGATGTATCTACCAGCACCATGGCCTAGTGGCGGTTCAATTACACCATGTCTCAAGTGATTCTGAGGTATGATTCCACCTTTTCCTGTCCCTTTACTGTCTATCTGATAGATTACTGCTAATATGTCATTCCTTATCTCAGCCCGTTTGTCTTGAGCCAAGCTTAGGACTAGAAATGATGGAGGTGTTTTACCCATAAGTCACATTGTGCCATTAGATGTTTGATTTAGAGCATCACCCAATTCAACCATAGGCCAACGGTAGCTTAGGAGAGCACTTATGGGCTCTCATGTGGACCATGAGCTCTTGCTTGGACTTGGATCCATCATGGGTCAGGTCTTGCATCGTACTCGAAAAATGTGCACCCGACCACCCGACCGCATGGGGTGGAGACCGGGTAAAAGCACTGACCATTTGACCAGATCAATGTGGCATCATTCAACAGTCCAACTTGAAGTCAGTCAAACACGTCTCCCCTGCATCTCTCTCTCTCTCTCTCTCTCTCTCTCTCTCTCTCTCGCTCGCTCGCTCGCTCGCCGGGAACAGAAGAATGGACACCGTGGATTCGGTGGTCGATCCTCTCCGAGACTTCGCCAAGGACAACATCCACCTCGTCAAGCGTTGCCACAAGCCCGACCGCAAAGGTGACCGCTTCTCGTTCACGCATGCAAAATGCATTCTATTAAAGAACTGAGGAATTTTGGAATGAGAATTATGTAGTTCATTGACACAGAAATGCAACATATATACAAGAAGATATAGCTATCAAACAATCTCCTAATTAGGCTAAACTACCAAAAATACAAGGACAGCGCAATAAAAGAGATATGTACACAAAACTTCCTAAGTAAACGGTCTAAATAAAAACATATCACAACTGCCTTTCCAATATATTTCAATACCCCCCTCAAGTTGGAGCATGGAGATCTCGAATGCCCAACTTGCGAAGAAGAAAGTTAAATTGATCCTTTCCCAATGTCTTCGTGAAGATATCAGCTAGTTGCATTGAACTACGTACATAATTTGTTTGAATGTTACCATTAAGCATCTCATTACGAATAAAATGACAATCTACTTCAATATGCTTGTTACGCTCATGATAAATAGGATTGGTGGCTATATGTAAAGCTACCCGATTGTCGCAATACAACTGCATAGGTTGAAAATGTTCCACACCAAGAAAATCCAATAATCCTTTCAACTACTTAAGTTCACAAACTGTAGTACTTATAGACCTGTATTCAGCTTCAACGGATGAGTGAGACACTGTCTGTTGCTTCTTAGTATTCCACAAGATAGGTGATTCTCCCAAAAAAACAAAGTAATCGGTCAAAGATCGTCTCGTCAAAGGACAACTAGCCTAGTCAGAATCACAGTAAGTAGACAATTTGAGGTCACAATTTTTACGCAACATAATACCCTAACCTATATTTCCTTTCAAATAACGCATAACTCTCACAGCTACCTCCCAATGAGCTTTCTTTAGCCGCTGCATGAACTGTGCAAGAATATGTACACAGTAAGACAATTCATGTCGTGTTATTGTTAGATAAATAAACCGACCCACTAGGCGCCTATACTGAGTAGGGTTGTCTACATCATCACTCTTAGTGAGGACCAACTTGTGATTTTGTTCAAGAGGAGTTTTAGTCGGCTTGGAACTGAGCAATCCGACCTCAGAAATCATATCCAACGCATACTTACATTGACACAAGAAAATACCATATGAGTTTCTCGCCACTTCAATCCCCAAGAAAAATTTCAGCTTCCCCAAGTCTTTCATATGAAAACGACGACTTAAATAGTTCTTGAACTTTTGCACAAACGGAAATATCATTACTGGAGATAATGAGATCATCAACATAAATAAGCACATTCAATTGAGCAGTCCCAACTCAAAAAGTGAACAAGGGGTAATCTGAATATGATTGCTGAAATCCATAAGCTTTCAAAGATGCTGCCAATTTCGCAAACCAACATCTAGGTGCTTGCCACAAACCGTATAGAGATTTCCGAAGTCTTCATACCTTCCTTGACAATTGAGAGACAAATCCAGGCAACATCTTCATGTAAACCTCTTCCTTTAAATCGCCATGTAAGAAAACATTTTGAATGTCCATCTGATGAAGTTCCCAATTCTTTGCAACCGCAACAGCAAGAAAGGTGCATACAGTGCACATTTTTGTCGTAGGAACAAAAATCTCTTGATAATCCATGCCTTCAACTTGTTTATTTCCTAGTATCAGCAACCGCACCTTGTATCAATCAACGCTTCCATCAACATTGTACTTAATTTTATACACCCACTTGCTCCCAATTGCTTTCTTCCCAGGCGGCAAATTTTCGATTGTCCATGTGCCATTATCTTCTAAAGCCTGTATTTCTTTACTCATGGCCTCTCTCCATTGTTCATCTTTAATTGCTTATGCATAAGAGTTTGGTTCATGTTCTGCAGTAATTGCTGCCAAGAAACACCGGTGTTGCGCAGAAAATTTTTTATAACTCACATAACGTGCTATAGAATAAGGCATACCTAAGGATTAGTCGGGCAAATAAGCATGTCGAGGGGCTTATTTTGATGGCATTTGTCACATAATCTTTCAAAGAAATAGACGGCTTGACCCTTTGTCCCTTGCCTAGTTGCTCTTCATCAACTTCACTTCTTTCCACATCCTCATTGTTTGTGTGGATCAATTCCTCCATTTCATGATTCACCTCATTTTCTCTATCTACACTTTCGGCATGCTCCTCTCTCAAGTCACTTTTTAAATCATCAACTTCATCAGCGAACTCCATAACTCTATTTTTAATGAGTTCATCACTTACTGTTTTCTCATTAGCATATGGAAATTCTGTTTCGCAAACACTACATCTCTCGATACAAAGTATTCACCAGCTTCTAAATCATACAATCTCCACCCATTCTTTCCCAATGGATAACCAACAAAAACACATCGATGACTTCTACTAGCAAATTTATATTTATCTCGATTCTAATTATGCGCATAGCACAAACAACCAAAAATCCAAATATGTTTGTAAGGAGGTTGGCCAAAAATAATCTCATATGGGGTTTTGCCATTCAATAATATAATGGAGTCCTATTAATCAAATATCCAGCTGCAAGTAAACATTTTTCCCAAAATTCTATAGTCAAATTTGCTTGCAAATGCAAAGCTCTTACAACATTAAGGATATGGCGATGCTTTCTTTCCACTCGGCCATTTTGTTGAGGTGTTCCAACACAAGAAGTCTGATGCAATATCCCATGTTCATCAAAATATTCTTTCAAACACAAAAATTCACTTTCGTTATCACTTCTAACAATTTTCACATTTTTCTCGAATTGGCATCTAACCATTGCAATAAACTTACTAAGAACACAAGCCACTTCATTTTTTCCATTCAGCAAATGTATCCACACAGCACGAGAGTAATCATCAACAATTAACAAGAAATAAATTGCTCCACATGAAGCTAGCACTCTATAAGGTCACCACCAATCACAATGTATTAATTCAAAACAATCTTTAACTTTATTGTCACTAGAAAAAGAAGATCTCTCTTGTTTGTTTTGCTCTAAAACAAACCTCACAAGTTTTATTGGTTTTCCTAACCATTTTACTAGCTTCTGGAATTAACTCCACTACCTTGGAAGAAGGATGACCCATTCTTTTATGCCAAAGCTCAAAGGATTCCATATTAGCCACCATGCAAGCATGTATTGAAGTCACTCCCTTGAGAAAGTAAAGCCCCTCGCATTGCTCACCCGCTCCAATCAAGTTCCTCGAATTTAGGTCCTGTATAGCACATATTTTGTTAGTCAGTTGAATAACCAAATTTGAATCATCAAGAAGTTGTGATACAGAAATCAGACTACATTTCAAATTGGGCACAAAAAGAACTCGTCACAATTTCAAGTCTCCTCCAAGAAACACAGTTCCTTCTTTCATTGCCATGGTCTTTTCTCCATTAGGTAACTCAACTAAGCATGACACAATGTGACGCAATTCTCTCAAAACCGCCAACGTTCCTATCATATGGTGGGAAGCTCCTATGTTAATAATCCAAGGAAAAATACTCTGTTTACTAGTCAGCCTCTCATGGGCACCATTCTGATGAGAACTTAACATTCCCAATAAAGTTGCCCAGTGCTCATCATTCAATCCACTAAGACACTTTCGATCTAAATCCGTCACAACTCCTCGCCCACCATCAACTCTAGTTACCTGTGAGACGTTGGCATGAGCACCACCTCCCTTTGTATGTCCACCTCTATTACTACGCTTTTGACCACTACCTTGTCTAGCAAAGGTTCCACGTGGTCTATTACCCCACCATTCTAGATATCCTATTAGCTGGAAACAACTTTCAGCATCATGTCCCTCTCGGTTGCAATTAGAACAAAACAGGATTTTATCTTTATCCCCCCTTGAATTTTGACCACCTGCTTGGATTGCGAAACTCATGGGATTGTCTCTTTCATCCTTGGTTCGTGTCATAGTTTGCACTTGCTTTTGCTGAACAACCATAGCATAGACACGATTTAGATTAGGCAAAGGTTCAGTGCTCAAAATATTAGCGCGCACTGTTCCATATCCTTCTTCATCTAAGCCCATCAAAAACTGATGAACTCTCTCTTCTTCACGCTTTCTTTCCAATTCAATGGTTATATTGCATCTACAACCTATACAAACACACATCGGTATATGATCATAGTTATTTATTTCATCCCACAAGATTTTGAGTTTACTGAAATAGGATGGGTTGACCATCCTGACTACAATTGGCCAAATCCAATCTCAGTTGTTGCATCAGTGGACCATTCCCAATTGAGAATCTTTGTTTGATATCCTCCCACAAATCTTTCACGTTCTCCATGTGAGAGATAGTCGAGCGAGTGTCGGTTCAATGGTATTAAACACCCAAGAAACCAACATGGAATCAATCTTCAAGTTCCAACAAATCATCTGCTGGTTGCTTGACAGATCCATCAATAAAACCATATTTCTTCTTGGCTCGTAATGCAGTCTGCATAGCTCGCGCCCATTCTTCATAATTCTCGCCCTTCAACCGAACTTGGATAATCAAGTTACCCAGGTTGTCATTTGAATTTAGTGTGTAAGGGCTAGAGGCTTTCTTGTCTGTTCCAAAACTCTCCTCACTTTTTTTTTCCATCAGCCATGGCTCTGACACCATGTAAAAGAACTAAGGAATTTTTGAATGAGAATTCTGTAGTTCATTGCCACAGAAACGCAACATATATACAAGAAGATATAGCTATCAAACAATCTCCTAATTAGGCTAAACTACCAAAAATACAAGGACAACACAATAAAAAAGATATGTTTACAAAACTTCCTAAGTAAACGGCCTAAATAAAAGGCCTAAATAAAAACATATCACAACTGTCTTTCCAATATATTTCAATACATTCTTGCCCTGTCGTCTCCCGAACTTTCTTGATCGATTGGTTTCGGTTCCGTCTTTCCCCTGCAGAGTTCACCAAGGTCACCTTTTTGCACCGCCATTGGATTCGTGGTCATGGGTTTTGTTGGGTTCTTCGTGAAGCTCATCTTCATCCCCATCAACAACATCATCGTCGGGTCCGGTTAGGAGGTAATTGCATGCCCTGCTTCTTGTTTTGTGTGTGTGTGTGTGTTTTCTTACTTTTGTAGATCTCCCAATGCTCGACCGCGGCTCTTTGTTATCGGGTTGTCTTCTGTCTAGATTCTCAATCTCTAAGGTAGATCTTGTGCCCTTCTGTTCTTATGAAAGAAAGGTGCTTCCTTTGGCTAGCGCGGAGGCTCTTTGTGAAAGCTGCATATAGTTCTTTAGGGTAACGGATTCATCACTTGAAAATTTAAAACGTATTGGTAGGCCTAGCCTACAAATCTATTTGAACTATCAACGAATTCCTAGAATTTTAGGCATGATGGGATTGTAATTCTTTCTACTTCTTGAGGTATAATGACAGACCGAGAGGCTCGACTAGAAGGAATCGACAGAGAAATTTTGTGTTGTATATGGTAATCTTTACGTTCTGATATCCGAATTGGATCCATAATTTTCCTATTTGCCCTCCGAAGAGTCCTCCAAATATTATTTTGGTCTTGGATTAGTGATCCATTTTAATATCTTTTTGGAGGAATATGAATAGGGAAGAGAGGATAGGCTCATTACATTAAAAAAAAAACAATAAAAAAAGATATGAGAATTTTACATAAGTAATTGAGTGTGAGAGCCAAATGAATTGAAAGATTCATGTTTGGTTCAGGAAGGGATTGTGGAAGTTTTGAAATGAATGGAAAGATAATCTACTTTCATTAAGTGATTTATTAGATAATTGAAAAAAGAGGATCTTGAATACTATTCGAAATTAAGAAGAATTATGTGGTAGGGCCATTGAATAGCTGGAAAAAGCTTGGGCCCGTTTACGGAAAGTGGAAATGGAAGCCGAGTAGTTTTGAGTGAATGGATGCGAGGATGGGAATTTATGATATGAAAAGACAATTTCTATTTCTAATAAATATGGAAAAAAAATGTATAACCTAGAAAAGAAAGAAAAATTTATTGGAATTACTAGTCTTAGAATCGAGTTGGACAAAAATAGAAGGCGCACAGGTTGTGAACTTCTTTTCCCAGAGAAGAAGCAATGACAGTATCTAGGGAATAAGCATCAACTAACTCTGTGCCAGCAACTGTGGTAATATAGAGGATGCAAGCGTCATCCGGGATGATTGGGCGTAAAGCATCTGTATGTGGCGCGACGCTATCACTGGTTCAGAGCGAACCTTCGTGATGGGAGAGATGGAAAGCTGCTGATCGATTGGACATGCATTCATTATTGAGAGTCTATCAGAAGGATTCATTTGCAGATTGTAAATAGATCGATTTTAGTTTCAGGGGCCCTCTTTCAGTTACCGCTTTTCGGCTTTGCAAAGCCATTGTGATAATTGGGGTTTTATTTTAAATCAAACTTATCTTACTGTTTTTCTGTTGTTTTTAACCTTCTTGAAACTACTGTTCAATCCATGAAGTTACGAAACACATGCTTTTTAGTGGTGGCAAACTTTTTCTAGGTGAAGTTCTCACTTTTAATGATTCTTAACACAGCAGACATGCTATTCGTAGTCCTAGATGTATACAAATAAATGTTACCTCTGCGCTATAGAAAGCGCGATGGCCCTTTTGTGTACCTTCTGTCGTGATACTGGAAAAGATCTAGCCTTACGGAAATGCCGGAGTCATTGATGCTAATCCTTTTCTGCACTATTGTTACTTTTTCACTGAATCCATGGCAGTGTCCCAATTAGATATCAAATTAAGTTTCCCGACTGATGTTTCGTGTGGGTTCCGCATGCATCTGATTATAATTGAATTCAATGCGAAACTTGAAAGCTTTTTACTTCTCCTAGTAAGATCAATAACGAGTAAATCTATTAACCTACCTATTCAATGCATCTTCAGAAATGTCCACACTGTAGTAGCATGCTCTGAGAAGGGAGATGATTTTATTTAGTTATTTGCCAAGTGGGTTGTGTTTCGAATTTTCTGGTGCATAGATGTAACGTTGGTTCAAAACGCTCTCCACTATAATTGACTGATAACCTGGTTTTCTTAGAGATCATTATTGATGGTTAATTTGATTTCAAGTATGATATTCTTTAGGGTTAATACCCTGAAAAACCCCAAACTGGTACACTTGTGACAAATTTACCCAAACTATTTTTTTGACCATGAAAAACCCCAAACTGGTATATTTGTGACAAATTTACCCAGACTGACTATAAAAAACCATAAACTGGTACATTTATGACAATTTTACCTCCAAAATAATTTATTCGACTACAAAAAACCCCAAAATGGTAAATTTGTGACAAATATACCCTATGCTAAATTGGATTAATATTACAAAAAAATCACAAAAATTGTAAACTGTGACAAACGGAGTGTAAAATCCTAAATTGGTATACCAATCAATTGTCACGTGTCATTTAACTTAATAATTTGAAAATAAAATTTAACGAAAACTAACAGAGGGTAAATTTGTCACAAGTGTAAAAGTTTAGGGTAAATTTATCAAAGATATACCAGTTTGAGATTTTTGGTGGTCAAAAAAATAGTTTGGGGTAAATTTGTCACAAATGTATCAGTTTGGGGTTTTTCAGATATTAACCCTATTCTTTAAGTTGAATATATGAGTTTCCTTTCAAGAGAACTGGAAACTGAAACGAACAGCTCCCTTTGCTTATAAATTGGATGATGCTTTTCTGCAGTGGCTTCCCAATTGTTGGATGGGTCATTTAGGATGACACCATATCCGTTGAGTACATAATCAGTGTTTGGTTGATAGTCACGAGCAGTTCTAAGAATTCTTGGTGGTTATCTCATTTTCGGCAACGTAAATCTTTTTTTTTTTTTTTCTTTTTACTGCAGAAGCTTTTAAGTGGATTATTCGGTGGCTTTTATCCCTATTCAGCCGATACCTTCTATTCTGTATGGTGTCGGATAGGTGCTGAGTATGTGCACTGCTCATATAGGAGAGACGCTTTATGACTGTTTTCTCTTGGCGAAAGACTCGCATTGCTTGCATTGTCTCTGGTTTCTCATACTGAAAGCATGGGTGGTCGGGTCACCGGCATCAGAATTGTCTATCTTCTGTCTTTTGATCGGAAAAACTTTATAATTATTGGCTGCAGGCGGACCTCGTAAGAAAGAAAGATGGGGATATCTGCAAAAGAACAAGTCGGGAGCAATTTTGGTTTCTTTTCAGAGTAGCATGTTAACAATGGATAGTGTAATGGTTTAAACTTCTAGGAACTGTTACCTACATGTTGAGAAAAAATAAAAACATGTTTCGGTCGCTGCTTACATTTCTATTAATCGGTGAGTACTTTTTAAGAAGGTTGTGTTCTATCTCCACAATTCGATCGACGGAGACTTGCAGACTAAGTAGCACCGACCTACGAAGCACGGACAAGTTGTCGGAGCTTCCGTGCCATGTCTGTCTTACCGACCTACGAAGCACGGACATGTTACTGGAGCTTCCATGTGTCCATCTTGAATTTGACGGGAGGTCTCTTCTCTTCACCATGCGATCGCACGCGAGGGTCCCACGAATCCTCGCCCGATCATGTTAGGAGATAGTTGAATTTTCTCCCTTTCCTTGTTCTGTCAATCACCCCACCCCCGCGCTTCCCCGCCCCCTCGGTTTCTTCCCCCACCCCAAAAAGCACCTGTCATTTCCTTGATTTTTCTCTCCCCCACCCCACGCCACCCCCATCCAGCCCCTCTCCACCCCCGGTCTATTTTCGCCATCCCCCACCACCCTCCCTCTCTTCTTGCTAAAACCCTCCTTAACCGCGGTCTCTTCCTCCTCCTCACCACACAATCCTCTCAGCTCTCTCTCACTCGCCGCCTCGCCTCTGACCCTTCTTCCTTCGCAGCTGTAGTCTCGCCATTGACCCTCCATCGCAGCGTTGTAGTCGTGGCTCTCTAAAATTACCTCAGTCTATGCTCTTCCTCTGGCCCTCCCTTGCTGTCGCGGCCTCACCTCCACTCTCCATCATCTTCTTCAGCGATCCTCACTCTTGGACACGCATATCGGAACGTGTCGAGAAAAGTTGACCAAGTGTCGGAATTTTCCGACACGTGTTGATCGTGTGTCTGAACGTGTCCAAGCGGGACACGACACGGAAGCTCCGGTAACATGTCCATGCTTCGTAATTCTAATTTGAGTGACATGGATGAGTGAGTGAGTGCGAGCATTCTGGCGCTGGTCCTGGGTGAAAAGTAGTGGACTTTAGTAACGTTGATAAAGCCATTTTAGCTCTCTGTCCACTTGTAAGAAGCTCGAAGTTTGCTTCCCTCATACAAGTTTCGAGACCCTTTACTTTTTGACTGTCGAAACCCAAATTTGGGACCTTATCCATCCGGTGGACGCCGACGCCAAAGTTGCGTCGGCGTCCACCGGAGGGATCTCGCCGTACCCTTTGCTAAAAGAAATAGACGAACCAAGGGAGAATCGAGGGAGAGGAAGAAAATGGTGGAGCGGCGAGTGGGTTCTCCATGTTTTTCGTTAAAATGGCAAGAAACCAATGTCGGCTTTCGCTCGGTTTGGACAGGGGGATTGCATGGAAAGTCTTGCCCTTCTCGTCGTCTTATCTCTTTCGTTCGGGTCTACTCCCTCCCTCATTTTGGTTCTGTTCTTATCACTCGAGTCTGCGAGAGGGGGCTAAGCCCAGATCCACCAACAACCGTAGCAGCAGCCCCTATCTATCCAAATCCCAAATAAAGTTTCCACTTTTAAAATGTTTAGGGGCCTTCGACCCAAAATAGAAACCAAATGTTTAGGGGCCGCATTGTACGGCGGCGGAGTTCATTTGTTACTTTAAAGGCCATCGAGAAATGATGCGAGAGATGCCAAGTTCCGTACAGAATCACATCTTTTTGCAATAATAATAATAATAATAATAATAATAATAATATCGGACCTGAGCAGGTCATAAAACTGCTCAATGGAGATAAAGGCGGGAGAACCGCCCTGGGGTGAGAGACCCCGTACTTATCTCCCCATCCTCTAGGTTAGTTGGAAAAATATAGACTAGGAATTTGGGGGTCCATAAGCAGTGAAGGTAGGTAACCAATCTTAGAAACACTGCGTCTATGGAAAACACAAGAAACGACTGGACTGGCATGGGGTAACCAATCCCTGTCCCTCGCCCGACGTGATATGGAGTAGGCAAGAATCTTACGGCTGATTGACCATGCCTTCGGCACAGTTCAATAACCAACTGGGTCAAACAGTCCCCCCGGTTATTGAACTGTGCCGCAACTTGGCGACGATTTATACACACACGCCCGTTCTCCTTTTTGGGAATGCTCTGCAGGTATTATCCTCATTATGATGCATCAATCAAGATTCGAGTCGCGAATCAGTTCATGTCATTTTGGACATTCGTAGTGGAGAGGAGACCCACCTTGTAGGCTTGACCGAAAATGGCGATGATACTAATTTTTTTTTTCTTTTTTCTTTTTTTTTTTTTTGAAGAGAGGTGATGATGCTAAGTTAAAAACAGGAATTTGCGAGGAAAACCTTGATACTTTTTCACAAATCCTACTAGGGACCACCGGAAAAAGAAAAACAAAGAGGGAGAGAGAAAGGCACCCAAAATTAGCAGTTACCAAACACAAAATGTAGGGGCAATTCCGTAATTCCGGTGAGGGCGACATGCAGCAAGGGCGGGAAATTTAAAGGAGGACTGAATGGTCACCATTCGCCGCCTCCTCCTCGTCCTCTGTCTCCTTCCCCTATCTTCTTCCTCCGTTCCTCCGGAATAGCAGGAGACCCACCTTGTAGGCTAAACCGAAAATGACAATGATACTAAGTGTTTTTTTTTTTTTTTTGAACATGATACTAAGCTAAAAACAGGAATTTGCAAGGAAAACTTGATACCTTTTCACAAATCCTGGGACCACCGGAAAAAGAAAAGAGAGAGAGAGAGAGGGGCACCCAAAATTAGCAGTTACCAAACACAAAATGTAGGGGCAATTCTGTAATTCTGGTGAGGCCGACATGCAGCAAGGCGGGAAATTTAAAGGAGGACCGAATGGTCACCATTCGCCGCCTCCTCCTCGTCCTATGTCTCCTTCCCCTATCTTCTTCCTCCGTTCCTCCGGAATACCAGGAGACCCACCTTGTAGGCTTGACCAAAAATGGCAATGATACTAAGTGTTTTTTTTTTTTTTTGAACATGATACTAAGCTAAAAACAGGAATTTGCGAGGAAAACTTGCTACCTTTTCACAAATCCTAGGGACCACCGGAAAAAGAAAAGAGAGAGAGAGAGAGAGAGGCATCCAAAATTAGCAGTTACCAACTATGTAGCACCGACACGGACACGTGACACGTGACACGACACGACACGTCGACACGTCATTTCTTAAAAATAGAGAATTTCGACACATTCCGACACGTTATATATTAGATATATTTTTATATATAAATATATAAATAAATAATAATAAAAATAGCCTAGAATTAATTTACACAAAAAATATTAAATAATATCATTCATTATTTTAATTTGTTACAATAATACACAAAACTTAGAGGAAAAAAACGTTGTTTAAAGAAAAATGCTGAAATGATATTTTTAAATTTATTTATTTATCATATATAGTATTTTTTAATACTTCTTTCAGAGTAAAAGACTTTTAAAAAAAACTGAAAAAAAATTGACCCTGTGTATATTTATAGCAATTTTATTACTTCTTTTATTACTTCTTTTGTGTATATTTATATTTTGACCCCTCAAGTATTATAAATTTTTAAAATTGACCCCGTGCGTGTCGGAATTCTGGACTCGTGTGTCGGAGCGTGTCGGAAAGAGTTGACCACGTGTCGGATTTTTCGACACTCGTTGATCGCGTGTCGGGACATGTCGGATATGTGTCGGAGTGTCGGACACGACATGAAGGTTTCCGGAGAGTGCCCGTGCTACATAGGTTACCAAACACAAAATGTAGGGGCAATTCTGTAATTCCGGTGAGGGCGACATGCAGCAGGGCGGGAAATTTAAAGGAGGACCGAATGGTCACCATTTGCCGCCTCCTCCTCGTCCTCTGTCTCCTTCCCCTATCTTCTTCCTCCGTTCCTCCGGAATAGCAGGAGACCCACCTTGTAGGCTTGACCGAAAATGGCAATGATACTAAGAGTTTTTTTTTTTTTTTTTGAACATGATACTAAGCTAAAAACAGGAATTTGCGAGGAAAACTTGATACCTTTTCACAAATCCTAGGGACCACCGGAAAAAGAAAAGAGAGAGAGAGAGAGGCACCCAAAATTAGCAGTTACCAAACACAAAATGTAGGGGCAATTCCGTAATTCCGATGAGGGTGACATGCAGCAGAGGCGGGAAATTTAAAGGAGGACCGAATGGTCACTGACTCACCACTCGCCGCCGCCTCCTCCTCGTCCTCTGTCTCCCTCCCCTGTCTTCTTCCTCCCTTCCTCTGGAATAGCAGGTCCACAAGAACAATGGCGACCATCGCAGCCCCCACCCCCTACGCCGCCTTCCTCTCCTCCAAATCTCTCCCCTTTCTCCCAAAGTTCTTTCCTTTCCCCTCCAAACCCACCGCCAGGCCCTCCCCTGCCGCCCTCCGCATCTCCAGTTCCCTCGGCCATGCCTCCAAAGCCGCCGCCGCCGCCGCCGCCGCCGCCGCTACCGCCCCAGTCACCGCACCCTCCTCCCCGAAGACTGAGACCTTCGCCTCGCGATTCAACCCCGACGAGCCCCGCATGGGCAGCGACGTCATCGTGGAGGCCCTGGAGCGGCAGGGGGTGACCAACGTCTTTGCCTACCCCGGCGGCGCCACCTTGGAGGTCCACCAAGCCCTCACCCGCTCCGCCATCATCAAGAACCTCCTCCCCCGCCACGAGCAGGGCGGCATTTTCGCCGCCGAGGGGTATGCGCGCGCCTCCGGCCGCCCCGGCGTCTGCATCACCACCTCCGGCCCCGGGGCCACCAACATCATCAGCGGCCTCGCCGACGCCATGCTCGACAGCATCCCCATTGTCGCCATCACCGGCCAGGTTCCGTCGATGACCCGTGCTTTGTTTGCTGCTGTTCTAGTCCCACATATCTGCACTGTTTTATTCGATAGCTTTAGCCCATTAGCTCGTGCCTTTGAGATCTGGACTTATTGGGTGCAAAGCTTTGAAACTACGGCTTTTCAGTTTCATTCATTGCCCACCGTCTTGACGAAAGAATTAAAAAGTCGATCTTTAGGTGCCGCGAAGAATGATTGGCACGGATGCGTTTCAAGAGACCCCTATTGTTGAGGTCACTCGGTCCATAACGAAGCACAACTATCTGGTTCTTGACGTGGAAGATATACCGATGATCATCAGCGAGGCATTCTATCTAGCGACTTCAGGGAGGCCAGGTCCGGTTCTCATTGATATACCTAAGGATATACAACAGCAGCTTGTGGTTCCAAAGTGGGACATGCCTGTGAGGTTTCCAGGATACACGTTGAGGTTGCCTAAGCCGCCTCAGGAGGCGCTCCTGGAACAGATTGTGAGGTTGATCTCCGAATCAAAGAAGCCAGTCTTGTATGTGGGCGGTGGGTGTTTGAATTCGAGTGAGGAGTTGATCAGGTTTGTAGAACTTACAGGGATCCCTGTGGCGAGTACTTTAATGGGTCTAGGGTCGTTCCCGTGCACGGATGATTTGTCGCTTCATATGCTTGGGATGCATGGGACTGTATATGCAAACTATGCAGTGGACAAAAGTGATCTGTTGCTCGCCTTTGGAGTTCGGTTTGATGATCGTGTGACGGGCAAGCTGGAAGCTTTTGCTAGCCGAGCTAAGATCGTTCACATTGATATTGACTCGGCTGAGATCGGAAAGAACAAGCAACCTCACATATCTGTTTGTGGGGATATGAAATTGGCCCTGCAAGGGATTAACAGGTTGTTAGAAGGGACAGCATCAAAGCTTAAATTTGACTTTTCTGCTTGGCGGGTGGAGCTTGATGAGCAGAAACAGAAGTACCCATTAAGTTTCAAGACATTTGGGGATTGCATACCTCCTCAGTACGCGATTCAGGTTCTTGATGAGTTGACCGATGGAAACGCAATCATAAGTACAGGGGTCGGGCAGCATCAAATGTGGGCTGCACAGTTTTACAATTATAGGAGGCCTCGGCAGTGGTTGACATCAGGAGGATTTGGGGCTATGGGTTTTGGGTTGCCAGCTGCTATTGGAGCTGCTGTTGCAAAGCCTGATGCCATTGTCGTGGACATTGATGGAGATGGGAGCTTTATCATGAATGTCCAGGAGTTGGCTACTATCAGAGTGGAGAACCTTCCTGTTAAAATTCTTCTATTGAACAATCAATACCTGGGCATGGTTGTCCAATGGGAGGATCGCTTCTACAAGGCCAATAGGGCAGACTCTTACTTAGGAGATCCGTCGAGAGAGTCTGAGATATTCCCAGACATGTTGAAGTTTGCTGAAGCTTGTGGAATACCTGGTGCTCGGGTGACCAAGAAAGCAGATGTTAGAGCTGCAATTCAGACAATGCTGGATACTCCTGGGCCATACCTGCTAGACGTGATTTTTCCCCATCAAGAGCACG
This sequence comes from Eucalyptus pumila, assembly GCA_016097595.1. NCBI lineage: Eukaryota > Viridiplantae > Streptophyta > Magnoliopsida > Myrtales > Myrtaceae > Eucalyptus > Eucalyptus pumila. The sequence continues at coordinate 417,000 of CM027847.1, forward strand.
TCTTGCCTATGATTCCAATTGGTGGGGCTTTTAAAGATGTGATAGTCGAGGGTGATGGACGATCAACATACTGATGTCCCGAATGATCTTGTATGTTGCTGCAGCCTTATCATGAGAGTTGTGGCACTTCCTTCCCTTTTAGTTTTTAACTCGTGCTAATGCATGGGAAGATCTTTAGTTGTTTCACTTGTAATGGCACAAAGTAGTTTGTAGTTAGGTAATATCAGAGCATGTGAAGGTTGATTTAGTTATCATCACTGGTTCGCCGAGAAGGACAAATAAATTGCTGTTTAGTGATCATGTTCCATTTTTTATGTTGAAAATCTCATAATACTATGTCTTGTTTATGTTGAATTTGTTCTGGTTTAAATCTTGTAGTTACAGCCTGGTACGGTAATGTTGAAGTGACGATTTCGTACCAAGATGAATGCCTTGTTAGTTGCAATCGGAGTCGGGTTACATGTTATTGGATGTTTTATGTGTGGCATGAGGGCACTGCAGCTTCTTTAGTTTCCTTTTGAAAGTCGAGTCACTGCTTGCATTGCTTCCATCAGGGTTTTGCATTCTATTGATACTTCCATTGCCCTTGGTGGAAAATTGGGACAGAACTCCAAGGGTGATTAGTTTGCTCATCGAGAATGGACATCTTTACTCGGGTGCGTGAAATATCTACGTTTATGACAACCGAACGTGTTAAACCTTTAAACGGGTTGTTCTGGTGATGATTTACCTACTCCGACTCTCATGCTACTGATGTTCTGCAAGTGGTAGATTGATGGGCAAGTGTTCTTCCAATGCTTTTAATTCTCTCCATGTAATACTAGTTTGGAAAGTACACCATGGGTCATTCACTTTTTCAGGTATGGTAGCGCATGCTTTGTTCAATTACCGAGTTGATAAGCATCGGGACACAAGCTCAGGGTCCTTGCGCTTGCTGGGATCGCACGAGTGGGTTGTCCTTCACGGTTGGCGCGAGTGCAGGGTTTGAGCACTTTGAAGTAGGTCTGCTTCAAGATTTTGAGTTGAAGTTTCAGGGGTCGTCATTCTCGTTTTAAATGCCAGGATGGAGAAGAGGCATGTACAATCCAGTCCATTGCCAATTGAATTCCAGTTTCGAAAATTGATGCCGTATGTCGTTCCTCAACCGGAATGATCTCTTCTCATGTCTTGCTGCGAAAGGCGAGCGATCGAACAATAATATAAACAAAACAAAAAAAAATTGAACACCGGATTTACGTGATTCGGTCATAAAGACCTATGTCTACGGGAGATTAGCAGCAAATTTCACTATAAATTAAGTAATACAAGGAGATTACACGAGTCACTTCAACACCCTCTCGATGTTTCTCAAGTCCCAATTATACCCAATAACGCACGTAGTGTTTAGCCCCGAAATTCGTCAAGAAATAATCTCTCAATTTCACGAAAGAATTATACGCAAATCTTACCATAAAATTTAATTAGCTACAAACACTAAATCTTATTGAATGTAATTCACGAACAAGAAAGACAAAAAAAATCTCTCACAAGCACTCGACGACAAGACGGCGCTTCAAGACCAATTTTTCATGATGAAGCTTCTTTCCACCCACGGCCACAAATCTATATATATAAGTGAAACCCTTATTCTTTTGCCAACTTCTCATAGGATTTTGTTTCCTATCTTAAACGATTTTATCCAAAACATATATCTGTATATTTTAAACAAAATCCAAATCCAAGTGAAAATTGAATTTTCCTATTTTAGCAGCCAGACTCTCCAACGTAGATTCAAATTTGGGAAGTTGATCTTCGGATCTTCTTTGTTCGATTTGAAACGTCCGCAATATATCCAATTCGGAATATTTAGAATCTCACATTTGGCTCAAACTCGAGACATATTTTAACAATCTCCACCTTGGTTCGACGTTTGAGCCAACTTGCAATTGCTTCGCCAAAATTCAAACTCTACTGCTACTCTCCTATAGCCCCCAATAGGCTCAACCGCCACAAATATTATCCAAGTCCAAGCCTCGCTTGAATTTCACCATAACCAAGGACCTCATCAAAATACCAACTCCATATGCACCTTTAACTGCTCCGCAAGAATTTTCCGACACAACATCCTCAACCGCAGATAAAGTAAAAACATTGTTGCATCCATATGTACCTCGTTAATTTCAGTAGTTATTGCAACCATTGGCTCTATAAGCTCCACCTCGCTACAAGCACCATCTGTATCGATTACTTTGCTAGTACCTGTATACCTCAAGAGTTTATGGTTGCAACTCCACCTCAAGTTGAAGACCGTTCAAATCCGTTTGAACATTGCTACAAACATTCCTAGCCAGAAGTATCGGAAACTCATCAAGGGTAATTTCTCTGCTAGTAACAAATGAATTTATATCTGGGCACCACAACCGATCGCCTCGCTCACCTTGTGCATAATTATGGAATATGCACATTGCTCTCCAATCGAGCGTACCATCACTCACTCGAAAATAACATGGACAACCAAAAATTTTAATAATAAAATAACTAGTAACTTACCTAACCACACTTTTTCAGAAATCCGCCATTCAATAGTAGTTGATGGGGATCTATTCACCAGGCATCAGTTAGGATTCTTCTTGCAACACCAGCACTAGAGATCATTTTTCGGGCCATCTCTAGTAATATTCTACTCATCAATTCTGCGAATTGTTGTGATTTACCGACACTAAAGTGGTGCTTCACTATGCCCTCTTTCATGCAGAATTTATTTGCCAACTCCGAGTAGAACTCCATTCTATTGTCAGTTCGCACATGCTTGATCGACTTACCAGTCTTTGTCTCGATCGAAGCTTTCAACCATGTGATCCTAATATTAGCATCAAACTTGTGCATTGGCACAAACACCCAGGTCTTCCTCAAGCAGTCAAAAGACTCTTGAACAGATGTATTCGACATCTCCGTAGCGAAATTTGTCACTGTCTCACTTTAAAGTTTATACAAGCCTCCATGTTTGAATCCTTTCATTATCACCAAGGCACCTTGAACAACTTTTAGAACTCCACATTCTGAAGAATACCTGCAACCAGCTGAATCTAAGGCACCCAAGGAAATTAAGTTCTTTTTCAATTTCGGAACATGTCTTACTCTAGTTAATATTCTCACAATGCCATCATGCATTCTGATTTTAACATCACCAACACCTACAACATCGCACTCAGCGTTGTTCCCTAACCGGATTTTACCATTACCCGTGCACTGATAAGTGATAAACCAGTTTCTATTTGGTGTGACATGAAAAGAACAATCATAATCAATAATCCATCCATTAAACGATGAATAATCAGTGACAGACAAGACATAATCGACATTATCTTCTACAACTACAACATTATCTACAGAATTTACTATAATTTATTGGGATAAGTGTTCCAGAAGTCCTAAAACTTGTCACGAAAATGCATTTCAGTCCTAAAACTTGCAAAAAGTGCAAATAAGTCCTAAAACTTGTCAAAATAGTTCAATTTAGTTCTAAAGCTAACACCGTCAGTATTTTCCGTCAAAAATGCTAACGTGGCATTTTAAATTATTTTTTATTTTCCAACTGGCTTTTTAAATTATTTTTTATTTCCAGCTAGCTTTTTAAATTATTTTGTATTCAATTTTTAAAAATATATATATTTAAAAACTAAAATTTATTTTTTAAAAAAACTATTAAAAAAAAGACAAGGGCAGAGGAGGCGACGTCCATCGCCGGAGGGCCGGCGTCGGTCGCCGACCGCCGCCCGACCAAGGCGAGGCCTCGCCGGCCCCAGGAGAGGGCCGGCGACCCTCGCTTGGTGCGGGCAAGCCCTCGTGACCCTCACCTGGCGGAGGCGAGCCCAAATCTGGTCGGGCACAGAGACGCAGAAGTCGCTTGGTTGCGGGCGAAGGTCGTCAACGAGGGGACTCGGAACAGCAGTTACTGGCGGCCCGGCAACTAGCTCGGATCTGCTGGCATCAAGCACAGGGAAGCATGGGAGCGGGCCACTCGCGCGGCCCTCACGCTTCGTGGCAACACCCAGATCTGGGCGAGCCCCGCTGCCCCAAGCGAGGGCCGCCGAGGCCTCGCCCAAGGTTGGCGATGGTCGGCGGCCCCTAGGCGAGGGCCGGCGTGCCCAGATCTAAGCGCCCTCACCCGCGTTAGAGAAATTAAAGCCTATAATTAGGTAATGAAATTACCTATGGTCTATGTGTTAGCCATTAGTTTTCTTGAGGTTATGTGTTATTGTGCTTGTGTTTATGAATTTTGAAATTAGGACTATATGATAAATTAATAATCTATGCTTGGCTAGGCACCTCATTAATTAAATTCCTATAAGTAAAGTGTCACAAGACTTTGGCCATGTGGAATTTAGTAATTTAATTCTTAAAAGAAAGAATAAGAAAGGGGTAAAATTGATTTTTAATCGGGTTGGGCCTTAGGCCCAATAGCTTAAGCCTTTGATGGGCCAAGTTAGTTGGCCCAATAAGGCCCACTAAAGGGGCTGTCGACCAGCCAAGGGGAGGCCCAAGAGTGGCCGGCCCAAGCCCATTTGCCGGCCCAATCCAAGCCCACAAGCCTTGCATGCGAGCTGCCAAGTGGCATGGGGGTTGTGCAAGGTGTGGCTGCCCCCATTGGCCATCTTGGGCGGCCACATGCAATATAAAAGCCACTAAAAAGAAAAAGAGAGAGAAAAGAGAGAGAGAGAGGGAGAGAGGGAGTGGCTGCCGTCCAAGAGAGAGTTGAGCGAGAGAGAGAGCTGTGCGAGAGAGGAGGAGCGGCCGAGAGGAAGAGGAAGGGAGGAACCGCCGTGCGCCGTGTGCCGTCCGCTCGTGCTGTTCGTGAGGTCTAGAGGCAAGTTGGGAATCCACTTTCTACTCTTGCACCAATGTTTTCGCATGAACAGTTTGGAGTCAGAAACTTGTTTGAGCTTGCATGTGTGTTTAGAGTCCGATTTTGGCTTCGATTTCTTCATGAAAGTTGTAGCTAACATCTTGAACTATAACATACTGAAATTTCGCGGAAAATTATGGAGATTTGAGGTGTCAAACCCTTATCCTACGGAGATGCTAGATCTGGAATATTTTCGTATGAACTGTTTGAGTCAGAATGTTGTGAGAGCTTGTATGTGTGTTTGGAGTTCGATTTTGGCTTCGGTGTCTTCATGAAAGTTGAAGCTAACGTCTTGTACTATGATATACTAAAATTTCGTAGAAAACGATGGAGATTTGAGGGGTCAAAAGTTCTATTGTACGGAGACTTTAGATTTGCGAAATTTTCACTGACCTCTTACTAGATTCTTGTTTGCATGTTGATTTCTGTTGAAGATCTCACTTTGTTGTCTTCTTGAAAGTTGTAGGAAACACATTAAGCTACAACATACTCAAATTTGAAGCAAAAATAACAAGTATAGCTCGGTGAATCGGTTAGATCTTGAAAATGATGGTTCTGGTTAAGTATCTCGAGACACCCGAGACTTCATGGACTAAAATGGTGACCATAATCTGGTTATTTGGCCTAGATCTCTTCATGAAACTTGTAAAGGACACATTGGTACATAACATACTCAAATTTAGGAGGAAACGAAAGAGAATAGATGGGTGAAATCTAAAAATTTCGGAGAAGTGTATTCTGGACGATGCGGTAAGGGTTCCAGAAGCTTCGTGAGGTTGAATAAAATAATCTATAAGGAATTTGACTTGGAGTTATTCATTAAAGATGCACGAAAATGTCTTGTCTATCACCCTGTAAAATTTCGTAATTTTTGGAGGCCGAATGGATATTTTAATTGAATTTATTCGGAAACTGTGCATTTGGTTTAAATCCGAGAATCATAGGATGTTTTGGGAAAATTGTGGAATTTGGTAAAAATTCATATTGGCCATGAATTTTGCAAGTAAATATCATCCTATGGGTTTGTTTAATAATTTCTTGGATTTATTTATCTTATTTTGGGAATTTATTGATATTAAATAATAAATAAATAAAATAAAATAAAATAAAATAGATTTTTATTTGGCTATGGATTCAATTTTATTTGTGTGGCATATATGTGATAAAGTCTTGGTACATGTATTGAATTGAGATGCATGTGTGATAAAGTTTTGGTATGAGTATGACATTTGAATTGAGATGCAAGTGTGAACTCCATGTCAAGTGTGATTTGTTTGATACCATGCCAATTGCCATGTTAATTTGAGATTAAAATATTGGCAAATGTGGATGATGGGAAATGAGGAAATGGTTGTGGTGGATGATGATGCTCGGTGGCCTAGTGGCGTAATTCCGGAGATTCCCCGAGAGTGTCGGGATGCCCGGTGGTATACGGTACGTAATTCCAGGGGAGGCCTGGTGGTATGTCGGTACATAATTCCGGAAGCCCTGTCGGAAGTCTTTGCCCGAAGGGAATGCCTCGCGATGCCAGGATTTGGGTGCGAGATGCCTGGCTAGACGGGTAAAGGCCAGAGGTCCGGTTGTATCTTGGATACATGCCCGGAGGTTCCTCGTGATGCTAGTTGGGATGCGAGATGCCCGAAATGTGGGGGGCCGGATGCCCGGTTGTATCTTGGATACATGCCCGAGGTTTTTCTCGCATGGGATGCGAGTGTAAAATTGATGATGAGATTGATGAATGGGTGATGTGGTGATCAAAATTGAAAGATAAAGATGAAAATTAAACTATGACATGATGATATGCATGGCATGATATGCATGATGATATGCATGATGATGATGATATGTGATGTGAAATAATAATGATCACCCATGATGATGATATGCATGATGATATGCATGATAATGATGATGATGATGATGATATGTGATGTGATATGATGATCACCTATGATATGATATGCATGATGATATGCATGGTAATGTTAATGATGATGATATATGATATGGCTCAAGACATGTATGATGAAATGATGCGATGATGATGATGTCATGTATGATGTAATGATGCCATGACATGTATGTTACAATGATGATACACATGAATGTGTTATGAATTGGTATGATGATGCATGATAGTATGCGCATGGCTTCAAGGTAAGTAATGCCTCGCAATGCATGTATGATTGCATGATGCATTGAGTTGTTATTGGATTTCCTATCTATTTCGAGTGGTTGTACTCACCCCTTTTGGGGACCAACATTTCAGATTAGTAGATGGTTTGAGCGGTTGGATATGACCGTGAGGAGGAGGATAGCAAAGGAGGGAACTTTTGGACGCCGACACTAATCGATGGACTCTAAAGTATACGACTGTTGGGAGAGACGTCGGTCATCTTTCGAAATATAGCCAAGTATAGAAAAACTATGGCATTTTGATGTATCGACTAATGATGTCCATTAAGTTATGTAAACAAAAGTGTACGGCTTTTACCTATAAATGTTTAGTTGGTGTGCATCAATTTCTGAATGTAGGGAAGGGAATTGTTGGATATGCTTCCGTTATGTAAATTGCGCAAGGGACCGTTAATAAAAGATGTAAACCCCCATGGTGGTATGGACCCGCTACAATAGAAACGGTATCAGAGTGATATCTTAATAAGGAAAGTGAAAGGTAAGCGAACTGTGGCGACCCAAATCGGATCGGGGGCCGTCGAGGGGTGTCACAGACGTGCACTGTGCTTCTTCTTCGTGGGTTCCTTCTCCGCGAAGCCGCACGCCGTTCTACTGCTGCCCACCGCGTCACCGGCCCCTGCCGCACCCCGCTCACCCATTGTTACACCGAGCTGACGTCTGCAGCTTCACGGCTGCGCCCCCACCCGCAACTCGACACCAGAACGCCCGCTGCCCATTGTCACCGGAGCTTCCCCTTCGCCGGCGAAGCGCCCACTCAATCCGCAGCTTGCCCCTCTGCTCGTTGTCCGAGCACCAGCCCTCTCTGAGCTCCGCCGCGCCTCCGCACCACCACCGACGCCTGCAACAGGTCCCTCCGCTTCTCCTGCAACCCGCCGGTTCGCGATTCAGCCAGCCATCGCCGCGCCTCCGCGCACTAGCACCCGCAAGCCTCGCCGCGCAGCAACGTGCGACCCGCAGCAACTCGCGCACACCACCCGACGACCCCGCGACGCTGCAGCAGCCCGAGAACCCGCACCGGCCATCGCGAGCCGCTCCTGCCCAGCCGACGCCGGAGCTCCGATGCCTGCCGCTCCCGACCTCGCCGTGCCACCGCGCCGCTCGCCTCAGCCAAGCACCCGGTGCCTTCGCCGCCTGCCTCCGCTCACTGGATGCCGCGCCTGCACACCCGACGCCGCACCTCGAAGCCCGAGGCCTGCTCCGCTCCACTACTGCTCCGCAGCAACCGAGCTCTCACTGTTCACCATTGCCGTCGCGACCCACGAGCCCGACGCCGCCGCACCTGCTGCTGAGTCCTCCGTCCGAGCGTCACCCCACGGCTACCAAGCCCAATTTTTGAAAAAAGAAAGAGAAAGCACATTAGGTAGTTTTCTTTAGTTTATTTTATTTTACTTTATCTTGTTTTTTTAAGTATAATTAGTCTTTAGTATATGATTGGAAATTCCAACATATCACCTGATTCGCAACCGCGCCAGGATTTTTTATTTCATCTATAAGGCCTTAGATGAAATAATTAATTAAGCGGGAATAAAATTGATATTTTGATTTTTAAGGCTTAAGATCAATTTATCGATTTTATCAGCGAAATATTATTCCTTGATCTGAATGATGTGTGATATCCTTGGTTTAGCCTGTCATGATCGCTTTGTTTATCTTGAAATGTGTTTGGGTTATAATATTGCATGTTTTAGGGTTTACATATTTAGAATAAGAATCTTATTTCGAATTTTAAAATCAAAAATAAAAAAAATCAAATCAATCAATTTAGGCTGCTAGATTTTTAATTTGGATTACATGTTTAATTATTTGGCAATTATTAATTTCGAAATTAAACAAAAACAAAAAATCATCATATACATGTCATGTAGTGTTAAAGCATATTTTGCACGTCATTGCATATTAGGACTAAATTGCACTTAGTTCAATTCTAGATAATATTTTTTTCTTAATTTGTTATAAGTTTAGGTTTTTTTTTAGATATATTGCATTTTAGGATTATTTAGGTTAAGATAATGTTTTAGTTTAAATTAGAATTTGGCTCAACCTAATTCCTAATATAAATTGAATAGGATCTTTCTAATTAGGTAATTTTCACATTTCACCTGAAAAAATACAAAAAAAATGTCATAGGTTAAATTAGTTTTATTATTTATGATAAAATGCATTATTTTAGGAAAAAGAAAAAAATGTCATATGCACGTCATTAGGGCTAGATTCACTGGGATGCGTGTCATTTAGTATTTTTTCTAGGCCTATTTAATTAGAAATTGCATGTCATTAGAATTAGGTCATTTAGTTAATATTGCGTTGCATATTGCATGATTTTCATTAATTAAGTGAAAACAAAAAAGAAATTGCGTGATAATTAGAAACCATATCTAGGGTTGTTGATGCTGTTTTTAACTTAACATTGCAGATGCTTTCGTTGCTTTGAGGTAAGTTTTTGCAATTTATTTATTGTTTATCTGGGTGTTAAATTGGTGGATTGCGTAAACACATGATCACCTCACATGTTAGGAAAATAGATTTAAAATCAATTTAAGCTGCTTGCAAAAAACATTTTCTGAAAGTAAAAGAATGGTACCGAAAGGGCATTAGAGAAATCTAGTGTAACCAAATCCCCGTACCCATAGTCTCTGGTTCGTAGGAGTAAAGTAAAACTCCCGTTACTTTACGTGGGTTTCTAATCGACTCACCAAAAAATAGATTAGTGGCAACTCCTGATTAAAAAATCAATTGCATGTTAAAAAATTGAACATTAAGTCGCGAATTGGTATGGGCTTGGGAGAGCCCGAGTTAAGTCTAGGCTTAACAATGTATGAATGGTCTCAATCTGTCCCCTCCTTTATTATGCCCTCTTTTTCCTCACAGAAATCCAAATCTGGAGATCCTTTGGAGACAAAATACCCGTAAGTGTTGGGCAGTTCTCCTCCTACCTTCACTTGTCTACTTATATTGACAGCGATTCTCAAGGGCGGATCACGTGCTAAATATAGTTTTCTGCCCAAATGTTGAATAAACGGAAACGATTATCCGGCTCTAAACTTGTGCTTGATCAGACCTTTGACCAGGAGTTATCCATCACCCTTCTGATGACTTTGTAGACATGTCTTGGTTTTCACTACGACCCTCTTTGTCATCTTTTGTAGATATGTATGTCATGCTGAGGTCAATGCTATCCTCAACACAAACCACGCTTTTGCTGCTGGACAGGTTATCACATTTTCTGAATTATTGTAATGTTATGTGTGGGCAATTATTCTCAGGAAGATTGATCAACTAGAACTTCCATATTTTTCTTTTACAATCCTTGTGACCATGTCTGAAATTTTGTGCTGAAAATGGCTAAGGTGGTTTTTGACTGTTGACTTGTAGAAGCTTTATGTGACGATGTTTCCTTGCAATGAATGTGCGAAGATTATTATTCAGGTAATTACCATATTCAAGCTAGTACGTCTCACCATAATGTTCCTCGACTTTTTATCTTACTTTTGAAGAAAGTTTACTGGTGCCAAATTAGTGTTAGACCGTAGCCGTATTTCATGCTCTTCACATGCAGCTTTGATGTCAGAAGCTACAGTAGAATGCCCAATGATAATCTCTTTTAGGGTGACAAATCGGACAAGGTTTTACTCGGATTCGATTTGCTTTCTGGGAGCTAAATGCTCCTCTTTTAGGCTAAATGATCTTTTTCAATGTTGCAGTCAGGAGTTTCTGAAGTTATATATTTCGTGGAGAAGAGGCTCAACAATTCACAGGTCGAATATATTGCATCTCACAAACTTCTGTCAATGGCTGGTGTGAGAGTAAGCCTCCTTGGAAACCCTGTTTATTTTCCTTTTCCTCCACTTATAGTTTGCTTTCGTTGTGATTTAACTGATACTCAACCTCATGGAGGGGGTGCTAGTGGTGTTAGAGGGCTCATGGGGCAAACTGCTTGGCTTTCATGTTAAATACCCACCATAGCCATACATATCCACACCTCTGAAGGGATCAATAATGCAGATGCTTATTTTCTACTTCATGTTCGTCAAATCTTGAGCAATGACTTTGGTTATTTCAATGTATCATGTTGACCAAATATAATTTGCCCATCTTCTCTTTACTGCAGGTAAGAAAACATAGGCCACAAAAGGAACAAATTTTGATCAATTTTGAGGAGGCCGTTGTGTAGCATTACCCTACATCTGCTAATGAATTTTCATAATTTGTTAGGTGTGCCAGTATTTCAGTAATTGCACTGTTTCATTGCAATACATATGGCTTATGCATGCAATTTGGTCAAATTATCGGCCCTTTTGTCATCTTCATTCTGGATGGATCCTGATTTATATTGAGATGAAGTTAAAAGGGTTTTGTTTTCTTCTATCAAGTTTCTGGTAGAAATGAAGTGTTTCAGTTAAAAGGCTTCGCCCCTATTCTATTGAAGGGTGGCAGGTCTTTTCCAATTATCCGAATATGGAATTGGGTCCATAGGCAGTGAAGGTAGGTAACCAATCTTAGAAACACTGCGTAAACACAAGCTACGATTGGACTGGCATGGGGTAACCAATCCCTGTCCCTCGTCCGGCGTGATATGGAGTAGGCGAGAATCTTACAGCTAATTGCCCATGCCTTCAGCACAGTTCAATAACCAACTGGGTCAAACAGTCCCCCGGTTATTGAACTGTGCCGCAACTTTGGCGACGATTCATACACACGCCCGTTCTCCTTTTTGGGAATGCTCTGCAGGTATTATCCTCATTATGATGCATCAATCAAGATTCGAGTCGCAAATCAGTTCATGTCATTTTGGACATTCGTAGTGGAGAGGAGACCCACCTTGTAGGCTTGACCGAAAATGGCGATGATACTAAGTTTTTTTTTTTTTTTTTGAACAGAGGCAATGATACTAAGTTAAAGAAAACCTTGATACTTTTTCACAAATCCTACTAGGGACCACCGAAAAAAGAAAAACAGAGAGAGAGAGAGGGGCACCCAAAATTAGCAGTTACCAAACTCAAAAAGTAGGGGCAATTTCGACATGCAGCAGAGGCAAGAAATTTAAAGGAGGACCGAATGGTCACCATTCGCTGCCTCCTCCTCGTCCTCTGTCTCCCTCCCCTGTCTTCTTCCTCCCTTCCTCCGGAATAGCAGGTCCACAAGAACAATGTCGACCACCGCAGCCCCCACCCCCTCCGCCGTCTTCCTCTCCTCCAAATCTCTCCCCTTTCTCCCAAAGTTCTCTCCTTTCCCCTCCAAACCCACCGCCAGGCCCTCCCCTGCCGCCCTCCGCATCTCCAGTTCCCTCGGCCACGCCTCCAAAGCCGCCACCGCCGCCGCTGCTGCCGCCCCAGTCACCGCACCCTCCTCCCTGGAGACCGAGGCCTTCGCCTCGCGATTCGGCCCCGACGAGCCCCGCATGGGCAGCGACGTCATCGTGGAGGCCTTGGAACGGCAGGGGGTGACCAACGTCTTCGCCTACCCTGGCGACGCCACCTTGGAGGTCCACCAGGCCCTCACCCGCTCCACCATCATCAAGAACCTCCTCCCCCGCCACGAGCAGGGCGGCATTTTCGCCGCCGAGGGGTACGCGCGCGCCTCCTGCCGCCCGGCGTCGCATCACCACCTCGGCCCCGGGCCACCAACATCATCAACGGCCTCGCCGATGCCATGCTCGACAGCATCCCCATTGTCGCCATCACCGGCCAGGTTCCGTCGATGACCCATGCTTTGTTTGCTACTGTTCTAGTCCCACATATCTGCACTGTTTTATTCGATAGCTTTAGGGTGCATTTGGAATTGGCTTTGCAAAGGGGCTTTGGGCTTCTAAATATACTTAGGTCAAAGCTGGGGTGTTTGGGAACCACTTTGCAATTCCCATTAGGCCAAAGTTGGCCTTCTGAAGGCTGAAAGCCCAAGGCAGGTGCAAGGGTGCCTTGGGCTTTCAGCTTTCTCGGTATACAAGTTACACCATTCATCATTTTATTTTTTTCCAAAACCATCCTATTCTACTGTTCATCTTCTTCTCTGTTGAAGGACTTGTTGCTCGAAGCTCCGCCGACGGCTCGGCATGGTCGCGGTGGCCCAGGAGACCGTCGCCAGGGAGGGGTGCGACCATCGCTGGGGAGTGGTGCATTTCTAGGGCGCGGCGATCGCCGTGGGTTGCGGCGAGGTCGCACGACCTCCCGCGACCTTGCCGACCCAGATCCGAGGACGACGAGGTCGCGCAACCCCGCCGCGACCCAGATCCGGGGGCGACGAGGTCCTCCCGCGACCTCACCGCCCCAGATCTGGGTCGCAGCGGTCGCCGGAGGTTGCCCGACCTCGCCGCGACCCAGATCCAGAGGCGGCGAGGTCGCAAGACCTCGCCACCCCGGATCCGGGTCGCGGCGTGGTCGCCCGACGTCCGGTCGCCTCCCGTCGAGGTCGCGGGACCTCGCCGCCCCAGATCTGGGTCGCGGGACCTCGCCGCCCCAGATCTGGGTCGCGGCGGGTCGCCCAACTTTCGACAGCCCTCCCCGGGGGTCGCCTGACGTTTGGCTTGCCTCGCCAGGGGTCGCCCGACATCCGGAAGCCCTCGCCGGGGTTCACCCGACGTCTGGCTTCCCTCGCCGGGGTTCGCCCGACGTCCGGCAACCCTCGCCGGGGGTCTCCCGACCTTTGCCCTTGCCAGTTTTTTTTTTTTATAATTTTTTTTATCACAAAAGTCATTTGTAAGTATAATTTCCCCAAACATCATTTGCTCAAAAATATTTCATAATGGACTTTTAAATTGTAATTTACCAAACACAATTTGCTTTGTGAAAAGTCCTCTCAACCTAAAGTCCTTTGCATTTTCCCAATGACTTCACCAAAAGTCTAACCAAACGCACCCTTAGTCCATTAGCTCGTGCCTTTGAGATCTGGACTTATTGGGTGCAAAGCTTTGAAACTACGGCTTTTCAGTTTCATTCATTGCCCACCGTCTTGACGAAAGAATTAAAAAGTCGATCTTTAGGTGCCGCGAAGAATGATTGGCACGGATGCGTTTCAAGAGACCCCTATTGTTGAGGTCACTCGGTCCATAACGAAGCACAGCTATCTGGTTCTTGACGTGGAAGATATACCGATGATCATCAGCGAGGCATTCTATCTAGCGACTTCAGGGAGGCCAGGTCCGGTTCTCATTGATATACCTAAGGATATACAACAGCAGCTTGTGGTTCCAAAGTGGAACATGCCTGTGAGGTTTCCAGGATACACGTTGAGGTTGCCTAAGCCGCCTCAGGAGGCGCTCCTGGAACAGATTGTGAGGTTGATCTCCGAATCAAAGAAGCCAGTCTTGTATGTGGGCGGTGGGTGTTTGAATTCGAGTGAGGAGTTGATCAGGTTTGTAGAACTTACAGGGATCCCTGTGGCGAGTACTTTAATGGGTCTAGGGTCGTTCCCGTGCACGGATGATTTGTCGCTTCATATGCTTGGGATGCATGGGACCGTATATGCAAACTATGCAGTGGACAAAAGTGATCTGTTGCTCGCCTTTGGAGTTCGGTTTGATGATCGTGTGACGGGCAAGCTGGAAGCTTTTGCTAGCCGAGCTAAGATCGTTCACATTGATATCGACTCGGCTGAGATCGGAAAGAACAAGCAACCTCACATATCTGTTTGTGGGGATATGAAATTGGCCCTGCAAGGGATTAACAGGTTGTTAGAAGGGACAGCATCAAAGCTTAAATTTGACTTTTCTGCTTGGCGGGTGGAGCTTGATGAGCAGAAACAGAAGTACCCATTAAGTTTCAAGACATTTGGGGATTGCATACCTCCTCAGTACGCGATTCAGGTTCTTGATGAGTTGACCGATGGAAAAGCAATCATAAGTACAGGTGTCGGGCAGCATCAAATGTGGGCTGCACAGTTTTACAATTATAGGAGGCCTCGGCAGTGGTTGACATCAGGAGGATTTGGGGCTATGGGTTTTGGGTTGCCAGCTGCTATTGGAGCTGCTGTTGCAAAGCCTGATGCCATTGTCGTGGACATTGATGGAGATGGGAGCTTTATCATGAATGTCCAGGAGTTGGCTACTATCAGAGTGGAGAACCTTCCTGTTAAAATTCTTCTATTGAACAATCAACACCTGGGCATGGTTGTCCAAAGGGAGGATCGCTTCTTCAAGGCCAATAGGGCAGACTCTTACTTAGGAGATCCGTCGAGAGAGTCTGAGATATTCCCAGACATGTTAAAGTTTGCTGAAGCTTGTGGAATACCTGGTGCTCGGGTGACCAAGAAAGCAGATGTTAGAGCTGCAATTCAGACAATGCTGGATACTCCTGGGCCATACCTGCTAGACGTGATTTTTCCCCATCAAGAGCACGTCTTGCCTATGATTCCAATTGGTGGGGCTTTTAAAGATGTGATAGTCGAGGGTGATGGACGATCAACATACTGATGTCCCGAATGATCTTGTATGTTGCTGCGGCCTTATCATGAGAGTTGTGGCACTTCCTTCCCTTTTAGTTTTTAACTCGTGCTAATGCATGGGAAGATCTTTAGTTGTTTCACTTGTAATGGCACAAAGTAGTTAGGTAATATCAGAGCATGTGAAGGTTGATTTAGTTATCATCACTGGTTCGCTGAGAAGGACAAATAAATTGCGGTTTAGTGATCGTGTTCCATTTTTTATGGTGAAAATCTCATAATACTATGTCTTGTTTATGTTGAATTTGTTCTGGTTTAAATCTTGTAGTTACAGCCCGGTACGGTAATTTGAAGTGACGATTTCGTACCAAGATGAATGCCTTGTTAGTTGCAATCGGAGTCGGGTTACATGTTATTGGATGTTTTATGTGTGGCATGAGGGCACTGCAGCTTCTTTAGTTTCCTTTTGAAAGTCGAGTCACTGCTTGCATTGCTTCCATCAGGGCTTTGCATTCTATTGATACTTCCATTGCCCTTGGTGGAAAATTGGGACAGAACTCCAAGGGTGATTAGTTTGCTCATCGAGAATGGACATCTTTACTCGGGTGCGTGAAATATCTACGTTTATGACAACCGAACGTGTTAAACCTTTAAACGGGTTGTTCTGGTGATGATTTACCTACTCCGACTCTCATGCTACTGATGTTCTGCAAGTGGTAGATTGATGGGCAAGTGTTCTTCCAATGCTTTTAATTCTCTCCATGTAATACTAGTTTGGAAAGTACACCATGCGTCATTCACTTTTTCAGGTATGGTAGCGCATGCTTTGTTCAATTACCGAGTTGATAAGCATCGGGACACAAGCTCAGGGTCCTTGCGCTTGCTGGGATCGCACGAGTGGGTTGTCCTTCACGGTTGGCGCGAGCGCAGGGTCTGAGCACTTTGAAGTAGGTCTGCTTCAAGATTTTGAGTTGAAGTTTCAGGGGTCGTCATTCTCGTTTTAAATGCTAGGATGGAGAAGAGGCATGTACAATCCAGTCCATTGCCAATTGAATTCCAGTTTCGAAAATTGATGCCGTATGTCGTTCCTCAACCGGAATGATCTCTTCTCATGTCTTGTTGCGAAAGGTGAGCGATCGAACAATAATATAGACAAAAGAAGAAAAATAAATTGAACACCGGAATTACATGATTCGGTCATAAAGACCTATGTCTACGGGGAGATTAACAGGAAATTTCACTATAAATTAAGTAATACAAGGAGATTACACGAGTCACTCCAACACCCTTTCGGTGTTTCTCAAGTCTCAATTATACCCAATAACGCACGTAGTGTTTAGCCCCAAAATTCCTCAAGAAATAATCTCTCAATTTCACGAAAGAATTATACGCAAATCTTACAATAAAATTTAATTAGCTACAAACACTAAATCTTACTGGATGTAATTCACAAACAAGAACGACAAAAAAAAAATCTCTCCCAAGCACTCGACGACAAGACGGCGCTTCAAGACCAATTTTTCATGATTAAGCTTCTTTCCACCCATGGCCACAAGTCTATATATATAAGTGAAACCCTTATTCTTTTGCGAACTTCTCATAGGATTCTATTTCCTATCTTAAACGATTTTATCCAAAACATATTTCTGTATATTTTAAACAAAATCCAAATCCAAGTGAAAATTGGATTTTCCTATTTTAGCAGCCAGACTCTCTAACACAGATTCAAATTTGGGAAGTTGATCTTCGGATCTTCTTTGTTCGATTTGAAACGTCCACAATATATCCAATTCGGAATATTTAGAATCTCACATTTGGCTCAAACTCGAGACATATTTTAACAATCTCCACCTTGGTTCGACGTTTGAGCCAACTTGCAATCGCTTCGCCGAAACTCAAACTCTACTGCTACTCTCCCATAGCCCTGATAGGCTTAACTGCCACAAATATTATCCAAGTCCAAGCCTCGCTTGAATTTCACCATAACCAAGGACCTCATCAAAATACCAACTCCATATGCACCTTTAACTGCTTCGCAAGAATTTTCCGACACAACATCCTCAACCGCAGATAAAGTAAAACCATTGTTGCATCCATATGTACCTTGTTAATTTCAGTAGTTATTGCTACCATTGGCTCTATAAGCTCCACCTCGCTACAAGCACCATCTGTATCGATTACTTTGCTAGTATCCGTATACCTCAAGAGTTTATGGTCGCAACTCCACCTCAAGTTGAAGACCGTTCAAATCCGTTTGAACATTGCTACAAACATTCCTAGCCAGAAATATCGGAAACTCATCAAGGGTAATTTCTCTACTGTTAACAAATGAATTTATATTTAGGCACCACAACCGATCGCCCCGCTCATCTTGTGCATAATTATGGAATATGCACATTGCTCTCCAATCAAGCGTACCATCACTCACTCGAAAATAACATGGACAACCAAAAATTTTAATAATAAAATAACCAGTAACGTTACCTAACCACACTTCTTCAGAAATCTGCCATTCAATAGTAGTTGATGGGGATCTATTCACCAGGCATCAGTTAGGATTCTTCTTGCAACACCAGCACTAGAGATCATTTTTCGGGCCGTTTCTAGTAATATTCTACTCATCAATTTTGCGAATTATTGTGATTTACCGGCACTAAAGTGGTGCTTCACTATGCCCTCTTTCATACCGAATTTATTTGCCAACTCTGAGTAGAACTCCATGCTATTGTCAGTTCGCACATGCTTGATCGACTTACCAATCTCTCTGTCTCGATCAAAGCTTTCAACCATGTGATCCTAATATTAGCATCAAACTTGTGCATTGGCACAAACATCCAGGTCTTCCTCAAGCAGTCAAAAGACTCTTGAATAGATGCATCCGAAATCTCCGTAGCGAAATTTGTCACTGTCTCACTTTGAAGTTTATACAAGCCTCCATGTTTGAATCCTTTCATTATCAACAAGGCACCTTGAACAACTTTTAGAACTCCACCTTCTGAAGAATACCTGCAACCAACTGAATCTAAGACACCCAAGAAAATTAAGTTCTTTTTCAATTTCGGAACGTGTCTTACTCCAGTTAATATCCTCACAATGCCATCATGCATTCTAATTTTAACATCACCAACACCTACAACATCGCACTCAGCGTTGTTCCCTAACTGGATTTTACCACTACCCGTGCACTGATAAGTGATAAACCAGTTTCTATTTGGTGTGACATGAAAAGAACAATCATAATCAATAATCCATCCATTAAACGTTGAATAATCGGTGACAGAAAAGACATAATCGGCATTATCTGCTACAGCTGCAACATTATCTACAGAATTTACTATAATTTATTTACCATTTTCATTCTTCAGCTTAAGGCAATTCCTTCTAAAATACCCCCTCTTGCCATAGCTCGAACAGACAACATCAACGGTCTTAGATTGATTACGCTTGTTCATATTAGTATTACTCTTACCCACACGTATTCTAGATATTCCTCTATTTTCACCTACTAAAGCAACAGATACAAGTTCGTCAGATTCTCTTCTATGAACGTCCTCACTCAAAATTAAATCTCAAACCCCATCAAACGTCAAACTTGTTGACCTAAAGGAATTACTAACAGTAGTAACAGTAGTATTATAACTATCAAGCAATAAGGATAATAGAATCAAAGCATGTACCTCATCTTCAAAGTCAATTTCAACTGAACTCAATTGACTAACAATCACATTAAATTCATTATATGATTTGCAACTGACACACATTTGCTCATCTTCAAATTAAATAGACGTTGCATCAAATAGATCTTGTTGATCACAGAGGGCTTCTCGTACATATCTGATAAGGTTGCATCAAATCACCAGTGGTCTTCTCCTTCAAGATGTTAAACGTGACGTTACGTGCTAACGTCAGCCAAATAACACCCATAGCTCGTCTATCCAGCAAATCCCAATTAGCTTACTTCATCAACTCTGGTTTCTTCCCATATAAGGGCAAGTGCAATTTTGTCTAATAAAGATAATCTTTAATCTACATCTTCCAGAAACTAAAATCATTCACATCAAATTTGTCGATTCTCATTTTACTTCTTCTATTGCCATCAATTCACTTCAATTTAGCCAAACTTAGCTCTGATACCAATTGTTGCGAAAGGCGAGTGATTGAACAATAATATAAATAGAACAAGAAAAATAAATCGGATATCGAATTTACATGATTCAGTCGTAAAGACCTATGTTCATAGGGAGAGCAACATTGAATTTCAATATAGATCAATCAATACAAGAAGATTATACACTCGAGTCACTCAAACACTCTATCGGTGTTTCTCAAGCCCCACTTATACCGAATAACGTACGCAGTGTTTAGTCCCGAAATTCCTCAAAAAATAATCTCTTAATCTCACGAAGGAATTATACGTAAATCTTACCACAAGATTTAATTGGCTATAAATACTAAATCTTCTTGGTTGTAATTCATGAACAAGAACAATAAGGAAAATCTCTCTTAAGCACTCAACAACGAGATGGCGCTTAAAGACCAATTCTTCATGATCAACTTCTTTTCATCAATGGCCACAAGTCTATATATATATATATAAGTGAAATTCTTATTTTTTTGCCAACTTCTCATAAGATTTTGTTTCCTATCTTAAACGATTTTATCCAAAATATATCTCTGTATATTTTAAACAAAATTCAAATCCAAGTGAAAGTTGGACTTTTCTATTTCAATGGCCAAACTCTCCAACGCACATTCAAATTTGGGAAGTTGATATTTGGATTTTTTTGCTCGATTTCGAACGTCCGTAATATATCCAATTTGGAATAATTGGAATCTCGCATTTGGCTCAAACTCAAGATATATTTTAACATGTCTAACGATCTCTCCAAATAACTTGAGTAAGTGATATTAGAGTTTCAACTCAAAAGACGACGTGGAGGATACATATTCAAACACTCAAAGATAGAAATCTTTACGAAGAAGATCAGACGCGCAAGAAGATAATAAGAGACTCACAAATGATTCCTACGATTGATAAATTGAGGATCGGAAGTCTGGATGAATGAATTTGAGTAAAAGCCATTGTAAAGAATGATTTCTTTCCTCTTTTGGACAAAATGAAGAAAGGAAGACAGAGGAAGAGGTGTGGAGATCGGGATTTGAACCCACGCTCTTTCGGACCAAAACCTTAATCTGGCGCCTCAGACCAACTCGGCCATCTCCACGTGTACGGAACAAGAAACCAGAAGACATATTACTAGTAGTTAAACAAGTGACATTCTGCCAACCACTCCTGCTCCTGTTTGGTTTCCCGCTAATTTTTCCTCCCATCGCCATCCCCAATCTCCCCATCTCGCCGTCGTAGATTCTTCCCTCCCCTCTCCGATTCCGATGAACGGCCGGGAGGTGAGCCTAGTGACCTCCGCCACTCTCTTCATGGCGCTCGCCTCCACCGTCGCTCTCGGCTTCCTCTTCACCTTCGACCCCCTGAAGAAGACGAAGAACAAGAACAAGTACAGCAGCAGCAGCAATCAGCACGAACGTTCCTCCTCTCCTCCTCCCCTCTGCAAGCCCTGTCCTTTCGATCCCTCCAAGCGCCATGGGTTACGTTCTTCACCACCTTCTTCCAAATTCCTCTTTTTTCCAGCTGTCTAGGGTTCCCGAGAGTCCCTCTCTCTCCCCCTCTCTTTCTTGAATTCGTTGTTGTTGTTCTTCTTCTTCTTCCTTAGGTACCTGTCTTGGGATGACTACTTCATGGCCATCGCCTTCCCGTCCGCTGAAAGATCCAAGGACCCCAACAGTGCAGGTCATGCTTCGCATCTCTCGGCTTTGCTCGACCGCCGTGTCCCTTCTCCGCTTTTGCCGATTTCGTTCTGATTTCAATAGCTAGTGTTGAATTCTTCTTGGTTGTTTGCGTCCATGCTGCAGGTTGGCGCGTGCTTGGTGAGTCAGAATGGGATTATAATCGGTTAGTCCGTCTACTATGCCATAAGCTTCCTGTCTTTTTGGTAGAATCACTCCGATTCACTTAATATAGCTGATTCAATTAGAATTCCATCTGTTTCGGAACAAAGTATAAATGTCGCCGTACCAACATTGAGTGATTTACATGGTTGTGAGAAATGCACGACCTTCCTTTTTCACTGTCTAGTGTAAATTACGAAGAGGGATGTAACAGTATATGTGAGTGACATGTAAAGTTATTCGACTCGATTCTATTCAATTCCCCCCCTGCTTTTCTACTTCATACTGTGGTATTGCATATTTAGTTATGGATTCTTGGGAACTCTGTTCTGGCTTTGTGCATGTTGACACCTAATTTCAGAAAAATAAAATTACTTTTTGAAAAGAAAAAATCAAAAAAGGGGAAAATTGATTCGATTGGTTATGAATGGAATGTGGAAATTCTGATTAACCATCCTTGCTCCGGTGAATATTTAATTCGTAGTAAATATGGAAGCAAATTTTCAATCAAAGAAATTAGATAAATAAAAAAGTAAGGAGTCGATAAAAGGGAAGGAATCGAAATATCAAGGAAAAATCAAATTGATTGCAAGATTTTGCTCCAATTTACATGAATTAAGGCAAAGGAAAAAGGAAGCTCGAAAATTGCCATAAAAGAGGGTGGTCAGGATCACTATTAAAGGAGACCAAAAATTTTCGAGCGAGAGGGGAGGAATTTTCGAAAAATTGAGAGAGGGGATTGGAGAAAGAAAATTCGTGCGGAAAAGAAAATTCGTGGAAGAAAAAAAGAGGAAACCCTCCCCCCATCTTTTTCGTCCGAGAGCAATCTTGTCTCTTCCTCTCTGGCAAGCCGCAGAGAAAAGCTAAAAAAAAGGTCTGTAGGAGGTCAACACAGTAGAAAGTATAGCAAAGAGAGAGAGAGAGGGATGTGAGAGACTGGACAGATAAAAAAAAAAAGAGAAAAGAAAAAGACGTGCACTGTGCTTCTTCTTCGTGGGTTCCTTCTCCGCGAAGCCGCACGTGGTCTTGCGCGCCCACCGCGTCACCGGCCCCTGCCGCACCCCGCTCACCCATTGTTACACCGAGCTGATGTCTGCAGCTTCACGGCTGCGCTCCCACCCGCAACTCGACGCCAGAACGCCCGCTGCCCATTGTCACCGGAGCTTCCCCTTCGCCGGCGAAGCGCCCACTCAACCCGCGGCTTGCCCCTCTGCTCGTTGTCCGAGCACCAGCCCTCTCTGAGCTCCGCCGCGCCTCCGCACCACCACCGACGCCTGCAGCAGGTCCCTCCGCTTCGCCTGCAACCCGCCGGTTCGCGATTCAGCCGGTCATCGCCGCGCCTCCGCGCACTAGCACCTGCAAGCCTCGCCGCGCAGCAACTCGCGCACACCACCCGACGACCCCGCGACGCTGCAGTAGCCCGAGAACCCGCACCCGCCATCGCGACCCGCTCCTGCCCAGCCGACACCGGAGCTCCGAAGCCTGCCGCTCCCGACCTCGCCGCGCCACCGCGCCGCTCGCCTCAGCCAAGCACCCAGTGCCTTCGCCGCCTGCCTCCGCTCACCGGATGCCGCGCCTGCACACCCGACGCCGCACCTCGAAGCCCGAGGCCTGCTCCGCTCCACTACTGCTCCGCAGCAACCGAGCTCTCACTGTTCACCATTGCCGCCGCACCTGCTGCTGAGTCCTCCGTCCAAGCGTCACCCCACGGCTGCCAAGCCCAATTTTTGAAAAAAGAAAGAGAAAGCACATTAGGTAGTTTTCTTTAGTTTATTTTATTTTACTTTATCTTGTTTTTTTAAGTATAATTAGTCTTTAGTATATGATTGGAAATTCCAACATATCACCCGATTCGCAACCGCGCCAGGATTTTTTATTTCATCTATAAGGCCTTAGATGAAATAATTAATTGAGCGGGAATAAAATTGATATTTTGATCTTTAAGGCTTAAGATCAATTTATCGATTTTATCAGCGAAATATTATCCCTTGATCTGAATGATGTGTGATATCCTTGGTTTAGCTTGTCATGATCGCTTTGTTTATCTTGAAATGTGTTTGGGTTATAATATTGCATGTTTTAGGGTTTACATATTTAGAATAAGAATCTTATTTCGAATTTTAAAATCAAAAATAAAAAAATCAAATCAATCAATTTAGGCTGCTAGATTTTTAATTTGGATTACATGTTTAATTATTTGGCAATTATTAATTTCGAAATTAAACAAAAACAAAAAATCATCATATACATGTCATGTAGTGTTAAAGCATATTTTGCACGTCATTGCATATTAGGACTAAATTGCACTTAGTTCAATTCTAAATAATATTTTTTTCTTAATTTGTTATAAGTTTAGGTTTTTTTTTAGATATATTGCATTTTAGGATTATTTAGGTTAAGATAATGTTTTAGTTTAAATTAGGATTTGGCTCAACCTAATTCCTAATATAAATTGAATAGGATCTTAATTTAATTAGGTAATTTTCACATTTCACCTGAAAAAAATACAAAAAAAAAATGTCATAGGTTAAATTAGTTTTATTATTTATGATAAAATGCATTCTTTTAGGAAAAAGAAAAAATGTCATATGCACGTCATTAGGGCTAGATTCACTGGGATGCGTGTCATTTAGTATTTTTTTCTAGGCCTATTTAATTAGAAATTGCATGTCATTAGTATTTAGTTAATATTGCATTGCATATTGCATGATTTTCATTAAGTGAAAACAAAAAAGAAATTGCGTGGTAATTAGAAACCATATCTAGGATTGTTGATGCTGTTTTTAACTTAACATTACAGATGCTTTCGTTGCTTTAAGGTAAGTTTTTGCAATTTATTTAGTGTTTATCTGGGTGTTAAATTGGTGGATTGCGCACCCGCATGATCACCTCACATGTTAGGAAAATAGATTTAAAATCAATTTAAGCTGCTTGCAAAAAACATTTTCTGAAAGTAAAAGAATGGTACCGAAAGGGCATTAGAGAAATCTAGTGTAACCAAATCCCCGTACCCATAGTCTCTGGTTCGTAGGAGTAAAGTAAAACTCCCATTACTTTACTTGGGTTTCTAATCGACCCACCAAAAAATAGATTAGTGGCGACTCCTATTTAAAAAATCAATTGCATGTTAAAAAATTGAACATTAAGTCACGAATTGGTATGGGCTTGGGAGAGCCCGAGTTAAGTCTAGGCTTAACAATCCATTAGCCAAATTTCAGATGGTCCACACTCGAAAAATTGGTCGCGACAGCTTGGCAACTCCGCTGGGGATTTGAGTTGAAACTCTTAGTGGACTTAGGCCAATTTTATTTTTGAAAAATGTTTTTGTTTGGCAGCAAGGATCCCAGGTATGTCCCTAACATTTAGATGTTAAATGTTTTTACAGAATGGGAGGTATAAGGGGAGTTGTGATTGTTAACCCTTGTCTTGCAAGTTGGAGTTAAGGTTGAATGTTTTAAATTCAAGCTATTGAAGTGCTGTTTGATTTAAACTGTTGTGCATGCCTTACATCTTGCACTACACTTTTGCACACACAACCTGCCGCCGGACCTGGGCAGCACTAGGATATTTAGGATGGTATTGAGTTGGATACGACTTCGACCGCGAGGCCGCGTAGTAGAGGTTTGCCCAACTCAATCCCGAAAATTTCTTTCTTGGTGTCAAGAATGTTTACCTCTGCCTGTGAGGCTACATCGCATTGGGGTATCATTCTTGACTAAGCCGGAGTTAAGAGGACTTAACTTAGTATGCGAGGCTGCAACTAAGTCATCCCACCCTTTTAACTCTATTTTGCTAAGCCGTCTAGATAGAAATCGAGTCTCACATCTCATGTGCATGTCTATGTGATTGCGGTTAATTTTTCTTGGTTAAGTAAGTCTTCTATCCCTATACACTGCAATTTATTTTGTCGTATTCTTGGGTCGGTCCATGACAATCTAGGTCAATCATTGATTTGATTCGTTTGTCAATTGGGAATGAAATGAGAGATTGCTAGGGAATGATACATTTGAAAAAAAAAACTTTGGAGAATTTGTTTTCAATTCATGTCTAGGAAATTTGATCTTGCTAGGGTGTCTATTTTTCTAGCCTTTTTTTAGGAAATTCCTTTATTGTACAAACTTTTCATGAATAAATGAAAATGAAAAAAAAAATCAGATCATTGTCATGGATTGACTATCTATTTACACTTTGTGCTTATTTTGTTAATTTCTCCAAAGCAGGTGACAACGGAGCCGCCACATTCATCCATTATTACACGATTAAGAGTTAGAATGGCCGATCAAGTTGAAATGCGTGATCGCATGTCCTCCGTGGAAGATCAACTCAAACAGTTAGCTGCATCCATGCAGCTTATAACAACTCAACTTCAATTCCTCCAGGTGAATCCAAATCCTCCACCCGTTCTCCCTGAGATAGTAGTCCCGAGAAGCATGGCCCAGATGAGTGACGACGAAATGCCTGAGTTGGAAGATGCCTCGGTCCTTGTTGGAAAGGCCAAGCTAGACAGTGTTCCCAAGATAGATCAGGATGAGCGAGTTGCAAAGCTGGAAGAGAAAGTAAGACAGTTGCAAGAGTCACAAAGCTCACTCCCGTTTGACCTCTCAGTTTATGAGAAGGTCAAAATGCCAAGCAAGTTCAAAATGCCAGAATTTGAAAAGTACGACGGGATATATTGTCTGAAATCTCATTTGCAGATGTACCACGTGCGCATGGCCCAGCACGTCAAAAATGAGCCCCTCATGATCCAATCGTTTCATGCGAGTTTGACCGAGCCCGCACTAAACTGGTACGTAGTGAAGAACGTAAACCTCCTCGAAACCTGGAACAAAGTGGCAGACGCGTTCCTCAAACAGTACAAGTTCAACATGGACATCGCGCCTTCCCGAGAAGACTTAGAGCGGATGGAAAAGAAAAGGAGTGAGTCATTTAAAGAGTATGCTGTGAGATGGAGAAACCCGGCGGCTCAAATTACTCCTGAGCCTACCAACAAGGAGTTGATGAAATTGTTTGTGAAGACCCTTCCATCTGATTTTCGTAACCGAATGGCCAGTACGTATGTTGAGAGCTTCAATCAGCTTATTCCTGTAGGAGAACAGATCGAGATGGTGATAAGGGAAGGATGGTTTTCTGAACCATCTACTAAAAGATTCTCTGCCAAGAAAGAGAAGGAAGTTGTTGAGGATGTGAATTTGACCTATAGCCCAGAAGGTACTAATCGCACCCTGGCTATCCAAATGAATCAAAGGCAACAACAAACTGTTGGTCGTTAATCATTTGCCCAAGCAAATAATAGAAGGCAGTTCTCTCCTCTCCCTGGATCTCCATCTCAGGTGTTGGCGATTCTCCGAAAGAAATGTTTGCTTACTAGTGAACCAAAGCGTCCTGACCGCGAAAGCAATCGAAGTTACGACCCGATGAAGAAGTGTGACTACCATAGCGGTGAACTGGGGCATTCAACTGATGAATGTTTCACCCTCAAGCACAAGATCCAAAACCTGTTGGACACAAAGGCCTTTTCGTTTCAAACTGTTCGGCCGAAGGTTCAAAAAAATCCGCTACCAGAGCATGAGGGTATGGTGAATGCTATTTTGGAACATGACGCCAGTCGAATCAAGAGCTTGAAGGTGCATGTGATGGACACCCTGAGGAAGCCGAATGATGGATGGGGTGGCATGGACGAACCGACACCCCCGGATATGGAGAACCTTGATGATGTGTTGGAAGGAGTTGCAAGCTTATTCGACAACCTCATCATAGGAGCCAGTAATGAAGGACCCCCTGAAGAGATGAGCCTTGGCCCTCGAGAGTAACTCTTTTATTGCTTTTGCACATTCCCCTGCGTGGGAATTTCTATTATTTTCTTAATGATGTTTTCAGTTTCTTCTTTTATTGATTGAGTGTTGCATTTTTTTTTTCATTCAATAAATGTAATCGATTGATGAATTTCAATAAAATTACAAATTTTATTTTGAGGGCATGATGAGGTACACCAAACCAGTCCGGTGATGATATCCAACCGATAAAAGAAAAGAAAAATCCAAGGAGAATTCTGAGGCCTGGGCTTCATCATGCTTTCTCATGTCAAAATGTTTCAAAAAATGCTTTTCCAAATGCTTTCAAAAACATAAATTTTCAAAAAAAAATTCAAAAAAATAAAACTTGATTTACTCTGTTTGTCTTTTTGACCCATCTACTTTTTGTTTCAAATACGGTCTTATTGCATGTAAAGGTGTGAAAATGGTCCAATCAAATTCTGGATCATGGGGACAAGTTCGCTCCGAATTACAGTGGCCCGTATGTGGTAAAGAAGATACTTCCTGAAGGTGCCTTGATCTTGGTAGAAATGCATGGTCATGAGTTTTCTACTCCAGTTAATTCAGATGCTGTCAAGAAGTATTATCCATGATAGAATTTGCCATGTCATGTTTTGAACTGCAAGCATTTCAATGATGAATAAATTGCTTCAATGAGTTCAATTGTTCAAATTTACTGCAAATCTTGCATTTTTTTTTTCTCCCTTGATGAATTGTGTGAGATAAATTGAATGTGTCAAATGAGATACTTTGGAATGATGAAAGGCAAGCCTTGTTCCATACACTGTTTCATACACTAACCCCTAGTGAGTTGTGTGAAAAATTCCATGCCCACAAGGAATAGGGCTATCTTGCAAAGGGTACGTCAACCAAGGTGATGAGAGGCATTCGTTTCTCTATCCTAAACACTACAGGTGATCCATTGCTCAACCCCTTTGAGCCCCATACACTTATGGAGATTTTAAAAAATTATCCCTGTCAAGAATCATCCCACATTGGGACAAATTTGAAATGAATGGTAGGAATCTTCTTGCTCCCACTTGCATCAATCTTCGAATATTGCTTTTGTAGTGTAACTCGTACAGTAATTTGAAGTGCCTTAGGATGACGAAGAGCAGTTCTTTCTTTATTCTATACACTTTTATCCATTGTATAGCCCACTTGAGCCTATGAATTTATTTCATATTAAACCCAGTTGGTGATCATCCCCCACACTGGGGCAAGGCAAAAAGAACCATTCAAGTAACATGGTTTAGAATGCTGCAAAGGATGGTTGTGCAAGTTCAAAAAATAAGTGCAAAATAATGGGGCATGAAAAAGCAGTGTGCCTGGTAAGAGCAAGGCCAATACAAAAAAAAAAAAATCAAACTTTTGGTATAGTAAGTTGTATCCCCATCAAGGTGGTATCAAAAACTCTCAAATGCTATTGCAATCAATGGAGTTGTGAAAAAAAATCTTCGATAGTGGAGAAGGAAAGTGGTGGAAATGTCAAGATGATCACCAACTTTGACCCTCCCCTAAACACTTTTTGAGCCTAATGATCCTTTCATTTCTCAACCCATGAACCAAGCCTACGTTACGTCCCTTGCAAAGTCTCTTCTGATTAGGGCACTTGAATTAACCTAGGGGTTCACATGTTTAAGCATCGCTCGAAGAAGTGCGAGCAAGATTATTCCTTTCTCATTTTGTAGGGTTCTTGACTTGTAAACCCAGAGATTATTACAGAATATCACTCATTCTTTCAAAAGCCTTGACTCAAAGAGTCCTTTTGTTAAGCCGTTGACCAGGCCCACATTACGGTCCTTGTTAAAGACCTCTCAGATTGGTAAGATCGTACCACTTGCGAGATTGCTCAGACCCTTGTTTGGGCATGACGATGGTGAGATAGAGTGATTGACAAAATCCTGCATCAAAGGTCAGGATGAAATTGCCATTTTAATGAGGATGAGAGAAAAAGTCCTTTCAGACCAAAGGATCCCTCATTTGACACATCCATGATACTCATGTGTTCAGATTGGAATTTTCTTTTGAGATACTTCCCAATGGAAATTAGGTGATGCAAAATTAATGGAAATCATCATGAACCTTCATTATATTGATGCATGTTTATGATTACAAATGCATGTTGCCTCTCCTTTGACCATGTTTTGCAGGAGACGTATCCTTGAAGATCGGAGATGTTACCAAGTAAGTATATCTCTATCCATACCTTGAATATTTGTCCTTGCACATGTATTCCCTTTTAAGCATACCGACACTCAATTGAGTTATCCCCCAAAGATTTTTCCTCCGGATTCAATCTGATTAAGGCGACCGAAGAATGGTTCGGGTCCTGGTCGGATGATTTCTGTCGCAAGGCTGGCCGACCGAAGAATGGTTCGAGTCCTAGCCAAGCAAAACCTCAGTCTAGGCGACCGTAGAATGGTACGGGTCCTAGGCAACATTTATTGCTCTAACAGGCGACCGTAGAATGGTACGAGTCCTAGAAAAGCAATTACCTCAATTCGGGCGACCGTAGAATGGTACGGGTCCTGAAAAATCATTTTTTCGTCAAGGCGACCGTAGAATGGTACGGGTCCTAGACAACCTCAGTTCAGGCGACCGTAGAATGGTACGGGTCCTGAAAAATCACTTTTTCGTTTATGCGACCGTAGAATGGTACGGGTCCTAGACAACCTCAGTTCGGGCGATCGTAGAATGGTACGAGTCCTGAAAAATCACTTTTTCGTTTAGGTGACCGTAGAATGGTACGGGTCCTAGACAACCTCAATTCGGGCGACCGTAGAATGGTACGAGTCCTGAAAAATCATTTTTTCGTCAAGGCGACCGTAGAATGGTACAGGTCCTAGACAACCTCAGTTCAGGCGACCGTAGAATGGTACGGGTCCTGAAAAATCATTTTTTCGTTTAGGCGACCGTAGAATGGTACGGGTCCTAAAAAATCATTTTTTCGTCAAGGCGACCGTAGAATGGTACGGGTCCTAGACAACCTCAGTTCAGGCGACCGTAGAATGGTACGTGTCCTGGGAAAGCAGTCTCTTTGTGAAGTCATGTTACTATTATGGGCGACCGTAGAATGGTACGGGTCCTGGACGTGTAACACTAATCTATATTGAGTTACTTTACTCTCCCCGAAGGTAAATAATTCCAGGTAAGTTCCTTTATCATTTGCATTAGTATTTTCATGCATCATATAAATTGCAGTAAAAAAGGAATTCATTTTCCAACAAAAAAGTCATTTAGTGCATATGCATAATTAAAATTAGGTCTCAATTTGTCTTTGAAAGCAACCTCTACGAGCTCACCTTCAAAGAGGGGTGGCTGTTGACACCTAATTTCGGAAAAATAAAATTACTTTTTGAAAAGAAAAAATAAAAAATGGGAAAATTGATTCGATTAATTATGAATGGAATGTGGAAATTCTGATTAACCATCCTTGCTCCAGTGAATATTTAATTCGTAGTAAATATGGAAGCAAATTTTCAATCAAAGAAATTAGATAAATAAAAAAGTAAGGAGTCTAATAAAAGGGAAGGAATCGAAATATCCAAGGAAAAATCAAATTGATTGCAAGATTTTGCTCCAATTTACATGAATTAAGGCAAAGGAAAAAGGAAACTCGAAAATTGCCATAAAAGAGGGTGGTTAGGATCACTATAAAAGGAGACCAAAAATTTTCGAGCGAGGGGGGAGGAATTTTCGAAAAATTGAGAGAGGGGATTGGAGCAAGAAAATTCGTGTGGAAAAGAAAATTCGTGGAAGAAAAAAAGAGGAAACCCTCCTCCCCTCTTTTTCGTCCGAGAGCAATCTTGTCTCTTCCTCTCTGGCAAGCCGCAGAGAAAAGCAAAAAAAAAGGTCAATAGGGCTCAACACAGCAGAAAGTACAGCAAAGAGAGAGAGAGAGAGGGATGTGAGAGACTGGACAGATAAAAAAAAAAAAAAGAGAAGAAAAGGACGTGCACTGTGCTTCTTCTTTGTGGGTTCCTTCTCCGCGAAGCCGCACGCCGTTCTGCTGTTGCCCACCGCGTCACCGGCCCCTGCCGCGCCCCGCTCACCCATTGTTGCACCGAGCTGACGTCTACAGCTTCACGGCTGCGCCCCCACCCGCAACTCGACGCCAGAATGCCCGCTGCCCATTGTCACCGGAGCTTCCCCTTCACCGGCGAAGCGCCCACTCAACCCGCGGCTTGCCCCTCTGCTCGTTGTCCGAGCACCAGCCCTCTCCGAGCTCCGCCGCGCCTCCGTACCACCACCGACGCCTGCAGCAGGTCCCTCCGCTTCGCCTGCAACCCGCCGGTTCGCGATTCAACCGATCATCGCCGCGCCTTTGCGCACTAGCACCCGCAAGCCTCGCCGCGCAGCAACGTGCGACCCGCTGCAACTCGCGCACACCACCCGACCACCCCGCGACGCTGCAGCAGCCCGAGAACCCGCACCGGCCATCGCGACCCGCTCCTGCCCAGCCGACATCGGAGCTCCGAAGCCTGCCACTCCCGACCTCGCCGCGCCACCGCGCCGCTCGCCTCAGCCAAGCACCCGGTGCCTTCACCGCCTGCCTCCGCTCGCCGGATGCCGCGCCTGCACACCCGACGTCGCACCTCGAAGCTCGAGGCTGCCGCTCCACTTCGCTCCGCGCAGCAACCGAGCTCTCCGTTCACCATTGCCGCCGCGACCCACGAGCCCGACGCCGCCGCACGCCCGGGCTGCCGAGTCCTCCGTCCGAGCGTCACCCCACGGCTCCCAAGCCCAATTTTTGAAAAAAGAAAGAAAAAAGCAGATTAGGTAGTTTTCTTTAGTTTATTTTATCTTACTTTATCTTGTTTTTTTTTTTTAGTATAATTAGTCTTTAGTATATGATTGGAAATTCCAACATATCACCGATTCGCAACCGCGCAGGATTTTTTATTTCATCTATAAGGCCTTAGATGAAATAATTAATTAAGCGGGAATAAAATTGATATTTTGATCTTTAAGGCTTAAGATCAATTTATCGATTTTATTAGCGAAATATTATCCTTTGATCTGAATGATGTGTGATATCCTTGGTTTAGCCTGTCATGATCGCTTTGTTTATCTTGAAATGTGTTTGGGTTATAATATTGCATGTTTTAGGGTTTACATATTTAGAATAAGAATCTTATTTCGAATTTTAAAATCAAAAATAAAAAAAATCAAATCAATCAATTTAGGTTGCTAGATTTTTAATTTGGATTACATGTTTAATTATTTGGCAATTATTAATTTCGAAATTAAACAAAAACAAAAAATCATCATATACATGTCATGTAGTGTTAAAGCATATTTTGCACGTCATTGCATATTAGGACTAAATTGCACTTAGTTCAATTCTAGATAATATTTTTTTCTTAATTTGTTATAAGTTTAGGTTTTTTTTTAGATATATTGCATCTTAGGATTATTTAGGTTAAGATAATATTTTAGTTTAAATTAGGATTTGGCTCAACCTAATTCCTAATATAAATTGAATAGGATCTTAATCTAATTAGGTAATTTTCACATTTCACTTGAAAAAATACAAAAAAAAAAATGTCATAGGTTAAATTAGTTTTATTATTTATGATAAAATGCATTCTTTTAGGAAAAAGAAAAAATGTCATATGCACGTCATTAGGGCTAGATTCACTGGGATGCGTGTCATTTAGTATTTTTTCTAGGCCTATTTAATTAGAAATTGCATGTCATTAGAATTAGGTCATTTAGTTAATATTGCATTGCATATTGCATGATTTTCATTAATTAAGTGAAAACAAAAAAGAAATTGCGTGGTAATTAGAAACTATATCTAGGGTTGTTGATGATGTTTTTAACTTAACGATGCTTTCGTTGCTTTGAGGTAAGTTTTTGCAATTTATTTATTGTTTATCTGGGTGTTAAATTGGTGGATTGCGCACCCGCATGATCACCTCACATGTTAGGAAAATAGATTTAAAATCAATTTAAGCTGCTTGCAAAAAACATTTTTTGAAAGTAAAAGAATGGTACCGAAAGGGCATTAGAGAAATCTAGTGTAACCAAATCCCCGTACCCATAGTCTCTGGTTCGTAGGTGTAAAGTAAAACTCCCGTTACTTTACGTGGCTTTCTAATCGACCCACCAAAAAATAGATTAGTGACGACTCCTGATTAAAAAATCAATTACATGTTAAAAAATTGAACATTAAGTCGCGAATTGGTATGGGCTTGGGAGAGCCCGAGTTAAGTCTTGGCTTAACAATCCATTAGCCAAATTTTAGGTGGTCCACACCCGAAAAATTGGTCGCGACAGTGCATAACCAGCATCTCTGATAGGATAGCCCCAGAAAACTGTTGCCACGAGTTCCTCACGACTGTCCTCCGACAGGGATTGGCTACAATGGATTTCCCAGAGGTTGTTCTGATGACAAGCTTCCTTGGGCCAAGGTATCTGCATGAAACAAAGAATTTCTCTGATATTGTCAATGTATGAATGGTCTCAATCTGTCCCCTCCTTTATTATGCCCTCTTTTTCCTCACAGAAATCCAAATCTGGAGATCCTTTGGAGACAAAATACCCGTAAGTGTTGGGCAGTTCTCCTCCTACCTTCACTTGTCTACTTATATTGACAGCGATTCTCAAGGGCGGATCACGTGCTAAGTATAGTTTTCTGCCCAAATGTTGAATAAACGGAAACGATTATCCGGCTCTAAACTTGTGCTTGATCAGACCTTTGACCAGGAGTTATCCATCACCCTTCTGATGACTTTGTAGACATGTCTTGGTTTTCACTACGACCCTCTTTGTCATCTTTTGTAGATATGTGTGTCATGCTGAGGTCAATGCTATCCTCAACACAAACCACGCTTCTGCTGCTGGACAGGTTATCACATTTTCTGAATTATTGTAATGTTATGTGTGGGCAATTATTCTCAGGAAGATTGATCAACTAGAACTTCCATATTTTTCTTTTACAATCCTTGTGACCATGTCTGAAATTTTGTGCTGAAAATGGCTAAGGTGGTTTTTGACTGTTGACTTGTAGAAGCTTTATGTGACGATGTTTCCTTGCAATGAATGTGCGAAGATTATTATTCAGGTAATTACCATATTCAAGCTAGTACGTCTCACCATAATGTTCCTCGACTTTTTATCTTACTTCTGAAGAAAGTGTACTGGTGCCAAATTAGTGTTAGACCGTAGCCGTATTTCATGCTCTTCACATGCAGCTTTGATGTCAGAAGCTACAGTAGAATGCCCAATGATAATCTCTTTTAGGGTGACAAATCGGACAAGGTTTTACTCGGATTCGATTTGCTTTCTGGGAGCTAAATGCTCCTCTTTTAGGCTAAATGATCTTTTTCAATGTTGCAGTCAGGAGTTTCTGAAGTTATATATTTCGTGGAGAAGAGGCTCAACAATTCACAGGTCGAATATATTGCATCTCACAAACTTCTGTCAATGGCTGGTGTGAGAGTAAGCCTCCTTGGAAACCCTGTTTATTTTCCTTTTCCTCCACTTATAGTTTGCTTTCGTTGTGATTTAACTGATACTCAACCTCATGGAGGGGGTGCTAGTGGTGTTAGAGGGCTCATGGGGCAGACTGCTTGGCTTTCATGTTAAATACCCACCATAGCCATACATATCCACACCTCTTAAAGATGTGATAGTCGAGGGTGATGGACGATCAACATACTGATGTCCCGAATGATCTTGTATGTTGCTGCAGCCTTATCATGAGAGTTGTGGCACTTCCTTCCCTTTTAGTTTTTAACTCGTGCTAATGCATGGGAAGATCTTTAGTTGTTTCACTTGTAATGGCACAAAGTAGTTAGGTAATATCAGAGCATGTGAAGGTTGATTTAGTTATCATCACTGGTTCGCTGAGAAGGACAAATAAATTGCGGTTTAGTGATCGTGTTCCATTTTTTATGGTGAAAATCTCATAATACTATGTCTTGTTTATGTTGAATTTGTTCTGGTTTAAATCTTGTAGTTACAGCCTGGTACGGTAATTTGAAGTGACGATTTCGTACCAAGATGAATGCCTTGTTAGTTACAATCGGAGTCGGGTTACATGTTATTGGATGTTTTATGTGTGGCATGAGGGCACTGCAGCTTCTTTAGTTTCCTTTTGAAAGTCGAGTCACTGCTTGCATTGCTTCCATCAGGGCTTTGCATTCTATTGATACTTCCATTGCCCTTGGTGGAAAATTGGGACAGAACTCCAAGGGTGATTAGTTTGCTCATCGAGAATGGACATCTTTACTCGGGTGCGTGAAATATCTACGTTTATGACAACCGAACGTGTTAAACCTTTAAACGGGTTGTTCTGGTGATGATTTACCTACTCCGACTCTCATGCTACTGATGTTCTGCAAGTGGTAGATTGATGGGCAAGTGTTCTTCCAATGCTTTTAATTCTCTCCATGTAATACTAGTTTGGAAAGTACACCATGCGTCATTCACTTTTTCAGGTATGGTAGCGCATGCTTTGTTCAATTACCGAGTTGATAAGCATCGGGACACAAGCTCAGGGTCCTTGCGCTTGCTGGGATCGCACGAGTGGGTTGTCCTTCACGGTTGGCGCGAGCGCAGGGTCTGAGCACTTTGAAGTAGGTCTGCTTCAAGATTTTGAGTTGAAGTTTCAGGGGTCGTCATTCTCGTTTTAAATGCTAGGATGGAGAAGAGGCATGTACAATCCAGTCCATTGCCAATTGAATTCCAGTTTCGAAAATTGATGCCGTATGTCGTTCCTCAACCGGAATGATCTCTTCTCATGTCTTGTTGCGAAAGGCGAGCGATCGAACAATAATATAGACAAAAGAAGAAAAATAAATTGAACACCGGAATTACGTGATTCGGTCATAAAGACCTATGTCTACGGGGAGATTAACAGGAAATTTCACTATAAATTAAGTAATACAAGGAGATTACACGAGTCACTCCAACACCCTTTCGGTGTTTCTCAAGTCCCAATTATACCCAATAACGCACGTAGTGTTTAGCCCCAAAATTCCTCAAGAAATAATCTCTCAATTTCATGAAAGAATTATACGCAAATCTTACAATAAAATTTAATTAGCTACAAACACTAAATCTTACTAGATGTAATTCACAAACAAGAACGACAAAAAAAAAAAAATCTCTCCCAAGCACTCAACGACAAGACGGCGCTTCAAGATCAATTTTTCATGATTAAGCTTCTTTCCACCCATGGCCACAAATTTTTCATGATTAAGCTTCTTTCCACCCATGGCCACAAGTCTATATATATAAGTGAAACCCTTATTCTTTTGCGAACTTCTCATAGGATTCTATTTCCTATCTTAAACGATTTTATCCAAAACATATTTCTATATATTTTAAACAAAATCCAAATCCAAGTGAAAATTGGATTTTCCTATTTAGCAGCTAGACTCTCCGACACAGATTCAAATTTGGGAAGTTGATCTTCGGATCTCCTTTGTTCGATTTGAAACGTCCACAATATATCCAATTCGGAATATTTAGAATCTCACATTTGGCTCAAACTCGAGACATATTTTAACAATCTCCACCTTGGTTCGACGTTTGAGCCAACTTGCAATTGTTTCGCCGAAATTCAAACTCTACTGCTACTCTCCCATAGCCCTGATAGGCTTAACTGCCACAAATATTATCCAAGTCCAAGCCTCGCTTGAATTTCACCATAACCAAGGACCTCATCAAAATACCAACTCCATATGCACCTTTAACTGCTTCGCAAGAATTTTCCGACACAACATCCTCAACCGCAGATAAAGTAAAATCATTGTTGCATCCATATGTACCTTGTTAATTTCAGTAGTTATTGCTACCATTGGCTCTATAAGCTCCACCTCGCTACAAGCACCATCCGTATCGATTACTTTGCTAGTATCCGTATACCTCAAGAGTTTATGGTCGCAACTCCACCTCAAGTTGAAGACCGTTCAAATCCGTTTGAACATTGCTACAAACATTCCTAGCCAGAAATATCGGAAACTCATCAAGGGTAATTTCTCTACTGTTAACAAATGAATTTATATTTAGGCACCACAACCGATCGCCCGCTCATCTTGTGCATAATTATGGAATATGCACATTGCTCTCCAATCAAGCGTACCATCACTCACTCGAAAATAACATGGACAACCAAAAATTTTAATAATAAAATAACCAGTAACGTTACCTAACCACACTTCTTCAGAAATCTGCCATTCAATAGTAGTTGATGGGGATCTATTCACCAGGCATCAGTTAGGATTCTTCTTGCAACACCAGCACTAGAGATCATTTTTCGGGCCGTCTCTAGTAATATTCTACTCATCAATTCTGCGAATTATTGTGATTTACCGGCACTAAAGTGGTGCTTCACTATGCCCTCTTTCATACCGAATTTATTTGCCAACTCTGAGTAGAACTCCATGCTATTGTCAGTTCGCACATGCGTGATTGACTTACCAATCTCTCTGTCTCGATCAAAGCTTTCAACCATGTGATCCTAATATTAGCATCAAACTTGTGCATTGGCACAAACATCCAGGTCTTCCTCAAGCAGTCAAAAGACTCTTGAATAGATGCATCCGACATCTCCGTAGCGAAATTTGTCACTGTCTCACTTTGAAGTTTATACAAGCCTCCATGTTTGAACCCTTTCATTATCAATAAGGCACCTTGAACAACTTTTAGAACTCCACCTTCTGAAGAATACCTGCAACCAACTGAATCTAAGACACCCAAGAAAATTAAGTTCTTTTTCAATTTCGGAACGTGTCTTACTCCAGTTAATATCCTCACAATGCCATCATGCATTCTAATTTTAACATCACCAACACCTACAACATCGCACTTAGCGTTGTTCCCTAACTGGATTTTACCACTACCCGTGCACTGATAAGTGATAAACCAGTTTCTATTTGGTGTGACATGAAAAGAACAATCATAATCAATAATCCATCCATTAAACGATGAATAATCGGTGACAGAAAAGACATAATCGGCATTATCTGCTACAGTTGCAACATTATCTACAGAATTTACTATAATTTATTTACCATTTTCATTCTTCAGCTTAAGGCAATTCCTTCTAAAATGCCCCCTCTTGCCATAGCTCGAACAGACAACATCAACGGTCTTAGATTGACTACGCTTGTTCATATTAGTATTACTCTTACCCACACGTATTCTAGATATTCCTCTATTTTCACCTACTAAAGCAACAGATACAAGTTCGTCAGATTCTCTTCTATGAACGTCCTCACTCAAAATTAAATCTCAAACCCCATCAAACGTCAAACTTGTTGACCTAAAGGAATTACTAACAGTAGTAACAGTAGTATTCTAACTATCAAGCAATAAGGATAATAGAATCAAAGCATGTACCTCATCTTCAAAGTCAATTTCAACTGAACTCAATTGACTAACAATCACATTAAATTCATTATATGATTTGCAACTGACACACATTTGCTCATCTTCAAATTAAATAGACGTTGCATCAAATAGATCTTGTTGATCACAGAGGGCTTCTCGTACATATCTGATCAGGCTAGCATCAAATCACCAGTGGTCTTCTCTTTCAAGATGTTAAACGTGACGTTACGTGCTAATGTCAGCCAAATAACACCCATAGCTCGTCTATCCAGCAAATCCCAATTAGCTTACTTCATCAACTCTGGTTTCTTCCCATATAAGGGCAAGTGCAATTTTGTCTAATAAAGATAATCTTTAATCTACATCTTCCAGAAACTAAAATCATTCACATCAAATTTGTCGATTCTCATTTTACTTCTTCTATTGCCATCAATTCACTTCAATTTAGCCAAACTTAGCTCTGATACCAATTGTTGCGAAAGGCGAGTGATTGAACAATAATATAAATAGAACAAGAAAAATAAATCGGACATCGAATTTACATGATTCAGTCGTAAAGACCTATGTTCATAGGGAGAGCAACATTGAATTTCAATATAGATCAATCAATACAAGAAGATTATACACTCGAGTCACTCAAACACTCTATCGGTGTTTCTCAAGCCCCACTTATACCTAATAACGTACGCAGTGTTTAGTCCCGAAATTCCTCAAAAAATAATCTCTTAATCTCACGAAGGAATTATACGTAAATCTTACCACAAGATTTAATTGGCTATAAATACTAAATCTTCTTGGATGTAATTCATGAACAAGAACAATAAGGAAAATCTCTCTTAAGCACTCGACAACGAGATGGCGCTTAAAGACCAATTCTTCATGATCAACTTCTTTTCATCAATGGCCACAAGTCTATATATATATAAGTGAAATTCTTATTTTTTTTGCCAACTTCTCATAAGATTTTGTTTCATATCTTAAACGATTTTATCCAAAATATATCTCTGTATATTTTAAACAAAATTCAAATCCAAGTGAAAGTTGGACTTTTCTATTTCAGTGGCCAAACTCTCAAACGCACATTCAAATTTGGGAAGTTGATATTTGGATCTTTTTTGCTCGATTTCGAACGTCCGTAATATATCCAATTTGGAATATTTGGAATCTCGCATTTGGCTCAAATTCGAGACATATTTTAACATGTCTAACGATCTCTCCAAATAACTCGAGTAAGTGATATTAGAGTTTCAACTCAAAAGACGACATGGAGGATACATATTCAAACACTCAAAGATAGAAATCTTTACGAAGAAGATCAGACGCGCAAGAAGATAAGAGACTCACAAATGATTCCTACGATTGATAAATTGAGGATCGGAAGTCTGGATGAATGAATTTGAGTAAAAGCCATTGTAAAGAATGGTTTCTTTCCTCTTTTGGACAAAATGAAGAAAGGAAGACAGTGGAAGAGGTGTGGAGAGCGGGATTTGAACCCACGCTCTTTCGGACCAAAACCTTAATCTGGCGCCTCAGACCAACTCGGCCATCTCCACGTGTACGGAACAAGAAACCAGAAGACATATTACTAGTAGTTAAACAAGTGACATCCTGCCAACCACTCCTGCTCCTGTTCGGTTTCCCGCTAATTTTTCCTCCCATCGCCATCCCCAATCTCTCCATCTCGCCGTCGTAGATTCTTCCCTCCCCTCTCCGATTCCGATGAACGGCCGGGAGGTGAGCCTAGTGACCTCCGCCACTCTCTTCGGGGCGCTCGCCTCCGCCGTCGCTCTCGGCTTCCTCTTCACCTTCGACCCCCTGAAGAAGACGAAGAACAAGAACAAGTACAGCAGCAGCAGCAATCAGCACGAACGCCCCTCCTCTCCTCCTCCCCTCAGCAAGCCCTGTCCTTTCGATCCCTCCAAGCGCCATGGGTTACGTTCTTCACCACCTTCTTCCAAATTCCTCTTTTTTCCAGCTGTCTAGGGTTCCTGAGAGTCCCCTCTCTCTCCCCCTCTCTTTCTTGAATTCGTTGTTGTTGTTCTTCTTCTTCTTCCTTAGGTACCTGTCTTGGGATGACTACTTCATGGCCATCGCCTTCCTGTCCGCTGAAAGATCCAAGGACCCCAACAGGCAGGTCATGCTTCGCATCTCTCGGCTTTGCTCTGACTGCCGTGTCCCTTCTCCGCTTTTGCCGATTTCGTTCTGATTTCAATAGCTAGTGTTGAATTCTTCTTGGTTGTTTGTGTCCATGCTGCAGGTTGGCGCGTGCTTGGTGAGTCAGAATGGGATTATACTCGGTTAGTCCGTCTACTATGCCATAAGCTTCCTGTCTTTTTGGTAGAATCACTCCGATTCACTTAATATAGCTGATTCAATTAGAATTCCATCTGTTTCTGGAACAAAGTATAAATGTCGCCGTACCAACATTGAGTGATTTACATGGTTGTGAGAAATGCACGACCTTCCTTTTTCACTGTCTAGTGTAAATTACGAAGAAGGATGTAACAGTATATGTGAGTGACATGTAAAGTTATTCGACTCGATTCTATTCAATTCCCCCCCTGCTTTTCTACTTCATACTGTGGTATTGCATATATAGTTATGGATTCTTGGGAACTCTGTTCTGGCTTTGTGCATAACCAGCATCTCTGATAGGATAGCCCCAGAAAACTGTTGCCACGAGTTCCTCACGACTGTCCTCCGACAGGGATTGGCTACAATGGATTTCCCAGAGGTTGTTCTGATGACAAGCTTCCTTGGGCCAAGGTATCTGCATGAAACAAAGAATTTCTCTGATATTGTCAATGTATGAATGGTCTCAATCTGTCCCCTCCTTTATTATGCCCTCTTTTTCCTCACAGAAATCCAAATCTGGAGATCCTTTGGAGACAAAATACCCGTAAGTGTTGGGCAGTTCTCCTCCTACCTTCACTTGTCTACTTATATTGACAGCGATTCTCAAGGGCGGATCACGTGCTAAGTATAGTTTTCTGCCCAAATGTTGAATAAACGGAAACGATTATCCGGCTCTAAACTTGTGCTTGATCAGACCTTTGACCAGGAGTTATCCATCACCCTTCTGATGACTTTGTAGACATGTCTTGGTTTTCACTACGACCCTCTTTGTCATCTTTTGTAGATATGTGTGTCATGCTGAGGTCAATGCTATCCTCAACACAAACCACGCTTCTGCTGCTGGACAGGTTATCACATTTTCTGAATTATTGTAATGTTATGTGTGGGCAATTATTCTCAGGAAGATTGATCAACTAGAACTTCCATATTTTTCTTTTACAATCCTTGTGACCATGTCTGAAATTTTGTGCTGAAAATGGCTAAGGTGGTTTTTGACTGTTGACTTGTAGAAGCTTTATGTGACGATGTTTCCTTGCAATGAATGTGCGAAGATTATTATTCAGGTAATTACCATATTCAAGCTAGTACGTCTCACCATAATGTTCCTCGACTTTTTATCTTACTTCTGAAGAAAGTGTACTGGTGCCAAATTAGTGTTAGACCGTAGCCGTATTTCATGCTCTTCACATGCAGCTTTGATGTCAGAAGCTACAGTAGAATGCCCAATGATAATCTCTTTTAGGGTGACAAATCGGACAAGGTTTTACTCGGATTCGATTTGCTTTCTGGGAGCTAAATGCTCCTCTTTTAGGCTAAATGATCTTTTCCAATGTTGCAGTCAGGAGTTTCTGAAGTTATATATTTCGTGGAGAAGAGGCTCAACAATTCACAGGTCGAATATATTGCATCTCACAAACTTCTGTCAATGGCTGGTGTGAGAGTAAGCCTCCTTGGAAACCCTGTTTATTTTCCTTTTCCTCCACTTATAGTTTGCTTTCGTTGTGATTTAACTGATACTCAACCTCATGGAGGGGTGCTAGTGGTGTTAGAGGGCTCGTGGGGCAAACTGCTTGGCTTTCATGTTAAATACCCACCATAGCCATACATATACACACCTCTGAAGGGATCAATAATGCAGATGCTTATTTTCTACTTCATGTTCGTCAAATCTTGAGCAATGACTTTGGTTATTTCAATGTATCATATTGACCAAATATATTTTGCCCATCTTCTCTTTACTGCAGGTAAGAAAACATAGGCCACAAAAGGAACAAATTTTGATCAATTTTGAGGAGGCCGTCGTGTAGCATTACCCTCCTTCTGCTAATGAATTTTCATAATTTGTTAGGTGTGCCAGTATTTCAGTAATTGTACTGTTTCATTGCAATACATATGGCTTATGCATGCAATTTGGTCAAATTTTCGGCCCTTTTGTCATCTTCATTCTGGATGGATCCTGATTTATATTGAGATGAAGTTAAAAGGGTTTTGTTTTCTTCTATCAAGTTTCTGGTAGAAATGAAGTGTTTCAGTTAAAAGGCTTCGCCCCTATTCTATTGAAGGGTGGCAGGTCCTTTCCAATTATTCGAATATGGAATTGGGCTGCAATAGGTGCATGCAAGAATTTAAGAAGAACAAGTATGTTTGTTTGTTCTGAGAATACCTCTTCCATGTGTTTCACGAATGAAATCTAGATAGCTTCGTTTGCACTAAAGCCAACTGGTTCTGAGGGAGTGCATCTCTGCTGCTACAAGCAATGGAAAAGCGCCCGCAACATGTTTCAGGTAAGAATATTTGACAGCCTGCTTTGTTCTAAAGCCAACTTCTCCTAAGGGAGTGTTATCATTTTCCATCGCTCTCTGATGACGCACTACCCAACAACAGATAAACGCAGATGGCAATAATTCACGACCAAAGTTCGTTAGATACAACCGGGGTGAAGTACTAGATTGATCAGTCTAGATATCATTGGATGCGCGTAACTAGCAATTCTCTTTGGCTACCACTGCAAGCGAGCTCTTCTGGGAAAAGCTCATCAGCACCCTTTGTTCCGAATATAATCCCGTTCTATAAGCAAAGTGCCGATGATGTAGCTTATCTGCGGAGGCAAAGACTCGTGACAAAGAACGGGGAATGGAGAAGTTTAGTTATTCGTTCAAGCAAAGCACGATGGCATGTTGAATAGGAGAGATATTGGGGTCACTCTTGCCACAAGCGATGCAAAGCAAGACACTACCCCATGCCAGTGCATTGCCTTCATTGTGTTTTGGTGGTTTGAAGTTTGGAAAGGAGACCGAAGGAAATGAAGGGAAACAAAACGATACGAAAGTTGTAATGTCCCTCCCTTGTTTATATGGACATCAAAGAGGGTCGATAAAAGAGTTAATTGACAATCTTAAATCTTGTCCTACCTTATCATTCATCCTATCTATTTATCATTAAGGGCAATTTTCAAATCGGTAAGAGAATGAGGACGATTGCCATCGAGAACGTTGTCATCCAAATGATGAGTGTTTTGACC
Source organism: Eucalyptus pumila (assembly GCA_016097595.1). Classification (NCBI taxonomy): domain Eukaryota; kingdom Viridiplantae; phylum Streptophyta; class Magnoliopsida; order Myrtales; family Myrtaceae; genus Eucalyptus; species Eucalyptus pumila. Next base: position 460,957 of record CM027847.1, read on the forward strand.
AAATTAGGAGAGATACTATGCATACATCTTGGCATTCGATAAAAATAAGATGTTTACTTGTTCAATACCTTCTCAATATATTCACTAACTTGAACCATTTACAATAATTCAAAAGTAATGTAAATGACGATAAAAATGAGCACGAGAGTAAGGATGCTCAAAATTATTAATGACATGGTATAAGATTTGAGATGGTGACAAGAAACATCACATTGAATATAAACCCAATCGATAGATCAATAATTAAAGGAGGAAATTGGATAGACTTATCATGCGAATGCCAATTCAATATTCAATAGTTTTATGTTCTACCAATTTAGTTCCTTAAACCTCTGAGTAAAATTCTAACACGGTCTTTCTGATTAATTTTCATCTGAATTCATCAATGCGACATTTAATTATCATCAACAGTCTTATATGATATAATGTCATATCACTTATTTCTAAGAAAAATTGGCCGGAAGGACCGTGGACTAAATTAGCAGAACATTAAAATGCTGAACACTAAATTGGCTAGGACTGGCTGCATAAATTTTCAGGTGATCAGCCACCCTTGGTAATATTTCTCGGGATCAAAGGAGCAGTTTTGGTCTAGTGTTTCCTTGCTCCTCATTGACTCGCGTCGCCTCTCTCTCTCTCTCTCTCTTCTCTCAATTCTGTAGCGCGCATCCGGCGGCGAGGGGGCGGGCCCTCCGGCGGCCATGGAAGGCAGCTCCAGCCACCTCTCCCCTCCGAATCCGACGGCGTCCAAGCTCCTCTCCAACCTCCCCTCCCGCGGCCTCTTCTCCTCCACCGTCCTCTCCTCCAATCCGGTGATCCCTTCTCTCTCTCTCTCTCTCTCTCTCTCTCTCTCTCTCTCTTCACTGACCGTCTATTGTTTTCGCCGGAACCCTAGTCTTTCGGTTCAACCCTCGTGTTTTTTCCCGCGCTGCTAGCTCCCTTTGCGGTCAAGTCGGTGTTTTGAGGAGTTCCGGTGGAGCGGAATCTCGTCTCTGCATGTCCGGGTCATCCGGCATTTTAGCTTTACTGGAATTTTTACTGCCTGCGGACTGGACCCGTTTCGATGCTTGTTTCCGACTCCCGGGGAAAGGAGTTGGGTACTGGGCATTGCTCCAGTAGACCCCTCAAATTTGTTCTTCTTTCGTGACTTGCGTTCTCGTGCACTGCGTGCGTTGGGGGATTTCGGTGGGATGGAATTTCGATTCCAAATTGGGATTTTGGTGGAAGGGGATTTTGCGTTCTTTTGATTGCGCTTGCTTGCTAGAAAACGGTGCTTTTGGAGTTCTCCAGGTCTATGTTAGGCGCATTTGACCCGGAAGTGATCCTTGGCTTTAAAGGTTTAATTATCGTGATAGTCTCGAATCTGAGCATGTTTTGCATCCTGGTTAATTGTTCCTGAAAGTGTCTTCCCCCGAGTAAAGATGATTTCTTTCGCCCATCCAGGTTGATTTGCCCTCTCCCCCGAGCATCTAGGGAATAATTGGTTTGTCTTTGAACTGAAATTTCGAGAATTTTTTGTGCAGGGTGGGATGCGAGTTTACGTTTGTGAGCATGACACTTCACCACCAGGTTTTCACCTGACTTCCGCATATTCTTAGATTTCTGCTAGCGTTCATCGGGTAGTTGATTGTTTGGAAAAGGGGGGAAAGAAAAGAGTAGATAGTGTCTCATTCAATCTTATTAGAAGCTCTACTGAAAACTTGGTGGGCTGTACTCTTTCCATTACCAACACTTATACTTAGATATGGAGCATCATGGTTGCTACAGCTACTAATGTTTGTGTTTGATGCTTTTCTTTAGTAGTGAAATTCAAAGAAAATATTTCCTTCTGGAATTTTGGTGGGTTGTACTCTGTCCACTTCCAATGCTTGTTTCATGATCCTAGTAATTTTGTAGTGTAGATTCCGCTGCTCTCTTATCATGCATACTGATGTTCATCTTCCAAGAAATGGAGAGGAGGGGAAAACTTAGGTGAATTTGCTAATGGCCTCGTTTACTATGTAACAACATCTGTTTGTGTTCACTCATGTTTACTCTTACATGTCGTCCATCCAGTTGTTGTCAAAGCACTTAATTAGCTCTGGAATGTAAGGAACTGACCTCCCTTTCACATACAGAGGGGCAAGTAATAAAGACAAACCAACAAAATATACTGATAAGAGCACTCACGATCAGGAAACAGAGGGGAGAGCCTAGCTCGAGGACTGCAAAGGGTGTGGCAATAGCTGAAGGTTCTAGGAAGAGGTATTCAATATTCAATTGTCAGATATGTGGCTTTGCTTGCATTTGTAGCAACTGTAAACAGTCTGATTAGTGATGGGTTTCAAATTTACTTTAAAACAACTATTTTCTAGGGACCAGATTTTTACCAGTTATCTTTCTTCTTGTTTCATGATTATGGGGGCAATCATTTTGCTTTTGCAGAGCATCTGAGAGACTTTTGGACAGTGGGACGTCATCTAAGAGACCTGCTGGTCAAGCTGGTTCTCGACAAGGTAAGACATTGCTTTTTTCATCTTTTATGGTTGTCGTACAATTTGCGCACCATATTCTTCACAACCAAAAATGTGAGAGAAATTTATTCACTGATTGGATGAGAATGGATGAAGGGCATCTATTTCTTCTTACGCCTGCAGTGATTTCCTTATCTTTGTTTGAAATGAGAAAAATCTTTCATGGTTTGATTTTTTGCATAATAATGGCAAAACTTTTCATTGATCATATCAATATATAGTCACTGAAGGGTTTTCTTCTAAGTCATGGTGTTGGTTAGGGGTGAGCATGGTTCCAGGATAGAATCTGGAACCTGATAACCGAATTGGTAGGAACCTATAGGTTTTAGATTCCAAGCTATGCAGAGTAGGTTCCAAGTTCTTAGTTGGAGGAACCTAGAACTTGGAACCTGGAACCTGTAACCTACAATCTAGAATAAGTTTTAATTTTTTTCTTGATCCATGTATATATGCGATCTTTCGATATTCTATGTTGTTTGAAGATGAGTGTATAATCTAAAAACACTAGTTCGAATTTCCATTTTACGACTAAAATTTTTACTTTATTGATGTTTATATTTTTCGTATATTTAAATATAAGTTATGATTAGTAAATTGTAATCATTCATATAATAATATAAGTGAAACCTGAGTAGACCTTGGAACCTATGATATGATAAGTTTCTAGTTCTAGGGTATGAAAGGTAGGTTTCAAATTCCAAAAAAATGAGGAATCTGCTCCAATGAATAGGTTCCAACTGGAACTTGTACAGAACTTAGATTCGCTCATCCTTATTTCTATCTAGTTGAATTCCTTTTGTTGATAGTTTTCTTCATTTTGTATTTTCTTTTATGAACGACAAACTTGTTTATTATTATTGTGTACATTTTTGTTTTGTTTAACTTTAAAAAAAAAAAAAAAAACCTATTGGACCCTAGAACTTGTGACAGGGTAGGTTCCAGGTACTAGGTTCCAATAGATAGGTTTTAAGTTCCAAAAAAAATGAAAAACTAGTACCTAAAAATAGGTTTCAGGTTCTAGGCGGAACCTGGAACTGCTCACCCTTAGTGTTGGTGTTGGTGTTGTTGGTGTTGGCTATTTTGTAGTCTTATTTGAGGTTATTGAAGAAGTGACCTTTTCTAGCAATTGTAGGGATTAATTGGTATATGCAATATTCTTCTTATATTGACCATATGATCGCTATAAACGACAATCTATGGACATCTACAACTGGATATATTATGGCTCCATTTGATTCAAATTTGGGTAAATGTCTTTGGGAAAATGCAAGTACTTTTGTGTTAAAGCAGTTTTTCGAAATACAAATAGTGTTTGGTAAATAATAATTTTAAAGTACATTGTAAAATAAATTTGACTTAAATATCATTTGGTAAAAACTAAATTTTACAAAGGACTTTTGCTAAAAAAAATTTTAAAAAATTAAATATTTTTATTTTTGTCTAGCCACTAGCGGCCATTCCGGCCATCCTCCGGTGGCCAGATTTGATCGCCGAACAATCTCGCCTGAGGTCATTGGACCTCAGACAATGCCTACAGTCCCGTGACCTACCTAGGCGATCGTCGCTTAAGTCACAACCTTGGGTGACACTCAGGTTTCCAGCAACCTCAGGCAATTGCTGCTTGGGTCGTACGAACCGAGGCAACCGCTGCCTAGGTCACAAACCCTAGGCGTTGCTTGAGGTCTGGGGACCTCAGGTGGTCGCCGAGTGGTCGTGACCCCAGGCAGCAGTCGCCAGGGTTAGGCGACCCCTTGGCTGGCGGTGGTTGGCCTCCATCCGTTTCTCCAAAAAATATGAATAATACCCTTGAACAGTAACAAGACGCATTTTGAAAATGCAACTTCTCAAAGGACCTCCGGAGTTGTTTTGGCTTAAAGGCCCTTAGAGCCATTTGGAGAAGCAATTACATTTTGCCGAAGTCCAAAAAATTGAACCAAACACGTTTGCATTTGCCCAAATCCCTTTAGAGCCCAAAAGTCCTCTCCAAATGTTGAACTAAACGGGGCCTATTTATATTCTATCTTGTCTTGCAAAAGTAGCTTCTATTCTCATTCCTTTTTTTTTCTTGGAAAGGGGGGAGGGGAAGGCGTGGTGGGGGGCAGGGATGAGAAATTTAGCATATTGATTCTGGAGAGAGAGGGAGCACTGAGATGAAGAACTGATAAAGAAGGAAATTTATTTTCCCTATACATCTTAGTCACTTTTAATAAGTATTGCCGTTTGGCTGGTTCATAGATTTAAAAGGATCTGAATTGCAGAGGGTTCAAGCAATCATTTACTGGACAGGGACTTGCACAGTTTGACTGTGGAGAGGCTTCGTGCGCTTCTCAAGGAAAGGGGTCTTTCTACCAAAGGCAAGAAGGTGAGCATGGCCTTGATTTATTCGAGGTCTCCTCATTAATACACCTTTGAGTTGGCAGCTTAATTTGATGAATCTGCTTGTTTATTGGACTGATTATCTCATTTTATTTATTGGACCGGTCTTTCCATCCTTTGTCATGGTTGTGCATTTGTTACTGGTATTACGAATTCATCTGCATATACTGATAATTTTTCTTCACATGTCCAGGATGAGTTGATCACGCGCTTAAAGAGTGCAATTGGCTAAGGATCCCATGGAGAAAGGTCGAGTAAAGCGCCCTTATTGTACCGAACCTATAGAAAGGATGAGAAGGTTAAGTGGTTGTCATAGTGGATTGGAATATTGTAGGGGGCGGGACGGTGGGGAACCAAACTCACACTGACTTGAAGGGAGAGAGAGAGTTACTAGTTGGTGTGTTGAGCTATACAGTTTGATTAATTGTGTTCTTGATGGGTCTGTGCTGAACGTTCTAAATTTGTTTTTTGGGGAATGTGGGTTTTCTTGAAACTTGGCATCATGAGTTGGATCATCATAGCAAATGAAACTCGGGATATATGGAGACGAGCATGGGCCTGAAAAGCCTGATTGCGCAATGGGGTCAGTCCGATTGCCGATATTGGCGAAAACACGTGTCGAGCTATCCTATCAGGGGCGGTTGGGGATTGCTAGTTGATCGCAGCCGCTATGGAGACAGACAGATATGTGGTTTGTGATGGGCGGTGGTGGGGTGATAGGGATCTAACCTCTTCTTTTCAGGGTCGATAATGGGATAGGGACGGGCACCAGCAGCCGCGCCGCTAATGGAGTGACCGTGATTGAATTGAGTGGGATGGGGGAATGGGGGGGCTTGGCGGTGAGAAAGTCCACTGCTTGTTGTGGTCCTAGGTCGTAGAAGGACCTTACGCAGATTTGGAAGATCGACCCCTTTCTTTACTCTCTTTTCGCTGCGGCTTCCCCTTCGTTTTGCACGCGACGCATAGGGTAAAAACCCAACGAAAAGAACAGGAGAATGACAAGGACGATGGTGATGGATGATATGACCATACCCATTGACTTCAACATCAAAATCACATCGAGAATCAGAATATACCAAAGAATGCTCAGAGAGAGAGAGAGAGAGAGAGAAGGGAGAGATTCAAGTTAAAAGTAGCCGCGATCCAAGGACGAACAACGCAAAGATTCAGACCATAGAATATGACAAGTTAACAAAAGCTTTTATTCAATATGTTCATTGAATAAAAGCTTTTTCGTGCGGCTGTCTCTCCAGCCTCTTCTAAAGAAAAGAACGCCACTCCTTATCCGCAAGCGACGCAACAAAAGATAATTAAGTCACGACAAAGCAGATCCGCCATCGCCATTACCAAATGTCCAGACACCCCTGATTAAGGGTGGAGGAGATAAGGAGGAAGGTCCCCCGTTCGGACGCAAAGGGAAACGTGATTTCAACTCTTAACGTGCTCTAAATCGACGCCATAAATTGAGAGGAAAAGCGATCGACCCATCGACGGTAGCGGCAGCGGCAGCGGCAGCGGCAGCACTTGGCTCCAGGAGAATCTTGCCTCTTATCTCTTTTAAAGACTAGTTTTCCTTATGGAAATGAGACGTCCACGTCGTGTGTGTCCTTCGGATTTCTGTCCTTCGAGTGCTTTTGGCCTAACCTTTTCTCCGAGCCGCTTCGTTTTAGTCACGCCACAATGCAAATTATTCCAGCCGTTTTGGACACATGAACACAAGGCGAGCCCACTTCCCTTTATTTCTTTGTCATATCGCATTCGGATGTAATGCAACACATACTGACCATAGGTCCCCTATCATTTCGGTACGTTAAAATGGCTACACAAGTGAAGGATCTCCTCCTCTTTTTTCTTCTTCTTCTAATCATGCCGACAATGTATCCCCCTTGTTAATTGCTGGGTCCGGTTTTTGCACGAACTGATGGTACCACCTTTCGGTCACGTGAATTCATCTATAAGGCGGTAAAAGCAAAGCGTCTTTCCATTATTGCAAGGCAGAACGATGATTTCTCTTGTTCGGGAAAACCTTTTCGACTGGAAGGGGCAGCCACTTGTCGCCTTATCAACAAGAGAAAAAGCCCGATTAAGATCACTAAAAGCGGTAGGCTGCATAAAGACACTTTCGAAATCTCGAAATGGTGTCTCAAAACGTGACCCCTTCTGATTGGGAACATTTGCATTTCCGAAGTATAATCGACGAGCCTTGAAAATTGAAAAGTGTGTTCTTATACAACAACTCACAGTGAAATCTTTAATATTGCTAGAAATGATTAGGATAATAACTCTCCTATAAATTATTGTACGATAATTTAAATATCTCATTATTTTGATAGTCAATTTTCGAGATCTACAAATAATTCATGTGCTCTTTATAAGTGAACATATTAAAAATTATACATGCGATCTCTGTGCAATATATTTATTCTTATCTAACATTAACATCATATTCCATGGGAGGGAATTAAATTACTCCCTCCAAAGAGAAGGAATGCATTTCACATGCTCTACTAATCCCTGGTCCTCCCCCCCCCCCCCCCCCCCCCCCATCACATGCGAATACACAACCCTATTCTCTCTATTAAAGAATCACCAAACCTCACTTGACAAGAACGCCATGGATCGATCTGGAGTTAGACGATGGGGACACCGAGCTCATTGACTTTCCACGTGCATCGATCTGATCAAACGTTTGATTCTGTCCAGCTTCCATTGTGTCCAACGTGCGAGGAAAGAGAAGAAGAAGGATACAACTCGATGATGCCTCCGTTCCCTTTCGCAATGGGCAAGCAAATTGCGCCCGGCGTCTGAGCAGAGCGGACGCCCGCCTTCAACGGCGGAACCCTCTTGTAAGCTACCGGCTCAGTCAACGCACCGACCCCGTTTCGTTCGTCCTCGTTACGTGCACGTTCGAGAGTCCCCTCGTGAGTCTACACCGTCGACATCGACTCGGCTCCAATAAGTGCCGACAGGCGACAGGGACTGACCTCGGAATCATCAAGTGGGGCTCTCGATCGCAGGCGCATCGGGTTGTGCTCAATCTCCTCAAATCTCCTCCTCCTCTCCCTCTCTCTCTCTCCAAATCAAGTAACTTGTATAGATAGGAATATATTCGGATACATGCTCCTTCAAGTCTAGAAACAACAATGCCAAACTAGCACTCTATATTAAAGTTAAGATGATCTATGATTGTCTTGTCACTCATGTACAAAAGGGTTCATAATATATAGTGATCAGATCTTCTGCAACATCTAATAAAGAACTACGTAATGATTAAACTTTACCATGTGCAATAAACAGAATAAATGAGAGACTAAATGATAGAGAAAATTGCATACAATAATTATAGTGGTTTAGCTTATGATAAAACTACGTCCATTCTTTTACATTGATTGTCTATCGGCTAGATTTTATTAATGAATCAATTAGAGGTTACTACAACTGAGTACTTTCAACTCGAATAAATGTGATCCAAACTTCTTACAAGTTAAGCTCACGAAGATGAGTATAAAAGACTCTTTGAACTTTGGAGTTTATAAGCTACCTATCTCTTATTCCCTTTAGCATCATGATATCCTTTTATACTCCTTATTTTCCAAAATAACTGTTGGACATAAATTTTGAGGATCATTCATCTAATCCACCCTTGGACATGGATGATTCAGGATGATCCAATTGCTTCTAAGTTGCTAAGAATAGAGTCTCCATTTATTATGTTGCCCATACGACGGAGATAAAATTTCCATAAGTTGATTACTTCATTTGGAAAGTATATCTCGTCTCCAATGATTGTCAGATGGATTACGAATCTTCAACAAAGAAAGATTATGTGGATGTTCATCCTTCTTGGACATCAATAAGTATAGAAAGAAATCCAAGCCACTTTCCTAGCCATTGCGCTTCACATAATCTAAATTGACTGCGAAAATATGAGATATTTCCATAACGTCTGATGATGTATATTGTCTTAACAATCCTCATACAAATTATATCGTTGTCTTTGATTATCATGACTTCATCATAGACAACCAGAACTTCTTGATAAGTTTCTGAGTTTGATTCTTTGAATCTAGTGAGTAAAGTCTGATAATACGTATCTAAGTTTTTACTTGAAAAAATATTCATGAAAATATTTTATCGATCTTCAAAATTATTTAGAGAAATTTTCTCAATACTTTTCAACAAAACAATCTCACCTATATAAAGATCTCATTGTCTATCATATACAAATTTGCTGTTTTCTACTAGACAAAGCTATATGTTTATGTATGTCGGCTAGGCGTGCAGTTAGCCTTTTCTTGCCGATAATAGACATATAGATCAGGACGCAACCACATATATGCGTGTGATGATATATGCGTGGTCGCGTTTCACCAGGCCTGATTGTTTCGAACCCTTTGTGTTGTTTTTGATTTCATGGATACATGTGAATACTCACGAACATGATTGCCGAGAAAATAAAATGCCTATCTTCTCCATAATTGCCTCTACCTTTTACTGGACTGCGCAATTGCAAAAGATGTTTCTGGCCCCACGTTTTCCTCTTTACTTTTGTCTTGGGCAAGCGCTGTGATTTAGGACTGTACTCACCGCCGCAAAACATGCGTGGCAATCGATTCATCTTTCTTACAACTCCGCAGGCTGTCCCGTCCTTTTTGCAGCTCGAGAACCACGTGAACCTCAAGTTTTAATTCTCCTTTCTTCCCTTTTATTGCTCGTGTGCTGATCAACTCAAAAGACCTTGGCAGCGTGCCTCGCATTGTCCGCGAACGCCACTCCAGGTCCGCCCAACATCGCCGTCTATCGTTTGACCCCCCCATAATCTCACCAATAATTATCACTTCTTTGTAGAAATTGAGTATGATGACTTTAACCCTCCTTTTTTAGTCCTCTCTCTTTCTCTCTATTCTGCCATTCAACTCTCTTTCTCTCTCTATAGAAGATATACACGCATCTCCATCGCCTTGCATCACTCAACCACTAGAAGAAGTAGGTGCCTATATATACATCAGCTCTTAGGTTTTTCTTCTCCCGAGTCTCACCCTGCATATCAACTTTAATCTCCCACACCATGTCTGTTTTCCTGTTTTTAGGGTTTTCTGTGATCTTGCACGCCTTCCTCTCCCTCATTCACCAATGCATCAGCAAGAAAACACCATCCTACGCTTCTCATCGTATCAGTCACGGCCCTCCTTCTCATCCCATCATAGGATGTCTCCTCTCTTTCTACCGCAACCGTTCCCGCCTTCTCGACTGGTACACCGACCTCCTCTCCCAATCCCCTACCCAGACCATTGTCATTCACCGGCTCGGCGCGTGCCGCACCGTCGTCACTGCCAACCCTGACAACGTCGAGCACGTCCTCAAGAACAACTTCCACAACTACCCCAAGGGCGTCCCCTTCACCTGCATCCTCGGCGACTTCCTCGGCTGTGGCATCTTCAACGTCGACGGTCCTCTCTGGAGCACCCAGCGCAAGCTCGCCAGCCACGAGTTCAGCACCCATTCATTGAGGGACTTCGTCGTGCGGACGCTTGAAGCTGAGGTCGAGAACCGGCTCTTGCCGCTTCTCCAAGACTATGCCGATACTGATCGAACCTTGGACCTTCAAGACTTGCTCAGGAGGTTCGCTTTCGACACCGTGTGCCAAGTTTCTTTAGGCACCGACCCGGATTGCCTCGACCTCTCGCGCCCGCTGCCTCCTCTAGTGACTGCCTTCGAAAACGCGTCCAGGATATGCGCAATGCGGGGCACCTCCCCAGTTTATCTGGTCTGGAAGATCAAGAGGGTGTTGAACATCGGGTCCGAAAAAAAGCTTGCCGAAGCTGTGAAGCTCGTGCATGACGATATACTTGATATAATCCGGAGCAGGAAGAAGAAACTGCTCCAAGAGAATGATGATCAGCAGATTAAATATGACGGCGACCTCTTGTCCCGGTTTCTTGCGGCCGGGCACAGTGAAGAGATGGTGCGGGACATGGCGATAAGCTTCGTGATGGCCGGAAGAGACACCACATCGGCGGCGATGACGTGGCTTTTCTTGCTGCTTGCTCAGAACTCGAATGCTGAGGAAGCGATCGTGAGCGAAGTCGACTCGATTCTTGACCGGAGCTATAACAAGTGCTTAGATTTCAAAGCCTTGAAGGAGATGAGGTTCCTGAAGGCATGCCTTTGTGAATCGATGCGGCTGTACCCGCCAGTTGCGTGGGACTCGAAGCATGCCACAGTGGACGACGTGTTGCCGGACGGGACCCTGGTGAAGAAGGGCGATAGAGTGACATACTTTCCCTACGGGATGGGAAGGATGAAGGAACTGTGGGGGGAAGACAGGCTCGAGTTCAAACCGGACCGGTGGCTGGTGGAACCGGGAATGGATGGTGGCGCCGAGGGGGAGTTGAGAGCGGTGAGTCCATACAAATACCCGGTGTTTCAGGCCGGTCCGAGGGTGTGCCTCGGGAAGGAGATGGCCTTCATCCAGATGAAATACGTCGTGGCGTCGATCTTGCAGAGGTTCGAGATCAGACCGGTACTCGAGAACCGGCCGGTTTTCGTGCCACTGTTGACCGCCCACGTGGCGGGGGGGCTGAAGGTCGTGGTCAAAAAAAGGAAGGTACTGGGAAGATGCTGAGTTCTTGCGACGAAAGGAGTTGGAGAATACTACATAAGATAGGGGCGGTGGCGGAGCGAATGCTTATCGTTTTTGTAGTTTTGCAGGCGTAATTGATTCAATGGAAAGATTATAAAAGCCTTCTCATATCTTCCCCTCATCCCTTCGGTATATGTATATCTACGCAATAACATAACTAGTGAGAAAGACGGGACAGACATAAATTAATGGAGAATAAGGATTATTAGATTGTGGATGTTAATGGTTTGGTTCGTATTTTCATGATATCAGAACTGTTTGGAATCATACTTATTTCGATCTGAACCGTGGACCGACTTGAAACAAAAATGCAGTTCGGTTATGATGTCGGAGCATTCCTAGAAGACGTTGATTTTGCAAAAGAGTCGTCGATTGCATTGTTATTAATCATGAACTAAGTTGCCGATCTACAAGGCAACTATTGATCTCCAATCTACTTCAATCATTTAGGGTCTGGAGGGTAATCGAACAAGTAAATCTTGGAGACATGCGACTAATATTTATTTCTTATATCTTTAAGGTCTAGTAAATATTGTTTAAGTTTCCAGAGTCCTTTAATTGTTGTTATTTTCTAGTAAAACTAGTTTGTCTTCTCTATGAGTTGTTTTGTCTTTCTAATGAGTCTTGGTAATTACTCATGCTTGGAGGGTTGTTCCAAGCTCATCTATATAAGCATGCTATGATGAATAAGAAGGTAGACTTATTTTGATTCATAACTTAATTAGTCTTTGGCTCAAAAACAAGAAAGATTTCTTGTTTTGCTCCTATCTTTTAGGTGAATTCTTACAAGTGGTGGGTAATCTATTTATTTAAGTTCTTGCTTTTTTTCAGCGTTAGGTTGGGGTCAAGTTTCTAGCTTTCCCATGTTTATTTTTCCCTGCGCTATTTCAAGCATCTGCCCCCAATTGAGCATCAAGGTATTCCAAGCCTAATCTACTACATTTGATTTCACTATATATGTTCATTGGGAGCTAATTTCAAATGTATTGGACAAAGAAATTTAGCAACAAACTAAACAGACAAAATTGCATAGGAAGTTCAATTCACCAAAACTTTAACTGTGGAAGACATTCAATCAAATTAAGTCTAATACAATAGCTTAGCGTGGTAGTACAATTGCCTGCAAAGATATACAAACATATTGGAATGATGAATGACCAAAGATCTCCCCATCTTTTCATCTAACAAAACCAATATTTTCCAAGACATTCAATCATATTCAAGCAATCTCCATCATGGCTAAAAGACCATATTAGCTAAATCTCTTGACCAATTAATTATTGATATCGGAAAATTTCCATGAGGAAAACATCAACATATACTTTCCCAATGATGCTCTTGTTTGCTAGGTACTGTATTTATGTTACTAACAGTAATTGTACAACTCTACTTACAATTTCGTCCTCCACATTAAAGAATGAAAGCATCCAACGGTGCAATTATTCGATAGTGAAGCTATAGGGAGAATGATTAAACTTGCTTGTTGATCTCTTACATCGGTAATGCTTTCTCTATGGTGAGACCTCATTTTTGTCAATTTTTATTTATTTATTTATTGAAACTTTAAATAATCTCTTTTGATGAATTATAGTGCTTTTTTAGGATTCTTGGGGATGCAGGTGAGAAGGAAGGGAGGAAAAAAAGTACCCAAACCGAAGCATGAAACTACCTGAATTCCTTTACTAATTACCCGAATCAAAAGGACGTTAAATTTTCGGTTTGGTTCAATTCAGGTATATTTGACATCCCTAGTGTTGATTGCTAGGAATCCAGAGCCATTTCGATGGACAATTGGGATGTATCTTTTGAGGGAGACGCGATATTGATCAGTTGGACATGTAGACTAGTAGCTTCATGATGTAGCTATCCTAATGTACTAGTAGGACATGTGGACGATGGAAGCCATGGCCGAAACGTAAAGAAGGAAATGATTTGATATTCAAAAGCGCATGTGCACAATATGCCTAAAGATTCACCTAATTGCGGCTGGCACGATGTCGACCCCCCGGGTCTTCACTCCACCTGTCCATCGCTACTGCATACCATAGGCTACCGATGCCAACTGCCAAGTAATATCTCGGATCGATCCAATGTTCACTGGCTGAATCTGTCTTCTCTTCAAAGAGTTCAACAAGCAAGAACAAGACACTGACGTTTCCCCTTGATGCAGTTTTTGACAGCAGTTGGAAGTCTCTAGGCAGCTCTTGAAACTTCAGATAGCCAGTTCATGAAAACTCTTAGACTCAAGTTAAAAGTTAATTCCATTCCTCATCCCTTTCTGCTGCGGTTTCTCCTCAACCATTCCATGCCATATTCACGCTTCTTTAAACATCAATCAGAAAAGTCTTGCCGACGAATTCTTCGAGGACAGGTATATACCAGTCTCCTAGTAAACACCAATGATGATTCTTCCCATGGGCGTTTGCTGAAATCTGTATCTTCAAACTATTACTTGCTTTTACCTTTGAAATTCGATTTGGGTGTATATCCACCTTTGTTATTTACCATCACGACTATGCTTTGCTTCCCCGTGAGGGAAGTTCTCATAATCATGATCAGACAATGGCGCCTTAAGATGTTTGATTGCCTCTCTGAATGCCTGTCATTGGGCAAGGCATAATGCCACACTGCTTTTGCCGTGGTTTAGAGGGTAGACGTGCTTGATTGGACTATGACATGATTGAATGCCAGCAACGTATCGTTCTAATTGTCACAATTTCAATCCACAATAATGCACACGAAAGTGGTCCAGCATAGACAATTCACTTTAAGTTGCAACAGAGAATGATCAGTGCCAATCAATTAAGCTATTGCCAATCAACATAATCAATGGAAATTATTCCAAAGAAAGGACATCCAGTGAGGCATGCCTGTAACTTATCCAACCACCATAATACTGTGATTTCAATCACACGTAACCTAGACATCCTAGAACTGAAATTGCGTATGCCATTTATAATACAAATGTACTACCTTCCAACTTAGCTTGCTATTCTCAACAATAATTGCGGTCAAGTCTTCCCCGTCCACAATTTTCAGTTCTATAATCTAAGTCTGCTGCGAAAACAATCCAAGTCTTGAGGACAGAACCAGTCCTCTTTCACCTACAGTTCAAAACAAAAGCACAGTGAAAAAGTGTATCGCTTATGGTAATAAATAATGGGCCGCAAAATAGAGAAAACCTACAAAGTTAGGGTAGTTGTCATCTACACTGAAAGTCTCGGGAGCATTCTCAACAAATAGACTGGTAAAGTAAAGAATGACCGCACTCCTCATTTCTCCATTGTGGTACCCAACTCATAGTTTACTATTCAACTACAAGAAAAGAAATGGAAGAAACGGATTAAACCGAGCAACCTAAGAGGCAAATGACACCTTAGGCACCAAGAGCAGAATCTGGTCTCTCCTTGGCTTGAGCTTTATGAATGTCCAAAACAAACCTGGGCGAAATCCAGGAATTTATGGTTGGGTTAAATCACATGCAGAAGCAGATTTTACACCAGAAGATGCCGAATTATCACGGCATCATACAAGAAAATGGCACACCAACCATACTTTCTTATCCCAGGTTCCTGTCTCTTAGGGTTTGCCATGCTCAGTGAATCAAGCATATATCATGCATGGTGTTCTGGTCTTCGATCTTGTTTCACCAAGGTGACATGGGATCAAGAGACTCCAATGACTCCAGGCAAGTAGACACGGACAGATAGACGCTTTGGTGCAAAAAGGAAAAAATAAAGTCAGACATAAAATCTCAGAAAAGAAATGTACCCATCAACCAAAAATCAGTATATTTCTTGGAGAAGATGCACTCCTTGTCAATCCACTTCAGCACGTTTTCCCTCGATGATATTTCCAAATGTGGGAATTCCTCGTAATACGTTCGAGTCTAGTTTTATTGAATAAAGCTTTTTGGAGTAGCTGGCCCTCCGGCCTCTTCCAATGGAAAGAACGCCACTCCTCATCTACGATCGAATCAACAAACGGGTATCACGACAAAAGCTAATTAAGTCACGACAAAGCCGATCCGCCATTACCATTACCAAATGTCCAAAGGCCCTTAATTAAGGAGAAGGTCCCACGTTCGGACGCAAAGGGGAACGTGATTTCAACTCTTCGCGTGTTCTAAATCTACACCAAAAGAGAGAAGAAAAGGGATCGACCCAACACCACCAGCAGCAGCTGTAGGTCCAAGAGAATTTTTACCTTGTCTCTTTTAAAGAAATGTTTCCTTATGGAAATGAGACGTCCACGTCGTGTGTCCTTTGGAGTTCTGTCCTTCAATTGCTTTCGGCCTAACCCTAACTTTTCTCCTCAGCCGCTTCGTTTTCGCTCGCGCCGCAATGCAAACTATTCCGGCCTGTTTGGACACGTGAACATGAGGCGAGCCCACTTCCTTTGATCACTTTGTCATATCGCATTCGGATCTAATGCAACATATACTGACCATGGGCCCCGTATCATTTCGGTACGTTGAAATGGCTATACACGTGAAGGATTTCCTCCTCGTTTTCCTTCTTCTTCTTCTAATCATGCCGACATTGTATCCCCCTCATCAATTGCTGGGGTCTGGTTTTTGCACGAACTGGCGAGACCACCTTTCGGTCACGTGGATTCATCTATAAGACGGTAAATGCAAGCATTTTTCCATCATTGCAAGGCAGAATGATAAGTTCGTTTTTTTTTTTTTGGAAAAACCTTTTGAATTGAAAGGGGCGGCCACATGTTGCCTTATCATCAAAAGACACTTTGAAATCTTAAAAAGAAGACGTCTCAAAAAGTGATCCCTTCCAATTGAGAACATCTGCATTTCCGCATTACAATCGACGAGCCTTGAAAATTGAAAAGTGTGTTCTTATACAGCACCTCACAATGAAATCTTTAACAATGTTAGAGATGATTAGGAAATTTGTCATATCTTTTCTATAAATCATGGTATGATGATTTGAATATCTCATTACTTCGATAGTCAAGTTTCGCGACTTATTAGTAATTCATGTGCTTTTTACAAGTGAATGCATTAAAAATTATACATGCGATTTTTGCAGCATATTTATCCTTATCTAACATTAATGTATTCCATGGTATGGAAATAAATTACTCCTCCCAAGAGAAGGAAAGCATTTCAAATGCTCTCCTAATCTCCTGGTCCCGTCCATCACATGCGCGAATACACGACCCTATTCTCAATTAAAGAATCACCAAATCTCACTTGACAAGAACACCATGGATCGATCTGGAGGCGGGCGATAGGGACGCCAAGCTCATTGACTTTCCACGGGCATCGATCTGATCAAACGTCTGAACCTGTCTAGCTTCCATTGTGTCCAACGTGGGGGGAAAAAGAAGAGGAATGATATAGCTCGATGACGCCTCCATTCCCTTTTGCACCCAGCACACAAATTGAGACCGGCGTCTGAGCAAAGCGGACGCCAGTCTTCAACGGCGGCACCCTCTTGAAAGCAAACGGCCCGATCGTCGATCAGTCGACGCACCGACCCGTTTCGTTCGTCCTCGCCTCGTGCACGTTCGAGAGGCCCCTCGTGAGTCTACATCGTCGACATCGACTCCGCTTGCCGACAGGCGACAGGGACTGATGTCAAAATCATCAAGTGGGGCTCTCGATCGCAGACGCATCGGGTTGTGCGCATCTCCTCAAATCTCCTCCTCCTCCTTCTCTCTCTCTCTCTCTCTCTCTCTCTCTCTCTCCAAATCAAATAAAGTATCTAGATTGGGATTTTCATGTGGTTGCCCTTTCAAGTCCAGAAACGACAATGCCAAACTAGTACTCTAGATCAAAGTTAAGATGATCTGTGATGTCTTGTGACTCATGTACAAAAGGGTTTATAATATATAGTATAGGGCTATTAGATTAGCTAGAGACCTCACATAGATTGACTCATTGGTGATTTTGATGAAAACATGAAAAAAGGATGATACTTTAAGTGCATTAGATGATTTAAATTTAACTTGGGCGGATCTAATTGCAAATCTCACGAAAGTTAAGTTATCAAAAGTGAATATTTACGTTGGTATGGAGCCATTTAATTTAGGGTAACTCCATGGAATCGATTATATATATATTAGGTAAGGGTGCATTTGTTTCTTGGGAAAAAGAACATGTTGAATGAAATGGCTTTACTAGAAATCCATTTTAAGGAGAGTGATTGATTTTTACTTGTTTGGTTATGAGCATGTAAATAAAAGGAAGTAGCTTTCCACCATTTGGATTTTACCGCTGAGAATAGGATATATAATTCAGCCTTCGTGATGAGGATGCTTGTTCATGAGCCCAATGTGATGCTTCTTCTTCAACCCAGTTTGTATTTTCATCTTCTCGGGTGTCAGGAATTCTTGGCTGAGGCCAGTTGGATGGCTCGCATAGAAGGATGTGTCCATGCTTTGGAATTGTTCGTAGGGATCCTGGGACAGAGGTCCTCCAAAGCGTGCATAGGGGTCCTGGGTGGATTGGACAATGTCATCTTTGCTTGTCATTTCAGGCTCTTGGGACGATGAGGCTTGTCTATATTGTCCGAGTGCTTCCTTAGCTTCTAGTGCTAGGTCATAATGATCCCACGTAGTGGGTGCATTATTCCAAACATCTTCGGGAATGGTCTTGTTTTCCTGGCAAAGAATTCTCTGGAGTTCTCGATATTCACGTTCACAAAGTCAAACAGATCTAGGATAAGATTTGTAAATTCGGGCTTCTCGACTGTTCAAGTTAGGTTTATAGGATGTGGTTCCTATTTCCAGTGGTGCATCGAGAATACTACCATTATTTCTGTAAAAATTCCAAGGACATCTGAAAAACAGGATGGTATGAACCTCGGGATTTGGCGTCATGGATCTCAATTCTTTTTCCAAATCTTGTTTCCAGCATGTCGGATGATAGAACCAATTTAGAAATTCTAAAAGATTTCTATCACATTCTTTTTCAATGTTTCTTCCGAGCAGGAATATCCTTGTGAGGTTGGCAATTAATCTTCTGGTTGGAATTTCAAAAGTTATCAGATACTTATTGGTTAAGTACCATAATAACGTTTTGAGCTGTTCGGAAATCATCTTCCTTCCAGATAAGAGGATGAATGAATGGATAATTCATATTTAACCCAAAAGGATAAAGAATCGAACCTCCATTGAATCGAATAGGTCTATGTGGCTTTGCCACATAAGGTGCTCCAGGTTCTCAGCAAGGCTGTCGTTCTGGATTTGCTGAATAATCTCCTAGGGGTATTTCCAGCTTTGTGAATCTTTGATATTCTCGATTTTATATTTTACTCCATGGTTAAGCATATGGAAGGCAGACCTTTTGATATACATGTTGATCTCGGCTGGTGCTTTTGGCCTTGATAAGAAGTCGGCAAGTACATTCTTCTTTCCGGGAATATGCTTAGTTTCAAAGGAGTATTTTGAAAACCATTCAGCCCATCGAAGCAGTTGGGAATTTGGAATCTGCTTTTGTTTAAACTTGGTCATCGAGGGAAAGATGCCATGTCTAATTCCACCGGGAAGTGGTGGCCGATGAGATGAAACTCAAACTTTTTGATTCCATTTTGGATCGCTAAGATTTCTTTGAAAGTGGAATGGTAATGCATTTCGGCTTGGGAAAACTTTCCACTTTTATGAGCACGAGAGGAGTCTCTTACCATCAATTTCTTCAAAAAGAACGGCTGCCCAAAGATTATTCATCACGGCGTCGGTTGGAGAATTCGTTTGTTGATGGTATTTGTAATGGTGGGAGATTTCGCATAATCTCTTTGAGTTCGCCGATTGCTTTGGTCGAACTTTTCCCCAAGGTGGGGAATTCTTCTTTAACATGGACTGCAAAGGAATTAGAAGCTTTGCAATGTTTGGGACAAAAACCACGAGATAGTTAATTATCCCAAGAAATTGCTGAACTTGCTTTGTTGTGAAGTTGTCTGAGGAAACTTCAATAATTCTTGAGCGATGTGTGGCCACGGGTAATATGTACCTTTGTTAAGGTGCATACCAAGAAATTCAATTTCTGTCTGGGCAATATTCATCTTTCTTTGTGAAAGCATAATACCATGCTTCTTTATAATTTCTGCAAACTGCTCAAGAAGTTGACAGTGTGATTGCTCATCAGGGCTGTAGAGCAGAATATCATCAATGTATACAGCTGCACTTGATAGAATTGGTTGGAAGATGCGGCACATGGCCTTTTGGAAAAGAGATGGTGCTACCTTTAAGCCAAAAGGAAGAACTTTCCATTGGAAGTGCTGGTTCGGGATACAGAATCCTATTTTGGATCTGTCTTCAGGATGGATGCCCAATTGCCAAAATCCGGCTTTGAGGTCGAATTTGGAATAGATGTGGGCTTTGGTTAGACCACTAAAGAGAGAATCTCTAGATGGTAAGGAAATTTATCATCTTGGAGAAAAAGATTGAGAGGTTGATAGTTGATTACCAATCTCATTTTTCCTCTGTTTTGCTCGGCGCGCTTATTGACATAAAAGGCTTCACAAGCCCATTGTGAATTGGAAACTTCAATAAGGCCTTGTTGCAAAAGTTCCGAGCATTCCCTTTGAGCTAGAACTAAATGATCTGGCTTCATTCCCATGTGGCTCGCCCTGGTTGGGTTTATGTCTTCATTTTTCTTGAAAGGAAGTCGAACAAAGAACTCTGGATTTTCCCATAAAGGATGAGAGCACTTTTGAGCGAATTCTGCATGGGATTCTGAACAAGATTCTAATAGCTTTTACATAATTGGATCTAGGAGACTCATTTCAATGGAAAATAGTCTCTGGATATTAACAAATTCAGAGAATTGATCTTTATATCTAAGACCTTTTCCAGGAATGATGCGAAGCTGAGAGATTTGAGTCATAATGTCCCACCCAATTATCAAATCTTTATTGGGAAGGTTAGATCCAAAAATCTTTGCAGTTATGGAACACTGCGGGAAGAACTGGACTGTTACAGGAGTGGTTTTGACATTTGTGGAGAAAGTATCTCCTGACGCAGAATTAAAGTATCGGATGTAAGGGGTCCAGAATTCTTCAGGAAGAATTTTGGTATCTAGGATAGAACAACTTGCTCCTGTGTCAATGAGAGCAATAACGGTGATAGGTTTGGCAAACTTTGATGTGAGGATTTTTACGGGAAAGTGTGGACAGTGAGTTTGACTTGAAAATATGTCAAGGTTTGGTTCGGAGATGATGGTGATATATGGAAAATTTCTTCGGACTCGAGTCGACTCGGTTTTTTGGAAGTTTGGTAAGAGGGGATGGCACGGAGAGTTTGTTCGGATGGTTCTTCATCAGCAGAGAATAAGGATTCAATATCATCATTTTCGAGAGAAATGCCTATTTCGTTCTCAATATGATGGATTAGATGATTCTGACCTTTTCTCGCTTGAGGACAATTCTTAGCAAAATGTCCTTTCTGATTGCAAATGTAGCAACGATTTGATTTCTTGTGGCTTGTGCGATCCTTTCTTTTGCGTAGGTATCGCCATTTCTTCTTTTTCCGGAAATGCTTGGAGCCATGTTTGGATTTCTTTATCTAAAACTTCTTGTAGTGTTTCTTCTTTCGAGAATACTTGCCACATGTACCATCACAGTCTTTCTTGGAGCATTTAATTTTCAGCTTCGACGGAACAAGCTGATTCGAGGCGTTTGTCGTACGTGATGTATGTTTGTACCATTTGGCGTTTCAAGCATAATTCTTCTAGGCATAGATGGATTTCTTGCTGTATTTCTCCCAAAGGAATATCTTGTATCCGCCTTTGTTTTCCAAAAAATGATCTTTCAACCATCTGGGATAGTTCCTTCGGGATGGAGGTAAGAAAGACATGCTTCAAATTTGGTTCTGCTCCAACTTGATAAAAGGTTTGGAGCATTGATTTAAAATGCTTATCAAGATGTTTCTTCTGGAAGGAGCAGCATCGTCTTTCAAAAAACTCTCTTCTTTTTATCTCTATGAGATCACCGGGTTGTCCCACAAAGACATGATATAAGAGAGTGAGGGCATGGCTGAAATTAGGTGACATTAGAAAATGAATCGGTCTCGTTGCGAGAGTGATTGCCACCAGAACTTCAAGCTTCCTGTGAATCTTGTAACGAAATTGTACAAGACATCATTCATATCATGATTGGTGATAGACTGGGTCTTCAGCCATGTATGAAATTCTTCAAGTCTTATCGGACATTTCTGATAAGGAATATCATCAATGGTGAAGATATAAATATATATATATATATATATATATATATATATATTGGTGTAGGGTAAGAATATATTGAGCTTAAACCAACATTATACAAAAGATCCGGCGCCACAAAATTTGCACTCAACAAGACAACAAGTCAGAGTAAGTGGAAGGGAGCCGCATGCAAAAAAGGACCGCAAGAGCGGGCCTAAGCAAGCAGGAAAATAGCCAAAACAATGGCCAAAGGAAAATAGAGAGAGCAGCAGTAGGCCTCACAAGGCCGGATGGACCACAATCTACTACCACATCTGCCAACGACAAAAGTGGAGCCATCAAGGAAGTAGTTGCGCAACAGAAGAGTATCTAGACAACAAACACCAAGTTAGGGCCCTGCAGAAAAAGAAGAGTCCCCAACTAAAAAAATGATCGAATCAATACCCAAACTACGCTGCAGTCTCTGGTTTCTATAGGTATTGTCCACACTCAGAATATGATATATTATATAATGCTATTTAACAATATCAAGAAAATTATAGATTATCCACAATTGTTAGTATAGTGAATCAACAAATTTCAAATAAAATGTTTTTAAAAGAAAATATGGAAAAAAAAAAAAAACTAAAGAACCTGCTAAGTCTATTAATCATAAACATGAACATACATGAAAGTATTCGATCTTTATATTCATTTTTCTATGGTTTCGAAATTAGTGTTGGGAAGAAGTGACGGGATAAGTCCAATTATTTTCGGATCTCACCAAACACCTTTTGTATTCTCCACGCCATGAAATAAAGTTTTAATAGGGAAATCACATGTTGGAAGTAATATTTTACAATAAATAGAACACGAGTTGTTGATTTATCAAATAAGAAACAGAAAACGTGACATCGGGAAGTTGGTGACGACGAGAGAGAGATCTTTCTTCAACCTCTAACTTTTGTTGAAGTTCTCTGATGTCTTGTGCCGTGGAACAACGAGAAACTTACCTACTGAAGATGTTTTTCTTTTCTGTTCAAAAAAAAAGAAACCTTATTCCAGACAAAGATAAAATAAGGCCGGTTAAGATAGATGTAACCGCATTCAAAATTTCTATGCAAGGATGATATAAAGGGAAATAGAATTTCTCATATTCATGATACAATGACAGCACCGAGAAAGGACCATCACTGCAATAGTTAATCGTTGTCGCCTCTTATTACCACATGGTTGTTGTTGGCCCTGACCATAGCTAATCGTCATCATCATGCCCACTCTTAACAATTTTATGATTTTTAGATATCTCTTAGGAATGTTTAGGATATTTCTTCTGATTTTCTATATCTATTTATAAATCTGATTTGGTTTCTTCTATCTAAGCCTATATATAGGTTGTCCGAGGAAGCACTTAATCAAGTGCATTCCATAATAGGTGGTTTTGATGCTAACCACATTGATTGCATCACTTAGTCAAGCATTTTTTATGGAGGTGGCTTTCTTTTTATGCCAACCGTAAATGTCATATCGCTTAGTAACTATTTTCCCAAGCCAGTCATATGGGTCACGTCGCCTAGTTATTGTTTCGCAAGCCAACTAAATCGGTTGTTGGTTGTTTCCCTTTCAATACTCAACCTTTCGCTTCTTGTTTTGAGAAGCCGATGCCAACACTAAACTCGCTACTGTTAGACGATCAACATACTAAAATCTTCTAATCAATTGAAGCTTGGAGCCATCACAAGCGCAACTTCATCTCACATCAATTGAACTCATTTTAATCAAAGATTTTGTGATATTGTTCGAATTATTTTTCAAACTTAAGTTGATTTGTTTGAACTCAACTTGCAGCTGAGAGGATGTTACTGATATTATGGTATTCAGATATCTCTTAAAAATATCTACGATCCTCTAATTTTTTATATCTATTTTGATTTTGCATATCTAATTTGATTTCCTCCGTCTAAGCTTATATATATATTCTCTCCATGTACTCTTTTCTATATATTGAAATATACTAATATTGCTAATAAAGTATGTAGTGGTGGTGTTAGCTTCTCGATTTGAACTTTTGAATATTACTAAAATTTAAATATTCCAACACCACTTTTGCTCAATATATGATCCGATGGTAAAGCTTATTTCATGGTCCCTTCTCATATACAATTTAGGTGTCCTATACATATCACCTATAAAAAGAAACATTAGAAGTCCAGAAAATGTTCTTCAGAAATTCTTTTCAACGGAACAAACTTACCCATATTAAAATCTCACGTCGGCACTTATTATATACAGGTTTTCCGTTTTCTACTGGACAAAGCCGTAAGTTTACGTATGTTGCCTCCATCTTTTTACTGTTGCAAAAGATGTTTTTAGCCCCATGTTTTCCTCTTTTTCTTTTGACTTGGGGCAAGCGCTGTAATTTAGGACTCTAATCGCCCGCCGCAAAAGATGTCTGGCAATCGGCTCATCTTTCTTATAACTCGACAGGCTGTCCCGTCGTTTTTGAAGCTCGAGAACCACGGAGCCACGTGCTTCTTCTTCTTCTTATTTATTTATTTTTTTTATTGCTTGGGATATCTCCCACATTTCGAATCGACTTCGTCTTCCAAAAGAAGGCGTGTGCTGATCAAAAAGTCCTTGGCAGCGGGCCACGCTTTGTCCGCGGACGCCACTCCTGGTCCGCCCAACATCGCCGTCTGCCCGTTGACCCTCATGGAAATTTCGTACAATGATTTTTTATTTTTTTGTCAATTTTATTATATTCTTATTTTAACTTTCACTCTCAGGTTTTTACCATATTTTCTTACAAGACGTGTCGAAATCCACACCTAAAGCTATATCGTCCCAATCCCAACTCTTCGAGGAGGTGAAGATTCGAACCTCTACCTCGCCCTTTCATGTTGAAAGGATGGTCACGGGGCAAATCCCAATGGTTTAGTACGATTCTTCAACCTTTCTATTTTTTATTCCTCTCTCTCTCTCCTCCCATTCAACTCTCTCCGTCTAGAAGATACACAGCCATCAAGAAAATATTAGGTACATTGAAAGTGCCACGTCATTAGGGTACCTAATATTTTTCTCACCTATATATACATCAGCTCTTAGGTTCTTCCTCTCCCGAGCTCACCCCACACATCGACCATAATCCCTTACATCATGTCTGTTTTCCTGTTTTTAGGGTTTTCTGTGATCTTGTACGCCTTCCTCTCCCTCATTCACCAAAGCATCAGCAAGAAAACACCATCCTCCGCTTCTCATCATATCAGCTACGGCCCTCCTTCTCATCCCATCATAGGATGTCTCCTCTCTTTCTACCGGAACCGTTCCCACCTTCTCGACTGGTACACCGACCTCCTCTCCCGATCCCCTACCCGGACCATCGTCATTCACCGGCTCGGCGCGTGCCGCACCGTCGTCACCGCCAACCCTGACAACGTCGAGCACGTCCTCAGGGCCAACTTCCACAACTACCCCAAGGGCGTCCCCTTCACCAGCATCCTCGGCGACTTACTTGGCTGCGGCATCTTCAACGTCGACGGTCCTCTCTGGAGCACTCAGCGCAAGCTCGCCAGCCACGAGTTCAGCACCAATTCGTTGAGGGACTTCGTCGTGCGGACGCTTGAAGCTGAGGTCGAGAACCGGCTCTTGCCGCTTCTCCAAGACTATGCCGATACTGATCGAACCCTGGACCTTCAAGACTTGCTCAGGAGGTTCGCTTTCGACACCGTGTGCCAAGTTTCTTTAGGCACCGACCCGGATTGCCTCGACCTCTCGCGCCCGCTGCCTCCTCTGGTGACTGCCTTCGAAAACGCGTCGAGGATATGCGCAATGCGAGCCACTTCCCCAGTGTATCTGGTCTGGAAAATCAAGAGAGCGTTGAACATCGGGTCCGAAAAGAAGCTTGCCGAAGCTGTGAAGCTCGTGCATGATGATATACTTGATATAATCCGGAACAGGAAGAAGAAGCTGCTCCAAGAGAATGACGATCAGCAGATAAAATATGACGGCGACCTCTTGTCTCGGTTTCTTGCGGCCGGGCACAGTGAAGAGATGGTGCGGGACATGGTGATAAGCTTCGTGATGGCCGGAAGAGACACCACATCGGCGGCGATGACGTGGCTCTTCTGGCTGCTTGCTCAGAACTGGAATGCCGAGGAAGAGATCGTGAGCGAAGTTGACTCGATTCTTGACCGGAGCTACAACAAGTGCTTGGACTTCGAAGCCTTGAAGGAGATGAAATTCCTGAAGGCATGCCTCTGTGAATCGATGCGGCTCTACCCGCCGGTTGCGTGGGACTCGAAGCACGCTGCGGTGGACGACGTGTTGCCGGACGGGACCCCGGTGAGGAAGGGCGATAGAGTGACGTACTTTCCCTACGGGATGGGGAGGATGGAGGAGCTGTGGGGCAAGGACAGGCTCGAGTTCAAACCGGACCGGTGGCTGGTGGGACCGGGAATGGAAGGTGGTGCGGAGGGGGAGTTGAGAGCGGTGAGTCCATACAAGTTCCCGGTGTTTCAGGCCGGTCCGAGAGTGTGCCTCGGGAAGGAGATGGCCTTCATCCAGATGAAGTACGTCGTGGCGTCGATCCTAAGGAGGTTCGAGATCAGACTGGTTCTCGAGAACCGGCCGGTTTTCGTGCCTCTGTTGACCGCCCACATGGCGGGGGGGCTGAAGGTCGTGGTGAAGAAAAGAAAGCTAATGGGAAGCTGCTGAGTAGTTGCGACGAAAGGAGTTGGAGAGTAGTACATAAGATAGGGTCGGTGGCGGAGCGAATGCTTGTCGTTTTTGTAGTTCAACTGCCTCGAATGATTCATTAGAAAGATTATAAATAAATGCCTAATCATATCATCCCCTCAGTATCTGTATATCTATACAATAATATACTTACTCAGGACAGACATAAACTAATAAAAAATAGGGATTATTACATGGCAGATGTCAATAGTTCGGTTCAGGTTTGCATGATACCCAAACCGTTTAGAATCACACTTGTTTCAAGCTAAACCATGGACCCATTGGAAACGAAAAATGCGGCTTGATTCGGGTCGGGATTTCGGGGTTTCCTTCTTTTTTTCTTTTTTTCTTTTTCGGGCTATTTCATACATTTGCCCTCATTGACCATCAAGTGATTCCAAACCTAGTATACTACATTTGATTTCCCTATATATGTTTATTTGGAGCTAATTTCAAACCTGTTGAGCAAAGAAATTTAGCAACAAGCTGAACTGTGGAAGTCCAGTTTCTTAAAACACCAAAACTTTAACTGTGGAAGACATTGAATCAGGTTAAGTCTTATACAATACCTTAACTTGGTAGTACAAGTGCTTACAATGATGTAGAAACATATTCGAATAATGAATGACCAAGATCTCCCCATCTTTTCGTTTAACAAGACCAAAATTCTCCAACAGATTCAATCATGTTCAACCAATCTCCATTATGGCCAAAAGACCATATTAGCTAAATCTCTTGAGGAAAATCTTTCAAACCCATTAAGTATTTGATATTGTAAATTTGCCAATCATGAGGAAAACATCAACATATGTTTTTTCAACGATGCTTCAGTTTGCAAGATACTCTATTTATGTTATGAACAGTAATTGTACAGCTCTGCTTACAATTTTCATCCTCAACTTTAAAGATTGAAAGCATCCAACGGTGCAATTATTCAATAATGAAGCTATGGGGGAGAATGATAAAACTTGCTTACTGATCTCTTACACCAGCAAACTTTCTCTACGATGAGACCTCATTAGTCAATTTTTTATTGAACCTTTAAATATTCTCTTTTGACGAACCATAGTGCTTTTTTAGGATTCTTGAGAATGCAGGTAAGAGGGAGATGAGGCGAAAAAAAAAAAACCAAACCGAAGCGAAGCGAACAACCAAACTACCCAAATTCCTTTACTAATTACACGAAATGAAATGACCAAAACTTTTCGATTTGGTTCGGTTTGGGTATATTTAACACCCCTATGATCGCTAGGAATCCAGGACCATTTCGATGGACGGTTGGAATCTATCTTTTGAGGGAGATCGATATTAATCTGCTGTACATGTGGACTAGTAGCATCACAATAGGACATGTGGACGATGGAAGCCATGGCCGAAACATAAAGAAGGAAATGATTGATATTCAAAAGCGCATGTGCACAATATGCCTAAAGATTCACCAAATTGCGGCTGGCACAACGTTCACACCCTCGGTCTTGAGTCCACGTGTCCTTCGCTATATGCCAATTGCAAAGCAATGTATCGAATCAATCCATTGTTCACTGGCTAATTCCGTCGCCTCTTAAAAGAGTTCAACCAGCAAGAGCAAGACACTGTCCTTTCCCCTTGATGCAGTGTTGACAGCAATTGGAAGTCTCTAGGCAGCTCTTGGAGCTTCAGTCAGTTCACGAAAACTCGAGACTCGAGTTAAAATGGATTTCAGTCCTCATCCCTTTCTGCTGCGGTTTCTCCTCAACCATTCCATGCCCCCATTCACGCATCTTCAAACAAAGATCAGAAAAGTCTTGCCAACGACTCAATCTTCTTTTCCTCATTATTCTCTGAGAATAGGGATTTACCTGTCTCCCAAGTAACACCGATGATGATTCTTCCCATGGACGTTTGCTGAAATCTGTATCAATTATGGCTTGCGTTTACCCTTTGAAATTCAATTTGGTTGTAAATCCACCTTTGTAATGTACCATTACGGATATGCTTCTCTTCCCCACGAGGGAAGTTCTTAATCATGATAAGACAATGGCACCGTAAGACGTTTGAATGCCTTTCATTGCACAAGGCCACACTGCTTTTGCTGTGGTGTGGAGGATAGACATGCTTGAATGTAGGGTATCCGTCATCTGTACTGAAATTCTCAGGAGCATTCTCACCCAGTGGACTAGTAAAGTAAGAACATAATGACCGCACTCCTCCCCATATCTCTGTTGAGGTACCTAACTCGTGGTTTACCATTCAATTACAAGAAAAGAAATGGAAGGAAATGGATTAAACCGAGCAGCCAAAGAGGCAAATGTCACCTTAGGCACCAAGGCAGAATCTGCGAACTTGCCGGTTTCTTTTCCGGTCTCTCCTTGGCTTCAGCTTTATAAATGACCACTACAAACCTGGGTGAAATCCAGGAATTTAAGGTTGGCTTAAATCACATGCAGAAGCAGATTTTATACTAGATACTGCTGAACAGTCACGGCTTCATACGAGGAAATGGCACATAGATGATACTTTCTTATCTTAGGTTCCAGTCACTTAGAGCACGCATGACAAAATTTCTAGAATAGAAATAAATTTCTGACCATTAATTGATTTTTCAATTTTTATTCCATGGACAAGTTTCTCAACAAAGAAACGCATTTGATAAAAATTTAGATTTTATATTCTAGAGTAAAAATTCGTTTAATAATAGAGTAAAATTTCTATTTCTAGGAGCAGTGACGGCTAGTATTTGGTGGTCGGAGTTTGACATCAAGTGATCGATGTCCGGTGTTCAGTGATCAACGGTGGGTGGTCAAAGTCTGACATCCGGCGGCCGATGTCCAAAGTCTGGTGTCCAGAGTCTGATGTTCGGAGGCCGGTGACCAGTGGCTAGCAGCGAGTGGCCAACGGTTGAAGTCCGATGGCCGGCAGCAGGTGGCCAAGCTGGAGTCTCACGACCGGCGGCGAGGGGCCAACGGCCGGCAGCGGGTAGCCAATTGCTAGAGTCCAACAGCCAGCGACAGGTGGCCAACTGCCAGAGTCCGGCAACCGACGACCGGTGGTTGGTGGCAGGGGGCCAACGGTCAAAGTCCAACGGCTGGTGGTGGGTGGCTAACGGCCGGAGTTCGGCGACCTGCGATCAGCAATTGGCGGCGG
Organism: Eucalyptus pumila; assembly: GCA_016097595.1. Taxonomy (NCBI): domain Eukaryota; kingdom Viridiplantae; phylum Streptophyta; class Magnoliopsida; order Myrtales; family Myrtaceae; genus Eucalyptus; species Eucalyptus pumila. The sequence continues at coordinate 490,490 of CM027847.1, forward strand.
GTGGCCAACGGCCGAAGTCTAACGGTCAACATCCAACGGCCAATGGCGACCGATGGGCAGTCGGCGGGGGACATTCGGTGGTTGGCAATGGGCCTCCGGTGTCCGGTGGTTGACAATTGAGTGGCCAACAACTGACGGGCATCCAACATCCGGTGCCTGGTGGTCGATGTCGAGCGGTTGGAGTTCGGTAGCTAATGGCCGGTGTTCAGTAGCCGACGATTGGTGGCGAGCAGCTGATGGCCGGGGCTGGTGGTGCCCACTGCTAGCTGGTGACCAGCGACGGGTGTTCGGCATCCCACAGGTGGCGGATGGGCGATGGGCAATAACGAGAGTGAACGATGAAGAATGTTTTGATTTCTCATTTCCATTCTAGAAATAATAAATAAATAAATAAATAAAGCTACAAATTTTAACTTCTTATTTCTACTCTAAATCTATTTCTGGAATATAAATTTTATTCTATAAATAGAAAAATAAAATTGCGTTACCAAACTGATTTTTATTCCAAACATGTTCCAAGAAATAGAGAAATAGAACCGGTGTCATACACGCCCTTAGGGTTTGCCATGTGCAGTAAATCCAACAAATGTCATGCATGGTATTCTGGTCTTCGAACTTGTTTCGCCAAAATGACATAGGAGCAAGAGACTCCAACGACCCCTGGCCAGTAGACAATAATATAAAATTGATGAAGATTTGAGCACGTGGGTTCCGAGCTCCAGATATGGTTGTTAGTATCATTCAAAGGATATCTTGATTAATGGTGGGCGTCAGACGAATATTGAAGACAACAGGAAATCGATTTATGGTGGGCTATGTTTGGGTAGACCCTCTACCTTTCAACTATAAGTACATGCCTTCATTGGGAAAAGAGAAGCTCTTGTTTGGTTTTTTAGGTCAAAGAGCATGAAATTTTAACATTGCCAGAGGAAGTGAAGACTTCATGGTCTTGGGCTCATTTAATGTGTGTTTTCTTGTCGACATTTTGTCCTTAGAATAATGAGTGCGTGGGATGTTTGTCTTTATCTTTATTGTAGTTTAGGTGTTCTACTATTATATAGGACGTGAGGGTATGTAGTAAACAAGAAACCACCAGAAACTTAGAACAATTTGCCCCTTCAACTTGTGCCTCGTTCCAAATTTCAAAAGTTGCCATTATTTTCAGACCCCAACCTCTTATTTCATCAAAATTACATAGAAGCAAGAGACTCCGACGATTTCTGGTAAGTAGACACGGAGAAATTAGAAGCTTTGCTACACGAAAAAAAAAATTCAGACATCAAAGCTCAGAAAAGAAAAAATACCAATGACAAACAATGGGTAGACAACATATTTCTTGGAGAATGCATTCCTTGTCAATCCACTTCAGCACGTTTTCTCTCGATGGCATTCTTTCATGCACAGGGAAAACCACAGGCTGCCCAAAAAAAGTGAAAGAAGCCTTCTCATCTTCTGAAAGAAAATATTCCTTAACGTTCATACTTCAGGTCATAAACTCAATATAGGAGAAACTAAGCCCTTTCCCATGATAGCGGTAAATATAGAACTCACTGAAACAACCCTCAAATTTATCAGTGTCTAACTTATTCGGGCGCTAGGAAACGATAACGTCATTTCTATCTCGATCCTAAACCATTTAATAATCTATCAATCTAGTCTTAAACCTCTTAATTGTACGAATTAAGTCTTGAATCTTTCAATGATTTGCTAATTAGTCCCAAATCTTTTAACAATTTGTCAATTTAATTTTTTTAGCCAATTTTAGCCGATGAATGCTAATGCGACAATCTAATCAACGCCCATAATCTTATATCGCAATTAAAATTTTGAATTTTTTCTTAATTTTTAATTATTATTTTCTTTCTTTAAGTCAGTCGGCGAGGTTGCCGAAGAGTTGGAAGAAAAAAAGGAATAGAAAGATGGAAAGTGAAAAGGAAAGTAATAAAAAATTTAGAAAAATGGTCTTCATCAACACTGGCCGTCTACATAGGACAACTTTGTGTTTTCCAATTAAAATTAGCTGAAAATATTGAATTAATAATTTATCAAAAATTTCATGATTAAATTAACACAATTGAAAATTTTATAAATGAATTAACAAATCGTCAAAAGTTTAGGATTAAGTTGATAATAAATTTATAACCTTTTTTTTTTATAATTTCCCTGGGAAAAGAGAAAAGGAGACATCAAAAACAGCAATCAACAAAATTTAGATGTGGTGAGAGTTCGTAGGAAACTTACTTCCTCTGTGCATAAGACATTATGAGACCATTTTAAAAGAATAACCTTTATAAAGAAGAGTCACCATGACTTTGAGAACGTTCTAGCAAAAACAACCCTGTCTCCAAAACTACTCTGCTCTCTATCCCTGAATGGTTCTCCTTTTCTTGCTAGTATCTTACGTGAAGAAAATGAATGTAAGAAATAGAATTTTGTTGGTTATAGATATGTCGGGTGTCCAAATCACTGAACTGGAGCTTGTTCATCAACATTTTGTTAGGCATTACCAAGATCTTTTGGCACCGCGGATTATACAAGGAAGACCCTCGGTTGGGAACATCAGGGAGGCTATCCAGTTTCCCCTCACCGCTGACCAAGTTAGTTTGCTTGATCAACCCATTTCTGACTTAGAGATATGTGATACTCTTTTCTCACTGGCTAGAGGTAAAGCTCTTGGAACTGATAGTTTCACACTTGAATTCTTTAAGCATAACTAGGAGATGGTGGATCAGTTGGTTATATCGGCAGTGAAGGATTTCTTCATCTCAGGTAGGCTCTTAAAGGAGATCAATAACACCATTTTGGTCCTTATACCAAAAAGCCCGAATGCGACTTTTGTGAATGATTACAGGTCAATTGCCTGTTGTAATACCATCTACAAGTGCATCACTAAAATTATGGCCAATCGAATTGCTGCAGTCCTACAGGATGTCATTGGGCCTTTCTAGAGTGCGTTTGTCAAAGGCCGGTGGATCAGTGATAATATCCTTCTAGCTCAGGAATTCTTTTCTGGTTTTCACATCCAGCCATACTGTTGACACCTAAACTTTTGGGGTTGATTTTAAATATTAAAAAAAAAAAAAAAACACACACACACACACATGGCATATAGTTTAGAAACATTTTATTTTCATTTTGTTTTATTTTATTTTAGGCTGCCGATAAAGGTAAGATTTTTCACATGTTCCATTTAGATTTTTCATATTTTTAAGTAATATACATTAGGGGTGTATTTTGTGCAAAAATGGAATTTTTTTGGATAGAATATGCGAGAAATACAAAAGGAAATATTGCACGGAGTATATATGCTTCAACGACATATTTAGGGGTATCGTGCGCAAGCAAAAAAGAAAAAAATATATGTCGTGAGGATACATTTTTTGGACCGATAAAATACACCGAGCGCAAAGTAAGAGAGGGGGCACACACATTGGATATATGGCCGAAGGAGGCTTCTTCTCGGATTTTCTAGGGTTTTTCTTTGGATCATTCGGCAAAATAGGCTTCACACACAAAATACAAAGGAAAAAGCTTTGGAGGAAAGGTTGGTTTTGCTGAAAAGGTTATGCAGAAAAGTGAAAGAGCAGAGAAGAGTCAACAGAGAGAGGGAGGTGGGAAGCGACGTGCAGCAGAAGAAGAAAAAAAAAGGAAAAAAAAAAACAAAATAGAGAAAGAAGAAGACAGGCGCTCCCTACTGTCCGATCCCCTCACCGGCGCACCAGCAGCTAGGCCACCGTTGTGCCGGTCACCTTGTCGCATCACCGCGCCCGCACTGCACCGCCGCTCCATTTCCGCCACGTCCCGCCTCGCTGTCGCTGTTCACGTGGCCTCTGCCGGAGTCTCTACTCCTCCTCCGACGGCACCACCACCGCTTCAGTGCTTCCTTGAGCACAGCCCTGCAGCAGCTCATCCGAGCTGATCGCGCTCGAGCCGACCACCTGAGTCTCCCTCGCCGCGACACCAGTAGACACCAGCTCAGTCGTCCGCGACCTCCCCTGCCGACGCCACTCCTGCCCTGCTCTGCCACTTGCCCGCGATTGCCCAGCAGATCTCGCCTTCGCTCGCCGTCCGTGAAGCCTGACGCCGACGGATCTGAAACCCTCACAGCAGTCGCGATGCCCTGCCATTGTCTCCGAACGCTGCTGCTCCGCACCCCCGAAGTCGCGAGGCTGCCTGCACTCGCGCGCCTCCAGCTCGGCTCCGCGCCTCCTCTGTCGCTGCCCGATCTGCAGGTCCGAACTGCTGTCCCCTCTGTTAGCAGCCCGCGGCGCTAGCACCACTGTCGACTCGCCGCACCTCAGCCTCGCCGCGACGCCGCTCCGGTTGACTCTCCGAGCAAACCAGTCACAGCAGCTCACTCCCTGCTGCCATGCCCGTGTCGCTCCGACCAGTGACCCGACGCCCGCGGCGCACCACTCGTGACCTGTTGCTACCGTCGGTCCACCTGCTGCCACCGATCCTCGCCGGAGTTCCGACACCGGCGACCCATCACCTCCAGTGACTAGCCTCCCTTGTGACTTGCCACGAGCACAAGGCCCGGAAGGAAAAAGAAAAGAAAAAACAAAAGGAAAATCACATTAGGTAGTTTTCTATTTATTTTATTTTACTTGTTCTTTTTAGTATAATTATTCCTTAATGTAAAATTGAGATTGCCCGACATGAAATTGCTTCTGAAATTTGAGATTGACAGTCCGATTTTCGCTCCCGAAATTCGACTCGCAATCTCAATCGCTTGAAAAATCACCAATCCGATCTCTCGCCTGAGATTCGATTCGCGATTTATTTAAAAAATGACCAACCCGATCTCATGCGCGAGATATGCTTCGCCAATTTGTGGATATCAATTTTATTTCATTTGATTTGCCATCATGTTGGTTGAATCAATTTTATTTTGTTAAATAAAAAAAAATGCATTCATTTAGGATGTTAATTTTTGTTCAATTTAAGTTGCATGTTTAATTATTTGTCAATGTTAATTTCGAAATTAATGAAAATGGAAAAGCACAAAAAAAGTCATTATGCATATGTAATATAAAATTAGGGCATCTTTTGCACGTCATTGCATATTAGGATAAAATTACATTTAGTTTAATTTTAAATAATATTTTTCTTAATTTATTATAGGTTTATGTATTTTATTAAATAGATTACATTTTAGGATTATTTAGGTTAAGATAATATTTTAGTTTAAATTAGGATTTGGCTCAACCTAATTCCTAATATAAATTAAATAGGATCTTAATCTAATTAGTTAATTTTCATATTTGACCAAATTTCGAATTTCATGAAAAATACAAAAAAGTGCCATAGGTTGAATTAGTTTTATTTTCTATGATAGACTACATTCTTTTAGGAAAAAGAAAGAAAAAAAAGAAAAAAAGAAAAATGTCACATGCATGTCATTAGGATTAGATTCATTGAAATGCATCTCATGTGATAGTTGTTACTAGGTCCATCCAATTAGAAATTACATGTCATTAGAGTTAGGTCGCTTAGTTAATATTGCATCGCATATTGCATAATTTTCATTAAACAAGTGAAAAAAAAAAATTGCGTGTTAATTAGAAACCATATCTAGGTTGTTGATGTGGATTTTAATTTAATATTACAGATGCTTTCGTTGCTTGGAGGTAAATTTTTGCAATTTATTTATTGTTTATCTGGGTGTTACATTGGTGGTTTGTACACGCGTATGATAACCTCACATGTTAAGGAAATAGATTTAAAATCAATCCAAACTGCTTGTCAAACATTTTTCAAAATAAAAAGAAAGGTACCGAAAGGGCGTTAGAGAAATCTAGCGTAACCAAGTTCCCGTACCTAAATCTCTGGTTTGTAGGAGTAAAGTGAATCTCCTTTTACTTTACTTGGATTTCTAATCGACCCACCAAAAATAGATTAGTGGCGACTCGTAGTTAAAAATCAATTGCATGTTAAGAACTTGAACCTAAAGTTGCGAATTGGTATGGGTTTGGGAGAGCCCGAGTTAAGTCTAAGCTTAATAATCCATTAGCCAAACCCTAGGTGGTTCACACCCGAAAATTTGGTCGCGACAGCTTGGCGATTCCGCTGGAGACTTGAGTTGAAACTCTTAGTGGACTTAAGCCAATTTTCTTTTTGAAAAAATATTTTTGTTTAGCAACGAGGATCCCAAGTACGTCCCTAACATTTAGGTGTTAAATGTTCTTGCAAATTGAAGGTATAAGGGGAGTAGTAATTGCTAACCTTTGTAGGTTGGAGTTGGGGGTGAATGTTTTGAATTCAAATTATTGAAGTGTTGTTTGATATAAACTGTTGTGCATGCCTTGCATTTGCACTACACTATTGCACACACAATCTGCTGCCGGACCTGGGCTGCATAGGATCATTTAGGATGGTGTTGAGATGGATACCACTCCGACCGCATGCTCGCAGTACGAGTCGCCCATCTCAATCCCGAAATTTCTTTCATGGTGTCAAGAGTACCCACCTTGGTCCGCATGCTCGCGACCCGGGTCGGCTCTTTGACCAAGCCGAAGTCATGAGGACCCAACATAGTCCACACACCCGTGGCTAGTCCGATCATCCTTGTGGCTTTACCTTACTAAGCCTTATAGATTATAAATCGAACCACTTATCATGCGCATGTCTATGTGATTGCCATTGATCTTTCTTGGTGAAGTACGTCTTCTATCCTTATATCATGCAATTTATTTTTTTATACTCTTGGTCCGTCCATGTTTCCATTCCAATAATGTAATTCATTTGATTTTATTCAATGAAATTACAATTTTATTTTCAATTTTGAGGACATGATGGAATATACCAAACCAGTCCAATGATGATATCCAACCATGAAAGAAACTATCATTTACGGAGAAATCTTGAGGGCTGGACTTTTTCATGCTTCCTCCCAAAAAAAATTTCGAAAACAAAAGTATTTCACTGCTAAAAAAAACAAAAAACAAAAAAACATTTTCCCAAAGCCTGTAGCAGATTAAACATGTTTGTTTGTCTGACTCATTTGCTTCTTGTCTCAGAGCATGATTCTATAACTTGTTATGACAAGGGACATTTGAGAATGGCGTATCAAGTTTCAATGATCATAAACTTGACTTGTGTTCAACAGGTTTAGAGCACACTTGTAATGAAAAAGATTCGGGGCAAGTAAAAGAGAACCATCGTTCCCTGGTGGAAGAGTTGACAAATTGGAGGCATGATAGGTTTTGATAGTGACCCGACTAGGATAAAGTCTCGACTCGAGCCAAAATGGATATGCAATTTGAATTTACTTTGATGTTGCATAGTATCATACTGATGCACGTTCTCTTGTGCAGGGGCAAAAGTGGATTTTCAATCTTGAATGATAGGGACAATCCAAAGACATCAACTGCTGAGGCAATTCCCATTGTAGAAGAATCCTTGAATGAATGCTTAAAACCATTTTGCAGTATAGAAAACTGTTTGAAGTTGACATGCTTAAAGCTGTTGAGTTCTTTTTTAAAAAAGGATTTTGCATAATGACTCTTACATGTTTTATCCACCAATTCCACTAAAGAACATGAAGATGAACTAATTTAATAAATTATGTGCAATTGATTGAGCATACTATATGAGACAGAGTCGGGATGATGAAAGGCAAACCTATCCTATATACAGTCCCATATTCATACACTTGTGAGATGAGTGTAGGAAGGTTCAAATCCATAAGGTAAAGAGTTCTCTCGCAAGAGGTACGTCAATTGAAATGATGAGAGGCAATTCATTTTTCTATCCCAAACATCAATTGCTTAACCTTTTTGAGCCCATACACTTATGGATATTCTTTTCAAATCACCCCTGTCAAGAATCACCCCACATCGAGGCAACTAAGAGATCAAATGGCATCATGAGGTGAGGAAAATAGATTGAAATTTTCTTGCTCTCACTTGCATCAATCTTCTAGTCATGCTATTACATTGAATTTATGTGTTAATTTAAGTACCCTAAGATGACGAAGAGCATTTCTTTCTCTATCCTATACACTTATATCCTTTGCATAGTCCACTTGAGCCTGCAATTTCATTTCTTTAAATCCGGTTGGTGATTATCTCCCACACTAGGGCAAGGCAAAAGGCAATGAAGACTCTTGAAAAGTTCGGGTGTCATTCAAAGTGTAATTGCTTGACGCATGCATTATGCGTAATATTTGAATTTAAAATAGAACTAAGGGGCATGAAAAAGCAGTGTGCCTAGTAAAAGTAAGGCCAATGCCCATGAAAAGAAATGACAAAAAAATGAACAAAAACGAAGGGCATGAAAAAGCGATGTACCTGGTAAAAGCAAGGCTAATGCCCATTGATGAAAAAAGAAAGTCAATATAGGTGATTGTCAATTGCAAGAATTAAATCTCGATGGAGTAATACTCAAATAATTCAAATGCTGAGTTTTTACAATCAATGGGGCACTTCATGAAGACAATCCCCGATGGTAAAAGAACTGGTGGCAATGTCAAGATGATCATCAACTCTCACATTTTACATACATTTTGAGCCTAATGATCCTTTCATTTCTCAACCCATGAACCCAACCTACGTTACATCCCTTACAAAGTCTCTTCAGATTAGAGCGTTTGAATTAACGTAAGAGTTCATATGTTTATAAGCATCGCTTAAAGAAGGGTGAGCAAGATTATTTCTTTTTCATTTTGCAGGGTTCTTGACTTGTAAACCCGGAGATGATTACAAGATTATTCATTCAATAGCCTTGACTCAAAGAGTCCCTTTGTTAAGCCGTTGATCAAGCCCACATTATGGTCCTTGTTAAAGACCTCTCAGATTGGTAAGATCGTACCGCTTGCGAGAATACTTAGACCCATAATGAAATGAGTGATTCGCATAAAATAGACATTCTAAATGAGAGTGAGTGAAAGTCATTTCTAACCGAAAGTCTCTCATTTAGTATTTTTAAGAAATCCATGTCATGAGTGAAAATTGTGTTGAACGATAATTCTCTACAGTGGAAATTTGGGTGATGCAAAGGTCATTATGCATGAACCTTGATTGAATTGATAAAAGTTTCAGTAGATTTTGAAGTATGCATTCTAGAATAGCCTTAATTGCTTATTTCTTTGGTGAATGCATTTTTGCTCTAATCATGTCTGACAGATAATGTTCTCTCCAAAGACCTAAGAGCTTCTGATAGTCAGGTTCCTTTCAAAATGTCTCATGATATTAGGAGATGAGAAACCATCATGAACATTTAAGGTGCATCCTTGATGTTCCAAAATTTATTTTTACCAAGAGGGGAGAGGCCTCCACAGGATAAATAATTCCAAATGACATATCCCAAAGAATCAGAGATATCATCAGGTAAGTATATCTCTATCCATTCTCGACACTTGACTCGGTCAAGCTGTCCTTTTAAATTGACCCGGCATGCTTTCGTAGCCCAGAATCCCCCTCTTTATTAATCCGGCGTGCTTTTGTAGCCCGGTGTCCTTTTAAATTGATCCGGCGTACTTTCGTAGCCTAGAGTCCCTTTATATTGACCTAGCGTGCTTTCATAGCCCAAAGTCCCTCTTTATTGACCCGGCGTGCTTTCGTAGTCCGGTGTCCTTTATATTGACCTGGCGTGCTTTCGTAGCCCAGAGTCCCTTTTATCGACTCCGCGTGCTTTTGTAGCCCGATGTCCCTTATGACCTGGCTAGCTTTCGTAGCCCAGAGTCCCTTATATTGAACCGGCGTGCTTTCGTAGCTCGGAGTTCCTGACTTGGTGTGCTTTTGTAGCATAGAATCCCTATTTATCGACTCGGCGTGCTTTTGTAGCCCGATGTCCATTTATATCGACCTGGCGTGCTTTTGTAGCCCAGAGTCCTTTACATCGACACTCAATGGAGTTGTCCCCCAAAGATTTTTCTTTAGATTCAGTCTGATTAAGGCAACCGAAGAACAGTTCGAGTCTTGGTCAGATGGTCTGTGTTGCAACGCTGGGCAACCGAAGAATGGTTCGGGTCCTAGCCAAGCCAAATCTACGTTTAGGTGACCGTAGAATAGTACAGGTCATAAACAACATTTATTTCCTCATTCAGGCGACCGTTGAATGGTACGGGTCTTGAAAAATGAATCCCCGTTTAAGCGACGTAGAATGGTACGGGCCATAGACACAACCAAACACTGTCATACTAGGCGACCGTAGAATGGTACGAGTCCTGGGAAAGCAGTCTCTTGGCAAAACCATGTTACTATTTTGGGCGACCGTAGAATAGTACGGGTCCTAGACATGTAACACCAACCATCTCGAATTACTCTATCCTCCTTAAAGGTAAGTCATTCTAGGTAAGTTCATTTATCATTAACATTTCCATGCATCATATAAATTGCATTAAAAAATGGAATTCATTTTTCCAAACAAAAATATCTTTTATTGCATGTGCATGATCAAAATTTAGGTCTCAATTTATCTTTCAAGGCAACCTCTGCGAGCTCACCTTCAAAGAGGGAGAGGGGCAGCTGTTGATACCTAAATTTTTGGGGTTGATTTTAAATATTAAAAAAAAAAAACACACACACACACACATGGCATATAGTTTAGAAACATTTTATTTTCATTTTGTTTTATTTTATTTTAGGCCGCCGATAAAGGGAAGATTTTTCACATGTTCCATTTAGATTTTTCATATTTTTAAGTAATATATATTAGGGGTGTATTTTGTGCAAAAGGGAATTTTTCTAGATAGAATATGCAATAAATACAAAAGGGAATATTGCACGAAATATGTATGCTATAACGACATATTTATGGGTATCATGCGCAAGCAAAAAGAAAAAAATATATGTCGTGAGGATACATTTTTTGGACCTATAAAATACACCGAGCGCAAAGTAAGAGAGGGGGGCACACACATTGGATATACGGCCGAAGGAGGCTTCTTCTCGGATTTTCTAGGGTTTTTCTTTGGATCATTTGGCAAAATAGGCTTCCTTTCGTTCTTTGAAAAAAACACACAAAATACAAAGGAAAAAACTTTGGAGGAAAGGCTGGTTTTGCTGAAAAGGTTCTGCAGAAAAGTGATAGAGCATAGAAGAGGGGGAGGTGGGAAGCGACGTGCAGAGAAAGAAGAAGATCGGCGCTCCCTGCTGCCCGATCCCCTCACCGGCGCACCAGCAGCTAGGCCACCATTGCGCCGACCACCTTGCCGCATCACCGCGCCCGCACTGCACCGCCGCTCCATTTCCGCCACGTCCCGCCTCGCTGTCGCTGTTCACGTGGCCTCTGCCGGAGTCTTTACTCCTCCTCCGACTCGGCACCACCACCGCTTCGGTGCTTCCTCGAGCACAGTCCTGCAGCAGCAGCAGCTCATCCGAGCTAATCGCGCTCGAGCCGACCACTGAGTCTCCCTCGCCGCGACACCAGTAGCCACCAGCCCAGTCGTCCGCGACCTCCCCTGCTGACACCGCTCTTGCCCAGCAGATCTCGCCTTCGTTTGCCGTCCGTGAAGCCCGACGCCGACGGATCTGAGACCCTCACAGCAGCCGCGACACCCTGCCACTGTCTCCGAACGCTGCTGCTCCGCACCCCCGAAGTCGCGAGGCTGCCTGCACTCGCGCGCCTCCAACTCTGCTCCGCGCCTCCTCCTCTGTCGCTGCCCGATCTGCAGGTCCGAACTGCTGTCCCCTCTGTTAGCAGCCCGCGGCGCTAGCACCACTGTCGACTCGCCGCACCTCAGCCTCGCCGCGACGCCGCTCCGGTTGACTCTCCGAGCAAACCAGTCACAACAGCTCACTCCCTGCTGCCCTGCCCGTGTCGCTCCGACCAGTGACCCGACGCCCGCGGCGCACCACTCGCGACTTGTTGCTACCATCGGTCCACCTGTTGCCACCGATCCTCGCCGGAGTTCCGACGACGGCGACCCATCACCTCCAGTGACCAGCCTCCCTTGTGACCTGCCACAAGCACAAGGCCGGGAAGGAAAAAGGAAAGAAAAAACAAAAGAAAAATCACATTAGGTAGTTTTCTATTTATTTTATTTTATTTTACTTGTTCTTTTTAGTATAATTATTCCTTAACGTAAGATTGAGATTGCCCGACATGAAATTACTTCTGAAATTTGAGATTGATAGTCCGATTTTCACACCCGAAATCCGACTCGCAATCTCAATCGCTTAAAAAATCACCAATCTGATCTCCCACCCGAGATTCGATTGGTGATTTATTTAAAAGTTAACCAATCCGATCTCATACGCGAGATATGGTTCGTCAATTTTTGGATATCGATCTTGTCTCATTTGATTTGCCATCATGTTGGTTGAATCAATTTTATTTTGTTAAATAAAAAATCCAAAAAAAATGCATTCATTTAGGACGTTAGTTTTTGTTTAATTTAAGTCGCATGTTTAATTATTTGTCAATATTAATTTCGAAATTAATAAAAAAGGAAAAACACAAAAAAAAAAAGTCATTATGCATATGTCATGTAAAATTAGGGCATCTTTTGCACGTCATTGCATATTATGGTAAAATTATATTTAATTTAATTTTAAATAATATTTTTCTTAATTTATTATAGGTTTAGGTATTTTATTAAATAGATTGCATTTTAGGATTATTTAGGTTAAGATAATATTTTAGTTTAAATTAGGATTTGGCTCAACCTAATTCCTAATATAAATTAAATAGGATCTTAATCTAATTAGTTAATTTTCATATTTGACCAAATTTCGAATTTCATGAAAAATACAAAAAAGTACCATAGGTTGAATTAGTTTTATTTTCTATGATAGGCTGCATTCTTTTAGGAAAAAGAAAGAAAAAAAAGAAAAAAAGAAAAATGTCACATGCACGTCATTAGGATTAGATTCATTGAAATGCAGCTCATGTGGTAGTTGTTACTAGGTCCATCCAATTAGAAATTACATGTCATTAGAGTTAGGTCACTTAGTTAATATTGCACCGCATATTGCATAATTTTCATTAAATAAGTGGAAACAAAAAAAAAATTGCGTGTTAATTAGAAACCATATTTAGGGTTGTTGATGTGGATTTTAATTTAACATTGCAGATGCTTTCGTTGCTTGGAGGTAAGTTTTTGCAATTTATTTATTGTTTATCTGGGTGTTAAATTGGTGATTTGTGCACGTGCATGATAACCTCACATGTTAGGGAAATAGATTTAAAATTAATCCAAACTGCTTGTCAAATATTTTTCAAAATAAGAAGAAAGGTACCGAAAGGACGTTAGAGAAATCTAGCGTAACCAAGTCCCCGTACCCAAATCTCTGGTTCGTAGGAGTAAATTGAATCTCTCATTACTTTACTTGGGTTTCTAATCGACCCACCAAAAATATATTAGTGGCGACTCCTAGTTAAAAATCAATTGCGTGTTAAGAACTTGAACCTAAAGTCGCGAATTGGTATGGGTTTGGGAGAGCCCGAGTTAAGTCTAAGTTTAACAATCCATTAGCCAAACCCTAAGTGGTTCACACCCGAAAATTTGATCACAACACATACTCACCTAAATGCGCAATTAAGGTGGACTTTGGGAAAGCCTACGACACGGTTGACTGGGACTTGAAATTGTCCTTCAGGCATTCAGATACCTCAGGCGCTTGACCAGGCTTATCATGACTGTGTGAGAACCCCTAAATTTTCCATTGCCTTAAATGGGGAGTTACATGGATTCTTTGCCAATGGCCGTGAACTTCGTTAGGGAGACCTCCTATCTCCTTACCTGTTTACGTTGGTCATGGAGGTACTATTTGGTATTTTCACTACTCGCTTTTCGATGCCGGAGTTCAAATATTTTTGGAGATGCAAAACGTCTAGCCTCTTACACCTTTTCTTTGTGGATGACGTATTCTTGTTCTGTGAAGCCGATTTGTCTTTGGTGAAGCTCTTCAAGGAAGGCCTCCAAACGTTTTCAGATTGGTCTAGCTTGGTTCCAAACACAAACAAAAGTGAAGTCTACCTTGCAAGAGGTTCACCTTCTTTAAAGAACCAAATCCTCCTTACCCTTGGTTTTCCAGAAGGAAGTCTACCGGCTCGCTATCTCGAGGTTCCCATCATCACTTTCAGGATCAGTAAGGCAAATTGCTGTGTGTTAGTCAACTGCATCACAGCGAGGATACAATCTTGGACCCATCGCTTTTTATCCTTCCCCGGTCAGCTACAATTGATTAGGTTAGTCCTTCATACCATCCAAGCATACTAGGCTAGTGTATTTATTTTACCTATAGCTGTCTTGGATCAAATTGAACGAATTCTTAGACAATTTCTTTGGAAATGCTCGGAGTTGGGAAGAGGAGGTGCAAAGGTTTCCTGGGAGGATGTGTGTTGCCTAAAAGAAGAAGGGGGCCTTGTCATCCGAAGACTTCGAGAGTATAACAAGGCCGCCATGTTAAAAACATATTTGGATCATATTTGCTGATAAAGAATCTTTATAGTGCAAATGGATTCACTCAACTTTCTTAAAAAGATCGAATTTCTGGGTGGCTAGAAAGCCGACCCATTGTTAGTGAGCTTGGAAGAAGATCCTCCAACTCAGGATTGAGTTTCGAAGTTCCTTCTTTTGGAGAATTGCGGATGGTTGCTCAGTATCCCTCTGGTTTGATAACTGGCACCCCATGGGTCCTTTGAACTTGTATTTTCCGGACTCAGCCATATATGCATTTGGCCTGTCTAGGCAAGCGACAGTGGTGGACCTATTCACCGACCATGGAGCTATGATCAAGTTGGTCTTGGACTCTTGGGCGGAACCCCTTCCTACCCTTTCCCACCTCTCTGATCGTTTCGGTTGGAAGGGAAACACCTCCCATGTCTTCACGGTGGCCTCAGCTTGGGATTTGACTAGGAGGAGGAAGACTCGGGTCTCTTGGCACAAGTTCATATGAAACAACTCGATCACTCCAAGGTACCAATTTAACCTATGGCTTATTGCCAAACGAAGGCTCTCTACCCAAACTTTTTTATTATCTTATGGTAAGATATATAATGCCTTGTGTCCCTTCTGCAATAAGGTGCCAAATTCTATAGACCACCTTTTTTTCGAATGCCGCATTTCCGATGGCATTGCTTTCTTTTGGGCCTCCAAATGCAATCTTCCGTGGCAGAACAGGTCGTGAGTTAAGAACCTCAATTGGGCTGCCTCCTTCCTTGCAGGCAAAGACTTTTACAAGTGCATTGCTCGTTTCTCTTTTGGTGCTCTTTGTTATTTCATTTGGAAACACATGAACGGCATCCTCTTTAGAGAGCAGAGCTTATCTATTCCAGCGTGAAGAATCAACTCATCAAGGTCGTCAGAGATAAGGCCACCACCTTCAGGAGCGTGGACAATAATTTCAGAAACCAGAGGTTGCAGTGTAATTAGGGTATGGATCCCATCATTTTCTCAGATGGGGACTCTTCTAATTCTGCAGGGCCCTAGTGGTGCTTGCTGTCTGGATACTCTTCCTCTACGCGGCTACTTCCTTGATGATTCTTTACTTTTGTCGTTAGCGGATGCGAGCGTAGATTGTGGTTCATCTGGTCTTCAGTGGCCTCCTGCTACTTCCTTTTCTTTTGCTAATGTTTTGGTTGTTTCTGCTTCTTTAGGCCCACTCTTGCAATCATCTTTTGCATTCGGTGCCCTTCCACTCATTTTGACTTATTATCTTGTTGAGTGCAAGTTTTGTGACGCCGGATCTTTTGTAATTATTGGTTAAAGCTCCATATATTCTTACTCTTTACCAAAAAAAGAAAAAAAAAAAAAAAGAAAAGAAACACATGCTGCAAGGCTACAGTTTTGTAATGTGATCACCCCTTGGGGTTCATCAAGATATGGTAGACCGCTGCAGTTGAGTCCTAGCGTGGCAGCGGGCACAAACGTTCAACAAAGTTTATCGCTTTTTGTAGCCCTAAGGTCGTGGTCGTACAATGATGATGGTGATGATGACGACGACGACGATTTATAGATTTAAGGCTCGTTTGTTTAAATGTGTTTTTGTTCCTTGGAACACAATTTTTTTTCTTTTGTTCCGAGGAATAAAAAAGGAACAGAAATGCGTTTGTTTACATTTTTATTCTCAGAAACAGAAACAAAAAATAGAAAAAAATTATTTTTTATTCCCAGGAACACTTCCGAGAAACACTTTTTTATTCTCTTTTTTTTTTTCTTCTTCTTCTTTCTTTTACCGGTCACTGGCCTTGGCCATGACTAGCACTGGTGATCGGCCAGACGAGGGTTGGCGACCTCGCCGGATTATCGTCAGCCCCTGGAGAGGCCAAACGACGACAAGGCTCATCGGCCCGAGCCTCGCTGTGGTCGTGCGAGGCTCGGGCTCACCTGGGCTGGGCGAGGCCGAGCTCGCCCAACCACTGATGAGGCTGAGCTTACCCAACCACCGGTGAGGCCGAGTCTCGCATGATCACGACGAGGCTCGGCCTCCCTAGTCTGCGCGAGGCCGGGCCTCGCTAGGCTAGGACGAGGCGGAGCCTTGTTGGTGGCCTAGCGAGGCTCTCCTGGCCAGCGGTGATCTCGCCAGGCCACTGGCAAGGCTCGGCCTTGTCGAGGCTAAGCTGGCGTTCAGCGAGCTCGTTGGAACCTCGCTAAACCAAGGTGAGGCCCCGGTGAGACTCGCCAGATGTCGCTCAGCCAGTCCACCGGTGACTATCAAAGAGAAAAAGAAAAAAAAATAAAAAAAGAAAAATATTTAAAATTAAAAGAAATAAAATATTACAAATGTTTTATATTCTTTTTCTATTTCAGAAATATAAATTTTATGTAGTTACTAAATATATTTTTTATTTAAAAATTATTTTTAAAAATAAAAATATAAATTTTTAAAAATAAATTTTGAATAAAAATGTTACTAAACATGTTTTTAAAGAGCCATCCGTTGGTTTCTCTCTTTTTGTGAGCCGCAGTTGTACCTTTTTTCTTGCGCGTTACCCGTTCGGGAAAACCCTTATGGAATGGTAAAGAAAAAAACAGAAAGGAGAGAAAAGCTGACAGACGATGTGACCATCCTGCCATCCCCACTGACTTGACCCCCCGCCCCTCCGAATCGTGTGGAATCCAGTTAAAAAATGATGGCGAATCCCTGACAGACGGGGCGTGAAATTTCAAACGTTGGAATTTATGGTGGACGCCCGTTTCCAAAGCGTGGGGGAATTCCTTGTATTGAACAAATTCCATGCCTTAGCCACTCGATATAAAGCTTTTTGGATGGCTGGCACGTCTCTTCTCCTTCGGGAAAAAAAAAACTCGTTCTCCGTTCACGACCAAGCCAGCAAACGGCAGGACGACAGCTATGTTGGAACGCGACAAACCCGATCCGCCATCGCCATTACGAAAGTCCAAACACCCCTGATTAAGGGGCAAGAAGAAGAAGGTGAGGAGGAAGGTCCCATGTCCGGATGCAAAAGAGAAACTTGGTTTTAACTCTTCACGTGTTCTAAATCGACGCCGCAAGAGAGAAGAAAAGCGGACTCCAGCAGCACTTTCTCCAAGAGATCTTTTACCTCTTGGTCTCTTTTAAAGAATAGTTTTCCTTATGGAAATGAGACGTCCATGTCGTGCGTGTCCAATGGAGTTCGTCCTTCGATCGCTTTCCGCCCAACCCGACTTCTCCACAAGTCGCTTCGTTTTTGCTGCCGCCCCCATCGCTGACCTACTTCGGTTTTCTCGGTCACGCAAGCCTTGATTCGATTCGCTCGTATACTGATCATGTGTTCTGTAGACTTAGACTTACCATTTCGGTACGTCAAAATGGCTCTTGCGTAAGCACGTGGAAGAGTAAAACTTTTCTTCTTGTGATCAAAGCTAAGATTGTATCGATTAATGGATTACTCGGTTCGGCTTTGCACAAACTGATGAGACCACCCCTCCCATAAGATGAATCAATTTATAAGATGTTACGTGCAACAAACTCCCCTTTATTGGTTTCTAGCCAAAGAAAAAAATCTTTTCCTTTATTTGAAGGTATAATGATGATTTCTTCCTTCTTTTTCGGGAAAACCTTTCGAAATGAGAGAGGCAGGCCACATGCCACGTAGTTAACAAAAGAGGTAGCCCAATCAAGATGACTAAAAGTAGTAAAAGAAGGCATATCAAGACACTTCCAACATTTTAACAAGAATGTCTTTCAAAAAGTTACTCATTCTCTTCGCCAACAGTTGTAATTTTGAATTACAATCACTAGGTCTGGACCGAGTGTTTTATTTCAGATTCTTAAATATGGGTTAGAGATATTATAGGAAATATTCATATTTTCATTGATTGTATATGTCGTTGATTGCTGATGATTGATATTGTCAATCACGATACTATAGTTTGAATATCTCGTTACTTAGATAGTCATCTTATGCTGTTTATAAGTTCCTCTTATCCTGTGACATCCAAAAATTTCGTTCAAGTAATTATGTGACAATACATGTAGATGATACTTTAGTTATAAGCTAAGTATTATTAACCTTAGTATATCGACAATACGTAGAAGCTTTAATAGAATCATAAATTTTGCGGGACACAATAGATAATTTTTCCGTAAACGCAATCGTCCCAGGTCCGTCATGTCAAGTTGAATTGATAAACATTGATGTGTGCATTAGTAACAGCACATTAATTAATGGACAGCTTAGTTGATAACAGGTAATATTACTTGTTTGAAATCTAATGAATTAGTGCTAATGATTTATTATTTTCACTAATGGCATCGAGGATAGATAGCCTATATTTATTTTCCTAATAATAGTAATAATCCACTTTTCTCTTATATTAAGCCACTCACACACTTGTCCTTATATCATGTCTTGCATGACCATTTGTTGCAACCAAGATGAGGTTTTATTATATTTTGACACCTGAGATTAAGTGGAGACTTATTCTAAGTGAGTCACTCCTTCTTGCATTTCCTTTGCCCATGTACAAAAGCTTTGCCTTGCATTTGTGCCACATCATCACCATGCATGGCTCTACTAGCACTTGAAGACCCATTTTGGTAAAATTTTTAATAAAAAATGTTTTACTTTGGCAACATAACTCTTTCGGCATTTCCAAAACTTTGAATAACACTTGCATTTTGTTATTCTCACTTTCAATCCTAAAATTAGTGGGCTAAACTCTTCTATCCAAGGGCTAGAAAGTGGTGATGGTAATTGGGTGGTTTACGCTTGTTTGTGATAAGTGCAATTTCTAGGTATTAAGCTAGTTTAAATCTATTAAGCTAGTTTAAATCTACTTAGTATTTTCTATCTTGGTGGGTTGGTTGTGATATAGCTAGTATAAGCACTTAGAGGGGGGTGAATAGGTGTAAAAATAATTTCTTGAGATATGAAAGCAATACTAGACAAACAACAAAATGGAAGCTCTCCTTTAGTTAACAAATCAAACTATGATCAAAGTAAAGCAGAGAGTAGGGAAGAGAAAATTGAACATAAGGTTTATAGTGGTTCAGCTTAATCCAAGCCTACGTCCACTCTTCTGCACTGACAGCCCACCGGCTGGATTTCACTATGAACAAAAGAGATGTTACAGCACTGCTTTCCCTTGATTTTACAGTGTAGATATTCTACCACACTTCCTCAAGGTATCTCAAAATATAGACTCTCTTTTGCGTACAAGATTTCGCTCAGTAAATGAATTGACTAAGAATCAAAGAGCTTCAGACTTTGGAATTCTTCTATCGTGCACACTCGAACAACTGAAACATCTTCCTTTTATACTCTTTTGTGCCATCATACCCGTTGGCACTTGCCAAAGGAATTCGTCCAATCCTCCCGTTGGACAGAATTAATTAGGAAGATTATTCGAGCTATTAAAGGAACATGTCGATAGCCCATCAATCCTGCTCGCCCTTACAATCAGGATCTTGGTTTCCATAAGTAGAACCTTCCAAGAATACTTCGCCAATCATCGGATCTTTAATAATTTTTTATTTGAATAAATGAATCCGTTATGTCATATCCAGCCAAGAGATTTTCTCCAGTCGATAAGGCCAAATCTTTCATGAAGTAGTTCTGGATAGCCTTTCTTCAACGGATTAGAAACTGTCAATGAGAACAGACTTTGAGTCTTGAGTCTGGTAGTCCGGAGGTCTTCAGAATTTAATAGTAGAGTCTGCAAAACTTCAGACTAGACTGATAGAAACGTTTTGTCAGCTTCAAAATATTCCATAAAGATTTCTCTAACAATCTCCCCCTTTTTTATGGTAACAAAACTTTCCTGCAGATTTGAATAACTTTGACCTGCAAAACATTACTCAAGCAAATATGGATATCTCATAAAGATTAATAGCTTAATGATAACACTAGAATTTGCAACCACATAAAATAGGTTAGTCTTGCATGAGAGTAAAGCCATCCATAAGATATCAATAGTACTTAATATAAGTAACAGTCAAATCCAAATCCACGTTCAGTCAATCCTTATCCAGACACAGACACACAAGTCAAACATCAAAACAAACTAAAAAATCAACATGTTTAAGTTCAAAGATTTCAAATCTCGCATCTCTCTCCCTTTTTGTCATCATAAAAAAAAAAAGGTTGAGATGGGAATAGAATGGAGTCAAGTTTGCTTGGGAATGTGAACGAGCTGGAAATCTCCCATGGACTGGATGATGCCTTCCAGCTTTTTCAATTCTTTCTTCAGTTGATCCACCTCTTCACCTTTAGCATTGGCTTGAATCTGAAGAGCAAGGGCTTGGATCTGTTCAGATAATGAAACGGAAGAAGCTTGTCCTGCATTCTTCAAGTTCTGAACTTAGCACTCAAAGCATATATCTGACCCCACATTTCAAAAAGAACATCAATGATTCTGCGAAAATCTGCTATGTTATCAGTCTACGTACTGGCTTCGGCACGATCTGATGGAGTAAAGGCAAACGATGGTATATCAGCATAATCACGCAGATTTGGTGATGAAGCATCATGTTCCTCCTCAGGAAATTAAGAGGCATGGATGTCTTCTGGATCTGCTGGAAAGTGGCTGACTCCTTCACTGGTAACAGGATATGAGGACATTCCTCTGTTCTCACCATCTCCCCCTATTTCCATGGCTTCAGGTGGAGAAGAGTTTTCCTCATGCTCTCCTTCCTCTTGATTTTCTCTTTCTTCTTCTTCTTCAAACCTTTCTTCCTCTACTTCTTTTTCTTCAGCTTCTTTCTCCTTTTCTTCCTTCTCTTCTGCTTCTTGCTCCTCTACTTCTGTTTCTTCTTCTTCTTTCTCCTACCCTTCTCTCTCCTCTGCTTCTTTCTCCTGTCGTTCCATTGATTTTGGAACAGAACGACTCAGCTTCTTCAATGCTATAGCAGAGATTGTGAGGTCATCCTCATCATCTTCATCAGTAATTAGAGCTTTTCTCTTTTTGGATGGAGTAACCATGAGTTCCTTCCCTTTTCTTTTCACTGCTGAAGAGACTTGATGAGATTTAAAAGGGTTTTCTCCTTAAATTTCTCCAATGCCTTGTCGAGCTCTTTCAGACGCATTTTGGACACCATTTTTAGTCCTACCACCATTTTGTCACATGGTCGAACACAGAGAATTTGTGGAGGCTGAATATTCAAATGTCTGAATATCTTTGACACAAGACCTGGATAAGGAAGTTGGCCCTTGTCCTTCACCACTGCTCTATACATGTGGAACCGTATGGTGTGAGGAAGAGAAAAATTTTTCCCAGCATTGATAGCGTACATTAGCTTTGCCTCTGAGTTAGAAACATCAGTCTTGGAAGTTGATTTCGGTCTGAGGCAACTGATCACAATCTTTTGAAGCAGAATGTTGAACGCACGCTTCCTTGAGTAGGAAATCCTTCCCTCTGTCCCTCTGTCTTTAACAAGTTCCAATGTGGCACGAGCTATAGAGACACTCATGGGTTGATATCTCTCTCTCTCAACCCCAATCACATCCGCCAGCATATCCACATCCACCACAAAGTCCTGATCTCGGACACTGAAAGAGATTCTATTCGCATCCATGAAACAAATATTTGAATAGAAATATGCAGTTAATTGAGCATAGGCTTCTGTAGTGTTAGAACAAAACTGTTCAAGTTGAAGAAAATTGAACTTTTCCCTCAAATTGACATTCACAGCATCAAGGAAATTAAAATCTACACTCTTAGGGTTTATCACCCCACGCTTCAACAATTTGGAGTATAGATCCTTCTGTTCCTTCGATCTAAACAACTCTGATCTTTTTTCTCGAATTTTTGCAGCAACACCCATTCTCGGTTGAAATTGGCTGTACAATCTGTCATCATCATTCCCATCTATCGGATTAAATCCCCCAACACGCGGATCACTTGGGATATTTGCAAGGGTTTTTCTGCTGTTGACACCTAATTTATTTTTTTAGAAATTAAAAAATAGAGCATTTGGTTTTTGGAGGGAAATTTTGAATATTCTTTTGAATAATAAAACATTTGATTGTTGAACAAATCTCCTCATTTTGAATTTTAAAAAAACTCAACAACCGTATGATTTTTGGAGCCATTTTCTTGTTGAGTGGTTGAGTAAATATGTGCAAGTATATTGGTGAATCTTCACCTGCAAAAATGAACGGGAGTTTTTTTCTTCTATAAATAGAGAAGCCGAGGCTTCGGTTTAGGGGGGGACGAGTACGAAAAAATTCAGAAAATAAAAAAAATTTCTATCGTTCGGGAGGGGTGTTTTTTCTCTTCGTTGAAAAAAATGAAAAGTGAAAAGTGAAAGGAGGAAAGAGAGAAGAGAAGGGGGAGAAAAGTAAAAAGGTGAAGTGAAAAGGAAGAGAGCAGAGAGAGAAGACATGAGAATGACCGGAAGAGAGAGAAAAGAAAAGAAGAAGAGAAATTGCTCCTGTTCATCTTCCTCGGTGAATCGAAGCGCTTCGCCAGCCACAGCTGCCGGTCTCCAACTGAAAACGCCAGTGCCGATTGTCGCGCCCGCGCCACCGTGCTGCAGACCTGCACGCGACAGCCGAGTTCAACACCGGAGCCCTGACGGATAGCCCTCTCTTCACGACGACCCGAACCCCACGCGTACACGAGCTCCTCCGCCGCAGTCTCTGCTTTGTTACGGGCCCCTCGCCTCATCTGCAACCCGCGAGACCAGCGAAGCCGCGGCTGCCCCTGCTCTATTCTGGGCTCCCCTGTTGTTCGATCTCAGCTGCCGCTGGTCACTGCGCCTCTCTGGAGCTCCGAACCCGTGAGCCCCTTTGCCGGCCACCTCCGCCACCAACGCCAGAGAAGCTGGTCCCGCTTGCCCTTGCTGCTTTGCCCCGACACCTGCAGCGCCTCCGCCGGAGTCCGATCCGCTCAGATCCTCTGCCCAGATCTGCTCGAGCACCAGCGGCACCCCCCTCCAGACGCCGATCAAGCTGCCGGACTCCACACCGTCACGAAGACCCGCCTCTGCAGATCCCATGATGGCCCCGCTTCCGATCAGGACCTGCACCCGGAGTTTCCCGGCCCGCGACGCCTTTGCCGGTGGTCCACACTGACGCCCCCGTTGCCATCTTTCGCCCGGCGCTCGACCTCCGAATTACCGGATCTCGCCGGAGCTCTGCACCTCCGCAACCCCCGATTGCCGGCTCCACGTTCGCTGCCCACGTCTGCAACCGACTGTTGGCTCCTCGATGACCAGCCGCACGAGCTGCCGAGCTTCACTTTTGGAAGCAAAGGGAAAAGAAAAGAAAAAACAAAAGAAAAAGAGAAAAAGCAAATTAGGTAGTTTGTTTTTCTTTATTTTATTTATTTTGTTATTATTTTTCAATTTAGAATATTGAGATGTGCTTTTCTTTTACAAATCTCGTAGGCATTAACTGTAGGTATTTTATCCCAAATTATGATAATTATTAATTTGACCCATAAGACGATCGGGTCATTTTTTTAATTACTTTAATTTTTAGGAATTTTGATAGCATTTCAATTGTTAAATCGTTATAGAGTTAAAATAATTGTTAATTTAATCTGTGACAACGGATTATTTTTTAGGTTATTTCAATTCTTGTCTTTATTCTTTTAAAATAATTACTTGTTTGGAAAGATTAAAAAAATAAAATAAAAATCAAAAAGTACATAAAAATCTAAATATTGCATTAGAGCATTTAGGGTTAGTAAATTAGAATTGCATTTATAGGATTATAAGTTTTAGATTATACTTTTAGATGGGTGATTTTTGCTAGGACTAATTTTAAATAATGTTGGCATGTCTTGATTTTTTTTATATAGCTTTTAAGATAAGATATAGCTTAAGTTAAATTGATTACTAAAATAAATTAGAATATCATTCACTTTAGTTTAGTCTAATTAGTTAATAGGTTAATTCATAATTAATCTCATTTCATATCATCATTATTTAACATAGGTTGCATATATGCATTAAAAAATGAATCATCATTAAAAAAAAAAAATCAGAAAAGAGCATGCATGTAAAAATACCACGTTGTTTATCCCATATCATGTAGCACATACATATTTAAGATTATATAAATTAGATTGCATACATATAGTGATAAGTTTAAGTCATACCATATGAATTGCATCTTGCATGTCATTAAAATAAATCCATGCATATTAAATTTAGATTAAGATTGCATAATAATAAAAATTAGGTGTCATGTCATTTAGAAATCATGTTTAAGGTATGCATTTTTATTAGCATTTTTTATTGAATGTTATTTTATTGATTGTGCACCCGCATGACCATTTGCATGTTAGTAGCTTAAGTTTAAATTAATCAACATTGCCTGCAAAATATTTTTAAAATTAAAATAAAAAGGTACCGAAAGGGCGTTAGACTAATCTAGCGTAACCATGTCCCCGGACCTATTGAATCTCTGGTTCGCAATAGTAAAGTATTCTTCTATACTTTACTTAGGTTTCTAACCAGCCCTAATTGGTTAGTAGCGGCTCCAAATTGAAATTGCATGTTTAAATGAGTTAATTTTTATCAAGTCGCGATTGGTAGGACTTGGGAGGGTCCGTGCTAAGTCTTTGGACTTAGTAATCCATTAACCTAAACTTTAGGATTGCCCTGAAAATTTAGGTCGCGATATCTGCCAACCCCTTAGAGCAATTTCCAAACTTTCCATTTTTCGCAAAAAAATGTACTCATTCCCATGTCCCTTGTCCTTAAGAATCATCGATGTAGTTCAATGGAGTACTAGTGCTTTTTAAAGCACGGTAAAACTTATAAATAAAAGAGGGCTTTTGAACTTTTACAGGATCTGCGTCTTTAATGATTTCTTCCTTTTGTTGATGACCAGCATCCTGTGGACTAGATGGTGGAGAATGACGCCGAGAATGTTGTGGGCTCTATCTGGCGACTTGGTGACTCCTCTTCCTCGGTGAGATCAAAGTGAGTAGGCCCCTCACTCATTCGCCGTGGTCCCCTGCTTGCGATCCTCGAAGACTTTCTTAAAGATGACATCTTTCTCAGTCTTTGAAAGATTCATTGCTTGATTTTCCCAAGAAAGATGACAACTTTTTGAAGATTAAACAAGGGAGGAAGACAGGAATGAAAAATTGATGCTTTTTAGGGTTTTGGAGTTAAGAACCGACTGTATATAGCTTTAGCCGAAACGGGGGAAATGCTAAACGTCGTAAAGGAAGGTTAAAAGATGTCTTTTAAAAAAATAACTGCCTTTTTCAAAAATATATAACTGCCATTTTTTAAAATATTAACTCCATTTTAAAAAGAAAAATTGCACTTTTCACGGAAATTGAAGATAGCATAGATCAATTATAAATAGATAAATGATCGTACCTTTCCGAGATTTAATATAAGAGAAAATGAAATAACTTACAGTCAAGAACTATGATTATCTGAGTCTGAGAGTCTCTAGACTTTAACTTCTTCAAGCTTCAAAATGTTGAGTTTGGAACGGATGATTTCAAATTGATTTTTCTCTAAAGGCTTCGTAAATATATCCGCCAGTTGGTTCTTTGAGTCAACAAACTGAATCAAAACTTCTCCATTTTGAACATGATCTCTAATGAAGTGATGTCGAATTTCTATATGCTTTGCTCTTGAGTGAAGAATTGGATTTTTGGTAAGATTGATTGCATTGATGTTGTCACAGTTAATCTCCGTGCATGAATATTCAATTCCAAAGTCTCTTAGCTGTTGTTTTATCCACATAATTTGTGAACAACAACTTCCGAGAGCTACATACTCGTCCGCTTGTAGAAAGAGCTACTGTATTTTGCTTCCTTGAAAACCAAGACACTGTCCTGCTTCCAAGCAACTGACAGGTTCCCGATGTGCTCTTTCTATCAACTCTGCAACCAGCGAGATCTGCGTCTGAGTATCCAATGAGAGTAAAGTCTCCCTTTTTAGGATACCAAAGACCGATGCTTGAAGTTGAAGCAATGTATTTGATAATACGCTTTGCAGCACTTAGATGAGATTCTTTAGGGTCTGCTTGAAATCTGGCACAGATGCAAACACTAAACAAAATGTCAAGTCTAGAAGCAGTAAGATAAAGAAGTGAACCGATGATACTCCTGTATAGCTTCTAGTCAACTTTCTTTCCTCATTCATCTTTGTCTATCTTCAAGGAACTTGACATTGGTATATCAGTCTTTTTGCAATTTTCCAGTCCAAACTTTTTAACAAGATCATTAGCATATTTTTCTTGATAAATAAAAGTTCATTCCTTCAATTGTTTCACTTAAAGTCCAAGAAAGAAGGTTAGTTCACCCATCATGCTCATTTCAAATTCATCTTGCATAGACTTAGAGAATTTCTTATACAAACTTTCATTATAGGATCCAAAAATGATATTATCAACATATATTTGAACAAACAGAAAACTTTTGCTTTCTCTTTTCATAAAAAAAGTAGTGTCTACTTTACCTTTTTCAAAGCCATTTTGAATTAAAAACTTACTCAGCCTGTCGTACAAACAGAAAACTTTTGCTCGAGGTGCTTGTTTTAAACCATACAAGGCTTTTTTCAGTCTGAATACTGAGTCTGGCTTCCTTGGGTCTTCAAACCCAGGTGGTTGTTCCACATAGACTTCCTCATAGATAAATCCATTTAGGAATGCACTTTTGACGTCCATTTGGAATAACCTGAAATTCTTATAACAAGCAAAAGCAAGTAATAATCGAATTGCTTCTAACCTTGCTACTGGTGCGTAAGTCTTGTCATAATCTATCCCTTCTGCTTGCGTATATCCCTTGGCCACGAGTCTTGCTTTGTTTCTTACGACTTTACCTTTTTTGTTCATCTTGTTCCTGAAAACTCATTTAGCTCCAATAATAGATTTACCTTTTGGTTTAGGAGTCAACTCCCAGACATCATTAATACTGAATTGTCTGAGTTCTTCTTGCATAGTTTCAATCCAGCTTTCATCAGATAAAGCTTCTTCTATGCTTTTTGGTTCTATTTCAGAGATAAGAGCCACAACACTAGACTCTTCGTGCCTTTTGGATTTTGTGCGAATTTCTTCGTTAATGTCGCCAATAATGAGGTCTTTGGGATGACTGGACTTATGCTTCCAGTTACTGGTTGATTTGTCAGGTTGATGATCACTTCCTTCATTTGGATCTTCAATAACCATTTGTTGCTGGTCTTTCAAAGTCTGAGTTGCTTCTTGAGATTTAGACTTTGTAGAGTCTAGAGCAGGTTCAAATTCTTCAAGATAAGTCTGAGCAGATTCATTTTGCATAGAATCCTAGAATTTGACATTCATTGATTCCTCCACAAATTGACTCTTCTTGTTATAAACTCTATAGGCTTTGCTTGAGGTAGAATGTCCAAGGAATATGCCTTCGTCTGATTTTTCTTTAAACTTATCAACTCTATCATTTGTATTTTTCAATATAAAGCATTTGCATCCGAACACATGAAAATATGAAACAATAGGCTTATTTCCTTTGAATAACTCATAGGGGTTTTTTTTTCCAGAATAGGCCTTAAAAAAACTCTATTGATAATGTAACATGCTATTGAAACTGCTTCAGCCCAAAATCGTGAAGAGATATTACTTTCAATTAAAAGAGTTCTAGCCATTTCTTGAAGCGATCTATTCTTTCTTTCCACAACTCCATTTTGCTCTGGAGTATATAGAGAGGAGAACATATGCTGAAAACCAGATTCATCACAGAATTTTGTAAAATCCCAAAATCGTGAAGAGATATTACTTTCAATTAAAAGAGTTCTAGCCATTTCTTGAAGCGATCTATTCTTTCTTTCCACAACTCCATTTTGCTCTGGAGTATATAGAGAGGAGAACACATGCTGAAAACCAGATTCATCACAGAATTTTGTAAAATCTTGATTTTCAAATTCACCTCCATGATCTGTTCTTATACTCGAGATAACATGCCCTTTTTCATTTTGAACATTTTTAGCAAACTTTTCAAAGTAAGAGAAAGTTTTAGACTTACTTGCCAGGAAATATACCCAAGTAAATCGTGAGTAATTATCCACAATTACTAGGCAATATTTCTTACCTCTAATGCTTTGAGTTCTGGTTGGTCCGAAAAGGTCCATATGCAGAAGCTGCAATACACGATTAGTGGAAACTTGATGTATTGGTTTAAAGGAATTTCTTACCTGTTTTCCCAATATGCATGGTGTACATAGATCAGACTTTTGGTATGATAATTTGGGTAGACCACGAACAAGCTTCTTTGCTAAAATTTTGGCTATCTGCTTCATATTGATGTGCCCAAGCTTTCTGTGCCATAAGTTCGCTTCATCTTGAATTGAGATTAGACATTGCGATTCATCTGGTTTCACATCCAAGAGATAGATATTTCCATGTCTTCGGCCCATGAATGACCGAGTAGAATCTTTTTGGTTCCCGAACATATTCCCTCTTGAAAGTTGATTTTGAAACTAGTATCACACAGCCGATCGATCATCGAGCGCATTGTAGTTGAGTCCTTCCACTAGGGAAACATTGCTTATTGTGAGGTTTCCAATCTTTACAGTTCCAAATCCCACAATTCTTCTTTTATTGTTTCCTCCAAATGAGACTTTTCCACCATTTACTTGAACAAGCTTTATGAAGCAATTTGAATCTCCTGTCATATGTCTTGAGCATCCACTATCCAGATACCATTTAATCTTTTTCTTGATAGTGACCTGTATTTAAAAAAGAGACTCAAGCTTTCTTTGGTACCCACATTTTCTTGGGTCCATTGGTGTTAGTATGATATGCGGTTTTTTCTCATACTTTCTTAACAAATTTCCAAACCATAGGACAAATTTTTTTTTCAAAATGATATGTACTATTGCACTTTGAACATCTGAGAGCATTTCAACCTACTGGTTTTACAAACACTTTTTGAAAATGATTTTTGTAAAAAGTCTTTGAAGGTCTTTGCTTAATTCTTTCATTCACTTTAGGAAAATCAATTAAATGAATGGTTTCTGCTGTCATTCCTAAACTAGATTTATTGAAATAAGGTCTTTGTGCTGAAAGAATTTTTTCAAGTTTCTCAGATCCTATTAAAAATCTTTTAGAAATATTTGATAAGTCATTTTTTAAAAATGCATTTTCTTTCAAGAGATTATCTTCACTTTCTTTAAGAGAAGAAACATTCATGTCTAAACATTTCAACTTTTCTTTCAAAACATTTTCCTGTTGTTTTAGTGCAGAGTTTTCCTTTTTAAGTTCGGAAATCCTTTTAAGAGAAGTCTTGACACTAAAATACAGCTCATCAATGTATTTAGAGAATTTAACAGGGATTTTAAAGTTACTTACCTCAAATTCACTGTTTGAATCTGAGTCTATCTCGAAGTTTGATTCTAAATCCGATTGTGCTATCAGACATATATTGGCATAATCATCATCACTTTCTTCACACTCTGTATCACTCCAGGTTTCTGCTTTAAGAGCTTTTCGATTCTTTTCAACTTTTCCTTTCTTCTTTCTCAGAAGAGGACAGTTGGGTCTGATGTGTCCTTTTTTCTTATATTCAAAGTAGACTATATCTTTGTTTGATTCATCATCATCAACAAACTTGGTCTGTTGCTTTAAAACTCTGTTTCTTTGGATTGAATCTTCTTCCTTTTTTGTTTAGCTTTCTGAATCTTCTTATCATGAGAGCAAGCTCCTCATCATCCATATCGTATTCAGAATCTATGACATCAGAATCATCATTGGATTTTAATGCAATGGATTTCTTACCTTTAGGATCTTCGTCTTCATTGATTCGTTCCACTTCATAAGGCTGAAGAGTTCCAACTAACTCATCGACATATAGTGGCATGATTCTTTGTGTCTCTCTTATTGAGTTCTTTATGTAATTCCAATCCTTGGAGAGTCCACGCAGTAACTTGTTTACCTTCATGGGATCAGAAATTGGTTGACCTTGATTTTGTTCACGATTTCTATAAAACGACTAAACATGTCAGTTATATATTCTCCTAATTTCATTTTGAAGGCTTCATATTGATCGAGGAGAATGTTGATTCTGGTCTCTTTCACTCGATCGGCTCCTTCATAGGTGATATGTAATCTATCCCAAACTTCTTTTGCTATAACACAAGAAGATATTCTGTTATATTCAATAGGTGACAAAGCACAATATAAAGAATAAATTGCTTTTGCATCAAGAGCTTGTCTCTTGATTATCTCTTCCTGAGTCATTTCACTTGACTCAACAGTTTCTTTTTCTCTTTTTGAGATAGATGCAGCTTTAGGAGTGATTCCTTTTTCTACAACGTCCCATTCCAGAGGATCCTTTGATCGTAGAATCGCTTTCATTTTTTTTTTCCAGATGTTGTAATCCTTTCCATCAAAGTAAGGTGGTCTGGTATTGCTTTGCCCTTCCACCAGCCCTAGAGCTAGCATACTAGCCATGGATCTTTAACTCTGAAGTAAAACACTTCAAACAAAGTGAGTACACAAGCTCTGATACCAATTGATATAGCTAGTATAAGCACCTAGAGGGGGGTGAATAGGTGTAAAAATAATTTCTTGAGATATGAAAGCAATACTAGACAAACAACAGAATGGAAGCTCTCCTTTAGTTAACAAATCGAACTATGATCAAAGTAAAGCAGAGAGTAGGGAAGAGAAAATTGAACACAAGATTTATAGTAGTTCGGCTTAATCCAAGCCTACGTCCACTCTTCTGCACTGATAGCCCACCGGCTGGATTTCACTATGAACAAAAGAGATGTTATAGCACTGCTTTCCCTTGATTTCACAGTGTAGATATTCTACCACACTTTCTCAAGGTATCTCAAAATATAGACTCTCTTTTGTGTACAAGATTTCGCTCAGTAAATGAATTGACTAAGAATCAAAGAGCTTTAGACTTTGGAATTCTTCTATCGTGCACACTCAAACAACTGAAACGTCTTCCTTTTATACTCCTTTGTGCCATCATACCCGTTGGCACTTGCCAAAGGAATTCGTCCAATCCTCCCGTTGGACAGAATTAATTAGGAAGATTATTCGAGCTATTAAAGGAACATGTCGATAGCCCATCAATCATGCTCGCCTATATAATCAAGATCTTGGTTTGCATAAGTAGAACCTTCCAAGAATACTTCGCCAATCATCGGATCTTTAATCATTCTTGATTTGAATAAATGAATCCGTTATGTCATATCCAGCCAAGAGATCTTCTCCAGTTGATAAGGCCAAATCCTTGATGAAGCAGTTCTGGATAGCCTTTCTTCAACGGATTAGAAACTGTCAATGAGAACAGACTTTGAGTCTTGAGTCTGGTAGTCTGGAAGTCTTCAGACTTTAATAGTAGAGTCTGCAAAACTTCAGACTAGACTGATAGAAACGTTTTGTCAACTTCAAAATATTCCAGAAAGATTTCTCCAACAAGTTGAGATGTGCAAGAACCTTTTTGAGTATGGATATTTTTAAATTTGTGTTGGTGATCTTGTCCATGTCTGTTTTGTTTTGTTCTAGATAGTTAGAATTAATCATTCTATCATATTAATCTTGATGACCCATTACATATTTATTATACTTCTTTCTACTTCATTTTAGGTAGTCATAATCTAGTCATTCTACCATATATATATTGATGATCCATTACATATTTGTTCTTCTTCTTTTTGCTTCGTTTTAAGTAGTTAGAATCTGGTCGTTCTACCATATTTATCTTGATGATCTATTGCGTGTTTGTTCTACTTCTTTTGCTTCGTTCTAGGTAGTCAGAATTTGGCGTTCTACCATATTTATCTTGATGACTCATTATATGTTCGTTTTGCTTTTTTATGCTTTGTTTTGGATAGTTAGAAGCGGTCGTTCTGTGATATTTATCTTGATGACCCATTACATATTCGTTTTGCTTCTTTTTACTTCAATCTAGATAGTCAAAATATGGTCATGCTATCATATTTATCTTGATGATCCATTACATATTCATTTACTTCTTTATGCTTCGTTCTGGGTAGTTAGAACTGGTTATTTTGTCATATTTATCTTGATGACCCATTGCATTTTCGTTTTACTTCATTTTGTTAGGATTTTACAAGTATGAATTTGTTCATTTGTTATACTAGATTTTTACTAAGTCTGTGTGAATTTGTGCCTTCATGAATTTGCTTAATTGGTCAAATCTGTTCTCTTATTGAATTTGTCAACTTGTGAATCTGTCTATTGATAAATCTATCCATTGGTTCAAATAGAATTTACTGAGTATGAATATATTCCTTGTTAAATTTGTTCATTTGTTGATTCAGTCCATTTGCTGAATCTGTCCATTTATAAATTTGTTCATTATTGGATCCATTCTTTTATTCTATAAGCTTTTATCAAGCCAGAAATTACCTTATTAATTGTTTAGACTTTTCGAACAGAATGTACTTGTTGTTCTAACTTAGAATTGTACTCATTTGCATGTTTAGACCTTACATCTAGAATACACTTATTGGCTTAGAATTTGCCCATTTGATTAATCAGATTTTAATGACCAGAACTTGTTTCTTTGTAAAATTAGATTTTACTGCATCTGAACTATTTAACTATACAATTCTAGCTGCGTTTGTTTATACAATTAGATTTTACGGAAGTCCGAACCAATTTCTTTACACAATCAATTTCACTAGGTTTGGATAAAATCAAATTTTATGGAAGTTTGAACCTATTTCCTTATGCAATCAAATTTTACTTGGCCTGGATGTATTTGTGTATACAATCAGATTTTATTGAATCTAGACCTTTGTAATGATTCGATCAAATTCTTTCTACATCTGAGCATCCTTATCTTTTGAATCTAAATATATATTTTTACTCAATCTAACCATGATAACTTTCTCAGTTTGATTCGCTTCCAAGTCTAGTTTTCCTTAAAAAGGCGGATTACCAAATAACATACACATTCTAAGTAGGATCACAAGTTGCTTGTTACCTGAAGATGTGACTAATGCATTCTAAGAAAATGGGTATGGGTATTACAATAAATGTATATGTTTACTTGTCTTTATAAAATAGAAGGATAAGCATGCTATTATGATGTGCACGTTAAAAGGTATGATGAGAAATGAGGTGAGATAAACTTGTAACCCTCATCATTCACTTATGTGATTTTAAAAAGGGGAAGGTAAGATTATACATGAAAAGTGGTTATGCATTGGATGTTGATTATTGTAATGGTTGTTTATTTCATTGTTGATGTAAGAAACATCAACATTAACAAGTGCATTGTGCATGAAAGTAATGTGATTCCATGACCCACATATGGTGCATGACAACGCCCCATTACGGAAGCTTGCGAGATGCCTCAGTGGTTAGGATACCTAGGAAGTGTTTCGGGATGTCTTGGAAGTCGAGATACCCCTATGGTGAGGATATCATATGGTTGAAGTTTACAGGATGCCTCAAAGTTGAGATGCCCAATGGTTGGGATGCCCCAAGGAGTGTTTCGAGATACCTCAGGAGTTGAGATACCCCTATCGTGGGGATGCCTTGTGGCGGAAATTTACAGGATGTTTCGAAATTGAAACGCCCTAGTGGTTAGCATGCACCGTGAGTCAGGATTACCGCCCTAGTGGTTGGATTGCCCCGTGAGTCGGGATGTCCTGGGAGAGTTCATGAGGAAAAATTAAATGAATATATTGTATGTCCATTCGCATGTATAGAATCATATGATGTTTGATTGGTTGCCTTGCATTGGAACTTGTTATGCTACATGCATGAGCTTGAATAAAATTATTGTTGCATGACTGTTATTGTGGTAAATGAAAAAATGGAGAGGTAAAGTTGGCTCATGTTTTATCATATTTATTGGATTGTTATGCATTCGCTTTGCTCGGACCAAATGAAGTGGTAAAATGATTTTTTTTTAAACTTAAAATGAGATATTTCCTAGGCTTTTTCCAGCTGTTCAATGGCCTCGCCACGTAATTCTTCTTTATTGGGTTTCGGTTCATTCCTTACTTTTCAGTTTGCAGGATGATCACTGAAATTTTATGATGGGAGGAATAAGAAAATGCCTAAAATCATCAATCCCTGAGTCGGATGGTGGCTCATTTACGGAAAAAAAGATAGAAATAGAGACGGTAGCTGGCCGAATCCTTTCCCAGGATCTTTGTATTTTGGATGTGCTTGAATGAGGTGTTTTCGTTGAGAAATTTTTTATTAAGCTTCGGCATGCTATTAAAACAATAATATAAAATGGACAGGTGTCACTTGTGATGTTATGAGGCGTCACATGTACTCTTCATCGCTAAATATAAAGATTCTGCTCTCTCTCTCTCCATGCACGTTTTTGGTTTCTTTTCTCAGTGCTCTCTTAATGCCGTGGTCCCCATCACATGCAAGTTCACACACTATTCCCAATTAAAGGATCACCGAACCCCAATTGAATCAAGCCCCTTGACTAAAAAACAGTATGACTAGATCTGGAGTTGAGTAATGGGGAAACCAAGCTCATTGCCTTTTCACGTGAATCGATCAAATCAAACGTTTGACTTTCTCTCGCCTCCGATGTGTTCCAGTTGGGGGGGGAAAAGAGTATTATAAGGAAATAACGTATGTGCTTAGGTCATTCATATACCCCAGATTTAATTCTGTAAATATTCTAGAATTATTAAGAGAGAGGGAGAAAGGATCAATAAAGATCACATTTTTACTCAATTGGCTTGACATTTATCTTATTAGAATAAAGGGTATTTATACCCCGAACAATATAAATAAGAAATGAAATAATTCACTAAGAAAATAAAGTAATGAAATACCAAATAATATCCCTAATGTCTAACATAATCTCTAGCAAAATTCTCTAATATCCTTACATATACTTTGTCAATTTCTCACACAATGAGCTTTATCTTATATTATATGCATGAGAATGCATTCATAGAGAGAGTTTCTCCCTCGGCTCTTTGCTAAGTGGAGGCCGCCTTCAACGACGAAACGTTTACAGAGCCAATCCCCAATTAGACTAAATCTTAATCGATTGCTGGCGCCCGCACCTGCTCGTTTCGTTCTTTTCGTCATCACGTGCGCACTCCAATCCCCTACGATTCCAATCCCCTACGATTCTACAAAGTCGACATCAAAGTCGGCTCCCCCTTCCGTTTCACACCTGCCGGCAAGTAGTGAAACCGAATCATCTCGTGGATTCACATTGCAGAGATCCCACTAAAGTTAAAACAGATCGTAATGTGAATCGCTTCCATCCCTCTCAACGGACCATCTAAGCGCTCATAGCTAAAGCTAACTTTGCTAAGGAGCCATCTTCATGGTGGGGTAGTTCCATGGAATCGACATTTTGGTTTTTGTCTATTCGTTTTTTGGCTGATATTAAACAAAGTACTATGTGAGTAATGAAATAAGAGCTGTGTTTGGTAAAAGCAACTTACTATTATTATCAGTAAGGAACAAACTGAATCCATGAGGGTGGAGTATGGTGAAAGCATGTGTCGCTAATGAAATGAATAGAACAATTGACGACTTGTCAATGAAGTTGTTGATAATAGGCATCACTGGTTATTGAAGAAAGCCTTTAACAATTGATGAAATTATGGACTTTAGCATGTATTTGCCAAGTAGTGAAGTTAATATTATTTTCGGATCTGTAACTTCATCCAGATACGTGTTGCTGAATGATAGGAGATTACGGAATTCTTATAATTACATACGGGATTAGGAAGTTGATCATTTATTTACCCACATTGTGTTCTTTGCAAATATAATATTCTTGTGCAAATTTATATTTATCTTTACTTTCCTACAATTTACATTGGGAGCGACATTGTTCTTAATGCTCGTACCTTAAAATTTCTTGTCATTTAAATGACCCATCATAATTTTTATTGATTCATATCAATTGTCTATATTTTCAAAGGTATTTTAAACTCTGACTGACTAAAATTTGACATTAAGGAGACGTGTCGTTTTTGCTTGTCCTACTAATCTCACATACTAACTTGTTTGTTTTCTAGTACACCGTCACTAATGTTTTAAACTCTTTGTCCCGCGCTGTTATAATCCCTCGTTCGTGTCAAAGCGTGTGAAAAGTGAGAACGAACGGGGGGAGCCACGGTTGCCCGCTCCGTCTTTCGTTGTTTGGCCCTATGTTTTTTCCTCTTTTTTCTCCTTTTCTGGAGGCAAGCGCTGTGATTCAGGACGTACTCGCCCGCCGCAAAACACTGCTCGCAATCAATTCATCTTGCTTGCGGTTCCGCATGCTGTCCCGTCCTTTTTGAAGCTCGAAAACGATGTGAACTTCCAACGCCTCCCCCCCACTCCCCAAAACTCCCCCAAAAATTCCGAATCGATTTCGTCTATGATGAATTCAACCCTTCTTTCTTTAGTCCTCTCTGTCTCTGTCTCTGTCTCTGTCTCTCTTTCTTCTGCCATTCAACTCTCTCTCTCTCTCTAGAAGATATACATACATCTCCATCGCATTACATCTCCCTTCAACACAGCTATATACATAAGCTCCTGGACATCGCCCATTAAGTCCTGGCATCCCGCATTCCAAACTCATCATGTCTGTTTTCCTGTTTGTAGGGTTTTCTGTCATCTTGTATGCCTTCCTCTCCCTCATTCACCAAAGCATCGGAGAGAAAACGTCATCCTCCGCTTCTCATCGTATGAGCCACGGCCCTCCTTCTCATCCCATCATAGGATGTCTCCTCTCTTTCTACCAGAACCGTTCCCGCCTTCTCGACTGGTACACCGACCTCCTCTCCCGATCCCCTACCCAGACCATCGTCATTCACCGGCTCGGCGCGTGCCGCACCGTCGTCACCGCCAACCCTGACAACGTCGAGCACGTCCTCAGGGCCAACTTCCACAACTACCCCAAGGGCGTCCCCTTCACCAGCATCCTCGGCGACTTACTTGGCTGCGGCATCTTCAACGTCGACGGTCCTCTCTGGAGCACCCAGCGCAAGCTCGCCAGCCACGAGTTCAGCACCAATTCGTTGAGGGACTTCCTCGTGCGGACGCTTGAAGCTGAGGTCGAGAACCGTCTCTTGCCTCTTCTCCAAGACTATGCCGATACTGATCGAACCCTGGACCTTCAAGACTTGCTCAGGCGGTTCGCTTTCGACACCGTGTGCCAAGTTTCTTTAGGCACCGACCCGGATTGCCTCGACCTCTCGCGCCCGCTGCCTCCTCTGGTGACTGCCTTCGAAAACGCGTCGAGAATATGCGCAATGCGAGCCACCTCCCCAGTGTATCTGGTCTGGAAAATCAAGAGAGCGTTGAACATCGGGTCCGAAAAGAAGCTTGCCGAAGCTGTGAAGCTCGTGCATGATGATATACTTGATATAATCCGGAACAGGAAGAAGAAGCTGCTCCAAGAGAATGACGATCAGCAGATAAAATACGACGGCGACCTCTTGTCTCGGTTTCTTGCGGCCGGGCACGGTGAAGAGATGGTGCGGGACATGGTGATAAGCTTCGTGATGGCCGGAAGAGACACCACATCGGCCGCAATAACGTGGCTCTTCTGGCTCCTTGCTCAGAACTCGAATGCGGAGCGAGCGATCGTGAGCGAAGTTGACTCGATTCTTGACCGGAGCTACAAGAATTGCTTGGACTTCGAAGCCTTGAAGGAGATGAGGTTCCTGAAGGCATGCCTCTGCGAATCGATGCGGCTGTACCCGCCGGTCGCATGGGACTCGAAGCACGCCGCGGCCGACGACGTGTTGCCGGACGGGACCCCGGTGAGGAAGGGCGACAGAGTGACGTACTTTCCCTACGGCATGGGGAGGATGAAGGAGCTGTGGGGGAAAGACAGGCTCGAGTTCAAACCGGACCGGTGGCTGGTGGGACCGGGAATGGAAGGTGGTGCCGAGGGGGAGTTGAGAGCGGTGAGTCCATACAAGTTCCCGGTTTTTCAGGCCGGTCCGAGGGTGTGCCTTGGGAAGGAGATGGCCTTCATCCAGATGAAGTACGTCGTGGCGTCGATTTTGGGGAGGTTCGAGATCAGACCGGTTCTCGAGAACCGGCCGGCTTTCGCGCCTCTGTTGACCGCCCACATGACGGGGGGACTGAAGGTCGTGGTCAATAAAAGGCAGCTAATGGGAAGCTGCTGAGCAGTTGCGACGAAGGGAGTTGGAGAGTACTCAGAGTAGAGTACATAAGAGAGGGTAGGTGGGGAAGCAGATGCTTGTCGTTTTTGTAGTTTAATTGCCTCGAATGATTCGTAAGAAAGATTATAAATAAATGCCTAATCATATCATCCCCTCGGTATTTATATATCTACACAATAATGTACCTATTAGATTGTGGATATCAATCGTTCGCTTCAGGTTTGCATGATATCCAAAACGCTTGGAATCACACTCATCTCAAGTTAAACCATGAATCAATTGGAAATGATAAATGTGGCTTAGTTCGGGTTGGATTTTTGGGGTTCCCTCTTTTTTTCCCGGGCTATTTCAAGCATATGCCCCCGTTGACCATCAAGTTATTCCAGACCTAGTATACTACATTTGGTTTCCCTATATATGTTTATTTGGAGCTAATTTCAAACCTGTTGGACAAAGAAATTTAGCAAGAAGCTAACTGTGGAAGTCCAGTTTTTTAAAACACCAAAACTTTAACTGTGGAAGACATTGAATCAGGTTAAGTCTTATACAATAGCTTAACTTGGCAGTACAAGTGCTTACAAAGATATGCAAACATATCGGAATGATGAATGACCAAGATCTCCTCATCTTTTCATTTAACAAAACCAATATTCTCCAACAAATCCAATCATGTTCAAGCAATCTCCATTTTGGCTAAAAGACCATATTAGCTAAATCTCTTGAGGAAAATCTTTCCAGCCCATTAATTATTCGATATTGTAAATTTGCCAATCATGTGGAAAACATCAACATATGTTTTTTTCAAGGATGCTTCAGTTTGCAAGATACTCTATTTATATTATGAACAGTAACTGTACAACTCTACTTACAATTTTCATCCTCAACTTTAAAGAATAAAAGCATCCAACGGTGCAATTATTCAATAATGAAGCTATGGGGAGAATGATAAAGCTTGTTTACTGTTCTCTTACACCAGCAAACTTTCTCTACGGCGAGACCTCATTAGTCAATTTTTTGATTGAACCTTTAAATATTCTCTTTTGACAAATTATAGTGCTTTT
Source organism: Eucalyptus pumila (assembly GCA_016097595.1). NCBI lineage: Eukaryota > Viridiplantae > Streptophyta > Magnoliopsida > Myrtales > Myrtaceae > Eucalyptus > Eucalyptus pumila. The sequence goes on from CM027847.1 coordinate 529,941, forward strand.
TTAGGGCTCTTGAAAATTCAAGTAAGAGGGAAAGGAGGGAAAAAATGAAACCAAACCAAAGCGAATAGCCAAACTACTCGAATTCCTTTACTAATTACATGAAATGAAATGACCTAAAATTTTCGGTTTGGTTCAATTCAGATATATTTGACACCCGTATGATCGCTAAGAATTTAGGGATATTTCGATGGACGGTTGAAATGTGCCTTTTAAGGGAGAAGTGATATTGATCTATTGTACATGTAGACTAGTAGCTTCACGATGTAGCTATCCTAATGTACTAGTAGGACATACGGACGATGGAAATCATGGCCGAAACATAAAGAAGGAAATGATTTGATATTCAAAAGCGCATGTGCACAATATGCCTAAATATTCACCAAATTGCGGATGGCACAATGTTCACCCCCTCGGTCTTGACTTCACGTGTCCTTCGCTACTGATGCCAATTGCCAAGTAATATATCGAATCAATCCAATGCTCACTGGCTGAATCCGTCGCCTCTTAAGAGAGTTCAACCGGCAAGAACAAGACACTGTCTTTTCCCCTTGATGCAATGTTGACAGCAATAGTATTTTTAAATTAATTTATTTTATCTTACGTGGTGTTTTTTGTTGTTTTTTTTTTCTTTAAATCTTATTAAAGAATGGTATTTAAAAAAAAAAAGAAGCTAAAATAATACTAAAAAAATAAAACTAGTAAAAAAGAAAGAAAGAAAAGGAGCAGGGTCGTGGGTGACTCAATAGCTGCCACTATCACTGCCACCGTCGGAGGGGGCCAGTGAGGTCGTCGGCCCTAGGTTGTGGAGGGGGGTGGCCCTCGTTGACCTGAGTGAAGGCTCCCCCAAATCTGGGCGATGCCTCAACTAGGGTTGGCAAGGCTCGCAAAATTGGCGATGTTGACCCTTGCCTATGGTTGATGAGTCTCCCCAGCCCTAGGTGAGGGCCAGTGATCCTCACTAGGCTCAAGCGAGGGTGTGGCGTCGCCCAGATTTAGGTAAGCCTCGTCGACTCTTGCCTAGCTAACGAGGGCCGCCTCACCTTTGCCACCTCGCCAGCCCCCTCCGACAATGGTAGCAACAGCTGTGGCGCCTAGCCATGATTGCTACCCCTTACTTTTTTATTTTATTTATATATTTACAGTTTGATATCTCAAGTATTCAAAATTTTAAAAATTGATCATATACGTGTTAGAATTGCGTGTTAAAATTTTGAACTCGTATGTCGAAATGTGTCTAGAAAAATGAATCACGTGTCGAATATTTCTACACATATGATTGCGTGTTCGAGTGTATTAAACACATGGGAATATTGTATATTATACGAAAGTTTTCGAAGAGGGTGGATGCTCCTTGAATGATTACACCTCTTGGGGTCCATCGAGATATGGTAGATCGCTGCTGTCGAGTCCGGGCGTGGCAGTGGGCACAATCCTTCAGCAAAGTCTACCGCTTTTTTGGGGCCCAAGGTCGTGGTCGTACGATGATGATGGTGACGACGACGATTTATAGATTTAGAAGAGGCGCCCGTTCGTTTCTTTCTTCTTGTCAGCCGCGGCTGTACCTTTTTCTGACACGTGACTCGTTCGGCGAAAACCCTAACGGGAAGAGTTCAGAGTGGGAAAGGAAAAAAGAAGGAACAAGAGAAAAGCTGACAGACGATGTGACCATCCCCCCCAGTCCCCATTGACTTGACCCATGCCCATCCGAATCGTTGAGAATCCAGTTAAAAAATGATGCGAATCCCTGGTAGACGGGGGTGAAATTTCGAATGTTGGAATTTAGGGTGGACGCCTGTTTCCAAATGTGGGGAAATCTCTCGTATAGAACAAATTCCATGTCTCAACTACTCGATATAAAGCCTTTCGGATAGCTGGCTCTTGTCTTTCTCCTTTGGAAAAAGCATGCGTCCTCTGTTCACGACCAGGCCAGCAAACGGCAGGACGACAGCTATTTTCGATCGTGACAAAGCCGATCCGCCATCGCCATTGCAAAAGTCCAAACACCCCTGATTAAGGGGCAAGTAAAAGAAGGTGAGGAGGAAGGTCCCACGTTCGGACGCAAAAGAGAAACGTGGTTTTAACTCTTCACGTGCTCTAAATCGACGCCAAAAGAGACGACAAAAGCCATCGACACATCAACGGCAGCAGCAGCACTATCTCCAAGAGATTTTACCCCTCAGTCTCTTTTAAAGAATAGTTTTCCTTATGGAAATGAGACGTCCATGTCGTGCGTGTCCAATCGAGTTCGTCCTTTGATCGCTTTCCACCTAACCCAACTTCTCCACAAGTCGCTTCATTTTCGTTCCCACCCCCATTGCTGACCTACTTCGGTTTTCTTGGTCGCCCAAGCCTTCGTATATCGATGTTATGTTAGACTTGCCATTTCGGTACGTTAAAATGGTTCTTGCGTAATTGTGTAAAAAAGTAAAATTTTCCTTCTTGTGATCAGAACTAAGAATAAATTGACTTACGAATTGCTCAGCTTGATTTTGCACGAACTGATGAGACCATCCATCTCATTTAACGAACCGATGTGTAAGATGTTACATGCAACAACTTTTTCTTTATTGGAAGGCATAATGATGGTTTTGTTCTTTTTGCGGAAATCCTTTCGAAATGAAAGAGGCGAGACGCATGACGCGCAGTTAACAAAAGAAGAAGCCTAATCAAGATTACTAAAAGTACTAGAATATGGCACATCAAGACAATTGCAAGGTTTTTAAAAAGAACATGTTTCGGAGAGTGATTCATTCCATACATCAACAGTCACAATTTTGAATTACAATCACCGAGTTTGGACTGAGTGTTCTATATTATATTCTTAAATATGGGTTAAACATAGCTAGGAAATATTTGTATTCTCATTGATTATGTATGCCGTTGATTGATGGTAATTGATATTGGAAATCATGATGCGATAGTTTGAATATTTCGATACTTAGATAGCCATCTTGTGCTGTTTATAAGTTTCTCCTGTACTCTTCACTGGTGAATATGAACATTCTGCTCTCTCCACTCATGCTTTTGGTTTCTTCCTCAGTGCTCTCCTAATTCCCTGGTCCCCATCACATGCAAGTTCACACACTATTCCCAGTTAAAGAATCACCGAACCCCACTCGAATCAAGCCCCTTGACTAAGAACACCGTGAATAGATCTGGAGTTGGGCAATGGGGAAACCAAGCTCATTGTCTTTTCACATGTATCGATCAAATCGAATGTTGACTTTCTCTAGCCTCCAATGTGTCCAAGTTGGGGGAAAAAGGGTATTATAACTTGATAGTTCTTGGGAGTGGTGTGCAACCCACGCAAAGAGCAAGCAAATTACGTCCGTGGTTAGGTCATTCATATATCCTACTATTAATTCTGTAAATATTCTAAAATTTTCAAGAGAGAGGGGGAGAAAGAATCAATAAAGGTCACATCTTTACTCAACTGGCTTGTCATTTACCTCATTAGAATTAAGAGTATTGATATCCGAACAATATGTATAAGAAATGAAATAATCTAATAAGAAAAATGAGCTATATTAAAAAGTAACAAAATACCAAATAATTTCCTTAATATCTAGTATTATCTCTAGCAGCCTACTAAGGAAATACCTAATATCCACAAATATGCTTTGTCAAATTCCCACACAAGGAGCTTTATCTAATACTATATGCATGAGAATGCATCCATAGAGAGAGTTTCTCCGTCGGTTTTTTACTAAGTGGAGGCCGCCTTCAACGACGAAACGTTTACAAAGGCAAAACCCAATTAGACTAAATCTTAATCGATAGCTGGCGCCCGTACCTGGTCGTTTCGTTCTTTTCCTCATCACGTCCGCATTCCAGTCCCCTACGTTTCTACAAAGTCGACATCAAAGTCGGCTCCCCTTCCCTCCCACACCTGCCGGCAAGTAGCGAAACCGAATAATCGTGTGGATTCACATTGCAAAGATCTCACTAAAATGAAAACCGATCGTAAGTGAATCACTTCCGTCCCTCTCAATGGACCATATCTAGCACTCATAGCTAAAGCTTACTTTGATATGGAGCAATTTTCATGTTAGATACCTCCATAGAATCGACACTTTGGTTTTTGTCTATTTGTACTTGTTGGGAATAACGGATCCCCGAAAACCGGATTCGACACTAAATTGAACCCCTAAATCAATGCGGAAGACGAGCCCGGGAAAAACAACACGTATCACCGATCCTAAAGCACACCACGGATTCGAGCGTACCTTTTAGCCACAGATTAGACACCAATGCCAATGGAGGAAGAGAAATTAGGCCCTGTTCAATCCGAGGAAGCAAAATCCTTCGAGCGCTTCACTGTTTTTGCTTTGAAGAAAACGAGAGAGAGAGAGAGAGAGAGAGAGAGAGAGAGAGAGAGAGAGAGAGAGTGCGTAGAGAGAAAACGTACGTCTTTTTCTTTAAACAAAACGGTGCATTTTTCTCTCTCTCTCCTCCCTCTTATACCTCTCTCCTTCCACGGGCCCTATTCCCGTGGGCCGGGCTTTCTAGGCCCAACTTGGACAGACGGGCCTTAAGCCCAATACTAATAAAGCCTTCATCTCCCACTCGCACATGGTGGGCCGAACAAGATTATCTTTACCTCTTTTCAACATTCATACCGGTGAATAATCCGTGCGACCAGCATACTTTGAGAGCTCGTTGCTATACATCTATTAGGAATATATAACAGCTCATAATGGACGTCACACTCTGAGTAGATTTAGTATGCAGTACCCTAGATCGATCGATCACATTTTATATCCCTCTTGATCTCTTTTAAACATGATATATATATTGTATTCACAATTATAATTATCACAAAAATAGTCATAATTGGTCGACCAGTGAATACAAAACTACAATGTGATTCCTCAAAATTGATCTTCCTCTTTCTTTCAAACTCTCAATTTCAGTTTAGCTTACTTTTCTAGAAATGTCTCATTAGATCGAATCAACTCATGACCATTAGCAACATCCTAAGATAGCAAACACTAAATAGAAACCTTGAGAATAAGTAAAAGTCATGAGGGCACTAAAATTGAGGAACTCTTTTCCTCAAGAGTCTCACACGTCATAAAAGTTGAGATTAAACTTTTTGCCACTCTTATTGGTCGTCTTATCATACGTAGTATGAAATACGTATTACGGTATTAACTCCTTTTCCATGGAGTGTATGTCTACACTTTTCAATACCGTACAGATGATAGTTTAGACATACCCAATGTCTAACTTGAGTTCACGTATCTACTCATTCACAAAGTTCATCAGAACTCACATCTGGCATCTTAGACAGATAAAGTAAAATATGTGGGGTATTTTACTTTCGGACATCACAAGTATTATGTCCTCATCTTAACACTTAGTTAAGGCGACATGCGTATTTTAAGCTTGAGCTCTCGATTATCACCTAGATAATAAGCTTAAAAACAGTCTCATCTCTATTTATCACACAGTAAATAGAGACGATTACCCGTGTGAGTGGGCTAATCTTTTATCTGTCCGACATACTTCATCAACTTATAATAATATTTATAATAATACACTGAGTATTAAGATGCATAAAGATCATACAAAGATTCATAGGCATTAATCAATTAAAAAACAAAATTTCATAAATGTGAACAACTCAGGGAAATTACAATCCAAGACATCGACTCTACGCAATCCTAGAGATTTTACATGACCACAAAACACATCTCTAGGTATTGGCTTTGTCATAGGATCTGCTACCATTCTATGCGTAGATATGTATCGTAAGTTCTCATCCTTTCGTGCAACCATATCTTTTACAAAGTTATACTTGGTATCTATATGTTTGGTCTTGCCATGATACTTTGGATCTTTGGTGTACGCTATAGCTGCTTGGCTATCACAGTTAACCAATAATTGATTTGTAGCTTTCTCAATAACACCTAAATGATCCAAAAATCTCTTAAGCCAAACTCCTTCTTGTACTACTGCTGATAATGCCACGAACTCAGCTTCCATCGTCGACAATGCTATACACGTTTGCTTCTTACTACTCCATGATATGACGCCATTGCTCAGTAAGAAAGCAAATCCTGAGGTAGATTTCCTTTCATCTAAATCTCCTCCCCAATCAGCATCTGAATAGCCTTCAAGTCGCAGATCCTTTCCTTGGTAATTCAACTTGTAATTAGCGGTTCCTTCGAGATACCTCGAGTATTCTCTTAACGGCCTTCCAATGTGCTGGACCTGGATTGGATTGGTATCTACTCACCATTCCAACTGCAAAACATATGTTGAGTCTTGTACACATCATAGCGTACATTAAGCTCCCAACAGCACTAGCATAAGGAACATGTTTCATTTTTTCCTTCTCTTGTGGAGTCCTTGGACACAGTCTATGGCTCAATCCTTCACCTTTTGCAATAGGAGTGTCTATGGGTTTATAATCTTGCATACGAAATCGTTCAAGAACCTTATTTATATAGGTTTCTTGCGAAAGAGACAACGATCTCTTTGAACGATCTCTTGAAATCTTAACTCCAAGAATGTATGCAGCCTCACCCATATCCTTCATCTCAAAGTTGGAAGACAACCAACTCTTGACAGTATGAACAAACTCCATATTACTTCCGGCAATTAGTATATCATCAACATATAATGATATTATCACAAATTGATCCTTGGATCTTTTGATATATACACAATTATCCTCATCAATCATCGTAAAATCATATGCCATTATGACATTATGAAAACGTATATACCATTGTCTTGATGACTGCTTAAGATCATATATCGACCTCAAAAGTCGACATACTTTTTCTTCTTGGCATTTCACTATGAAACCAACAGGTTGTTCCATATATATTTATTCCTCTAATTCTCCATTGAGGAAAGCAGTCTTTACATCCATTTGATGTAACTCAAGATCCAGACTAGCCACTATTGCCAGAATAATGCGAATTGAGGTAAATCTCACTACAGGAGAAAATGTATCTTTATAATCAATTCATTCCTGCTGATTATACCCCTTTGCTACAAGGCGAGCCTTATGCCTTTCTATCGAGCCATCAGCCTTTCGCTTTATTTTCAGAACCCATTTGTTCCCAATAGCTTTGCGTCCTTTTGGAAGATCAACCAGTTTCCAGACTTGGTTTGATTTCATTGACTCAATTTCCTCTTCCATTGCATGAATCCATTTTTCCTTACTAGGGCAATTCAGAGTCTCATTAATATTTATTGGCTCATCCTCATCTTGTGGAGCAACCATAAAAGTTTCCCCTTCAATGTCAAAACGTCGATGGGGAATACTTTGGCGACTTGTTCGCCGTATGGGAGATTGTACACTTTGCACATCATTCCCCATTATGCTCCCACTTGGATTAGGTAATGATGATGTCGTCTCATCATGTGGTTGCAATTGAGAATGATTTGAATTCGATTCATCACTTCTCATATTACTCCCACTTGGATGAACTCCACTAAGATCTTTATCTTGATCCAAGGTTTCAAATAGGGAACAATCTTCCCCTATTTCGCCCTTCTTAGGAAATTCATCATCTAAGAATGTGACATCTCGTGATTCAAACTCAGTTATACTCCCACTTTCCTGCTCACCTATGAACACATACCCTTTCGAGTGTTCTAAGTACCTTATGAAAATACTCTTATTTCCTCTAGGACCCAATTTTCCAAATTTGTGAGAGGACTCATGTGTATAGGCAGCACAACCCCATGGCTTAAGAAAACTTAAGTCCGGTTTTCTACCTGTCCATAACTCATATGGAGTGGAAGTAACTGATTTGGAAGGCACACGGTTAAGTATATAGGCAGCAGTTAACAACGCATCACTCCAAAAGGTAATATGTAAGTTAGCATGCGTTATCATGGACCTAACCATTTCCAGTAAGGTTCTGTTTCTTCTCTCCGCAACACCATTTTGTTGAGGAGTATATGGAATAGACAACTATCTTTCTATTCCTTTTTCATCACATAATTTTCTGAACTCATCAGATAAATATTCTCGACCTCGATCGGATCTCAATGTTTTTATTTTCTTGTCTAATTGATTCTCTACCAGGTTCATAAACCTTTTGAAACAACTTATTGCTTCATATTTATGAGAAATCAAATAGACATATCCGAATCGAGTATAATCATCTATAAAAGTGATGAAATAAACAGCCCAATGCCTTCCTCTCACATTCATTGGACTACAGACATCAGAATGGATTAAATGCAGAAGAAATTCAGCTCTTTTACCTTTTCCAAATGGTTTCCTTGTTGTTTTCCCTTCTAGGCAATGCTTACAGATGGACAAATCGACTTTTTCAATGTTGCCCAACAAACCCTCTTTGGCTAGTCTATTCATACGTTGTTGGCCAATGTGACCAAGTCTAGTATGCCACACATTCGCATCATTATCATATGTATTAGGAGACGTGAAAAGGGAATAACAAACATTTGCATTAACATAATCAATATCTAATACAATGAAACCATCCAGAAAATAACCACAACCATAGTAATTTGTATCCAAAAACAAATTCACACCTCTACTATAGAAGTTCATATTAAAACCTAATTTAACCAACACTAACACAGACACTAAATTCCGACGAATCTCCGAAGCATACAACACATCATGTAGGAACAAAGTGCATCCACCACGCATATTCAGTTGGCATGTGCCAATTCCTTTCACTTCAGCTCTGGAGTTGTTTCCCACATAGATCCACTTAGTTCCAGTTGGTACTCGTCGAAATTCCACGAAGGATCCTCTATCCTTCGCTACATGGTCTGTCGCTCCTTCTTTGGCTCACGATAGTCGCGAGCATAGTGACCCTTCTTGTCACAGTTGTAGCATTTCACCCTTGCAAGCTTCTTCATGCGAGGACGCTTTCCTCTTCCATGTTGGTTAAACTTGGATTTCTTCCCTGAAGGACCTTCTTCCTTGTCTTTCCCTTTATCAAACTAGTTAGGGCGTTTGCGCTTGGAGCTCGAAGCTCTATGTGAGCTAGAACTAGCATGATAGAGTTCAGCATCCGACTTAGCCGCCAAGAGGCGGTCCTCTTCCAGCTCAAGATGGTGCACTGCATCCTCAAAAGTTTTGATATTTTCATTATGGGTCAGGTGCACCTTCATATGCTCTCAACTCTGAGGCAAGGAACAAATCACTGCTTGCACTTGCTGCTCATCTGTGAGGACATGGCCAGCATCTTTCAGTTCATTTATCATGTTTGACATCTTTCTAAGATGTTGCTTCATGATCTGACCATGAAGCTTCTTATAGGAGTCAAACTTAATAGTGAGCTGTCTCAGTCTGGTTACCGAAGTATGACCAAATCTAGCTGCCAATGCCTCCCACATTTCCTTGGCATTGTCAAAACGCCTAAACTCTCGCATGACGTCATTTTCCATGCTGCTCAGCAACGTGATGCGAGCAAGAGAGTTCTTTCTTTTCCATGCAGCAAATGCTTCCTTATCTCTTTTGTGCCGCGAGTGTTTCCTTCTTCGGGTTCTACCATGGTCAGGTTAAGAGTTTCAAGTGCCTCTTGCTCTTCCAGCACATATTGGATTTTCATGTGTCATATCTCATAGTTGTCACCATTGAGATTTTCACCTTTGTTCAGCTCGGCAACTATGCTCTTTGTGGCTGAAGCCATTGATATGAACACATCAGAAAAATATGCACGAATTATTAATGCCTATCATTTATGCATCCCTATTTACATAGACCCATCATATTAATGAATAATTTCAAGTAAGGCTTCAGAATCAAAAGGTCACTCCAATCATCCTCCAAAAATCCTAACTTAAAACTATCATTAATATGATTGGCTCATGCAAAATCAATTCTATGAAGCTACAAAAACTTCTAAAACTATCCACAGCTAACTACTCACAGCAACCAGCAATAACAGAAAGTAATAGATAATTGACATACAATATAATAATGCTTTCATATAATACAACTAACATATAGGTTGCTACATCAACAACAATCAGGTAGTAAGCCTTACATAAAATGTCCACAAAGCACACTTAACTAAGAAAACAACCAATACATCTAACACAAAGTTAGCACACGAACTAGGAAAGATCATATTTTGTTCAATTTCTTGATCTTTTCCCTTGTAACAATGCAGTAATATTCATTTACAAAATCCATCACAATTTTCTTATATGAAGCAACTCCGTTGACATCCCATATGCGATTCAACACATCTTGCCATTCAGGTGGAAGAGTGTTTATGAAAAATCGCACCATCTCTGATTGTGACATAGGACGACCATTCCACATGACCTGTTGAATTTTCCCGTTGACTTCAAGGACGTGATCAATTAAGTCACCTCTCTCCCATCGATGATCAATCAGCTCAGCTATCAACTTAGACAGCCTATCCTTTTGTTCATCGGTAACTGCGCGAATAGGTGTGTGCAACCTCAGGGGAGGCATAGTTCCTGCAACAAATGTAGAACTGTTCTTGCAACAAATGCAGAATAAATAAGGGATTACATATAATCCACATAAACTTAATTGAAAAAGAAACACATTCTTTTCCTCCTTTTTTTTTTGTCAACGGTCAACGGTCGTCGGTCAACGGTCAAGTCAACGGTCAACGGTCAGGTCGTCGGTCGTCGGACCGGTCGGGCCGGTCGGGCCGGTTCGGGCGAATCGATGGCACGTGCCGCGCACGTACGCGGGCTGACGTCACGCAGACGTCAGCCGGCATGTGCCGCGCGCGTGCCGAGTCTCCGCGGGTCGGGTCTGGTCGGATCGCCGGTCGGTGACCGCCCGGCGAAACGTCGTCGTGCTGACGTCATCGATGACGTCACCCTAGCGGTTACTAACCGTTGGGTGATGTCATGCTGACGTTAGCACGCGTCGGTCCGCGGACCGGCGGGTGCCGGTTCGCCAGCCAGCGACGAGCACGTGCCGGTTCGCCGACCGGCGCACCGGCGCGGGTGTCGCACGCGCTGGGCGAGCCAGCGCTTTCTGGCGTGTTGCGCCCACGCACAGCGGCTTCCGGTAGCGCGTGTGGGAGCGTGCGGTGTCTCCCGGCGGCGCTCGACGTATCGCCAGACTCGTCTCGACGTCGCCTTTCTTCCTATGCCATTATAATTCGATTTCGACTTACGAAAACTCGGAAAAATGGCCGAACAGCGCTCGGGTGTCGGGATTTCTCGCCCCGATCCGTACGGCCGAATTACTTTTGCAAAAAATCAATAAAAAAACGTCAAACAGGTCGGGAAAATGTGAACTAGGGCTCTGATACCAATGTTGGGAATAACGGATCCCCGAAAACCGGATTCGACACTAAATTGAACCCCTAAATCAATGCGGAAGACGAGTCCGGGAAAAACAACACGTATCACCGATCCTAAAGCACACCACGGATTCGATCGTACCTTTTAGCCACAGATTAGACACGAACGCCAATGGAGGAAGAGAAATTAGGCCCTTTCAATCCGAGGAAGCAAAATCCTTTGAGCGCTTCACTGTTTTTGCTTTGAAGAAAACGAGAGAGAGAGAGAGTGTGCGTAGAGAGAAAACGTACGTCTTTTTCTTTAAACAAAACGATGCATTTTTCTCTCTCTCTCCTCCCTTTTATACCTCTCTTCTTCCACGGGCCCTATTCCCGTGGGCCGGGCTTTCTGGGCCCAACTTGGACGGACGGGCCTTAAGCCCAATACTAATAAAGCCTTCAGTACTTTGGCTTACATTAGGCAATTACCGTGGTCCTTTCTTTCAGGGAAACTAACACAGTAATTATTTTCTTGAATATTTTATTAACGAAAGTATTATGTGACTAATGAAATGAGAGCCGTGTTTGTTAAAAGCAACTTTCGATTATTATCAACAAGTAACGAACTCGGACCATGAGAGCTGAGTTTGGTAAAAGCACGTGTCACTTATGAAATGAATAGAACAACCAACAACTTGTTAATAAAGTTGTCGATGATGGTATCACCAGTTATTGAAGAGAGCCTTCACTAGTCGATGAGATTATCTATGCAAGCATGTGTTTGCCAAATAGTGGAGTCGATATTTTCCGATCTATAACTCCATGTATACAAGTGTTGCTGAATAATAGAAGATTGTTCTTGTAACTTCTCGTAACTACATACAGTATTAGGAAGTCACTTATTTATTTACCCATATTATATTCTTTGTGAAAGACCCCCAAATCAATTATAGAACTCAATGTTCTCGTGCAAATTTATTTTCATCTTTATTTTTCTACAATTTACATCATGGGTGATATTGTTCCCCGTGTTCGTGCTTTTAAATTCTTGGTCGTTTATTTTCCCATCCAAAAACAGCAAAATAACCCATCATAATTTTTGCTGATTTATATCAATCGTTCATATTTTCAACGGTATTTCGTCTTTTCGGTGAGATTGTCACTGAGCAAGATTTGACATTTAGACGTGTCATTTGTGCTTGTTCCACTAATCTCACCGAACACATCTATTGATACCAATTTGGTTGTTTTCTAGTGCACTATCACCGCATGCATGTGATGATCCATATGTCCTCACATTTCACACAATCTCAATGTTTTTCTACCGCGTAGTTATTATACTCCTTTCACGTCAAAGTGTGTAAAAAGTGAGAACGAATGGGGGAAACATGATTGCCTCCCTCGTCTTCTGTTGTTTGGCCCCATGTTTTTTTTCCTCTTTTCTGGTGGCAAGCGCGGTGATTCAAGACGTACTCGCCCGCCGCTGAAAACGTCTTGCGGTCAATTCTGAAGAAGATGATATATTCGTACAGAAGATTCAACAATGCTGAAGTTCCTGTTACAGCGAGCTTGAAGCACACAGAAAACACAGAAAATAGGAAAGTATAGATGTAGAGATTGAGATTGATCAATGAACAACTCTGTATATATTCTTCTGTATTTGATCTCAATGTACATCAAGATCTTTACATCAATGGAAGAAAAACTCTCTGTATTCTTATCAGTCTCTCTCTCTCTAGCTTATTTGATAACCGGAAGAAAGAATTCTTCACAAAACTGACTACTCTTCTTACTTCTCTCTTTCTCATTACGAAGCTTTATATGGAAAGGAAGACTTAACAGAAGCAACTAACTTCTGTTTTTACGTTATAACTAACCACCGACTTCATGTATCTCCATAGGAATAATACGAATCCGCATCCACGATCCTTGTTTATCTTCTTTGACTGCTTTTCCATCATTGATCATCATCTTCATTACTTTGATCTTAGCCATCCGTTTCTGCTGATTTTCTTCTTGTTTTATCAGCCTTAGCAGGAGCAGGATCCTCTGTTTTAATATGAGCAACAGTTTCAGCAGCACCGTCTGCAGTACCACCAGCACCATCTTCATCTTCTTTCTGGTGATATATATTCCTAACAAATTCATCTTCCTTGCAATTCCGCATGCTGTCCCGTCCTTTTTGAAGCTCGAGAACCATGTGAACTTTCAATTCCCCCTCCCCGCCACAACTCCGAATTGATTTCGTCTTCCCCGAAAGATGATGTGTGCTGATCAAAAAGTCCTTCGGTAGCGTGCCCCCGCTTTAGCTGCGGACGGCCGCTCTCGGATTGAACCCATCACTCCCATACGGTTTGATCCCAATTATCTCACCAACAGTTATTACACGTTGTAGAAATTTAGTATGAAGACTTCAACCCTCTTTAGTTCCTCCCCCCCAAACCCTTCTCTCTCGATAGAAGATAAACATACATCTTCGTCGCTTTACATCTCCATTCCACACAGCTATGTATACATAAGCTCTTGGACATCACTCATAAGTCCTGACATCCCGCACGGCAAGCTCATCATGGCTGCTCTCCTGTTTGTAGGGTTTTCTGTCATCTTGTATGCCTTCCTCTCCCTCATTCACCACAACATTAGCAAGAAGACGTCATGCTCGGCTGCTCGTTGGACGAGCCACGGCCCTCCTTCTCATCCCATCATAGGATGTCTCCTCTCTTTCTATCGAAACCGTTCCCGCCTTCTCGACTGGTACACCGACCTCCTCTCCCGATCCCCTACCCAGACCATCGTCATCCACAGGCTCGGCGCGTGCCGCACCGTCGTCACCGCCAACCCTGACAACGTCGAGCACGTCCTCAAGAACAACTTCCACAACTACCCCAAGGGCGCCCCCTTCACCAGCATCCTCGGCGACTTTCTCGGCTGTGGCATCTTCAACGTCGACGGTCCTCTCTGGAGCACCCAGCGCAAGCTCGCCAGCCACGAGTTCAGCACCAATTCGTTGAGGGACTTCCTCGTGCGGACGCTTGAAGCTGAGGTCGAGAACCGTCTCTTGCCTCTTCTCCAAGACTATGCCGATACTGATCGAACCCTGGACCTTCAAGACTTGCTCAGGCGGTTCGCTTTCGACACCGTGTGCCAAGTTTCTTTAGGCACCGACCCGGATTGCCTCGACCTCTCGCGCACGCTGCCTCCTCTCGTGACTGCCTTCGAAAACGCGTCAAGGATATGCGCAATGAGAGCCACCTCCCCAGTTTATCTGGTCTGGAAAATCAAGAGAGGGTTGAACATCGGGTCCGAAAAGAAGCTTTCCGAAGCTGTCAAGCTCGTGCATGATGATATAGTTGATATAATCCGGAACAGGAAGAAGAAGCTGCTCCAAGAGAATGACGATCAGCAGATAAAATACGACGGCGACCTCTTGTCTCGGTTTCTTGCAGCCGGGCACAGTGAAGAGATGGTGCGGGACATGGTGATAAGCTTCGTGATGGCCGGAAGAGACACCACATCGGCGGCGATGACGTGGCTCTTCTGGCTGCTTGCTCAGAACTCGAATGCCGAGGAAGAGATCGTGAGCGAAGTTGACTCGATTCTTGACCGGAGCTACAACAAGTGCTTGGACTTCGAAGCCTTGAAGGAGATGAAATTCCTGAAGGCATGCCTCTGTGAATCGATGCGGCTGTACCCGCCGGTCGCGTGGGACTCGAAGCACGCTGCGGTGGACGACGTGTTGCCGGACGGGACCGCGGTGAGGAGGGGCGATAGAGTGACGTACTTTCCATACGGGATGGGGAGGCTGGAGGAGCTGTGGGGGAAGGACAGGCTCGAGTTCAAACCGGACCGGTGGCTGGTGGAACCGGGAGTGGAAGGTGGCGCCGAGGGGGAGTTGAGAGCGGTGAGTCCATACAAATACCCGGTGTTTCAGGCCGGTCCGAGGGTGTGCCTCGGGAAGGAGATGGCCTTCATCCAGATGAAGTACGTCGTGGCGTCGATCTTGAGGAGGTTCGAGATCAGACCGGTTCTCGAGAACCGGCCGGTTTTCGTGCCTCTGTTGACAGCCCATATGGCGGGGGGGCTGAAGGTCGTGGTCAAGAAAAGGAAGCTAATGGGAAGCTGCCAAGTTGTTGCGACGAAAGGAGTCGGAGAGTAGATGAAGATAGGGTTGGTGACAGAGCGAATGCTCTTCGTTCTTGTAGTTTTGCTGCCTCAATTGATTCATTGGAAAGATTATAAATGCCTAATCATATCATCCCCTAACAAAGAATAAAAATTATTAGATCGCGAGTGTCAGCGGTTCAGGTTTGGGTTTCCATGGCACCCAAACCATTTAGAATCTCATTTGTTTTTAGCTAAACCGTGGACTGGTTGGAAATGAAAAATGTGGTTTGGTTCGGGTCAAGTTTTCAGGTTTCCTTTTTTTTCCCAGGCTATTTCGAACATATGCTCTGATTGACCAAGTTATTCCAGACCTAGTCTACTACATTTGATTCACTATAGATGTTTATTCTGAGCTAATTTCAAATCCGTTGGTCAAAGAAATTTATCAACAAGCTAAACTGTGGAAATACAGTTTCTTACAACACCAAAACTTCAACTGTGGAAGACATTCAATCAAGTTGAGTCTTATACAATAGCTTAACTTGACAGTACAAGTGCTTACAAAGATATACAAACACATTGGAATGAAGAATGACCAACATCTCCCCATCTTTTTGTTTAACAAAACCAATATTTTCCAACAGATTCAATCATGCTCAAGCAATCTTCATTATGGTCAAAAGACCATATTAGCTAAATATCTGAAGGATAATCTTCAAAAGACCCAATTTATTATTGATATCGTAAAATTTCCAATCACGAGGAAAATATCAACATATGTTTTTCCAATGATGCTCCAGTTTCCAAGGTACTATATTTATATTATGAACAGTAATTGTACAACTCTACTAACACTTTTCGTCCTCAACTCTAAAGAATGAAAGCATCCGATGGTCCAATCTGAAGCTATAGGGAGAATGATTAAACTTGCTTGCTGATCTCTTATACCAGTAATGCTTTCTCTATGGTGAGACCTCATTTTTGTCAATTTTTGGAGTGAACCTTTGAACATTCTCTTTTGATGAATTATAGTGCTTTTTTAGGATTCTTGAGAATGCAGGTGAGAAGGGAAGGGAGAAAAAATATATCTAAACTAAATCATCAAACTACCCAAATTCCTTTACTAATTACCCGAACCGAAATGACCTGAAATTTTCAGTTTGGTTCGATTCTGCTATATTTGACACCCCTAATAGTGATCGTTAGGAATCCAGGGACATTTCGTTAGATAGTTGAAATGTATCTTTTGAGGGAGATACGATATTGATGGGCATTATACGTGGACTAGCAGCTTCGTGATGTAGCTTTCCTAATGCACTAGTGGGACGCGTGGACGATGGAAGCCATGGCCGAAATGTAAAGAAGGACATGATTTGACATGCAAAAGCGCATGTGCACGATATGCCCAAATATTCACCAAATTGTGGCTGGCAAAATATTCAACCCCCTCGATCTTGACTCCACGTGTCCTTCGCTACTGCATACCATAGGCTACTGATGCAAATTGCCAATTAATATCTCGGATCAATTCAGTGTTCACTGATGAATCGTCACCTCTTAGAAGAGTTCAACCAGCAAGAACAAGCCCCTTGATGTAGTGGTTGGCAGTGGTTGGAAGTCTCTAGGCAGTTCTTGGAACTTCAGATAGTCAGTTCATGAAAACTCGAGGCTCGAGTTTGAATGGATTCAAGGCCTCATCCCCTTCTGCTGCGGCTTCTCCTCAACCATTCAAACATACTTCAGAAAAGTCTCGCCAACGACTGGAGCTTCTCTTCCTCAGTATTCTTTGAGGATAGGGATCTACCAGTCTCCTAAGTAACACCGATGGGGATTCTTCCCATGGACGTGTGCTGAAATCCGTATCTTCAAATTATGACTCGCGTTTACCCTTTGAAATTTTATTTGGGTGTATATCCACCGTTGTAATCTACGATTCCAGATATACTGCTCTTCCCCATGAGGGAAGTTCTCGAAGTCATGATTAGAAATGGCGCCTTAAGATGTTTGAATGCCTATCATTGCACGAGGCATAATGCCACAATGCTTTTGCTGTGGTTTAGAGGATAAACATGCTTGATGGGACTACGACATGGTTGAATGCCAGCAATGTATCATTCTAATTGTCACAATTTCAATCCACAATAATACACACCAATGCGTTCCAGCATTGACAATTCACTTTAAGTGGCAACAAAGAATGACCAGTGCATCAATTAAGATATTGCCAATCAACATAGTCAATGAAAATTATGTAAAAGAAAACCCATCCAGTGACGCATCCCTGTAACTTATTGTTGGATTTTGCAGAAGCGTGTGTGTAGGTGTGTGTGATATATGGCAAGGGAGCTGAGAAATAAACAGATGACAATATAGGATAGTTCAAGAATAAATAACATGGGATATAGTTTATGTAGTTGATGGAAATGGGTAGTATAAGATGTTTTAGTAATGGAGGAGTATTTCATGGTATAGAAACTATCTTAGCTCTACTCCTCCACACATGGTGGAGGTCTAAACCTTACACAGCAAATGGATGAACTACAAGCCTATTTATAGGCACTTACAATTGACTTAGGGCTTGTTTGTTAAACAGTATTTATGTTCCCTAGATTAACTTTTTTTGTTCTTTTTGTTTCAGGAAACAAAAAAAGAACAAAAATGTGTTCGGTAAAACTTTTGTTACCGGGAACAAAAAATCTAATTTTTTTTTAATTCCCGGGAACGGATTTGGAACAGAAACAAAAAGTAGAAAAAAGTAATTTCTTGTTTCCGGAAACAATTTCTAAGAAACAAAAAAACAAAAACTCAAAACTCTTATTTTGTTTATTTCTACTTCAACCCATGTCCTCTGTCTCAGCCAATCCACCTACGCCCTCTCTGTCTCAAGTACCTCCATTCTCCGCTGTCTCTCAGCTTCTCCACCATCATCCTCTTTGGCGACCGGCCGACGAGGACCGGCGAGATTGCCCGCTCACGGGGAGGCCGAGCTCGCCCAGCCACGATGAGGCTCGGTGGGCGAGCTTGAGCTCGCCTAGCCAAGGCAAGGCCAAGCCTCGCCGGCCGACATGAGGCTTGGCCTCGCCAGGCTAGGGCGAGGCTGACCTCGTGCAACTTGGGTGAGGTCGAGCCTCCCCAATGGTTGGCGAGGCTCGCCTGGCCACCAAGGCCACCGGCGAGGCTTGATCTTGCCTAGATCTAGCAAGGCCGAGCCTCGCGGTGGCCTAGCGAGGCTCCGACGAGCTCGTTGGACCTCGCCCAACCGGTCGCTGGCCACCGCCGTGGCTGATTTAAACTCACTCTGATTTAACACTAAAGTAAATGAAAAGATAAAAATTAGCATTGTATGAAAATGTTGACACTTTTATAGTATTTAGCCCACCTCTCCGAAGAAGAGCTATCGTGACTTTCAGAGCATTCTAGCAAAACAATTTCTAAAGCTACTCTGCTCTTTGTCGTCGAATCGAATGGCTCTCTTTTCTATCTATTATCATAGGTGAAGAAACGCATGCCGCAAGACCTACGGTTCTGCAATGTGATCACGCCTTGGGTTCACTGAGAAACGGTAAATCGCTGCTGTCGAATCTGGGCATGAAAGCGGGCACAAACTTTCGGCAAAGTCTACCGCTTTTTGTAGGCAAAGGTCGGGGTCGTGCGATGATGATGATGATGATGATGTATAGATTTAGAAGAGCCACTTATTTGTTTCTTTCTTCTTGTCAGCTGCAGCTGTTCCATCTTTTTGCACGTGTCTCGTTCGGTGAAAACCCTAAAGGGGGAAAAAAAAAAAAAGGAAGAGGAAGAAGAGAAATGCGGACAGACGATGTGACCGTCCCCCCGTCCCCTTGACTTGACCCGCGCCCATCAGAATCGTCGAGAATCCAGTTAAAAATTATGGCGATCCCCAACGGACGGGGCGTGAAATTTCAAACGTTGGAATTTAAGTTGGACATGTTCTTCCAAAACGTGGGGGAACTCCTCGTACTGAATAAATTCCAAGTCTCAACCACCCGATATCTCATATCTCATATAAGAGAAAATAAAGCCTTTTGGATAGCTGTCTATCTCCTTATGGAAAAAGTACGCGTTCTTCCTTCACGACCAAGCCAGTAAACAGCAGGATGACAGCTAGTTTAGATCGACAAAGCCAATCCGCCATCGCCATCACCGAAGTCCAAACACCCCTGATTAATGGTGGAGGAAGAAGGTGAGGAGGAAGGTCCCACGTTCGGATGCGAAAAAGAAACGTGGTTTTAACTCTTCACGTGCTCTAAATCGACGCCAGAAGAGATGAAGAAAGGCGAACTGGCAGCAGCACTATCTCGAAGAGATCTTTACCTCTTGGTCTCTTTTAAAGAATGATTTTCCTTATGGAAATGAGACGTCCATGTCATGCGTGTCCAATGGAGTTCATCCTTCGATCGCTTTCCGCCTAACCCATCTCCTCCACAAGTCCGCTTCCATTTTGCTCCGGTCCCCATCGCTGACCTACTTCGGTTTCGTTGATGGCGCAAGCCCTGATTCGTTTCGCTCGTATATTGACCACGTGCTCTATGGACTTACCATTTCAGTACATCAAAATGGCTCTTGCGTAAGCACGTAGAAGAGTAAAATTTTTCTTCTTGTGATCGCAGCTAAGATTGTATCGACATATGAATTGCTCGGTCTGATTTTGCACAAACTGATGAGACGACCCCCCAATCAGATGAACTGATCTGTAAGATGTTACATGCAACAATTTTTCCTTTATTGGAAGTCAAAATGATGATTCCTTTCTTCTTTTTGGGAAAACCTTCCCAAATGAAAGACACAGGCTAGTGACATGGCCCACGGACGAAGCATGTTCCAAGATTGTCCGGGCCATGTCACACACGAAGGGCTGCCCAAGAACAGCCACAATCAATCCCCGATCTGCGCATGGCCAGCCCATGTGCGATACAGACAAAGGCTCATGCGCGACCCATGAGCAACCCGTGAGCAAAGCTCGGCCAGCCCATGTGCAATTTGTGGCCATTCACCTTCTCCTGCGTCAAGCGTGTCAGGCGGCCCTGCAGCCTTGATCTTGCTTCTGACACACATCCATGGGCTTCCCAATGGCTAAGGCTATTGAGTGACCTGCCGTGTAGTCTTGTAATAATGATACGGATTCAAAATCCACCGTTAGTTCGGAGGGACGATCAACGGCCAGGAATAGACTCAATCTTGTATAAATAGGGGTCCCTCCCCTCTTTGTAATTAGTTCGTTCACAAGTGAATATCCTTACTCATCCAACTCTTGTGTCTGAGCGTGTGTGCATAAGGCTGACTTGGGATCGATATTCCTAAGGTCGCATAATGTTTTGATTGATCGTAATCGACTGACCTGTGACACTAGCACGTAGTTAATAAAAGAAGAAGCCCAATCAAGATTACTGAAAGTAGTAAAAAGAAGGCACATCAAAACACTTAGAAGATTTTTAAAAAAGAATGCATTTTGGAAAGTGACCCATTTCATTTGCCAATAGTCACAATTTTGAATTACAATCATTGAGCTCCGACCAAGTTTTTTATTTCAGTTTCTTAAACGTGGGCTAGAGATAGTTAGGAAATACTCATATTCTCATTGATTGTGTATGTCGTTGATTGATATTGTATCACGATATGATAGTTTGAATATCTTGTTGCTTAGATAATCGTCTTCTGCTATCTATAAGTTCCTCTTGTACTCTTCACTATTAAATATGAACATTCTGCTCTCTCTCCATGCATGTTTTTGGTTTCTTCCTCAGTGCTCTCCTAATGCCCCGGTGCCCATCACATGCAAGTTCACACACTATTCCCAATTAAAGAATCACGAACCCCACTTGAATCAAGCCCCTTGACTAAAAAACACCATGAATAGATCTAGAGTTGGGCAATGGGGAAACCAAGCTCATCACCTTTTCACATGTGTCGATCGAATCAAACGTTTGACTTTCTCTAGCCTCGGTGCGTTTGGGAACCGCTTTCCAAGGGGCTTTGGGGAGCTAAAGGCCTTTGGGCTAAATTGAAGGTGTTTGGGAACTACTTTCTAAGGGGCATTGAGGCAAAGCTAGCATTTGAAAGACTGAAAGTCCAAGGCAGGTTCTAGGCTGCCTTGGGCTTTCAGCAGTCTCGGAATGCCTCGTGTCATTGTTCATGCTATTGTTCATCTTCCTTCTCCAGTGGCGTGGCTGATCAGAGGCAAGCTTGAGAGGCCGGCGAGGTCACGGCTAAGGTCGACAAGGTCGCAGCGACCGTCACTGGCTAGTCGCGCAACCCCAGTGAGTCGCAGCGATTGCTTGCGAGTCCCAGCAACCACTCACAAGTTGCATCGCCGCAACCCAACTCAGGCGCGACCCAGATCTGGGTCACCGGAGGTTGCACGACCTTGATTTAGGTCGCCGGAGGTTGCGCGACCTCACAGCGACCTCCGGCAAAGGGCCGCCGGGGGTTGTCCGATCCTAGGCGACCCTCACCGGAGGTCACCCGACCCTAGGCAGCTCTCGTCGATCGTCTTTGGGGGTTGCCTACCTTGCCGGCGAACTCTTTTATTTTTTTTGATATTTTTTTCTTTTTTTTATTAATCACTAAAGTCCTTTGTAAATGTAATATTTCCAAACACTATTTTACTCAAATGTACTTCATAATGGACTTTTAAAGTACAATTTACCAAATATAGTTTGCATTTTGGAAAACCCCTTTAACTTAAAGGCCTTTGCATTTTCCCAAAGACTTTTCCTAAAAGCCTTCCCAAACGCACCAATGTGTCCAAGGTGGGGGAAGAAGAGTTCCATAACTTGATAATTCTTGTGAGAGGTGTGCAAACCACGCATAGAGCGAGCAAATTACGTTTGTGCTTAGGTCATTCATATACCTTACCTTTATTTCTGTAAATATTCTAGAATTTTCTATAGCGAGGGAGAAAGAATCAATAAAAATCACATCTTTACTCAATTAGCTTGACATTTACCTCATTAGAATTAAGGGTATTGAGACCCTGAACAATATGTATAAGTAATGAAATAATCTAATAAGAAAGTTAGCTATATTAGAAAGTAACAAAATACCAAATAATATCCCTAACATCTAACATACTCTCCAGCAACATTCTCTAATAGCGAAATTTCTAACATCCATAAATATGCTTCATCAAAGAGGGTGAGTCCAAACGGGAGGTCGTCAAAGAGGGTGAAGTGGAGCTAACAAAGAGAGAGTTTCTCCCCCGGCGTTTCACTAAGGGGAGGCCGCCTTCAACGACGAAACGTTTACAAAGCCAAAACCCAATTAGACTATATCTTAATCGATTGCTGGCGCCGGCACCTACTCGTCTCGTTCATTTCGTCATCACGTGCGCATTAGTAGTGAAACCGAATCATTGCGGGGATTCACATTGCAGACATCCCACTAAAGTTAAAACAGATCGCAATTAAATCACTTCGATCCCTCTCATTGCACCATCTGCAGCACTCATAGCCAAAGCTTACTTTGACATGCCATGTTCATTTCGTGTGGCTCCATAGAAACGACGTTTTGGTTTTTGTCTGTCTGGACTTTGGCTGATATTAGGCAACTGTCGTAGTCCTTTCTCTCGGGGAAACGGCACGGTAATTATTCTCTTGAATATTTTATCAACGAAAGTATTATGTGACTATGACTAATGAAATGAGAGCTGTGTTTGGTAAAAGCAACTGCCAATTATTATCAAACAATTAACAAACTCGGTCCATGAGAGCTGAGTTTGATAAAAGCATGTGTCACTAATGAAATGAACAGAACAACCGGTAATTTGTTGATACTGGGCATCACCAGTTATTGAAGAAAGCCTTCACCAGTTGACGAGATTATCGACGTTAGCTTGTATTTGCCAGTAGTGGAGTCAATAATATTTTTGGATCTGTATCTTCATACAAATAAGTGTTGCTGAATGATAGGAAATTGTGGATTTACTTCTCATAATTACATATAGGATTAGGAAGCTATTTACCCACATTGTATTCTTCGCAAATATAATTTTCCCACGCAAATTTATATATATCTTTACTTTCCTACAATTTACATTGTGGGTGACATTATTCTCTATGTTCAGACTTTTAAATTCCTTATCCATTATTTTCCCATCCAAAAGCAACAATCATCATAACTGATTATCCATATTGTCAACGTCATGAAACTATGACTAATTAGGATTTGACATTGGGATTTATCATTTGGGCTAGTACACTGTCACCACATGCATGTGATGTTCCATATGTCCTCACATTTCACACAATCTCAATGTTTTAAACTCTTGGCTGGCGTAGTAATGATCCTCCTTTCATGTCAAAGCGTGTAAAAAGCGAGAACGAAATTGGGGAGAATGATTGCCTACCTCGTCTTTTGTTGTTTGGCCCCATGTTTTTCTTTTTTTTACTCCTCTTTTCTGGAGACAAGCGATGTGATTCAGGACGCACTCGCCGGCCGCATAACACGCCTCTCAATCAATTCATCTTTCTTGCAATTCCGCATGCTATCCCGTCCTTTTGAAGCTCGAGAACCATGTGAACTTCGAATTGATTTCGTCTTTCCCCCAAAGATGATGTGTGCTGATCAAAAAGTCATATGGTAGCGTGATCCCGCTTTAGCTGCGGACGGCCGCTCAATGTCCACCCGCGGCTGCTCATTGGACGAGCCACGGTCCTCCTTCTCATCCCATCATAGGATGTCTCCTCTCTTTCTACCGAAACCGTTCCCGCCTTCTCGACTGGTACACCGACCTCCTCTCCCGATCCCCTACCCAGACCATCGTCATCCACCGGCTCGGCGCGTGCCGCACTGTCGTCACCGCCAACCCCGACAACGTCGAGCACGTCCTCAAGAACAACTTCCACAACTACCCCAAGGGCGCCCCCTTCACCAGCATCCTTGGCGACTTTCTCGGCTGTGGCATCTTCAACGTCGACGGTCCTCTCTGGAGCACCCAGCGAAAGCTCGCCAGCCACGGGTTCAGCACCAATTCGTTGAGGGACTTTGTCGTGCGGACGCTTGAAGCTGAGGTCGAGAACCGTCTCTTACCGCTTCTCCAAGACTATGCCGATACCGATCGAACCTTGGACCTTCAAGGCTTGCTCAGGCGGTTTGCTTTCGACACTGTGTGCCAAGTTTCTTTAGGCATCGACCCGGATTGCCTCGACTGTTGGAAATTTCCTATAATATGGGCTTACATTAATTAATTGATTTTCTATTTTAAATAATCGGGTCAATGGATATTCCAATATTTGTTGAACCCTAAAGTGATATGATTGAATTGGGTATTGGCATCTATTGATAACGGGCCTAGTTGAGCAGCAAAGTGTAGGCAATTGTGTTTGGTTGAAGCCCGTAATGGGAAGGGCCCAGTTGACACGCTGTTGATTAGGGTTTGCTAGGTCCCCTCTCTAGCCTATAAAATGGTAGGTTATACCTATCAATTGCTTTAATCCAATTGAAAGCAGCTATATCAAAATAGGTCATAGAGAGGAAGATCTGGTATTCCAATAGATCCCTGATTATCAGAGTGATCTAGTTTTCTTTAAGTAAAGCAATGGCTCAAACAGATACGCTTTAATTCCGCTGTATTTATTGATCTCGGTGTTTTACAATCATGTATGGATCCGTTTGTTTCATGATTGATTAATTATTCGTGTGAATAATTTTCTACATATGGTATCAGAGCTAGTCATATATGATTGTAGAACCCAAATTTTATCTTTTTATGGACAAATTCGAAATTTTCTTCTTTGAGCCGAATATGGGCATTATTCTTTCATATGGATTTTTTTTTTTGCTCGAATGATCCTGAAACGATAGGGCTTTCGTTCTACATGTCGAGATCTTTCCAACCATATATAATTTGCATAATTTCGTTGAGAATTGAGAGAGAATTTTAAATTTTAAATTCTAGGGTTTATACATGAAAAAGTTCTAGAATTTTAAGTTACATTCTAATGTTACCTTCGTTTTTCTTCTCCACTCGATGCTTTTCTTTGCGTTGCGCCATGTCGTTTGAATTATGAACTGTTGGTCAACACGCACTCTTTTACTCGTCGTTCTCTAATTTCGAAATCGACTTGCTCCTCTCAGCGGTTTTGTTCGGTTGCCGTGGCGAGTTCGCCCACAGTCACTAGTCAATGCCGAATTCGTTTGCGATGAGGAGGATGGAGGGTTTGTGAAGATTTGTATTTTTATGGTGGTAGGCGGCTATGAAATTCGTTCACCACGATCGTGTTGCGGCAATGGGTTGGCGAAGGATCCGTTTGTGTGGGCCTATGTTAGATGATGGCTAGTAGTTTTTTCGTAAGAAAATATTTAGAAAAGTGGCCAATTTTAAATATATATTGGTGAAGGCTAAGGGTAGATACCTGCATATCAAATAGGATCAAGGGACAGTATTCTACCAACTATGCATGTAAGATTTTAGGGTGCCAATGCATAATGCGACATGTGTGCGGTGGCAGTCGCTAGAAATTGCAGTTGATGTGCGAAAGTCTTTTACGTGTACACTCTCTTTGGCCAATGCTCTTTGAAGGAGACTTAGTTTTGAATCCTAATATTCCATGGCATCTGCGCTTTTATCTTATTGTCGGTGTCCACATCTATTTTGTTTGGTGCTTTTAGATTATTCTGTTAATGCTGGAAGAGTGTGTTTCTTTCGATTATCATACTATTAGTCTTTATTTTCTTCTAGTCGCCCTCATACTTTAATGGGTTATAGCGTCATCCTGATTGTCACATGCAATCACCGAAAATTTCTTTTGGATTGGACTCGAGGCTTGCCCTCTTTTTAGCTAATTTTTCATGACAAGGAGTGTGAACGTGCTTGCTTGATGCTGTTTTTTTTTTTTTTTTTTACAATAAATTTTGGTAGATTGCGTTATATGGTGCGATCATAGGATTTCACGATTTTATTCCACGTTGAACGTGTGGGGCTCACATTCAATGTTACAGGTTGATGCTGATCTTTATGTATAGTTATCTAGCTGATCAAGCTTTGAGTGTTTTAATTGGAATAATGATTGGGGTCTTGCAACATGCTTGCTTGAGAAAGTTGTGATTAATTAATCTGTTTGCTGGTTGAGTATAAAATTGTTGTTAGTTCTCACAAGTAAGAGACAGATGATTCGTCGGTTATGTTCGGCTCCAAAGTGTGGTAAGTAATTGTAAACTAATTGGTAAAGATAGAGTGTTGATAGCTTTTGTAATTAGAAAAGCAAGTGCATGGAAGAGAGTTCCCATTATTTTCTAGGAATCCTCGTACATGAAAGGTTTGTTATTCCACTAATTAGCATGGAAAATTGTGAACTCGAGCATGCAAATGTCCTAGCAGACATGAGTGCTCCACCATGGCTAGTCTAGGACGTCTACTCCTAGTTAAATTAGCCAAGTTTGTTTGCTGGGACAAATAATGTTTTTGCGTACATGGATGCTTCATCTTTCCTACACAAATTCGAGAAAGGGTTAATGGACTAGACTGACTGGTGGAGGACTAATTGATGAGATACAATAAAACAAAGAGTGCTGCCGTTCCAATTAACATGTGGAGGTACTCAGTTAAGTGCTTATGTTTTAGCTTGTGGGAGAAGTTCTCTCCCATCATGGGTTGGTGCTATTAACCTAGCAAAAGTGGTCCAGCTTGAGGAAACAATCATCTGGACCTTAAATATTTTTGGAAAGTTTACATTTGGATCTAACGGAAAAAAGAGTGCTTGATGTGGGACCCGTCATGGGTTTCCGTTGGCAAATCGTGGCTCTCTGTTTTGCTTCTGCTGGACTAGATCTGTGAAACATAAATGGTGTTGGTGTGATTTGGGCTAGATTCATGGGATTGAGCCTTATTGTGCAGTAGCTTTTGCTTTGATTGGAGGGTGCATGAACAATTCGGGTTCTAGGGCTGAGTGGCTTGAACGTCTTCGGTTTCTCGTGTAGGTTCGCGTTTAATGATTCACATATGTTGGAATCTGGTGGCTAGTGTACTGATTAATGTGTGTTTTCATATCCTTGTTTGTGGTGGATTCAAGATCATTCTTTTTTATAATGAAATTTAGATGAATTCCATTGATGGTAATCGTGGGTACTGCTTATGGATTGATGAACTTGGTTTTCTTTGATGGATGGTGAACTTCTCATTCAATTATGTCTCTATAAGCAATGGTCTGTGATAGTGTTTTATGTGAACGACCATTGTGTAGAAGAAAAGGGAAAGTAAGCTTAAGATTGCTGATGGGACTTTTATTTATTGATTTAAACATGAGAACCTATTGACTAAAGGTGACAAAATGGTGGGTTGTTTTCCCTGTCTGATGTAATTGGTTACAGTGCTTGCTTAGAGTGTTCTTCATTCTATTTTAGTTGAGGTCGAGTATGCAGCTTGGGTGCCATTCTTTTCCTTGTAAAGATTGTAGTTCCTACCCGGGTGTCTTTGTTTGGTATTTGGTGCACGAGTAATTTAAACTTAAATTCAAAATGCTTGATCCTCGTCATGTCATGACCTTGTGATCTTGATGTTGCTGATTGTATGTACGCTTCGGTTTTTTGAGAATTTCCTTCCCAAAAGATTTGATTTTCGGGATTTTTGAATGTAGAGTGCTTTGGAAATTGATAACATGGTATTGAAACGGTTTGATCTTTGGAAACTCTTTAGCATCTTTGAGAGATGAGCTTGTTTTTTGTCATGTCGCTGGATTTGCAACATACTGGTTATACCTCTTTTTCTGCTTGTCCGCTAGCCCATAATCCCACAGGACAAGCTGTGAATTGTCAGTTGGAGGCTATGAAATTTTTTGGTTTTCAAATAGATGCTATCCTTCTAATAATAATTTCAGGAATTTCGAAGTTTTGTCTTCCTTTTAACTTGATGGGTACAATTAAGCAGAGAAGTGATTTACACTAAAGAAAAAAAAAAAAAGGAGATGCGGTTTGATTAATAGGGTTGGTGAATCTCGTAACACTTTTAGAGAATTTTTATGAAGTAGAAGAGCAAAAGGACCATAGAAAATTTGAATGTTGGCTTTGTTCGAGGTTACAGTCTTTTTTCATATTTGGACCGGTGACTAACGGAAGACTATAGCGTCAAAATACGAATTAATCAATATTACTGAAAATTCTGGCAAACCAAATGGACCCTTCATGTCTTCTTGTGTGGTTTTACCACGAGTCATCGGAGTGGACTGGCTTAACATGATTGAGGTTAAAAGTTCTTTTTATAGAGATTTTGCTTGATCTCTTGTGGGTTTCATGCTAACATGCATGAAGGATACTTCTAAATTCAAATGATATGATTGTGTCAAATAGGTGGAGATTGAGTTATTGCATGACTACGTAATTTCCCAAATTTAAAAGATGCCAAATTTAAACATGCCAACCAAGGGTTGACAGTGAGGAAGTGTGAGATAAAGATTGTCCTCATGACTTTTTGATGTAATGGTTCTTGATAGCTATGAAATTTTTGGCTCCCTTTAATTCTAGTAACCATTCGTATTCATTTCTGTTTTGCCATGAGTTCGAAATATTAAAATAATAATTAAAAAAATTATGGCAAAAATTGTTGCTTGATAAATGCAATATGACCTTGGGAAGTACATGTCGTAAAGTGCTTCATATTGTTAGATGAATTTTGGGCATATATTTTTTGGAGTTTCCTATTGATAAAAATTAGTATATACAATTACCTGCCCAAAGGGGGTTATTGTGTATATTAATTTGAAAATTGCATGAAGATAAATTCCAAAATTAAAATATGGGGATGTATGACTCAAAAAGATTTATTTGCCCAAAGGGGATAAATTTTTTAAAGTTATATGTAATTTCCCTCTATATTGATATATTAGAGATGAATGATGGGGATGTGTGACTCAAAAAGGTTTATCTGCCCAAAGGGGATAAATTTTTTAGAGTTATGAGTAATTCCCCTCTATGTTGAGATAATGGAGATGTATAATTTAAAGGATTTATCTGCCCAAAGGGGATTGATCTTTGAAGATTATATGTAATTCTCCTTTGTTGTCTCTATATATTGATATCATGGAGATGTATAATTTAAATGATTTGTCTGCCCAAAGGGGATGGATCATTGACAATTATATGTAATTCTCCTTGTTGTTGCTTTATAAACTTCATGCTATGAAAAATAATTGTGCATTATACACTTTGCCCGAAGGGGAGTTTATAATGTACTATTTATTTTGTTGAATTACTTATTGCCCATAATTGATCTAATTGCATTATGTGTGACAAACAGTTATCTTTACTATAAACAACAAAGCCATGATTGAAATGTTAATTGGATCAAATATTATATTGTTAAGGACTTGATAAAAAAAAGGGGGAGACATTGTGATTGAGAATATTAGAACTAAGTCCATATTGGCTGATCCTCTAACAAAAGGTTTATGACCCATTTTGTTTAAAGAACATGTAAAGAATATGGGTGTCTTAGATTCTTTTGATTTCTTTTGTTAGTGGGAGTTATATAATTTGTATTTCTAGATATTATAGTTATATGCAGATTGATAATGCTTTTATAATGTTTATTAAAGCATTTATTTTCAATGATTGTTGTTATTGATTCTATTGTTATCCTTTCTCCTGTTGACTGAGAAATGGAAGTATAAAACAATATCTTTAAACAAATTTTTAGTTTGAAGATGACTGGATGTCACTGATTATGAGATCTCATGTTGGATTATGACATAATTGTGCAATTTCATGTCGTTTAAAAATCGCACTGAGGCAATTTCATGTTGTTTAGAAATTGCACTAATGCAGTTTCATGTTGTTGAGAAATTGCATTGAGGACCGATAAGAAATAGTGTAAATTTTGATCACATGTTGGCACTATTTCTTACTACACTACTAGGCCCATGATCCATGAAAATATAATACTTATTATATGTGATTATGGAAGGTCATGTGTTGTGGTATTTTCTTAACACATTGATCTCCATAGTCCTATACTGAGGTTATATAGGATTGGATTGGTATTGAGATGCCATTATTGGAATATTATTTTTAAAAAGTTGTGGCCACATAAAACAAAATTTTCAGTTATTAACCTGATAGTGTCGTTTTCAAATATAAAATATTTTTCAAAATAAAATAAGTTAATTAATGTAGCCCAAGTGGGAGAATGTTGGAAATTTCCTATAATATGAGCTTACATTAATTAATTGATTTTCTATTTTAAATAATCGGGTTAATAGATATTCCAATATTTGTTGAACCCTAAAGTGATATGATTGAATTGGGTATTGGCATCTATTGATAACGGGCTTAGTTGAGTAGCAAAGTGTAGGCAATTGTGTTTGACTGAAGCCCGTAATGGGAAGAGCCCAGTTGACACGCTGTTGATTAGGGTTTGCTAGGTCCCCTCTCTAGCCTATAAAATGGTAGGTTATACCTATCAGTTACTTTAATCCCATTGAAAGCTGCTATATCGAAATAGGTCATAGAGAGGAAGATCCGGTATTCCAATAGATCCTTGATTATCAGAGTGATCTAGTTTTCTTTAAGTAAAGCAATGGCTCAAACATGTACGCTTTAATTCTGCTGTATTTATTGATCTCGGTGTTTTACAATCATGTATGGATCCGTTTGTTTCATGATTGATTAATTATTCGTGTGAATAATTTTCTACATCGACCTCTCGTGCACGCTGCCTCCTCTTGTGACTGCCTTCGAAAATGCTTCGAGGATATGCGCAACGCGAGCCACCTCCCCAGTGTATCTGGTCTGGAAGATCAAGAGAGGGTTGAACATCGGGTCCGAAAAGAAGCTTTCCGAAGCTGTCAAGCTCGTGCATGATGATATAGTTGATATAATCCGGAACAGGAAGAAGAAGCTGCTCCAAGAGAATGACGATCAGCAGATAAAATACGACAGCGACCTCTTGTCTCGGTTTCTTGTAGCCGGGCACAGTGAAGAGATGGTGCGGGACATGGTGATAAGCTTCGTGATGGCCGGAAGAGACACCACATCGGCCGCAATAATGTGGCTCTTCTGGCTCCTTGCTCAGAACTCGAATGCGGAGCGAGCGATCGTGAGCGAAGTTGACTCGATTCTTGACCGGAGCTACAAGAATTGCTTGGACTTCGAAGCCTTGAAGGAGATGAGGTTCCTGAAGGCATGCCTCTGCGAATCGATGTGGCTGTACCCGCCGGTCGCATGGGACTCGAAGCACGCCACGGCGGACGACATGTTGCCAGACGGGACCCCGGTGAGGAAGGGCGACAGAGTGACGTACTTTCCCTACGGCATGGGGAGGATGAAGGAGCTGTGGGGGAAAGACAGGCTCGAGTTCAAACCGGACCGGTGGCTGGTGGGACCGGGAATGGAAGGTGGTACCGAGGGGGAGTTGAGAGCGGTGAGTCCATACAAGTTCCTGGTTTTTTAGGCCGGTCCGAGGGTGTGCCTTGGGAAGGAGATGGCCTTCATCCAGATGAAGTACGTCGTGGCGTCGATCTTGAAAAGGTTCGTGATCAGACCGGTTCTCGAGAACCGGCCCGTTTTTGTTCCTCTGTTGACCGCCCACATGGCCGGGGGGCTGAAGGTGGCGGTCAAGAAAAGGAGCTAACGAGAAGCTGCCGAAGTGTTGCAACGAAAGGAGTTGGTGGGTACATAAAGATAGGGTTGTTGGTAGCAGAACAATGCTTGTCGTTTTTGTAGTTTTAAAGCCTCAATTGATTCAATGAAAAGATTACTGAAGCGGTGTTTATGTGGACAAAATGCCTTCTCATGTCATTGCCTCATTACATGAATAGTAGACCAATTAAACGGGTGGGTCGGGTCGAGTTTAGGTCGGGTCATAAATGGTCCGACCCAAATCGACTCATTTAAGCCGTCTATGACCCATTTATTGCAATGCAAAACTTTTGACCAATACCCGACTCATACCGTACCTATTTAACTAAATTTAAGAAAGTTTATTTCATATATATATATATGGTATTGCTAAAATATTTTTATACAACACAAATTTAATGGACAATTTTTATAATTTTTAAAATAATTATTTAAAAAAATCAGATTTTAATTATTTTTTTGAATTAAATTTTAAATTATTATTTTTTAAATATTATTTTTATTTTTATTTTCTTTTATGTTCTTCTTCTTTGCCAGCCGCCGACCAAGACGACAGCCGGTGACTGGCTACAGGCGAGCCTCTAGCTCGCCCGGCTTGCCGATGTCGGCGAGCTCGAGTCTTGCTAGATCGGCGAGGCTCGAGCCTCACCAAACGTCAGCGAGGCCTCTGCCTTGCTAGATTCGGCGAGCTCGAGGCTCACCGGCGTCTGGTGAGCTTGAGCTCGCCCCTCACCGGACGTCAATGAGGCCTTCGCCTCGCCAGATCTAGCGAGCTTGAGGCTCGCTGACGTCGGGCGAGGCTTGAGCTTGCCCCTCACTGGATCTGGTGAGGCTCGAGCCTCGCCCGACGCCGGCGAGTTTGAGTCTCGCCAGATTGGCGAGGCTTGAGCTTTGCCGGGCGTCAACAAGGCCTCCACGTCGCTAGATCCGGCGAGCTCAAGGCTCACTTGGTCAGTCGCCGGCCATCATCGTGCTAGTGATTGGAGGGAGAAGAAAGAAAAAAAAAAAGAAAATTAGAATAAAAAAATAATTATAATTTCGGTTTTTATAAATAAATAAAAAATTTGTAAAGTTAAAGAGAGAACAGAGAGATTGAGAGGTTTTGGGTGAAAATGGGTTCTAAATCCAACCCATATAAGACCCACTTAAGACCCATCTATCAAAGTTTGTAATTGTTAAACTCATTTAACTACTTTTTGTCAAAAAAAACAAGTGACCCATATATGACCTATTTATAATTTAAATGGGTCATATATGGGTCTAAGACCCATTTTGCCACCTCTAATGAATAGACACCATAACACAGCCCAGTGGAGAAAGGACTACATGCACATATACATAAGTCAGTTGAGAATAAGGGTTATTGGATCCTGGTGACCTAAAGGAATCCAAAGCCATTTCGATAGACATTTTGGATTCTAAATGCCACTAAGAATCCTTCTGATAGATGTATCATTGTGTGAATGCGATGATTTACTTTAGTGATTAAGGTCAAATTGGGCCCAAAGTAAGAATTGAGTAAAAGACACCGACACGACACCCCTAACTTCATGTTTTTGTTTGATCTCCAGTCTTGTGGATTGGGCAATTTCATCTCTAGGATGTCAATTCTCCCGAAGTTACGGCATGTGAACGATCGAAGCCATGACAAAAAAATAAGAGGGAAAAGCGCATGCAAAAATTATGACTGGGCATTACTAAAATGCGGTTGGCATAATTTTCACTTCCCCGATCTCGACTCCATGTGTTCTTCATTAGGAAGATCTCTTATAATGTTTTGAAGATGATAAAATAAATCAAAGGCTACTAACGTGTCTAATAATTGAGTAACTAGGTGAAAGACGCACAAGCTACTATGCAGATGATAGAACATGTAAATAACATTGTCAATGATTATACTTGAAAGAATTAAATGCAAACTTTAAGGATGAAAATATTCAAACTTACATTTAGATTGTAAAATATATTTCAAACAAAACAAGTCTAGAATGTGATGGGTCCAGCACGTGATAGGTTCAAAACGACACGAGTATAGAATGTGATCCTGAACATGACAAGTTCAGAATGAAACAACTTCACAGAACGTAACACAATCCTTAAATGTATAATGGCTAGTTATCTGGTTTCGATTCTACATCAAGATAGATTTGATTGACTCAATCTAATTGATTGACAATTGTATCATGAAAACAAAAACTTTCTAAACAGAAAAGTTCTATTTATGAAAATCAAGATTCTATTTGTATAGGCAATCAAAATTAACTAAGGATTCTGCTTCTATCACTTAACGGCTACTAAATCTTTTTGATACAGTTTTGTCTAATGGGTATAAGATGCTTCTGTCTACTCAAGTTACGATGGGCTATTCTTAGGAGTCCATCTTTTTACCCAATTAGAATGCAAGGTCGAATGATCATAGCTTGTTGCCTCATACACAACTTGATAAGAAGAGAAATGGCTATTGATCCAATTGAGGCACAATTAGATGGAGTAGCCAACACTATTGAGGATGTGGAAACAATTGATGTTATTGAGCTATTAGATCATTGGACGACATGGAGGCAAAATTTGGCAAGACAAATGTTTAATGAGTGGAATGCAAGTTGACGACATGGAGGAGTTGCATGATTTGATGTTATTAGAAAAATTCATTTGTTTCCCATTGTTGCAAGACTTGTGTTGTGATTTGTTTTTAATTCTCCGTTTCTATTAGACATGTGTAATATGATGCCGGTTTCTCATTATCGAGACATATTTTTCATGGCTAGTGTTTGCTTTATGACTTCGTCATTTTAAATATTTAGTACTATGTTTTCTATCATTATACTTTCTCCACTGTGCTATTCTCTATCAATAAACTTCCTAAAATTTCAACGAGATGTCTAGGAATGGAAGGTAGTGATTTCAGTCAAACTCATGGAAAGGGGAACAAAGAGAGATTGATGTGTATGGACAATAAATGAAGAAAATGAACTTTTAGATGGTCATGAAGAAATAGCTGTGCAAGGAATGAAAGCCAATAACAACATCAATAGAAGTTACATGATTATGTTAGAGAAATGGTTTGAAGAAAAATTTCCTGGTTCTTGCATTAAGGGTAATCCTCACATAAAGTCGAAGATGAAAAACTTGAAAAAGTTATACAATCAGATATTTGATTTGAAGGATCAAAGTGGCTTTGGGTGGAATCATGAAAACCATTGTATTGATATTTATTCAGAAGATAGTTGGCAAAAACATTGCAAGGATTGTGTCACTTCTTCTCATTTTTCTTCTTTAATACTTGTTTCATTTTTAACAAAACAACATATTTTCTTTGTAGGTCTATCTAGGACTGCTTAGGAAAGTCTTTCCCTCAATATGATCGACTAGCAACCATAGTTGGAATAGATCAAGGGAAATCTCAGTAAAAATCCTTCGAAAGCTCATGCGGCTATAGATCATGAACGAAGTGAAAATAATGATGATTGTGGAAACTAATGGTGTAAGTCAAAATATACTGCCACTATTATCTTCTCAAACACACAATATTTCTAATTCTTCAAGAAGAAAAAGAGCTAAAGCAAATGACAAATGGGTTGCTGGTTTAGTTGAGATGTCAAGAACCTTTGGCTAGTTTTTGGAAAAAAGCTATCGAGAGGATGGAGAAGATCGGTAGTTGCATTTGGACATGCTAAGGATTTGGATAATGACAAGCAAAAAAATCAATGAGGAGCTTCTTCAAATGTTTCTAGGTATAATGGATAAAATAAAAATATATAGATATATTGTGAAGGATCCTGAGAATAGTCATCTTTTTTGGGGATTTCAAGGAGATGATAGGAAGGCATTTGTGGAACTACTTCTCCAAGAGATGAGAGAAGACAACGAGTGATGACTTGGAGTGATGAGTTGCAATGGATTCGAAACATCGAAGATTATTCTTTTTGTTGTTTATTGGAATCATATGTTTTTCTTAAGGTGTTATTTCTTGTGTAATCCCTTTATAGTCATACTGAGTCTTATTCGGGACTTTTAGGTACACGAAACATCTTAAACTTGAGAGCGTGTTGCTATTTTTATGCTGAAGTTTGTCTCCGTGGTTAAATTCAATTCAATAATATATTGTTCCTCAATATGTTTGTTGATGGAGTGCTCTGGTAGTGCTTTTGCTACTTTTTGGGTAGACCTTTCGTCCACAAAATCTTCAAGATCTCAAGACTGTAGTCAAACTTTTTAATACTTTTCCTTATATAACTTACTGCAAACATTACATATATTTTTCATGTATAAATTTGAAATACCATGCGCATCATAAATCTCCTTGAAATTGAAACTCAAGAGCACAATCCAGAGAGTACTTAAACAACATGAAATGACTTTAGAAAATCGTATAAGGAAGCACATGAAAACAGCCATGCCAACAACCGAAGCATGCAATCTATGATTAGTGCAATGCACATTTAACAATGATAATAAGCTGGAGGGCATGGGTTTCCTTTCGTCATCTTTTGCATACTTCCTCCACCGACAACCGTCTACAATCTAGGTAGATATACACGTTTTAGGACACTAACCACAATTATTAAAGTCGGCCTCATGCTTTTTGCTATATATATATATACATATATTTGTGCAACTTATTGCGAACATTATATATTAGCATTTGCCATTCAAATATGCTACGACGCAATTCGACTTCTCATCCGTTCATATTTCTAATGCTCTCGTGTTAGTCTTAATTGACTCATCTCATATTAGCATATGCAATATCGCTTTTTGATTCTTTATGCATTTTGCAGATAATGCATAATCATGGATTGATTTTTGAGATTTGTGAGAATATGTTGATTTGAAAAAAAAAATCCTTTTCGGAGGATTTTGCTATAATCTAATCTATTAGTTTGTGCTTTCCTAATTTTATTAATTTTGTTTATATAATTATTTATGAAAATATCCAACTTTAAAGTCGTAGTTCACCAAATAGTGGATAAGACATGAAGAAATCTATGGATTTCTTTTTTTTTATCCTATTTAGAAATTTACATGACCGAATGCAGCCTTAGGATTTAGGATTTGCCATGTGCAGTAAATCAAGCAAATATCATGCATGGTGTTCCGGTCCTTCATATTGTTTCACCAAAATGATAGGATCAAGAGACTCGAATGGCTCCTGGCAAGTAGAAACGGACAGACTAGAAGCTTTGGTACACAAAGAAAAAATAAATTCAGACATAAAAGCTGAGAAAATAAAATTACCAATGGACAAACAATGGGTAGGACAACATATTTCTTGGAGAAGATGAACTCCTTGTCAATCCTCTTCAACACGTTTTCCTCGATGCCGTTCTTTCATGTACAGGGAAAACCACAGGCTGTCCCAAAAAAGAGAACGAAGCCTTCTTATCTTCTGAAAGAAAATATCTTAACGTAAACAGTTCAGGTCACATACTTATAGAGGAGAAGCTAGGCCTTTTCCCATGATGGCGGTGGATATAGAACTCACGAGAAACAACCCTCAAATTTATCGGTGTCTAACTTATTCGGGTGCTTGGAAATGGTAGCATCATAGTTACGTCTCCCGTTTATCTGTCAACATGAGAAAGAGAGTAAAAATTATCAAAAAAAAGCTTTACACTTATTACATTTTTGTTAATTCAGTCTTCAATATTTTGATAATTTGCTAAAATAATCCTAAACATTTCAATTGTATGAATTTAATTTTAAATCTTACGATAATTGTGTCAATTTTATCAGGAAATTTACTCTCCTTCCCTGGTTCTAAGTTTAGGTCCATTTATGATATCAGAGCCATGGTTTCGTTTGTAATATTATCCATTCCATGCGCTTGATAGGTGAATTCAGTGCTGAGAAGATCTCCTTACATCATGTCTACAGAACCAGAAATTCTTGAAGCACCCATTTCTCTTGCTCCTTCTCCTTCATCTTCAACTCCTCCAGAATTACGTGTTTCCAATGCTTCTAAGATAGATTATCTTTATGAAGTCTCTCTTAGTGATGAAACCAAGATTTCTGAAATCCAACTTCCTCTCATGAACCCTTACTCCGTTTTTGCCAAACCCAATTCATCATTTTCACCTATCCGCTCCATCCGCCAGCTTATTCACCAAACCCCAAAGCAAGTAAAGGAGTACGTCTAGTCCTCCAAATTCGACCAGCATCACATTCCTGCTACTGAAAAGGAGTACTTTATTACTCTTCAAATCCCTCTAGAGTTCCCCAGACAATGGGCTCAACAGGGATATACTCATGTCCATTATGGCGCTGTTCGTCTTGCTCTCACCTTTCATGGTCGTAAATGTTTGCCAGTTGTAGCAAGAATAACATTGTTGGATACCAGGTTTTTACAATACCAGCATGCTTGCATCGGTACTGTCCAAACCACTTTGAATGCTGGAACAGTCTTTGTGACTCTATATCCAAACTTCAACATCACTCTTTCAGATCCCCAACTGCTCTCTTTTCTAAAAGTTCAAGTCCAGCTCACTAGAGCTCCTCAAACTGCTGACTCTGTAGCTGCAACCCTACATTACCAGATGGTCTATCGAGTGCAGAACCATGCCCTTGATCTCAACTTCAATAATGGTAATGAAGATGCTTTTTTTATCTCCATGCAGAATGACCAGGCATCAT
Source organism: Eucalyptus pumila (assembly GCA_016097595.1). Lineage (NCBI taxonomy): Eukaryota > Viridiplantae > Streptophyta > Magnoliopsida > Myrtales > Myrtaceae > Eucalyptus > Eucalyptus pumila. The sequence continues at coordinate 568,484 of CM027847.1, forward strand.
GTATCCATGTTCCTAGACAGATTCCGAAGGATACGTTGGCCAAGCTCCTTCTAGAGACTTGGATTACCAACTACGAAAAGCTATATCAGCATAACAAGCCTTTCCAGTCCACAGACTTTGAGTTCGTCCGGAAAAAAGATGGAACTGTTTCCATCAAATTTGGCAAGAAAAAGGAAGAAAGTCCTTCTATCTTCCAGACCATTTTCATGATCGAACCATGTGTTCCTCAGACAATTTCCGAGCCAGATTCAAAAAAGCTTGTTCGAAACTTCAATAGTGATTGACATCTTGTCCATTACTACAAAGACAACTATGGTAATTGTTTTTGGGATCCTTTTTGCCAATGTTCCTATTGTACAAATTCTCCTGACGAGGTAGATCCTTTTGCAAAACCTCCACCTCGAAGGAAAAGGCCAAAGGATAAGGTGTACCAAAGGTACTTAAACGGAGATCCATCCGTTGATACTCTTGGTGAGTGTGATAAATACTAGTTCATGGTTTCTTATGCACCACCTCCACCACCAGAGTACAGTACTACATCCCAAGTTTCACCAGATCTACCAAGATCACCCCCACCCCCACCATCTCCTCCTTAGAAAAAACAAGCTCTCTCCCTGTTTTATAAGCCAATCTTAAAATGGGCTAAGAAGCATTCTTACCCACTCGAAGCCCCAGCAGAAACACCACCCACTTCTTCCATTGCTATGTTCCAAGATACTGACTTTCCCCCTCTTGTCAGAGAAAGTTCTAAACTCTTGTTTCCCGCCTCAGAAGAATTCATTGATCCACAAGGTAGATATCGCCATGTTCCTAAGATAGTTGCCCCCACTGATGTGGATGAGCATGGAAGACAGAAAAGAACTCCTGCTACTGAAGATGTTCTAAATTGGCAATCAGAGACTCTGTTAGTACAAAACAATGCCTTCAAGGCAATTGATTCCAAGATTGGAAATGTGCAACAAGATCTCCGAAAGTATGATGAGACCACCAAGAAAATGGTTTTTGAATTCCAGAAGAGGCTAAATGCTTTGGAATTAGGACAACATCTAGGGTATCATCACCTAAAGAGCCCAAAGCCAGAGATAGAAAAACTCAAGAGGTAAATTCAACTCCTTGAAGAAGGAAGGTTCAGACCTTTTGATCCTCTTGCAACTCCAGTTAGAACTGGGTATTTGCCTCCACCACCCCAGGCGTCCATTTTTGCTGCCATCCCAGAAGATTCTTTCAGAAAAGAACCAAACATGGCAGAATTGCGAGATCGTATCAAAAAGTTGCAGAAAGACAAAGGAAAAGAAAAGATGCCTACACAATCAAGTTCGGTTGTTATAGGAGAAAAGCTAGATCGGATGATGTTATCCAATCCATTAGAATCTTTTTTAAAGGATTTGGGTACTCAGGAAATTGATCCTGATATCCAACAGCCTGATCCTGCCATTCCAGAAAATCAAATTTTGTTCCCAACTGAACAAACTTCTCCTAGCATCTTTAATACCGAAGAAGAATCAGTATCCCTTTCGCCCTCTTCATCCTTCGCAATTCCTACTATTGATTCCCTCCCTATTAAGCCAATCACTTCATCAATATTCATGGCTGATCCTCCAGATTATGAGATGGAATCAAACTATTCTGAACCAGAAAATGTTCAGACCGACAATCCCGAAAGACATGTGTCCATGGCATCAAAACAGTTTTCACCATTGATGATATTCCTTATCACAAATGGCCAGAAAGACTTGAAGAATTTCATACTTGGTTGAATACTTAGTCCATCACCAACCATGATATGAATGATGTCCTTTACAACTTTGTTACGAGGTTCTCAAGAAGCCTCAAGCTTTGGTGGAAATCAGTTTCAAAACAAGATCAAATTCACTTTCTGATGTCACCTGATTTCAGCCATGCCATCACCATCTTATATCATGTCTTTGTGGGAAAACCCACTGATCTCATAGAAATGAAAAGAATAGAATTTTTTGAAAGGAAATGCTGCTCCCTCCAAAAGAAATATCTTGACAAGCATTACCAAATAATGCTTCAGCTTTTCTATCAGATTGGTGCTGATCCAAATCTGAAACTTGTTCTCCTGACTTCCATCCCTAAAAAATTATCCCAGATGGTCGAAAGATCTTTCTTTGGAAGACAAAGGAGAATACAAGATATTCCCTTGGGAGAAATACAACAAGAATCCATCTATGCTTTGAAGAACTATGCTTAAAGCGCCAGATGGTCTATACTTATATCACATATGACAGAAGTCTCGAAACAGCCTGCTCGCGCCAAAAGTTAAAAATCAAATGTTCAAAACAAGACTGTGATGGTACTTGTGGTAAGTTTTCTCGGAAGAAGAAACACTTCAAGAAGTTCTGGATGAAGAAATCCAAACATGGCCCCAAGAACTTCCGGAAAAAGAAGAAATGGCGATACCTACGCAAAAGGAAGGATCGCACAGGACATAAGAAATCAAACCGCTGCTTCATTTGCAATCAGAAATGACATTTTGCCAAAAACTGTCCTCAAGCGAGAAAATGTCAAAATCGTCTAATTCTCCACATTAAGAATGAAACAGGTATTTCTCTTGAAAATGATGATTTTGAATCATTATTCTCTGCATGAAGAACCATCTGAACAAACTCTTTGTGTCATTCCCTTTTACCAAACTTCCAGTGAGACTAAGTCAGACTCAGAGTCTGAAGATATCTTTCACATATCCCTCACATCTCTTGAACCAAGCCTTGACATATTTTCAAGTCAAACTCACTGTCCCAATTTCCCTGTAAAAATCATCACTTCAAAGTTTGCCAAACCAATCACTGTTATTAATCTCATTGATACCGGAGCAAGTTGTTCGATACTAGACACCAAAGTTATTCTTGAAGAATATTGGACTCCTTATGTCCGATATTTCAATTCTGCTTCAGGAGACACTTTCTCCACAAATGTCGGAACCACTCCAGTAACTGTCTAGTTTTTTCCTCAGCGTTCCATAACCACAAAGATTTTTGGATCAAATCTCCCCAATAAAGACTTGATAATTGGGTGGGACATCATGACTCAAATCTCTCAGCTCCGTATCATTCTTGGAAAATGTCTTAGGTATAAAGACCAATTCTCTGAGTTCGTTAATATCCAGAGATTCTTTTCCATTCAGATGAGTCTATTAGATCCAATCATGCAAAAGTTGTTAGAATCTTCTTCGGAATCCCATGCGGAATTTGCTCAGAAGTGTTCCCATCCTTTATCAAAAAATCCAGAGTTCTTTGTTCGCCTTACTTTCAAGAAGAATGGAGATATAAATCCAACCAAGGCGAGTCACATGGGAATGAAGCCAGAACATCTGGCTTTAGCTCAAAGGGAATGCTCAAAATTATTGCAACAAGACCTTATTGAAATCTCTGATTCTCAATGGGCCTGCGAAGCCTTTTATTTCAATAAGCGTGTTGAGCAAAACAAGGGAAAAATGAGGCTGGTAATCAACTATCAACTTCTCAACCTTTTTCTCCAATATGATAAATTCTCTTTACCATCCAGAGACTCTCTCTTTACTGGTTTAAGCAAGGCTCATATCTATTCCAAATTCGACCTCAAAGCCGGATTTTGGCAATTGGGCATCCATCTTGAAGACATATCTAAGACAGGATTCTGTATCCCAAACTAGCATTTCCAGTGGAAAGTTCTTCATTTTGGCTTAAAGGTAGCACCATCCCTTTTCCAAAAGACCATGTGCCGTATTTTCCAACCAATCTTGTCAAGTGCAACCGTATATATTGACGACATACTGCTCTACAGTCCTGACGAATAGTCACACTATCAACTCCTCGAGCAATTTGCAAAAATCGTCAAAAAGCATAGCATTATGCTTTCTCAAAGAAAAATGAATATTGCCCAAACAGAGATTGAATTTCTTGGTATGCACCTCAACAAAGGTACGTACTACCCAGGGCCACTTATTGCTCAAGAATTATTGAAGTTTCCTGAAGATAACTTCACTACAAAACAAGTTCAGCAATTTCTTGGGATAATCAATTACCTCAGGGATTTTGTCTCAAACATTGCAAAGTTCCTGATTCCTTTGCAATCCATGCTGAAGAAGAATCCTCTACCTTAGGGAAAAACTCAGACCAAAGCAGTCACTGAGCTTAAGGAGATTATGCAGAATCTCCCATCGTTGCAAATACCATCAATAGGAAAAAGAATTCTTCAAACTGACGCCAGTGATGAATACTGAGCAGCCATCCTGTTCGAAGAAATTGATGGTAAGAGACATCTTTGTGCTCATAAAAGTGGAAAGTTTTCTCCAACTGAGATGCATTACCATTCCACTTTCAAAGAAATCCTAGCAGTAAAAAATGGAATAAAAAAGTTTGAGTTTCATCTCATTGGCCATCACTTCCTGATAGAATTAGACATGGCATCTTTCCCTCAGATGACCAAGTTTAAACAAAAACAGATTCCAAATTCACAACTGCTTCGATGGGCTGAATGGTTTTCGAAACACTTTTGAAACTAAACATATTCCTGGAAAGAAAAATGTGTTTGCTGACTTTTTGTCAAGACCAAAAGCACCAGCCGAAATCAACATGTACATTAAGAGGCTTGATTTCCATATGCTCAATCATGGAGTGAAATACAAGATTGAGAAGATCAAAGATTTGCAAAGCTGGAAATATCCCCAGGAGATTATTCAGCAAATCCAGAATGACAACCTTCTTGAGAACTTGGAGAATCTCATGTGGCAATGTCACACAGATCTGTTCAGATTTAATGGAGGTTCGATTCTTTATCCTTTTGGGTTAAATTCGAATTATCCATTTATTCATCCTCTCATCTGGAAGGAAGATGATTTCCCAGATCAACTCAAAACGTTATTATGGTACTTAACTAATAAGTACTTAATAGCCATTGAAATTCCAACTAGATGATTCATTGCCAACCTCACCAGGATATTTTTACTCGAAAGAAAATTGAGAAAGAAAGTGATAAGAATCTCTTAGACTTTCTTAATTGATTCCACCATCCTACTCACTGGAAACATCTCTTGGAAAAAGAACTAAGAACCATGACCCCAAATCCTGAAGTCCATACTATCCTGTCTTTCCAATGTCCATGGTATTTTTTCACAAATAATGGCCACATCATTAATGCCCCACAGGAAATAGGAACCACATCCTATAAACCTCACTTGGACAGCCGAGAAGCTCGGATTCACAAATCTTATCCAGGATCTGTTAGATCTTTGTGAACACCAGTACCGAGAACTCTAGAGAATCCTGTTCCAGGAGAACAAAACCATTCCTGAAGATGTCTAGAATTACAATGTACCTACCAAATGGGATGACTATGACCTAACACCAGAAGCTAAGGAAGCACTCAGACAATGCAGACAAGCAGAATCATCCCAAGATCATGAAATGACAGGTGCACATGACATTGTCCAATCCACTCAAAACCCTTATGCACGCTTTGGAGGTCCTCTTTCCCAGAATCCCTACGATCTAGGACTTTCGTCCTTATCCCAAAGTATGGACACATCCTTTGATGCACAGCCATCCAATTGGCCTCGGCCAAGCATTCCTACCAACACTGCAATACATGACAATACAGATTGGGCTCGAGAAGAAGCATCTCACTAGGCTCATGAAGAAGCATCCTCATCAAGGCAGCTCAACCAGATTCTCTCACCAGAAGACCTTGAAGCACTTGAGCAAAAATACAATGAACATTGCCTAGCAACAGTACACAGCTCGGATGACTCTGACTATGACTACAATGCTCGTGACGGACGAGACTGTTGAGTCCGTACATTTTCACTGTAGTAAGTCATTGTTCACTTTTACTGTAGCACTAGGCTAGGGAAGGTACTGTTCACAGTACAGTATTGTTCATAATGTGCGAATAATTCCCTCCCAGAAGTTTCCGGTGCCTCTGTTTGTATCTGGACCCGTGAGCTTGGTCCTTGTTTTGTGGCTTTGTGACCTCTTATCGTCTATAAAATGCGAGGAGGGTGTAGTGTGTTGGGCAGAGTCCCTTGAAGTAAAGTGTGTGCTTTGTGAAAAACCTTTCCATGGCTTTCTAAATTTATCTTCTTCTCCAGCCTGGTAGGATTATTCAAGAAATGTAGCTTGGGTAGATTAGAAACGTTTCCATCCTTGAATCTTTGAGTGTCTCTAGGCTCTGAACTAAAGGGCTGAGTGGTTTTTTATTAAAAGGCTATCCCTGAAGAGTTTGAACAGGAGTTGTTCACCCACTGTGGGATGCATACCTGCAGGAAATTTACTCTCATTCCCTGGTTATAAGTCTAGGTCCATTCATGGTAAATTTAATCATTCAAGTCAATTTGGTTGAAAAGCGCTAAAGTTATGGCCTAGTCAATGCTAACCATCCTATTAGCACGGCAACACTAACATGCACAATATTTTAAAATTTTCTGATTTTTATTTATTTATTTTCTTCTTCTTTCTTTTTCCCAGTTGAATGATGAGGTTATTGAGGAGTTGGAAGAGAAAGATAAATAGAAAAATTATAAAAATTGTCCACATTAGTGCCAGTCATGTGGCATAGGATGATCGACACTGATGAATTGCCATGTTAGTATTTTTTTTAATCAAAATTGGCCAGAATGACTAAATTGGCAAATCATCAAACTATTTATGGATAAATTGGTATTTTGAAAATTTTATGACTAAATTGACAAATCGTTCGAAATTGACAAATAGTTAAAATGCTTAGAATTGAATTACTACAAGGTCAATAGGTTTATGACTTTCTTTTATTTTGGGTAATTTCCTCGAGAAAGAGAGAAGGAGACAAAAAAAATCAACAAAATTCAGTGTTGGAACAAAAAAGAAGAAGAAGAAAAGATAATGGCAACTTTGGAAATTTGGAATAAGTGTACAAGTTGGATCGAGAAATTGTTCTTAGTTAACTTTTCTTGTGGAGTGTTGGACATCTTAAGTACAAAAATTTGACACGGGTGGATACTTAAGTACCAAAACTTCGAAAAAATATACTTAAATATCAAAATCGGAGAAAAAATGGATACTCAAGTGCTAGTGGTGAGAAATTCCAGCAAAAAAAATGTTAACTTGGCATTTTCTAGTGACTTTTTGGCCAATGTGGCAATTATCTATAAATAATAATAAAATTATCCACATGGCGCTAATGTGAACCCTTCTTGGGTCGCCACAGGCACCAACGTTACACCTTACTACCTCTCTCTAGAAGAAGCGTCGTAATTCATAGACATTTTCTTTTTTTAAAACAGTCCCAGTGCGACTCATTAGCGGAAGCAAAATAAAACATCACCATCTCTCCCCCTACCAACCATGATACAAATACACACCACTAATCACCATGATTAATAGACAAGCCATGACACTTTATTTACATATATTTTCAAGATGGGATTTATTTGGGTCGATACATCAAAAGGAAAAGCTAGGACTCAGCCATGTCCGGCCTAAAACCCCAAAAAGAACCCTCGACCCGCTACAACTCACGTGCAACAATCCCCATCATCAGTGTCGGCTAACTATCCCCAAAAATCCAGCTCCTACTCGTCACGCACGGGCCCTCACACCCAACCCGGTGCATCAGGCAGTGGCGGCGGCAACATCCCTCGCATCACCCCATCGCGACGAATGTGGACGGAGATAAACTCCTGGACAACCGGGCCCCCAGCCAGGCCTACGTCATACATGACTAAACAGCACACTCGAATATACGTCAATCCAGGAACAGAATGACAGTCAAAATCCTCACACTCGACCTCGACATCGGATGGTAGACCGTAAAACACACCCCGCGTGACGGCAGGGAGCGGCATGCTACTAATCTAAAATGTTGGTCCCCAAAAGGAGTGAGTACAACCACTCAGCAGGTAAAGGAATCCAATAACCACTCAAAGCATCATACAAATCATACATGCATTCCAGGCATTACTTACTTTGAAGCCATGCATATACTATCATGCATCGTCATCACAATCATAACACATACATGCATACCATCATGTCATACTCGTATCATTGACATCATGACGTCATCATATCATATCATATATGCATATCATCATCATCATCATCATCATCATCATCATCATCATATCATGTCATATGTGCATATCATCATCATCATCATGTCGTATCATATTATATGTGCACATCATCATCATGTCATGCATATCATCATGCCATAGGTGATTATCATCATCATGTCATATCATACCATGTCATATGTGCATATCATCATCATCATCATATCATGTCATATGTGCATATCATCATCATCATCATGTCGTATCATATTATATGTGCACATCATCATGCCATAGGTGATCATCATCATCATGTCATATCATATCATGCATGGTTCAATTTGTCCACTTTTTAACTTTCCATTCGATCACCACATCACCCTTCCTCGGATCACCAATTTCATCTCATATTATACACTCGCGCCTCATCCTGGCATCGCGAGAAAAACCTCCGACATTCGGTCGTTCCAGGCCACCGGGCATCCGGCCTCCCATATTCCGGGCATCTCGCATCCCAACTGGCATCACGAGGCATCCCCTCGGGCAAAGACCTCCGAGGCTTCCGGCATTTACACTCCCTGGCCGGGCATCCCGCATCTCAACTGGCATCGCGAGGCATCCCCCTGGGCACAAACCTCCAGGGCTTCCGGCACCCCCACTTCCCGGGCATCTCGAAACTCCCGAGGACAATCCGGCCTTGTATCTCAATACAATCCGGCTTCCAGCACCCCCCAGCCCGGGCATCCTGACACTCCTAGAGCATTATCATCCGCCACAACAGTCTCCTCATTTACCTCTTTTATTCATGGTTACCAATTCATGTCTCAACTCAGCACGGCACATGATGCAATAGCAAACAAGATCACTTTCATGCTTTGATTTATACATGCATCATTAGTCATCATTATACATGCTACATGGTACAATTATTTATGAAATAAAATTTAATGGAGTATATGCCAATTAAAATAATCCATTTATCATGCCCTTTTTACATTTATTTAAATTCTAGCTTGTGCCACTTTTAAAAATATTAAATTTAATATCTATATAATTCTCACAAATCATAAAAATTAAGGCAAGTGATAATCAAGACAATAGGATAACGATTTCATGCAAAATACATGGCCAAAATAGAATTCCACACAATTCCATAATTCACACAAAATAGCATGAAATTTTCGGATGAATCAGAATGCACAGTTTCCGAAATAATTTTATTAAAATATCCATACGACCTCCAAAAATTACGAAATTTTATCGAGTTATAGCCAATACACTAAAGTACATTTTTCACGAAGACTTCTAAGCCAAATTCTTTTTAGATTAATTTCTACAGTCTAACGAAGCTTCTGGATCCAACACCGAAATGTCCAGTACATGCTTCTCCGAAATACTGAGTTTTCACCTACCTACCCTTCTTCGTTTCCTCTGAAATTTGGATATGTTTTACATCAAGATGTTGTCTACAAGTTTCAGGAAGAGATATTAGTCAAAAATCCATAGTATAGTCGTCGTTTAGGTCCATGAAGTCTCGGGTGTCCTGTACTACATCTCCAGAATTACCGTCTCCAAGATTCAGTCGATTTACTAGGTTATACTTGTTCATTTTGCTTCAAATTTGAGTATGTTGTATTTTAAGATGTCCCCTACAACTTTCATGAAGAAATCGAAGATAGATTCTTAGCACAACGCAACATGCAACCACAAATCCATCAAAAGGTCAGTGAAATCGTTCCAGATCTGAGGTCTCCGTAGGATGAGAGTTTAACCCCTTAAATCTCCATCATTTTCCACCAAATTTTATTATGTTGTATTTTAAGTCGTTAGCTACAACTTTCATGAGAGATCCAAGTCAAAATCGAACTCTAAACATACATGCAAGCTCTTACAAAGTTCTGACTCAAACAGTTTATGCGAAAACATTCCAGATCTAGCATCTCCGTAGGATGAGAGTTTGACCCCTCAAATCTCCATCATTTTACACCAAATTTTAGTATGTTGTATTTTAAGATGTTAGATACAACTTTCATGAAGATATTAAAGTCAAAATAGAACTATAAACATGCATGAAAGCTCTCACAAAGTACTGACTCAAACGGTTCATGCGAAAACAGCATGCAACTCAAGATCAAACCACACTTGCTTCACTCCCATGCCTCCAAACAACCTAGATTTAGACCCTACATGCAAAACATTGGTGCAAGAGTAGAAAATGGATTCCCAACTTGCCTCTAGACCGAACGGACGACGGCACACGGCGGCACACGGCGGACGGACGGCGACTCCTTCCTCTCGGCTTCTCCTCCCTCTCGGCCTCACTCTCCCTCTCTCGCACAATCTCTCTCTCTCTTTGGGTGAATGGCTAACCGGCCACCTCTCTCTCTCCTCTTCCCTTTTATTCCCCCATTTCCTAATCATTTGCAATGATTAGTTTGCCTTTCAATTGGCCAATGCATGCCACCCTTCTTGCCACTTGTCTTAATTCATGCATAATGGGCTTTGGACTTGGGCTTGGAGGCTTTTGGGCTTGGGCCTCCCTTGTGGCCGATGGCCACTCCTCCTTGGGCCTCAATGGGCCGGTCAACAGCCCCCTTTCGTGGGCCTAATTGGGCCGACTAACTTGGCCCACTAAAACTTAGGCCAATGGGCCTAAGGCCCAACCTAATTAAAATCAATTTTTACCCCTTTTTCTTATCCTTTATTTTAAGAATTAAATTACTAAATTTTACATGGTCAAAATCTTGTGACATTTTATTTATAGGAATTTAATCCATAAAGTGCATGGCCAAGCATAGATTATCATTATTAATCTACAATATTTAAAATCTCATGAACATAAGCACAAATCATCTAATCTTAAAAAGAGACTAATGGCTAAAGCATAAACTATAGGAAATTTCATTACCTAATTAAAGGCTTCAACACACCTTATAACTTGACTTTGAATTTTGGGATGCCACAGCTAATATGGCTAGTTTGTCCCAAAATGATGCCGTTTTATCCCTAAAAATTGAATTTTTAATAGAAATATTAATTAAATTAAATTTAAAAAACTAAATATACAAAAATGCCCTCATTGATTTGCTATCCCTTCTAATTTTTTTATTAAAAAATATTTTTCCATTTAATTAATATTTATACTAAAAATCAATTTTTGGGGCAAAATAACATTGTTTTGCACATTAATTGCTGAGTAGACAACTCCCACAAGCCATGTAGACTACATATATTCTTAAAATAAGCTATTTAGGATTTCCGGCTACTATTGCTAGGGCTAGTAGTTAAGTATCTCAATTTAAAAAAAAAAAAAAAAAGAGTGATACTTAAGTGTAAATTTTGAAAATTTTAACACTTAAATATATATTTTGAAACTTGTGACACGTAAATATTCACACATGTCAAGTTTTGACATTTATGATATACCCTAGTCTTTTCTGGTGGCTTCTAATTACTATTCTCGTCCTCACGTCCTTATATAATAGTAGAACATCTACAAGACAGAAGACAATCATCCCACACACTCAAAACACGTATTAAAAGAGCCACGAAGTCTTCGGCACTCCTTCTGACAACATTAAGTGAGCAACAAAAAAATCTACGGAGCTAATAAAAGTACACAAACAAAGTCAATACAAAAAACGCACACCATGAATGCATTTGAAAAACAAGCCTTCATGGAAAAACTCTTCAATGACATTCGTCTTCATTAAATGCTTGTATCTTTTGTCTTCGTCTTCATCATTCGCTTGCTAGCATTTAATGTGATCTTTACATAAAAATCTTCATTCTTGAGTTCATATAATTCACACAATTCACGTTTATTGATTTCTTTTAGTTTTCATAGAAGATTTGTCAAAACAACAATCAATTTTATTAATATTTTAACATTTAGATGCGGTAAGAGTTCTTAGGTAACTTAGGCGCTGTTTGGTAACCATCCAAACAGGGCCAAATTCTGATTTTTTATTTCCAGAATCAATTTGAGCCGAGAATCATGTTTGGTAAAATTTTTGTTCCTGGGAACAGGTTGGGAGTGAAATCAAGAATAAAAAAAAAAAATTTGATTCTTGTTTTGGAAATAAATTTGAGAATCAAAAACCAACTCTTCTTCTTCTTCTCTTTGGCCATCTCGCAATCGTCGTCCACCCCAACTCGTCGCCATCCGCCGGTCCAGCGAGCTCGCTGAAGGCAAGCCCAACCGGTGGCCAGGCGAGGCTTGCTCAGCCCCGCCAGTGGCCAGGCAGGCCTCGCCTAGCCCCGGCGAGGCCGGCTTGGCCACTGGCGAGGCTCGGTCGACGAGGGCCAGCCTCGCCGGGGGCCAACAACGCCGATGAGGTCGCTGGCCCTTGTCTGGCTGGTCGTCGGTCCGGCGACTAGCCACAAGAATAGGAGAAAAAGGAAAAAAAAGGAAAAGAGAAAAGAAAAAAATGAAAAAAGTAAAAAAAAAAAATATTTAAAAATTAAAAGAAATTGATTTGGAATAAAATCAATGAGCACGGTACCAAACACAACTCTATTACGGAATCATAAATTTTGGATAGTTACCAAACGCGTTTTTTTACTCAAAATCAGTTTCCGGGAATAAAATAAAAAATAATCATTTTTTGGTAAGAATCTGTTTCTGGAAACAGAATCGTTACCAAATGCGCATTTACCTTCTCTGTGCATAACACATTATAAGACACCATTTTAAAGACTAACCCCTATAAAGAAGAGCCATCATGACTTTAAGAGCATTCTAGCAAAAATAACCCTATCTCTAAAGGCGCATTTAGTAACGAGTTTGTTCTCGGGAATAATTTTTAATAAGAAATTATTCTTTTTTTTATTTATTTTGTTCCCGGAAACAATTTATAAATATTTTAAGTCATTTGGTAACTGTTCAAAATTTCTTATTTTGGAATAGAATTACATTTTGTACCGTACTCAAAATTTATGCTACAAATCATTTTCTTTTAATTTTTAAATAATTTTATTACTTTTTTCATTTTTTCTTCTTTTCTTTTTTTCCTTTCTCTCTCCTATTCTTTTTTTTAAATGTTTGGTCGTTGGACGAGGGCTGGCGACCTCACCGAAGTGTTGTTAGCCTTTGGTGAGGCTTGGCCTTGCCAGATCTGGTGAGGCCAAGCCTTGCCGGTGGCTAAACTTGCCTCCAGCGAGCTCTCTAGACCTCGCCCTAGCCTGGCAAGCCTTCGACGAGCTCGTCGGACTAATTGCTGGCGACCAGCGGTGATGGGCAACAGACAGCAGACACCAGTAGATGGCAACTGCAGTAGTGGCAGTAGATGAAGAAGAAGGATTAACTTTTTTTTTTTATTCTTGATTTTGTTCTAAATCTACTTCTGGAAACAAAAAAATAGAAATTTATTCTTAGGAACAAAATCGTTACCAGTTTATATAGAACTCTATGGGGCTAACTTGGTTTAGTTATAAAGTGTGATTTATGAAAAATGTGTTAGCATGTTTTCACTATCTCATGTGTTTGTTTGTTGGTTGAGTAATTACTAGTTTGTTTCTGTATGTGTATAAAACGAATGGATTGGCAATGCGTCTTGGGAACGTTGCAAATTTTAGTCAACCGTCGAAGAATGTGTATGTGCCCGAGGTTCGAGGCTTGACATCCAGCCCCAGCGAGGCCTACCTAGCTACCGACGAGGCTCGGTTGATAGGGATTGGCCTCGCCAAGAGTTGGCATCGCTCCGATGAGATCGCCAACCACTTGAAGAAGAGAGAAAGAAAAGAAGAAGACGAAAAAAAATGGAAAAAAGTAAAAAAAAAAAAAGTTATTTAAAAAATGAAATAAAATGATTTTAGGACCTGAACATGTCCTTAAAAGATTCCCTCCTGAATTTGATATCCCGGGAGGACTCCTCCTCACAAGCCATTTACAGGCAAGTGAGGGGTGAGTAGTATGGGATAATATCCCCATTGGGTTCCCCGGCCAACATCCCCCCGAAAGGGGGGTAGGGGCCCACGCCTGATCTCCGCGATGCCTTCCCCGAGTAACCAATCTCGGGCGTAGTATAGAGAAATGACGGTGCTTCTCCCTAGGAATGGGGAGGAGGTGGCCCACTTGAAGAAGAGAGAAAGAAAAAAAATGGAAAAAAGTAAAAAAAAAATTATTTAAATAATAAAATAAAATGATTTTGAGTCTTGGTCGTACAATGATATGATGATGACGACGGCGATGACGATTTGTAGATTTGGAAGAGCCACCCTTTCGTTTCTTGCTTCTTGTCAGCCGCGGCTGTTCCTTCTTTTTGCACGTGACTCGTTCGGTGAAAACCCTAAAGGGGAAGGAAAAAGAGGAAGAGGAAGAAGAGAAAAAGCTAACTGACGATGTGACCATCACATTGACTTGACCGGCCCATCTGAATCGTCGAGAAATCCAGTTAAAAATGACGGCGGGTCCCCGACAAACGGGCGTGAAATTTCAAACGTCGGAATTTAAGATGGACGCCTATTTTCCAAAACGTGGGGGAATTCCTCGTATTGAACAAATTCCTTGTCTCAAGTTTCAACTACTTGATATAAAAACACGCGTTCTCCGTTCACGACCAAGCCAGCAAACGGCAGGACGACAGCTATTTTCGATCGCGACAAAGCCGATCCGCCATCGCCTTTACAAAAGTCCAAACAACACTGATCAATGGGCATGAAGAAGCAGGTGAGGAGGAAGGTCCCACGTTCGGACGCGAAAGAGAAACATGGTTTTCACTCTTCACGTGCTCTAAATCGACGCCACAAGAGAGAAGAAAAGCGAACTGCACCAGCACTATCCCCAAGAGATTTTACCTCTCGTCTCTTTTTAAAGAATATTTTTCCTTATGGAAATGAGACGTCCATGTCGTGCGTGTCCAATGGAGTTCGTCCTTCGATCGCTTTCCGCCCGACCCATCTTCTCCACAAGTCCACTTCGTTTTTGCCCCCGCCCCCATCGCTGACCAACTTCGGTTTTCTTGGTCACCGCAAAGCCTTGATTCGATTCGCTCGTGTACTGACCATGTGTTATTGTAGAGTTTTACCATTTCGACACGTCAAATGGCTCTTGCGTGCACGTAGAAGAGTAAAAATTTTCTTCTTGTGATCAAAGCTGAGATTGTAATGACTTATGAATTGCTCGGTATTTTACACAAACTGATGAGACCACCCCTCCCATCAAATGAATTGATTTGTAAGATGTTACATGTAACAACTTTTCCTTTATTGGAAGGCATAGCGATGATTTCTTTCTTCTCTTTTTGGGAAAAAACTTTAGAATTGAAAGAAGCAAGCTGCATGTCGCCTATTTAACAAAAGGAGAAGCCCAATCAAGATTACTTAAAGTAGTTAAAAAAGGCATATCAGGACACTTGCAAGGTTTTTAAGAAGAACGTGTTTTGAAAAGTGACCCGTTCTGTTCACCAACAGCCGCAATTTTGAATTACAATCGCCGAGCCTAGACCAAGTGTTCTATTTCATATTCTTAATCATGGGTTAGAGATACTTAGGAAATACTTGAATTCTCATTGATTATGTATGTCATTGATTGATGGTAACTGATATTGTAAATCACATTACGATAGTTTGAATATCTTAATACTTAGATTGCTTTCTTGTGCCATTTATAAGTTTTTCCTGTAATCTGCACTTGCACATTCTACTCTCTTTCCATGCACGTTTTTGGTTTCTTCCTGTGTTCTCCTAATGCCCCGGTCCCAATCACATGCAAGTTCACACACTATTCCCAATTAAAGAATCACTGAACCCCACTCGAATCAAGCCCCTTGACTAAGAACACCATGAATAGATCTGCAGTTGAGCAATGGGGAAACCAAGCTCATTGCCTTTTCACATGTATTGATCAAATCAAACGTTTGACTTTCTCTATCCTGCATTGTGTCCTAATGCGGGAAGAAAGAGTATTATAAATTGATAATTCTTGTGAGAGGTGTGCAACCCACGCATAGAGCGAGCAAATTATGTCCGTGCTTAGGTCATTCATATACCCTACTTTTAATTCTGTATATATTCTACAATTTTCAAGAGAGAGGGGGAGAAAGAACCAATAATGATCACATCTTTACTCAATTGGCTTGACATTTACCTCATTAGAATTAAGAGTATTGATACCTGAACAATATGCATAAGAAATAAAATAATCTAATATGAAAAATTAGCTATATTAAAAAGTAACGAAATACCAAATAATTTCCTTAATATCTAATGTTATCTCTAGCAACCTAATGAGGAAATACCTAATATCCACACATATACTTTGTCAAATTCCCACACAAAAAGCTTTATCTCATATTATATGCATGAGAATGCAACCATAGAGAGAGTTTCTCCCTCGGCTTTTTACCAAGTGAAGGCGGCCTTCAACAACGAAACATTTACAAAGCCAAAGCTTACTTTGATATGCCATTTTCATTTCGGGTAACTCCGTGGAATCGACATTTTGGTTTTTGTCTATTCGTACTTTGGCTGATAGTAGGCAACTATCGTAGCCCTTTCTCTTGGGAGAACGGCACGGTAATTATTCTCTCGAATATTTTATCAACAAAAGTATTATGTGAATAATGAAATGAGAGCTGTGTTTGGTAAAAGCAACTTATGATTATTATCAACGAGTAACAAAATCGGTTCATGAGGGCGGAGTTTGGTAAAAGCACATGTTGCTAATGAAATGACCAGAACAACCGATAACTTGTCGATGAAGTTGTTGATGGTGGGCATCACTGGTTATTAAAGAAAGCCTTCACTAGGTGACGAGATTATTGACATTAGCATGTATTTGCCAAAAAGTGGAGTCGATATTTTCAGATCTATAACTTCATGTAGATAAGTGTTGCTGAATAATAGGGGATTATAGAATAACTTCTCGTAACTACATATAAGATTAGGAACTTGCTTATTTATTTTCAAGTCAAAGCGTGTAAAAAGCGAGAACGAAATGGGGAAGTCATGATTGCCTGCCTCGTCTTTAGCCGCGATCAACCGCTCCGCTCCATGTCCGTCCGCACATCCCATCGGATTGAATCCATCACCACGGTTTGACCCCCATTATCTCTCCAACAGTTATTACACGTTGTAGAAATTTAGTACGACTTCAACCCTTCTTTCTTTAGTCCTCCATCTCTCTCTTCTCCATTCAACTCTCTCCAGTCCAACCGCCAAAAAAAGAAAAAAAGAACTCCCAGAAGATGTATGTAGCTATATCTATATATACATGAGCTCTTAGTTTCTTCCTCCCTCGAATTCGCACTTAGACATCACCCATAATCCCTCACATCCCGCACTGCAAACCCATCATGTCTATTCTCCTGTTTGTAGGGTTTTCTGTGATCTTGTATGCCTTCCTCTCCGTCATTCACCATAACCTCAGCAAGAAGACCTCCTCCTCCTCCTCCTCCTCTTCACTTCGTATGAGCCACGGCCCTCCTTCTTATCCCATCATTGGGTGTCTCCTCTCTTTCTACCGGAACCGTTCCCGCCTTCTCGACTGGTACACCGACCTCCTGTCCCGATCCCCTACCCAGACCATCGTCATTCACCGGCTCGGCGCGTGCCGCACGGTCGTCACTGCCAACCCTGACAACGTCGAGCACGTCCTCAAGGCCAACTTCCACAACTACCCCAAGGGCGTCCCCTTCATCAGCATCCTTGGCGACTTACTTGGCTGCGGCATCTTCAACGTTGACGGTCCTCTCTGGAGCACCCAGCGCAAGCTTGCCAGCCATGAGTTCAGCACCCATTCATTGAGGGACTTTGTCCTGCGGATGCTTGAAGCTGAAGTCGAGAACCGGCTCTTGCCGCTTCTCCAAGACTATGCCGACACTGATCGAACCCTAGACCTTCAAGACTTGCTCAAGAGGTTCACTTTCGACACTGTGTGCCAGGTTTCTTTAGGCACCGACCCGGATTGCCTCGACCTCTCGCGCCCGCTGCCTCCTCTGGTGACTGCCTTCGAAAATGCTTCGAGGATATGCGCAATGCGGGCCACCTCCCCAGTTTATCTGGTCTGGAAGATCAAGAGGGCATTGAGCATCGGGTCCGAAAAGAAGCTTGCTGAAGCTGTCAAGCTCGTGCATGGCGATATACTTGATATAATCCGGAACAGGAAGAAGAAGCTGCTCCAGGAGAATGGCGATCAGCAGATAAAATACGACGGCGACCTCTTGTCTCGGTTTCTTGCCGCCGGGCACAGTGAAGAGATGGTGCGGGACATGGTGATAAGCTTCGTGATGGCCGGGAGAGATACCACATCGGCAGCGATGACGTGGCTTTTCTGGCTGCTTGCTCAGAACTCGAATGCCGAGCAGGCGATCATAAGTGAAATTGACTCGATTCTTGACCAGAGCTGCAACGAGTTCTTGGAATTCGAAAACTTGAAGGAGATGAGGTTCCTGAAGGCATGCCTTTGTGAATCGATGAGGCTGTACCCGCCGATCGCATGGGACTCAAAGCACGCCACTGTGGACGACATGTTGCCGGATGGGACCCCGGTGAGGAAGGGCGATAGAGTGACGTACTTTCCCTACGGGATGGGGAGGATGGAGGAGCTGTGGGGCAAGGACAGGCTCGAGTTCAAACCGGACCGGTGGCTGGTGGGACCAGGAATGGAAGATGGTGCCAAGGGGGAGTTGAGAGCGGTGAGTCCGTTCAAGTACCCGGTTTTTCAGGCCGGTCCAAGGGTGTGCCTCGGGAAGGAGATGGCCTTCATCCAGATGAAGTATGTCGTGGCATCGATCTTGAGGAGGTTTGAGATCAGACCGGTTCTCGAGAACGGGCCCATTTTTGTTCCTCTGTTGACCGCGCACATGGCCGGAGGGCTGAAGGTGGCGGTCAAGAAAAGGACCTAATGGGAAGCTGCCAAGGTGTTGCAACGAAAGGAGTTGGAGGGTACATAAGATAGGGTTGGTAGCATAACAATGCTCGTCGTTTTTGTAGTTTTAAAAGCCTCAAATGATTCAATGAAAAGATTAATGAAGTAGTGTTCATGCGGACAAAATGCCTACTCATATCATTGCCTCGATACATGAATATCTACCCCCATAATACAGCCTTGTGGAGAGCGGACCATATGCACCAATACGTAAATCGGTAGAGAATAAGGGTTTTTAGATCCCAGTGACCTGAAGGAATCCAAAGCCATTTTTTATGGACATTTTGGATTCTAAGTGCCCCTAAGAATCCTTTGAGGGAAAATTTAAAAAAAAAAAACCCAAAATACCTTCTTAAATATGGGTTTGAAGTGCACTTTATTTTTTAAATAAGGGCTTTAATTGGCCTTGTTTGTTTCAAATAACAGCTTAAAGTAGCTATGGTTGTTTTAAACAAAGACTTGACCTCACCTTTCTGATTGGTCAAGGACGTTTTCATCCAAATTTTCTTTTCTTCTTTTTTTTCTTTTCCCACATTGCCTAATGGCCACTAGCAAAGCTTGGGAAGAGCTCGGCGACCCTTATCAACCGCTGGGAAGTGTCAATCGCAGGCGAGGCCACCCTTGCCAAATCTGACAAGGGTCGACCTCGCCAGTGACCAACAAGGGCTTAACGACTGTTGCTAGCATCTGGTAGGCGAGAGCCAACCTTATGGATGGTCACAAGGGGTGGCTTCCCTCAAGGCAAGGGTCGCCTTGCCCATCCCTCACTTGCGCCAACGTGGGTGGCCCTCGTTGAATCGCGCAACAATGACCCTCGCCCAACCCTCTATGGACATCACCCGTGTTTGAAGGCCCAAAAAATAAAAGGAGGAAAAAACAAAAAATGATAAATGACAAAAATATCATTGACTGCCATAAAGTCAAGTCATTATTTGAAACAAGTCAAGTTCTTATTTGAAACAAGTCAAGCCCTTATTTGAAATAGACATAGCTACTTCGGACCTTTATTTAAAACAAATATAATCACCTCAAACTCTTATTTAAAACAAGATTTACTTCACAACCTTATTTAAGAAAAGAAATAAATAAGATCTAATTAGGGCCTTAATTATAAAAAAATTAGGGCCTTAATTATAAAAAAATTAGGGCCTTAATTATAAAAAAATAAAATATGAAGGCACTTTGGATCATTTTTTGGAATTTTTCCTTCTAATAGATGTATCATTGTGTGAATACAATGACTTCCTTAAGTGACTGGGGTCAAATTAGGCCAAAAGTAAGAATTGAATAGAAGACACCGACACGACACACCTAAGATGTATCATTGTGTGAATACAATGACTTTCTTAAGTGATTGGGGTCAAATTAGGCCAAAAAGTAAGAATTGAATAGAAGACGCCAACGCGACACACCTAACTTCACGTTTTGTTTGATCTCCAGTCTTGTGGATTGGGTTTCATCTCGAGGATGTTTTTTATCCTGAAGTTATGGCATGTGAACGATCGAAGCCATGACAAAAATGTAAGACGGAAAAGCGCATGCAAAAGTTATGACCGGATATTACAAAAATGAAGCGGGCACAAATTTCACTCCACTGGTCTTGACTCCATGCGTTCTTTGCTAGTGCATATTATAGGTTACTGATGCCAAATGATACTCTCCATCCTTCCATCAAATTGGTTCTGTCAAATCAACCAGAAAATACAGCAAAGCTCATTTATGACGATTTTCACCCAAGTGATTCCAGTACTCACAAGAACGAAAATTGCGAGTACCTAACTTTTTAATTAAGTTCCGTCCTCGCAGCAAATGTTGACGGATACAGATATGGAAATAGCAAAGAAAAATCAACACAACCATATAATCATCTTGCTGAATTTCAGACCCAAAACCTACATCCACATTGTAGACTAGCGTATCCTGCTTATGATTCACATGGATGCAGAACACTTTGACCAAGTAACCAGAACATTTAAAACGATGCAAATTGGTTCTGTCAAATCAACCAGAAAATACAGCAAAGCTCATTTAAAACAATTTTCACAGGAACTTTTTAGTTAAGCTCCGTCATCACAGCAAATGTTGACTGATACAAACATGGAGAAATCAAAGAAAACTCAACACAACCGTATGATCATCTAGCTGAATTTCAGACCCAAAACCTACATCCACATTGTAGATTAGCGTATCCTGCTTATGATTCACGTGGATGCAGTGATATTCTGAGCATTTTTACCAAGTGACCAGAACATTTACAAGGTGCCAACATCGATTTCCTAAGAAGAAACATGTATACTATTATGCTACTCAAGCACCGTCTGTTTCCAGTTCTATAACCACTAGATCAAGTCCTCTACGAGTGACATGCAGATGGGAACACCAGCATTTGAATTAAGAAACCACAAACAAAAATAAAGAAAATCCCAGGATGATGCTTAAAATGGGGGTTCATAAAGTGACAAAGATGTGCTATAGAGGGGAAAAATTCATCCCAATATTACAGCTTAATTATAGAAATCTCAGCTATATCGGAAAATATAACTTTCCCAGCTGAATAGAGGCAAAGAACAAGTAGAAACAACATGCCCATATCATATCATCTCCAGAACTCTGGCTACTGAACCCAGAATCTCCCACTGGAAATCTACAGTCTCATAGCATGATGAAGTTAAGAGACGGACAGCAGTAAACCATAGGAAACCATATAGAAATTCAACGTACCTGAGGGTTGGTTTCAGCATCGACAGTGCTCAGTCTGTGTCTACATTAATGGTCCATATTCCCCGGTAAATTGACAACAGTACACAGCACAGATAAGTCATGGGAGACGACAACAATGGCACTCTGGAAGCAGCATGCAACGGTCTCCACAAATTAGAAGAGAAAATGTAAAGCACATAAGGAATCCATTCAAAATACAGTGCAAAATGAACCTCCAGAGATGCCGAGATTTACAATGATCATAAATATGAAGCCCACAACAAGCCATATGTAACTCAATATCTCCAATCAATCCAATGTTCACTGATGAATCTGTCACTTCTTAAAGAGTTCAACTAGCAAGAACAACAAGACCCTCAAGTTTCTCTTTGATGAAGTGGCTGACAGTAGTTGGAAGTTTCTAGGCAATTCTTGAAACTTCAACTGTTCAATAGATGAAAACTCGAGATCCAAGTAAAAATGGATTCAAGTCGTCTCTTTCTGCTGCGGTTTCTCCTCAACCAATCCATGCCCATATTCATGCATCTTCATAGATCAGAATAATCTTGCAAATGACTCAGATCTTCTCTTCCTCCATACTCTTTCAGGATAGGGATATGCCAGTCTCCTAAGTTACACCAATGATGATTCTTCCCATGGACGTTTGCTAAAATCTACATCTTCAAACTATGACTTACATCTACCTTTGAAATATAATTTGGGTGTTTATCCACCTTTATAATTTATCATTACAGATATACTGCTCTTCCCCAAAAAGGAAGTTCTCCAGATCATGGTTAGACAATGGCACCTTAAGATGTTTCAATGCCTATTATTGCATAAGGCATAATGCCACACTGTTTTTGCTCTGGTTAAGAGCACAGACATGCTTGATTGGAACACGTCACCCATTTCCTCCTTTTAAGTTACTATGTAAGAGGAGCTAATTTCAACGATGTATCATTTAATGAATATCAGATACAGGCAACATAAAGCATGAGATTCGGCAGCATTATTATTAAGTGTCCACTAGCATTCTGATTGTCACAATTTCAATCCACAATAACGCACATGCAGGTGGTCCTGCATAGACAAGGAATTTTACATTGCAACAAAGAATTATTGGTCTGTCAAATCACAGTATAGCCATCAATATTGTCCATAGAAATTATGTGAGAGAGAACACATCCAGTAAGGCATGCCTGTAACTCATCCAACCACTATAATATTGTCAATCCAATCAGACCTAATCTAGACATTCTAGAAAAGAAATTCCCTGTTACGGATGTGCTACCTTCTTACATAATTCACTATGGGGCAAGTCTTCCACATCCACAATATTCAGTTTTATAATCTAAGTCTACCGCAAAAATTATCCAAGTCCTGAGGACGAAACCAGTCCTCTTTCATCTGCAGTTCAAAACAAAAGCACAGTGAAAAAGTGGGTTGCTCATAATAATTAATAATGGCCACAAAATAAAAGAAACCTACAAAGTATGGGTAGCCATCATCTGTACTGAAATTCGTTGGAGCATTCTCAACAAATAGACTGGTGAAGTAAAGAACAAAACGGCCACAGTCCTCCCCATTTCTCTGTTGTGGTACCTAACTCATAGTTTGCCATTCAATTAAACAAGAAGAAATGGGGAAAAAAATGGATTAACTTAGCAACCTAAGAGCCATATGTCACCTTAGGCACCAAGAGCGGAATCTGAGAAATTGCCTGTTTCTTTTCTGGTCTCTCCTTGGCTTCAGCTTGATATATGTCCACTACAAACCTGGGTGGAATCCAGAAAATTAAGGTAGGCTCAAATCACATGCAGAAGTAGAGTTTATACTAGAAGATGCTGAACTGTCACGGGATTATAAAAGGAAATTGCACATAGAACATACTTTCTTATCGCAGGTTCCAGTCTTTTAGGGTTTGCCATGTGCAGTGAATCAAGCAATATCATGCATGGTGTTCTGGCCTTTGATTTTGTTTCGCCAAAATGACATAAGATCAAGAGACTCCAGTGACTCCTGGCGGGTAGACACGGACAGATTAGAAGCTTTAGCACACAGAGAAAATAAAATTCAGACATGAAAAGCTCAGAAAAGAAAAATTACCAACCAACAAACAATGGGTATGACAACATATTTCTTGGAGAAGATGCACTCCTTCTTAATCCACTTCAGCACCTTTTCCCTTGATGATTCTCTCATGTACAGGGTAAACCACAGGCTGTCCATAAAAGTGAACGAAGCCTTCTTATCTTCTGAAAGATCCCGCCATATATTCCTTAACAACGAAAATTCAGGTCATACACTTTTAAAGGAGAAGCTAAGCCGTCCCCCATGATTGTAGTGGTTATAGAACTCACCTGAAACAACACTCAAACTTATTGGTGTCTAACGTATTTGGGTGCTTGGAAAAGGTAGAATTATGGTTCCGTCTCCTATTTGTCCCTTAGCATGAGAAAGAGAAAAGGAAACCAAATAAGCAATTAACAGAATTTAGATGCAGTGGAGTTTCAGGGTAACTTGCCCCCTCTGTATATACACATTAGGACACCTTTTTAAAAAATAACCCTATAAAGCTACTGTGACTTTCAGAGCAAACAAGTCTGTCTATAAAATTACTCTGGTTCATCTTCGAATTATTCTTCTCCTTATCTTGATTCTCATATTTTAAGAAAAACATGTAAGACCCATTATCATGTAATCGCCCCTTCAGTGCATTGAGAATGGAAGATTGCTTCTAACTTGAAATTTGAATAATCTATGCCAAACTAGGAGCCTTGACGTATGGTGTACCAGAAAGGCATGAAGTCATAGAGACAACTTTCACAAAAATGCTCCAAAAGAAGTTTATCTGAAATGCACGATCACTGTAATCAGACTGTGATCACGCATTTGACTACCCAAAAGCCTCACGCTAAAGCCTTGCACATTAGGGTGTCCTTTAATATACCACAAAAACAAATGTTAATAGTTACTATTGCATCTGATCAAGGCTTTCCACGGTGTTGTGACTAAAAACGTCCAGGCGCAACTTTCTTCATAAACTGGAAAATCTCTCGTGTCTTAACATCATACGCTCTCAATCAGAGGTATTTTTCAATGCTGCACGGCAACGTCCCTAAGTTTCTGCAGTATGGTCCACAACATAACACGGAAGTAACTGCCAAACAATTTTCTAGAAAAGCTTTGAGATATCTGATGAATAATTCCCATCCTCACTAGTAAAGACATCTCGGTAAAAAGCAATAACCCGCAAGCCCCATTCCGCCGTAAGCGATCATTCATTCACCGATGTACATCGGCCTTCTCGCAAAGCATCCCATCTTGCAATCAGCAAACAGACGCCTCAAGCCATGACAACAAAGATACCATACTTCTTTTGGGATCAGCTATCCCTTCACGACATCCTTTTTGGCTAAAAAAGGTCGTCATCACATCGAATTCGCAAGAGGGGCAGCAACAGAGGCGACAGATAGTAGCTTCTCGAGTCACCTGGACAGGTCAAGATAACATCTTTCTCGCAGGTCGAGCGAGAATTCCTTCACCCACGATTCGTCGAACTAGCTTATTCTCTTCCCTTGGCTCCCCCTCGTAACCCAAAAAAAGAAAAGAAAAGGAAGAGCCAAAAAGAGAAGCGCGATCACGAAAGACCCACATGCAAGCGAAGCTCGAAACTTTCGTCCGCCGTCTCACCAGAAAGCAGGAACCAATTACCTGCAGCAGCACAGAACTCGTCGACGACCAGGACTTCGCGTTGCTTCCTCTTCGGCATTGCCGAAAGGGGCGGTGGGAGGCTCCCTCCTCCTCGATTCCCGACTCGGAAGAAACCCACCTAGGAACCCCCGACGCTATTCACGAAGCATCAACCCAAACACACTGATGAAGAAGATGAAGATGAAGATGAAGATGAGGGGGAGAGAGAGAGAGAGGACAGCAGAAAGTGACCGCACTTCAAGCAATCAGTTGAGCGAAGAAGTTGCAGACAACTGCTCCTCCTAGTAAGAACAGACCAAAGCCAAAAAAGACCGAACTCCAGATTCATGGGCCGCGTTCGTGGGCTCAACTGAAATGGGCTCAGCCCAAAAAATATTGGGCTGGGCTCAGGCCCGGCCCAATATCGTCCTGCGCGGCGTCGTTTCTGGTGTCCGTTGTCAAGCAAAACTGTCCAAATAATCTTAAAACCATTACCCAATTACCGATTTAATCCTAAATTTTTTAATTTTGTCACTCTAATTCTAAATTTTTTTACTTTTAATCAATTAAATATTAAATATTTTAAATTTTTTTAGAATTTTAGAATTTGAAAATTAAAAAAAAGTTAAAAAGAAAAAGCATGGAAAATAAAATATTAATAAAAAAGTGCCAAATCAACGTTTTCTAATTAAGATTAACTGAATTGGTAAGAAATGAAGAAATTTAAGATTAAATTGATAAAATTGAAAAATTTAGTATTGAATTAATAAAATATAATAAATTTAGGACGAGTAATATTTTCGGCCGTCGTCCTCCCCTTCCTCTTCTTCGGGCTCCGGCTGCAGTGTCGCAGATCTTCGCAGTCGCCGGCATTTCGCCCGAGATTCGAACGGTTGAGCACCGGCAAAAACCCTGCGCCGATATGGTGGAATCCGTCCCGTCGCCGTCGCCGCCGCCCCCGGCGCCGGCGCCGAGATCGGCCGCGGATCTGTTCTCGGACCCGCAGGACTCCCACCCGCTCTGGTTCAAGCCCTCCGCCTTCCTCTCCGGGGACTTCGACTCCGAGTCCTACATCTCCGAGCTCCGCACCTTCGTCCCCTTCGACACCCTCCGGTCCGAGCTCCGGAGCCACCTCTCCTCCCTCAACCACGAGCTCATCGACCTCATCAACCGCGACTACAACGATTTCGTCAACCTCAGCACCAAGCTCGTCGACGTGGACGCCGCCATCGTGCGGATGCGGGCCCCGCTTCTGGAGCTGCGGGACAAGATCGAGGGGTTCCGGGGCAGCGTGGAGGGATCGCTCGTCGCCCTGCGCAACGGCCTGAGGCAGCGGTCGGAGGCCGCGTCCGCGAGGGAGGTGCTGGAGCTGTTGCTCGACACGTTCCACGTGGTGTCCAAGGTCGAGAAGCTGATCAAGGAGCTCCCGAGCGTGCCTGCCGATTGGTCGAATGGGGATGTGAATCCGGCGGAGAACGGATCCCCCCTCAGTAACGGAGTGTCCTTGAGTCATGCTGCCGAGAATGGAACGAATCTACGAGAGACTCAAAGCATGCTTCTGGAGAGGATTGCCAGTGAGATGAATCGGCTCAAGTTCTACATAGCTCACGCACAGGTCTCTCTCTCTGTCTGTGTCTCTGTCTATCTCTATCGGCAAGGTGAATTCTTGAGAGGATTGGTCTCGTTTCTTTAGAATTATGGAAATATGTGACATGGTGGTTTGGATATCCGATGAATTGGGAGTCTTTGACTCCAATTTGGGTTTGCTGCAGCCAATAACCCGTCCATCACGTCTGCATAATGAAAGTATTGAGTTCTGAAGGAAAGAATTTTGACACTGAATCAGGAAAGAGCATAATTTTGCAAAACTCCAAGATACATCTAGCTGCATTGATACCTTGCTGCTGTGAGTTTGGGACTGCGACACTATTAACGACGTACACTAGCTTATAGGACCTCGATCAGAGTTAGCTGCTGATCTAGCTTTTTGGAATCGATTTCTTTTGCAATTTTATGCCTACTTCTATTGAACATCGTTGCAGATCTCTAGCCTATTGAATCTCCTCTTAGTTCTTGAGTTAAGAAGTGGATGAAGCTGAATTGGCTGATTCCACATGATGGAACTCTTTTAGTATGATTTACTCACTTTGTGATTACATGTGTGACTCATGAATCCAGGAGATCACTGACTCTGGCACCCGTGTTCATTGGAGTTCTGGTTCTTAGTATATCTGCATGTAGAAGTAAATTAAATAGAACTGTGCATAGTGCATGAGGAATGTCTTACAAGTCTTGTTCTCCCTATATGTGGGAATGCAATTAGGTTTGAAGAGGTAGCACTGCGTAATACCTGTTTCAGTTCTAATGCAAAAATAGAAGCTTCAACTATGGCATAAATGCTGTCCAATTCAATTGCATTGGCAGCTCTGACGTATGCTGGTTATTGTCTTGATGTTGCAGTCTAAATTTATTACATTGAAATCAGGTCCATTTGTCCATGCTCCATTTCTTCAAAAAGAATTAATAATTCAGCACTAAGCACTTAAAAACTGTGGCTAAGTTATATGCGCATCACGTATTTATAACACCACAGCATCAAAAGCTGATGTGTTATTTGTTCTTTCGCCTGCTTCTGTTATCTATGGTATTTCATTTCTAGATGTAATGCTTCCATTTATTCCCGTGTGCTAATGTTATAGCAAGAAAACAGAATTGCTTAATAATTGCACTTTTAAGGGCATTTTTGCCCCTTTCTGACCCCACCCAAAAAAAAAAAAAAAAAAAAAAAAATTGAAAGAAAAAGGCAAAAAGAACAACAGAACTGCTTTCTATTTCAATTGCAATAAGTATTTCTTCTGAGAGCTAAGTCGTGCGTAGCGTGGAAACCCCTTGCCTTAATCACGTCTTGAAAAGAAGTCAAAGGTGTCTCACTCAGCCTAGAAATTTTAAAAATTCTGCCCAAGCTACCCCGAATTTAGCAATTATAGCTATCTAATATAATAACTTTAACACATCTAAAATGCTGCACTGTAGAGCTTGCCTACTCGATCCCTCCAGGTTTCCACAGTTCCATCCCTACCGAAAGATAGTGGGGAGTGAGCTAAGTGTGCCTCTGTTTTCTTTTTAACACTTGTTTCACTGTTATTTTCTAAATGCAAACCGTTGTTGCTGTACCTTTCTGAATCCAATGAATATCCCCCAAAAAATAAAGCCCAGCACTATTGCTGTCTCCGATCTTTAAGTTTATTTGCATAGTACCTATGTGCATTAGTTCTAGTCCTCTTTAAAGATTGCTTGTCACTGTAATAATACGGTGCAGTTCCCATGCAGAGATACGATTTGTATGATGGAGTTGCCACAGCAAATTCTGTACATTTATTGCTTATCATTTTTCAACAACTGCTCTACGCTTTCTACTCGCTCCTTTTTTTATATAGGTCTGCTTTCTACTCATTCTTGTTTCTTTATTGCCAGTACAGGACCTACCTTTTGTTGAGAACATGGAGAAGAGGATTCAGAATGCCAGCAGGCTGCTTGATGCAAGCTTGGCTCATTGTTTTGTAGATGGGTTGGAGCATCAAGATGCCAATGCAATTTACAATTGTCTACGTGCATATGCTGCTATCGATAACACCACTAGTGCTGAAGAAATTTTCCGGACCACTGTCGTGGCTCCTGTGATACAGAAAATTATTCCATATGGACAGTCCGGAGTGGCAGCATCAGGAGATGCGCTTGAAAGTGATTACCAATCAATTAAGCAAAGTATAAGAGAAGATTGTAAATTTTTACTGGATATTGCTTCCACAGGTACAGTCTGCCTTTGGTTTTTTTTTGCTTTATTCTTTTGTCTTCTTATCTTTTGTCTGATAACAGCTTGCTTACTTGCTAGATGTGTTGTCTCCTTGGTTTTACTTGGTCTGCCTTTGGTTATATATTGCTTGTTCTTCTCCTATCCAATCTTCTGTCTGATATGCTGAATCAGTTGTCTCCTTGGTTTTCCTTTGGGTATCAAACCATATAATTCTGTCCTTATGGCTGCTGCACCTAATTGTTTTATTAGATCACTCAGACTAGATCTGAATTTTATGTATGCTTGTTTGAGTGGAGTGGACTTATTCTTGTCAAAGGTCTCAAACATGGTCATAACCATTCTTCTGGCACCACAAATCCACTTGTCCTGTGACCTCAATCTGTTACATGACAGTAGCATTGTTTCTGTGTGATTTCGACCTCCCTTCTCAATGTATTTTGTATCTATTCATCTGGATCTTATACAGTAAGTAGATTCTGATGAGTATTCTGATGTTGCCATGTGCAGAAAATTCTGGCTTACATGTATTTGATTTCTTGGCTAATTCAATCCTTAAAGAGGTTCTGGTTGCTATTCAAAAGGCAAAGCCTGGTGCCTTTTCTCCAGGAAGACCCACAGAATTCTTAAAAAACTACAATTCAAGTCTCGATTTTTTAGCTCATCTGGAAGGTAGGGCTTCCCCATTCCTCTCTTTTTAATTCACACTAGATGTTAGACTTCAAAATAAATAATAAATCTTGAATTGATCTGCTAAGCATCTTAATTACTCTGAGTAGACAGCAACTAGATTGCTCATTTTTGTTGAAACATCCAATTGTCATGCAAGGCTACTGTCCATCCAGATCTGCTGTTGCTAAATTTCGTGGAGAAGCAGTCTATCTAGAGTTCATGAAGCAATGGAATATTGGGGTTTACTTTTCGTTAAGGTTAGCACAAGCTTCACATCTTTCTTCCTTTACCAATGTTCAGAGAATGACTTTTGACATTTCTAAAATGGGACATTGTTTCTGATATTACTACCTCAGATTGCAGGAGATAGCAGGGGCATTAGATTCAGCACTTACGACAACTAGTCTTGTACCACTTCAGAATCTAAGTCCTGATAAAGAAAGTCTGACGTTGAAGCAAAGTGTTACACTGTTGGATAGCCTCAAATCCTGCTGGAGAGATGATGTTCTCATTCTCTCCTGCTCTGACAAGTTTCTGCGCTTATCTTTGCAGCTTATTTCCAGGTCAGAAGTTAACTCCCTGTTAATAGTACCATGTCAATCCATGAATACAAAAGATCTATATATATCATAGAGTCAAGTCCTTTTGGAAAATATTAAGATTATTGTGAATTGTTTTTTTTTTTTTGTTTGATCAAGGAGAATTGTACTTGTGCATTGCATGAGTTGATTAATTTGTTAAACGCATCTCTTTATTCACTGCATAGATTTGCATAACAGGTATTGTAGTTGGTTGTCATCTGGACTTGCTGGTCGCAAGATGGGTGCTACGGGGTCGCATCCCGGATGTGAGTGGGCTATCGCTGCTTCACACGATGACTTAATCTATGTATGCCTCTTTTTTTTTTTTTTTTTTTTTTTTTGTCTTTTTGATGAGACCTTTTCATTCATTCAAGTCATATTTATACTGTGAGTTGATAATTCCTACTTGCTTTTAAGAATTATTTTATTTTCGATTTTCAGGTTATTCATGATGTACGTTTTCTTGCAAGAGAAGTCTGTGGTGATTACCTGGGCCTTGTGCTTCAGCATCTCTCTTCGTGCTCTGCCGAAGTTCATGATTCTGTGAAAGACAGCATTTTGCAGGGAGGAAAATCCTTGAATGACATTGTACCTTCAATCATCAATGCAATTGTGGAAGCTCTGGTTGAGAAGTCTGTTGAGGTGCCTTGTCTTATTTTTTTTATTAGAAGTACTTGAATCTGCTTTTTCTTTTTTCATGTTCAAGTCGTCCTAACACAATAGATGATACTGGGTGATTTGACTTGTAGCGATTTGTCATGTGGTATTTGTCTAATCGAATGCAGTTATTGAAACTTTTTATAAAAATTTATGAAAATATACAGGACTTAAGGCAGCTGAAGGGGATAACAGCGACTTACCGGATGACGAATAAACCTCTTCCTGTCAGGCATTCACCATACGTAGCAGGCGTATTGCGTCCCCTCAAGGTATGCACTCCCTTATTATACCTCTTCTACTTTGTTCATCTTACTCCAGCATTTGATGTTCCAGATGTATCTGTCTTGCCCCAAGTGTAGTGGAACTTTCTAGCAGTTTTGATAACAAAGCCAGCAGGTATAGACTGATGAAAGAGCAACAATTTAAGTCATGTTTAGATGAAAGAGATTGGTGTCCTCTCTCCTTGAACCTCTTATTTGGACTCAAGTGGTGTCTAGGACCAAATGATCTCCTCTATGGAATCCATTTTCACTATATTCACATTATTTTATTTGATGTTGTTCACATCGGCAAAGTATACTTGCTTTCCTGTGCTAAATTTGTCAAATACAGGGTTTAGACGTGAAAAGAATCTAAATAGTCTGTGTGGGGAAAGAAAAAATCATGTATGTGTGAGGAGTGGGGCATCAAGTTTTAGACTCTTACATGCTCTATGTTCTCTTATTTTTGGGGAGACATGCCTAAAGTTGAGAAGGGATGGGAGAAAGGGAGAAAAATGAAGAGCAAAGAGTGCGATCCATTGAATATCTAAGCTAATGGTTTCTCAATGAGCAGCAATTTTTTGCATGCATGTTGAACTGCTGATGTCATATGTAGCTTTTCGAATATGAATAGTCCCACAGTAATTTCCACGGCCCATTAATGATAATGAAGCATAGGAGATACACACTAGCATATCTCCTAGCATGGGTTGATTATTTCCTCATGGGAGAATAATGTGTTTGTTTTAGTATTTCTATCTTGATGTTTGGCTCTATGCATAGATGAGACAATTTTCTTCCGGTGTTTTATGGTGAACCACTTATCTTACAGACTTTTCTGGAAGGCGAGCGTGCAAATGCATACTTGACTACAGATGTTAGAAATGCACTGCTACTGAGTGCTGCAACTGAGGTTACTGGCCGCTACAATGAATTGGCCTCTGACCTTGTTAATGTGGTAAGTACTTTCTGCTGATTTTTCCCCCTGAAATGTCCAATTTTACATGATTGTTTTTCGAAGTAGAGATCAATCTTCTGTTTGTCAATATAGGCTAGGAAAACAGAATCATCGCTTCAAAGAATACGTCAGGGTGCACAGAGACGAGCTGGAGCAAGCTCGGATGTATCAGAACAAAATGTGTCTGACACGGATAAGATCTGTATGCAGTTATTCCTGGACATTCAGGTTTGTCTCTCTCTATCTAAAGTTGATATATTTGTGAGTTACTCACTAGCAAATTATGATAACTGCCAAGTTTTTCTCGAGCAGGAGTATGGGCGCAACCTTTCTGTGCTTGGAGTTGAAGCAGCTGATATCCCAGCGTATCGTTCCTTATGGCAGTGTGTTGCTCCTCCGGACAGGCAAAATGTGATCAGTTTCTAGATCATTTAGGCATTTGACTTCTGGGTGCAAAGTTGGATCATATCGTGTAAAATAAGTTGCCTTTTTCACTTTCATTGAGAACAGCTTCTTGTGGATCTATACTTGAGGGACTAAATACTTTCACAGAGGGGAACAGTTTTGCACACTGGATGTTTCATTCGTTCGTATACAATGAAGATCATTTAAAATCTTGTAGTAGAAACTGTCAGCCTTTGTGTTCGAGAATACATGAAATGGCATTGCTGGCAGTGGATCCGCTGTCTTTGTCTCAGTAAACCGTCAAAGACAAGCTTCTTAGATGATTTACAGACCCAACTGGTTTTGGTATGACCGAGCAATTTTGGACATGTACAAATGCCAATTTGTTTGTATTCAGATTGCCAGTGTATTCACTTCTGTCAACTCAAAAAGCTTCTGAATTGACGTGAAAGATTTCAATTTTACACACAAAAAGCTGCTGTGGGAGGACAATACTCTATCCACAAATTGGAGATCAAGCAGGACATGCTAAACAAATTCGGTTTAAGTCTCTCATCGATTCAAAAAATTATGAACTTCCAATAATGGTGCAGGATGCATCAAATGTAGGAGCTGTTAACTCATACAAGATTGTCAAAACTCACACATCTTCTGATGGCATGCGGCGGGACATCTGAGCTCTCTCCAACTCCAAGCATCATCGACTTTTAGCTCTCGAGGTCATGTCAATTATACTTGCGGATTCCGTGTCGCCTAAGACATGTAAAATTTGGTATATTTGTCAGCACTAGGAGATTGCATTTAACAACCTTGTGGCATTGACATCGACTTGCCACGGGTTATGCCTCGATTGTGAGGGTGGCTGTCATGATCAAGTTGTCCAGCCTGATTGGTCCAAAATCTGTCTTGGAAGAACTGAACCAGCTGTATCTCCTTCTTGTACTTGGGGTCGGGAAGGACATTGCCGTGATCGAGGGGCTCTTTTTTCTCTGTAAACGATGACAATTCACGCTTGAAAAAGCTGCTTCTGCTCAAAGACACAGTTCTGGTTGCAGGTGGGAAGCCAGCGAAGCTTCTCTGATGAATCGGACTGCTTGCACCAGATGGAACGAAATCTGCAGGGGGAAAGTGTTTCTTTAAAATCTGATAATGAAAATAAGCAAGGACAACACATGGAGGATATGGAAGGTTTAGCCAACGAATCGAGAAGCCTCATATCTGGCATGAATTGCCACAGGAGCAATTTCCAACATTCAAAGACAGCAACTAAATCTACGCCGCGATCATACCAAAATAGATTAATCGGTAGTACCTCCGTTGACGCTGAAGAAATCATCCTCAGAGCTGGAATCTGGCCATGCTCGTGCATCGTAAAACGTCTCCTCTTTATTACTACCTGCAGCAATTGGTAAGCAGCATGCGATGAATGGATCCAGTGCAAGTCTGATTGTGCATATAATTATGGAATCGTCTTAGTATCTCGCAAAACAGGAGGCATATATCTGTGCTAACTACACATCACGACATGATTCATGACAGCATAATTATTTTCAAAGCTGGTAGCATCTGGCATGCCTGTCCAAGGGGGCTACTCCTGTGAGAATCTTTAATTCGATTGATACGGATGGATAGCTAGTAATTCACAAACACTTTGTATGAGCCGAACCTGTAGTCGTCCATGATGATGTGATCGAATACTGAGAACCGAATTTGCTTTGGGAAACAAAACCCCCATCCAGCTGAGAAGGAGACCGAATCAGGCGCGTCTCTGCCACCCTCCCATTAGCATCATCATCGATCGAAACACAGGCACCCATCAGCGACGGGAATTTCCCGATCCCTCACTTGATCCGCCTCGACCACAAGGGAAAAAAAAAATAGAGAGAGAAGGGAGAATGACAAGTGGAGCTGGAATCAGGTGGGCAGAAGGCTTGGTAAACTGGTTCGAAATCTGGTTGCTTCATTGACAAACCTGCACATCTCTATCGGGGCCCCATCTAGGCTGTCATTATTATATAATTCTGCTTCTTGTTCTTCTTCTTCTCCTTAAAAAAAAAAAAGAAGAATTGTCTCGTCATCTTTGTCGTTCAAAAGGACAACCGGCTATAGTGTTAAACTCCGAAGCCAGAGCATAATCAAGAATTAAATATGCCCGAGGCCTGCGCAAGAAAACATAGATCGGGAGGTGTATTTGGACCAATATAAAACAGAGAAAAATGTCATTACTTTAGTCATTTGAAGAGAAGGTTCCTGTTCCGGGTCTGCTCAGAAACCTGCCAAACGTTCAGAGGGACCAATCCCATTAAATACGCAAGTTCATATTCCACCAACTGAAGCTATCCTCCTCTTATTACAGTTGAGCACGGACGTCCCTGCACGGATGTAAAGGAAGAGAACCATGCTTGCACGTCTTGAGACACTGACAGTATTCCCAGCCACAAGCAATCATCATATATAAACTCGTTCCACCGGACCTAGCTGATCATGAAACGAGAAACGCTGCAAAACCCGAACAAAAGCGGGACTAGCACGGCACGTCGGACATAGAAATCACGACTTCTTGGGCTGGTAAACTCCTATTTTGTGATTGGTTTTGTTTGTCCATCACATTATTCGTAAAATGAGTAAGGGACGAGACATATTCTTGTTCCGAAAAGTATGAGTGTCAAATCCGAGTCCGTGTCGACGAACATTTTAGTCCTCTGCGAGGCAAAAATACACTGTTCCATTTGGTAAATTCGTGAAAATGTGTAACTATCAATTCTCTGGTAACAAGATAGTTGACTGACAGGTTGCTTGACTAGTCACTTGTATGCTTATTAGCACTTCTAGAAAAGTTTCATTTGATCCTCTCATATTACCAACCATTCCTAACAAACTTTCCAAACGTTTTCGTAGCTTACCAGAGCGCTGAAGTTTCTAATTTTTGTACGAAACTACTAATCTTAATTTAATTGACTTTCCAACATCTATTTAAATTTTCCGATTTACATATCATTCCGATAGCTTAACACGTTTAATTGAGTTGGTTACAGACATGCTAAACTATTACCAAAAAAAAATTTGGTGATATGCACGAGCAATTAGCTTCATATGTCGGTGATATGTTGGTAGATTATGACGCCATCATCTACTACTTTTGAAATAGTAAAATAAAAGTTGGTAACCGACTCTAGTATTATTTGCTAATATAGAATTAGTATCTTAACAGGAGAAATGTTAGTGAATCACTAAACTAAAGGTTGGTAATTTCGCATAAAAGCTAGAAATGTCATCATGTAATTAAGCTACAAAAATAAATGTTGGTAACTTATAAAACCAATTGGTAATTTTTGAAGTACAAATAAATGTTTATGCTTCTCAAAATCCGTTAATAAATTTAATTACATATAAAACAAGACATCACTCAAAAAATGATGTCATTCTGTATATATGACCGCTAGAGATGATTCGTAACTATTCTTGATACCATAGCTACGATTATCCTCGTTCAATGGATCTTCATTGACTGGTTATTTAGCTATCGCGCATATTTTGAGTCAATCAATCCTCGCCACGCATCATGTAGTCATACCACTGGAAACTTAATTGTATCGTCGTGGCCCAGTTTTGGCAATTTGGATTTTTTTAGGTTTGGGTCTAGAATTTGGGTCTGGTGTTAACAATAGGTCAAGAAAAATTGTTAATAGTTCCAACTTGTCGGAAATGTCAGATGATATTCTACAAACGAGACCCCGTCTGGCGGGTAGATTTTGTACCGGTAATTAACCATCTTAAACGGTCGGACGAGACAATCCAAGATGGGAATCCGGTCCTCAAACCTGATAAAACAGTTTCTGACAAGTTCTCAAATTAGTTGTTCGGATGGCGGGCAGTTGGCAAATTGTGTGAACAGAAAGTGGAGGAGAAACTCATTCAAATGAAGCAAGAAGAACAACTCACTATGAACGAATGGTCCATAAATATGAAATCAAAGAACAATTTAATTACATGTACAGTGAAATCTCTACATCATCATGACCTTAAATTCATCGAAGCTGATCGCACCGTCTCCATCGAGATCGAAATGACGTATCATGGCCTCGCAGTCATCCTCAGCCTTGGACTGCCCGAGCCTAGAGAGCATCCTCTTGAGGCTCTTGGCCGTGATGAACCCGCACCCGTCCGTCACGTACATCCCGAACGCCTCTCGCAAGTCGCTCATCTTCTCTTCCTCTCCCCCACCTTCCATGAACCCAACGAAGTCCTCCAAGCACAGGAGGCCGTCGCCGTGCGAGTCCAGCGACTCGACCGCGACCTCCACTTCCTTCAGGAGCAGCTCTCCGCCGGTCAAGCCCACATGTCGCCTCAGCTCCGAAGGCGAAAGCTTACCGTCTCCATCCTCGTCGAAGCACCGGAACACACGCTCGTACTGTTCAGCTTCAGCTAGCCTCACCATGTTATGACGTTACACCGAAAAGCGAGATTACTCAGCTAGAACTAAGAAAGACAGAAACAAGAGAAGGGAGGAGCGAAGGCGGAGTAGAGATTTTGCACGGTCGAGCATGGAGCTTATATAGATGGTAAGTGTACCGCGTGAGGCATGGAAGAGAGAGCAGCGGGGATAGAGCGCAGAAGTTGCTGTGAGATTTCCCTTTAAAAAAAGTCGAGAGAGAGAGAAGGAGAGAGGAAGGACAGAAAAGATTTCTGTGCG
Organism: Eucalyptus pumila; assembly: GCA_016097595.1. Lineage (NCBI taxonomy): Eukaryota > Viridiplantae > Streptophyta > Magnoliopsida > Myrtales > Myrtaceae > Eucalyptus > Eucalyptus pumila. The sequence continues at coordinate 605,822 of CM027847.1, forward strand.
GACGCAAGCTTGACAAGGCGATAGGTTTTCAAGCGGCCGCAAAAAAAAGGCATCATGGAATTTCAACCCTGTCTACGCTACGTGCGGATTTGTCTTGTTCCACCTGATTAAAAGGAAACTTCGTCGACGGTTCCGCAAAGCACCGGGTGGGAGGAATCTTCAATCGGACGAAACAGTAAGATGAGATCATTATGATAAAAAAAAAAAAAAAAAATCGAGATTTATATAGAAATCATTATCATTTCAAAATAAAAGAAGATGCAAATCATCTTTCAAAACTTGTTGACAATACTAAAGGAAAGTACATTTAGTAATGTTAGAAATATTAAGAATAATTCTGATAATTTTCTATATCTTTCGAAATTCTATGAATGTCCTCTATAACCGTACTTTTCTAGATTGATATGTTATCTTATTTAACCATTTTATAAAACTTATAGAAAGGCTAGTGTAATCTTCATTATGATATATCAAAATATACGTAATTACTATTTTTCGCATATCTTTCTTATTTCTCAACTTGGAATCGGAGCTTTCAATCCCGTAGAAACCTAAGTGCACACCATGCACCCAAGTGCACATCCAAATAAATCCATCCCCATCATCGCCTCTCAATGGTGTTCACTTCATGTATACAAGTCTCGTATGAGGAAGCATTTAATCAAGTCATTTCCATAATAGTCGTGTTTTGACGCTAATCGCACCAACCGGATCGTTTGGTTGAGCCTTTTTTCATAATGGTGGCTTTTTTTCGATGCTAGCCACACAAATTCCAGGCCAACTGCATCGTTCAATCAAGTCTTTTTCATGGAGGTCGCTTTCTTTCGATGCCGGCTGCACAATCTGCATCCCAATAACTATTTTCCAAGTCAGTCGTATAAGCCGCGTCACTCAGCTACTATTTCACAAGCTAGCCGCACTAGCCACTTGCTATTTCCCCTCTGATTCTCGACCTTTTGCATGTCGTTTTGAGAAGTCAACACCACCACTAGATTGCCACGCTCAAACGAGCCAAATTTGGAAGATGTTACCTCACACACCACCACTCCACGAATCAACAAGCCCGATGCACCGCGGTGTCATTAGAGAAACAAGTTTTTGTGGCACTATTCAACATTAATTCAAACTCAAGTTGACATTTTCAATGCACTTTGAATTTGAGGGGATGTTAAAGATATTTAGAATAATTCTAATAACTTTTTGTACCTCTCAAAATTACGCCCATATTTCTCTTTGATTATGTGTATATTGATTGGTATGTTATCTTATTTAATCATTCATAAAGCTTATAAATAGGCTAATCTAATGTTCATTATTATATATCAAAATATACTAAAGTTCTTTGATTGTCTCCTCCGCAATATTATTTTTCAACTAAACCAAGTCGAGAAATAAGAAAGATATGCAGAAGAGAGTAATTGTGTATATTTCGATATATTATAATGAATATTACATCAACCTATTTATAAACTTTATGAAATGATCAAATATGATAACATATCAATCACAATATGTAGAGTCATTGAAGATATTCACACAATCACGAGAGATACAGATAACCATCAGAATCATCCTAAAATCTCTAATATTTCCCCTCAAACTCAAGGTGTATTGAAGATGTCAACTTGAGTCTAAATGCAAGTCTAAACGGTGTCCAACAGCTAAAACATGGCGGATGATGTGGTGTTCGGCAGCTGTTCATGGCAAAACTTCCAAATTTAGCTGGCCCGAGAGTGGCGAGTCTAGCGATGGTATCGCTTCTCAAAATGACATGCGAAATATTGAGAACCGGAGGAGAAATAGAAAGTGGCCAATGCAGCTAGCTTGCAAAACAATAATTGAGCAACGCAACCTATACAAATGGCTTGTTAAATTAGTTACTGAGCGATGCAACATATGCAACTAGTATAAAAAAAGAAACGCCACCTTCGTGAAAGGCTCGACGAGGTGATGCAGCCATTGTAGTTGGCATTGAAGCACAACATAAGCACGACCACAAGCGCTTCCTCATACGAGAGGGCTCTGCAGACTATGCGATAGAAGTAATATTGGATTCAACATTGACCGGAGGATTGTAGGTCCTATTGGGCAAAAAGAGGAAGAAGCAAAAGCTAAAAGCACGACCACAAGCACTTCCTCATATGAGAGGGCTCTGCAGACTATGCAACAAAAGTAATATTGGATTCAACATTGACCGGAGGATAGTTGGTCCTATTGGGCAAAAAGAGGAAGAAGCAAAAGCTAAATGAGCTCGATGGGCACTTGGGAGTGCACTTGATGCTCTTTAAGATCCACTAGCTCTGACACTAAGGGGCTGTATGGTAATATTTATGTTCCTTTTTGTTTGCGAACGAAATAAAAAAAAAAAGTGTTTGTTTGGGGAATAGTTTTTGAACAAAAGAACGCGTTTTAACGTTTGTTCCGGGGAATAAAAAATGAATAGAAACACGTTTGATAAATTTTATTCTTTTTTTTGTTTCTTTTAATTTTTTAATATTTTTATTTTATTTTCCATTTTTTCTTTTCTTTTTTATTTTTTCTTCTTTCGACCGGTTGCCGGCCTCTGGCGACCGGCCGACGGGGCCGGCAGCCTCGCCGTGGTTGGGCATGGCTCGGGCTCGCCCAGATCCGGCGAGGCCGAGCGTCGCCGGCCCCCGGCGAGCTCGAGCTCGCCCAGCCATGGCGAGGCCTCGCCGGATCTGAGCAAGCCCGAGCTCACCCAGCCAAGGCGAGGCTCGGCGTCGCTGGTGCGGGCGAGGCTGAGCCTCGCCGCCCTGCCGTCGAAGCCGAGCACCTGCGCCTGTGACGCCAACCGAGATCTCGCCGCTACTCCTCGTGACGCCACCGCTCGCCGCCACTCCGCTTGCAGATCCGTGCCCCCCGCAGCAACCTCCTCCGCAGACGCTACCGTCACGCCAACTGTCGCGCCGCCCCGAAGCCCGCAGCTCAACGCCGTCCCAATCTCACCACGCCATTCGCGACGCCGTCTGCCAGTCTTTGCCCGCGTCGCCCCGTGTTGATCCCGAAGCCTCTAGTGCCGCGCCGCCATCGCACCGTCCTCCGGAGCCCCTCGCCGGAACCCTAGCCGAAGATCTCCCCTCGAGCGAGGCCGAGCCTCGCCTTGGTTGGGCGAGCTCGGCCTCGCCGGGGGCCGGCGAAGCTCCGGCGAGGTCGCCGACCCTCGACGGCCTCGCCGGCCAAAGGAAAAAGAAGAAAAAAAGAAGAAAAAAAGAAGAAGAAAAGAAGAAGAAAAGAGAAGAGAGAGAAGATGGAAGTGTTTCTTCAAAATTGTTTCTGGAACAAGAAGTAACTTTTTTGTGTTTCTTTTTTTTGCTCCAATTTTGTTCCGGGAACAAAAAAACAAAAAAAAAGAAAGAAGTAAACGCAACCAAACGCGTTTTATTCTTTTTTTTTGTTCCAAAAAGAAAAACAAAAAATCTGTTCCGGGAACACTTTTGAGAAACATTACCATGCAGGGCCTAAGCTAACAAATAATATTGCAAAAGAGAGAATCAAGAAACTTTAGTATATTTTGATATATCATAATAAATTTTGGAATGACTAAATAAAATAATATTTTTGGAAAATTACAAATAAGAGCTTGAAGTGCTATTATTTTTTCAAATAAGAGCTTGAAGTAGACTTTGTTTCAAATAAAAGCCTAGCCTCACCAACTCATTGATGAGCAAAAAATTTTGACCGATTAGGGATATTTTTGTCCATGCACAATTTAAATTTAAATTTAATTGCATTAAATCTTTAAAAGAAGAAGAAGAAGAAGAAGAAGAAGAAGGGGCACACATAGGCCCTCCAGCCTATGGCCGCCATTCCATCACCTGAGGGCTGTTGGGCCGGCGCGAGGGCTAGTGACCCTTGCCTAGACGAGGGTGAGGGTGAGCAACCCTTGCTCAGATTTGGGAGAGGGTCACTTGGCCTCTGGTCGAAGGGGGTCAATGACCCTCATCAGCTATTGCCGCCACCCCCACCAACAATGAGGTGATGGCCTGTGTTTTCCCTTTTATAATATATAAGTTTTTAATTTTTAGTTTTATTTAGTTTTTTATGAAACAATAGAAAAAAATAAAAGGAAAAAAATTAAAAATATGAAATTGCCCTTCACAGCTAGTGAGTTTAAGCCCTTATTTGAGACTACTATCGTTATTTCATGCTCTTATTTGAAACAATGTCCACTTCAAGTACTTATTTAAGAAAACGAAGACACTCCAAACTCTTATTTGACACAATGTTCATTTCAATACCTTATTTGAGAAAATGAAGACATTTTAAGCTCTTATTTGAATTTTTCCCTAATATTTCAATAAAAATATGCAATATGCATAATCAAATAAAGAGATACAAAAAAATCTTCAAAAGTATTCTTAATATCACTAACAAATATGATAACTCTTGCATGTGATACAATCACATTTTACTTGGATTGTGTTAGTTTTCTCTTAAGGGGAGAAAACATTTGCAACCACTCTCAATTGGCGTTGTTCAAGATAATATGCATCGACTCCATGTGACATCCGCACAACGCGTGGGTGAAGACACCTCCTGAATTTGGTTATGTAAAAAATCGAAGTTGGATAAGAATTAAGGCCAGCCTTTGCTCCTGGTTAGTATTAACACCTCCGTGTAACTTATTTCCATGTTGTCTTCAATTACCTTAAGATTGCATTTTCACCATCTGATGTATTCCCTCTCTATATTTAGGATTACGGTTATAATTAAGTTAAATTGCATTCTCTCTCTCTCTCTCTCTGTATATGAGTCTTGTCCTTTTCATTTGATAATACACAGAACATTACATTTTTCTCTTTTATATCACAACTCTTACCATGGTTTCAAAACCCATGATCTACATCTTTCATGTACATGTCTAGCCTTATAGTCAAATTTCATGTGTCATTCCTAATCCAATTTGCAAGTGAGAGAATTTGTTGAAATATACGATGAGGTCCACATGCTCTTTATGCACGTGTGGATTTCCTCCACCTATTAATTTAAACTTTTGAGATTAGACATTTTAACTCAATTTCTCCTAAATTTCAAATGATAGTTCAAAACAAAATCCTGTCCAACGGTACATTTTGCACAGGTAATTGACTAGAGGTCTAACGAGATAATCCAAGGGAGGAATCTAGTCCCCCAACCTAATAAAACTATTAAATTAATGTTTTGAGTTTGGATTCAGATAACGATTTGTTAAATCGAATTTGTTGATAAAGATTTCCCAATTAGATTTTAAAATTGGATGAAGAAGCCCTTATTTTTCTTGGACCACTTATAGATGTACAAAGGAGGAAAATTAAATAAAAGGAGCAAAAGTTTCGTCTTCTATCCAGAGGAGTTGAATTCGTGCAAGTTATCCATGGTGGGGCCCAAAGTCAAATATTTGACTTTAGGCGCACATGTTCCGTGTTGAGGAAAGAGAGCTGCACCTAGAGTGGCTAAAACCCTACAAGAGGAAAGAGAGCCGCACGTAGGAAGTCCTGCACGTGGAGCCAAAAAAAAAAGGGTGGTGGGTCTAAGTCAAGACTTTGACTTTTGGGCACACATATATGCAAAGCAAACGTCTCCAAGGCAAACATCTCCAGGAGGTTGTGCCGCTGAAGCCCTATGAAAGCAGAGAAGGAAAAGGAGCCGCAAGCCACACACGTCAAGCTGAAGAGAGTCGCGCGTGTTTTTGTTTCAAGCTTAAACCCACGGTAATTTTATGCAATAAGTTTATGTTCAAGTAAGTTGTTTATTAATAAACTCTTTGGATTTATGATTAAATCTAAGTGTGGGAAACACTTGAGCGTGTGAGCAATTGTAAACTTTGATTCTCCGATTATAGTAGATTATTTGCTGCTGGCTCTCCCCGTGGATGTAGGTACCGATACTCAGACCAAACCACATAAATTTCTGGTGTCCTTATTATTTTTCTCATTTATTTCTCTGGTGATTTCACGTCTACATAAATTGCAAGATTCTGTCATTTCCACGTATTGTATTCCAACAATTGATATCAGAGCTTGGGATCAGATTTCTTGATTGTGATTTGGAGTTTTTGCTTGTCTAATTATTATTTGGAAATTCTGTTATTGCAATTATGTCTAAGAGGAAATCTGAAATTGAGAAATTTAATGGGAGCAACAACTTTGTGTTATGAAACATTAAGATGCGGGTTTTATTGACAACCCAAGGTTTGGCCAAAACACTAGATGATGAAGATGAGTTGTCTATTATAATGAAAGCCTCTAAGAGGGTAGAGCTAATGGAAAGATAAAAAGCACAATCCTGTTAAATTTGTCGGATGGAGTTTTAATAAAGGTTGCTGAGGAGAAGGATGCACAAAACTTCAAGCACTCTATGTGAAGAAAGATTTGAACAATCACTTGTACATGTTGAAGAAGATATTTTAATTTAGATATACTGAAGGTATGTCTATCAGAACCCACCTAGATGAATTTAATAAACTCATGATGGATTTGAAGAACGTCGGTAAAATACTTGATGATGAAAAATAGGGTATGTTATCGTTAGCCTCTTTACTAGAGTCATGGTAGCACTTTACTAATTCGTTGTTGCAGGGGCATACTACAATTATCTCATAAGAGGTAAAGTCCGCCTTATTCTCTAAAGAGTGATAGAGAAAGTTATGAAATGACAATTTAACGCAAGAAGTAGTACAAGCACTGACAATTTAAGGTAGAGGACAACATCGAGAGTCTAGTGGTAACAGAGGTAAAAGCAAATTAAAATCACACCATAGAAAGTCCAAGGGACACATGAAGTGCTTTGAGTGTCACGAGCAATGGCACATCATGAAAGATTGTCCAAAACAGAGGAATAAAGTTGATAGGCAAAATGCCACAAGCAATGTGGCAAATGTTGCCAAGGAGAGCAATAGTGATGCGGAAGCTGTTTTATGTTTAACTACTATTTCGTTATAAGACAAATGGGTGCTAGATTCAGGGTGTTCTTATCATATGACACCTCATAAAAACTGGTATACTACTTATCAGACTGTAGATGGTCGTAGAGTTCTTTTAGGGAATAACACAATCTGTAAGGCTATGGGGATAGGGACAATTCAAATTCGGATGTACAATGGGGTGGTGCGCACATTGACAGATGTGAGGCATGTACCAGAGCTCAAGAAGAACCTTATTTCTCTAGGAACACTCAATGACATCAGATGTAGGTACATTACTAAAGGTGGAGTACTGAATCTCTTGAGGTGCCATGATAGTGATGAATGAATACTCTCTATCATCTATTGGGAGAGACCGTGACCAAAACTGCTACAGTTTCATATGAGTCAGATTCTAACTTGACTCAATTATGACATATGCGTTTAGGGCACATGAATAAGACGGGTATGACGATATTTAGTGAAAGATGATTATTAAAGGGTCAAAAGATAGGAAGTTAGACTTATGTGAGCACTGCATCTTTGGGAAGCAGCACCAAGTTAAGTTTACTACAGCTACTCATTCAACTAAACAACCAATTGAATATATTCATTCAAACGTTTAAGGCCCATTTTTGGTTCCTTCGAAAGAAGGTGCCCGATATATGCTGACGTATGGGTATACTTTCTAAAGCACGATATGATGTATTCGATCAGTTCAAGAAATTTAAGGCATTGATTGAGAAGCAATTAGATAAATAAATCAAGTGCCTGAGAACCGATAATAACATAGAGTTCTGTGGTAAAGATTTTACCAAGTTCTGCGAGAGATAAGGTATTGTGAGACACCACACAGTACCTATGATACTACAACAGAATGGTGTGGCAGAACGGAAGAACATAACTTTGCTTGAGGGAGCTCGATGCATACTTTCGCATGCAGGACTTGGTAAGGAATTTTGGGCCGAAGTAGTGAACATGACATGATACTTGGTTAATCGATCTCTATCATCTGTTATCAAGTGGAAAACTCTTAAGGAAGTATGGTCGAGGAAACCTATTGATTACTGCAGATTACGTATATTCAGATGTCTTGCATATACTCATGCGAGTGATGGTAAGCTTGAGCCGAGAGTTAAGAAGTGCATATTTCTGGGTTATGCACATGAGGTGAAAGGCTACCGGTTGTGGTGCATTGATCCCAGATCACCCAGTTTTCTAATCAGCAAAGGTGTGATCTTCGACGAGACTGCAATGCTTCAACGGAGGAGTTCTGAGACATAACCAACAGAGAAGACAGATCATGGTATCATTAATGAGATGGAGCTGAAGTGAAAACTCCGGAGACATCGAAGGTAACAGAAGTTGAGAGAAGCCGCAGTCCCTAAAGTCGATAATAATGAACAACCAGCAAAGCCGCAACACATTATAATTGTAGATAGACAAATCTTACCGTGTAAAAACGGGTTTCGACTGGATGCGATAGTCTCACCTTGTAAAAACGGATTTCGACTGGATGCGATAGTATCATCGTGTAAAAACAGGTTTCAACTGGATGCGATAGTCTCACCATGTAAAAACGAGTTTCGATTGGATGCGATAGTCTCACCGTGTAAAAACGGGTTTCAACTGGATGTGATGTCTCACCGTGTAAAAACGGGTTTCGACTGAATGTGATGTCTCACCGTGTAAAAATGGGTTTCGACTGGGAAAATGGTCTTACCGTGTACTAACGGGCTTTGACCGAGAAGAGGTCCTTTCGACTGGTTATGAGTTTCGAAATTGTTGGAGAACTAAACTTGCACAATAACATTAATTGTCAAATTCTTTCAGAGAAGATTTTAACAAAATGAGATTTGATTGACCATCTAAGGGTTAAATCAAATATGCCAAGTGGAAATATTCTAATCAAAAGAGGTCTTTCACACTAGCTCTCAAAAAGGGCTTTTGTTCCTAACCATTGATATGGGAAAACTGTTTAAATCTCACTGGAGAAGTCTCACTCAACCTATGTCTAAAGTTTTCGGAAACGTTCACAGTGAATACAATCCATTGATCAAAAGGTTTTTTGAAGAGACCGTAATGATGGCTTGGTCATGGGCTTACTCAAAAGGTATGCACTTTGAGGCCAAGAAATGAATATTCAATCAATATCTTCGTCAGGTTTACAAGTGAAGAATCTTGAAGATAAGATAAGATAGGATTGCTTCCACTCCTTCTAGCGGTACTCCTATGTGATATTCTCATTTTAACTCAAACCATCCTAATCGAAAGAGACTTCGGACAAGGGTTGTAGGGTTGGTTCGGGTAAGGCTTAAAAAGGCTTGAAAGACTTTCAAATATCAAAGGGTTAAAAGTGAGTGATTATCTTGGCATCATTACCATCACACGACTTTTCAAAAATTCAACTCTTGAAATTTAACCTATCTCGAGAGTTCTTTTGGTAATTTACCTTGAGACATGAGAGCTTCGCTCTCTATTCTAATGATATTGCTTGCAATACATGTTCTTTTTTTTCTTTTTTTTTTGCAAGATATTTCTTTTGTTTTTTCAACTAATGATCTTTTGCATGATCATGGATTTCGCTCTTCTTTGCATTTTTTTCATGGGCATTAGCCTTACTTTTACCAAGTACACTGCTTTTTCATGCTCCCTAGTTTTCATTCTCTTTTGAGCATCTAGGACTCTTGAGTGGCATTTAGAATGCACATTAAATCACTGGTACGTTATGGTTATACAAATATTGCTCAGGAATAAGTGTTCTAGAAGTCCTAAAACTTGTCACGAAAATAATTCAGTCCTAAAACTTATAAAAAGTGCATTTAAGTCCTACAACTTGTCAAAATGTTTCAAATGAGTCCTAAAATCGACGTCGTCTAATTTCTTAACAGAAAAAGCTGATGTGGCCCCCGCATGGCTTTTTTTAAACATTCCTCTCTCCTCCATTGTGAATAGTTTAAAAAAAAAAAAACCACGCATGTAGAACAACATCGTCTCCTCCTTTCTTCTTCACCATGACGTCGTCTCCTCCTTTATTCTTCACCATGACGTCATCTCCCCCTCCGTCTGTACGTCTTCTTCACCGTCGTGTTCTCCCTCCCCTCTCCGTCTCTACATATTCCTTCGCTTTCAAGTGTCCCCTAAGCCCCAAATCGAATTCATCCAAACCCTAAGCCCCAAATCGAACTCGTCCGAACCCTAAGCCCCAAATCGAATTCTTCCGAACCCTAAGCCCCAAATTTGATGATCTGCAGTTCTTTTGCGATTTGGGTCCTCTTCGACCTCGAGTTCGACGCTCGTCGTGAGTTCGTGTCCTTTCTTTCCTTTGACAATTGTGAGTTCATGTGAAGACCTCTCTGCGGGAGTCTGGAAATCTCAGTGGTGAAGCGATTGGCGTCAGAGACGATGATAGGGTCAGCGACGATAATAGCGACTCCTCCTCACACAGGTATCGCTCTCTGCATTATAGCATTTGGGTATCTCATGATAATGCTACAATTTTTTTTGTTTTGCAAAGGCGCTTTAATCTTTGCATTATGCAAAACGACGTTAGTTGGCGTCCTCATTTCTTCATTATTTGGAGTTCAGAGAGCTCGAGTTTGACACACATCAACTTTATGTTCTCTTCTTTAATGATTGCGAGTTCGTGCAAAGACATGTCTTGTGGGCATCTCGGCGTCTGAGCGGCGGAGCGAGTAGCATCAGGGACAGCGATGGTGAAGGGAGGGAGAACACAACAGTGAAGAAGACGTACAGACGGAGGGGGAGACGACGTCGTGGTGAAGAAGAAAGGAGGAGACGACGTCATTCTGCATGCGTGGATTTTTTTTTTTTAAACTATTCGCAATGGAGAAGGGAGAAACAATTAAAAAAAGCCACGCAGGGGCCACATCAGCTTTTTCCGTTAAGAAATTAGACGGCGTCGATTTTAGGACTCATTTGAAACATTTTGACAAATTGTAGTACTTAAGTGCACTTTTTGCAATTTTTAGAACTGAAATGCATTTTCGTGATAAGTTTTAGGACTTCTGGAACAGTTATCCCTATTACTTATGCATTGATTGTAGGTGTTCAAGTGGAGACAGATGAACTTTCGTCTTACTTTGAGGTGATGGCTAGTTCGGAGTCATTGCAGTGGCTAGAGGCTATGAGTGAAGAGATGGAATCACTCCATCGAAATCAGACATGAGAGCTGGTCAAAGTACCAAATAGCTAAAAGATTATTGGAAGTAAATGGGTCTTTAAACAAAAGAGGGCATTCCCGGTATCGAGGTAGCAAGGTATAAGGCGAGACTTATGGCGAAGGGATATACATAGCGTGAGGGCATTGGCTATAATGAAGTGTTCTCTCTTATAGTAAGACATATTTCTATTCGTGTTTTACTTGCCTTAGTTGCTTCACAGGATCTCAAGTTAGAGCAGTTAGATGTGAAAACTGTGTTTATTCACGGTAAGTTGGATGAGCAAATTTACATGAGGCAACCAAAGGGATTTGCTATTCCAGGAAAAAAAGATCATATTTGCTTGTTAAATAAATTTTTGCATGGACTGAAATAGTCTCCTAGGCAGTGGTATAAACATTTTGATGCTTTCATGGTTAGTCAAGACTATTCGAAAAGTCAGATGGATAGCTGTGTCTATTTTATGAGATTGGAGAATGGTTCTTTGATTTATCTGCTCTTATATGTTGATGATATGCTGATAGCAACTAAGAATATATCTAATATTAATATGCTGAATATGTGGTTAAATGCTAAATTTAAGATGAAAGATTTAGGTGCTGTAAAGAATATATTGGTATGGAGATTTTGCGTGACAAGGCTGTAAGAATTTTACGTCTATCTCTTCATGCCTCTATGATACTGACATCGAATAACTTTACCAAAAAAAAAAAAATTACGTCTATCTCAAAAAAAAAAAAAAAATATATATATATATATATATATATATATAAAGAAGATAGTATCATGTTTTAATATATAATCGGCAAAATCTGTAAGTGCACCATTAGCGAAAAACTTTAAACTTTTAGATAAATTATCACCACAGATTGAGGAAGAAGATGAGCATATGTCTCGTATTCCTTATTCTAGTGTCATGGGTAGTATTATATATGCTATGGTGTGCACTAAACCTGATATTTCATAAGCTGTGAGCGTGATTAGTCGATATATGAAACGTTTTGGTAAAGCTCATCGGGAAGCTGTGAAGTGAATCCTCAAATATTTGAAGAGGACAACAGATGTGGGTATAGTGTATCGGAGGGACAACAATAGCAGTGAGACCATTGGTTTTGTGGATTAGGATCACGCCGGTGACTTAGATGATTGCAAGCCTTTAACAAAGTACGTATTTACGCTAGCGAATGGTGCAGTTAGTTGGAAATCGTCACTACATGATCACATTACCTTGTCTTCGACTAAGGCAGAGTACATTGCACTAATCTTTGTAGTAAAAGAGGCGATATGGTTACAAAGTTTGCTCTCGAACTTTGGGTTAGAACAAAAAAGTGTAGATATACACTGTGATAACCAATGTACAATATATTTGGCGTATAATTCAGTTTATCACGAGCAAACAAAATATATCAAAATCAGATACCACTTCATCTAAGATGTCTTAGTTAAGGATAATGTTATTGTTAAAAAGATCACTACAGCAAATAACCCGACAGACATGATGACTAAATATGTTCCTTTAGCGAAGCTCAAGCTTTGCTTGAGCTCTATTGGCGCCTGTAAAGAGTGAACACCTGTTGAGGCATTGGGAGAGCCACATGATGAGCACTATAACTTGATTTCAAACATCGAATTGAGGTGAATAATTGTTAAATTAATACCTTGAGTTTGGATTCTGATAACGATTTGTTAAATCGAATTTATTAATAAAAAATTTTCAAGTAGATTTTAAAATTGGATAAAGAAACCCTTATTTTTCTTGGACCTCTTATAGCTATAAAAAGGAGGAAAATTAAATAAAATGAGCAAAAGTTTCCTCTTCTATCCCTAGGAGTTGAATTCATGCAAGTTATCCATGGTGGGGCCCAAAGTCAAATATTTGACTTTGGCTGCACATATTCCATGTTGAGGAAAGAGAGCCGCACGTAGAGCGGGTGAAACCCTACAAGAGGAAAGAGAGACGCGCCTAGGAAGTCCTACACGTTGAGCCAAAAAAAAAAAGGGGTGATGGGCCCAAGTCAAGACTTTGACTTTTGGGCACACATATATACAAAGCAAACTCTCCAGAAGGTTGTGCCGCCGAAGCCCTACGAAAGTAGAGAAAGAAAAAGAGCCACAAGCCGCACACGTCAAGCTGAAGAGAGTTGCATGTATTTTTGTTTCAGGCTTGAACGCACGGTAATTTTGTGTAGTAAGTTTATGTTCAAGTAAATTGTTTATTTATAAAAAAGAGTCACAAGCCACACACGTCAAGCTGAAGAGAGTTGCACGCGAAAGAAAAAGAGCCACAAGCCGCACACGTCAAGTTGAGGAGAGTTGCACGCGAAAGAAAAGGAGCCACAAGCCGCACACGTCAAGCTGAAGAGAGTTGCATGCATTTTTGTTTCAGGATTGAACGCGCGGTAATTTTGTGTAGTGAGTTTATGTTCAAGTGAGTTATTTATTGGATTTTTGGTTAAATCTAGATGTGAAAAATACTCGAGCATGTAAGCGATTATCAACTTTGATTCTCCGATTATAGTAGATTATTTGCTGCTAGCTCTCTCCGTAGACGTAGGTATCAATACTTGAACCGAACCACGTAAATTTCTGGTGTCATTATTATTATTATTATTTATTTTATTTTTTTTGGTGACTCGGGAACCACCGTGCAGCCGGCGGCATAACCTAGGGTGGACTAAGCCACTACCATAGACCCAGCCGCAGGTGAGTTACGCAAATGTGACACTTTTAGGATTCGAACTCCTCCCCTTCGTAAGGGGTAGAGTCCAAAGCCAGCTACGCCATCGCGAGCACTGGTGTGTCATTATTTTTCTCATTTATTTATTTGGTGATTTCGCGTCAACGTAAATTGCAAGATCTATCGTTTTCGCGTATTATAGTCCAACAAAAACAATCATATTAGTTGTTTAGATGGTGGGCAGTTAGCAAATTGCCTGAACTGTAAATGTCGGAGAAACTCATTTAAATGAAGCAACAAGAACTGCTCAATATGAACGGATGTTCCATAATATGAAATCAAACAATAATTCAAGCTCATGTACAGTGAAATGTCTACATCATCATGACCTTAAATTCATCAAAGCTGATCACACCGTCTCCATCGAGATCGACATGACAGATCATGGCCTCGCACTCATCCACAGTCTTGGACTGTCCGAGCCTAGAGAGCATCCTCTTGAGGCTCTTGGGCGTGATGAACTCGCACCCGTCCGTCACGTACATTCCGAACGCCTCTCGCAAATCACCCATCTTCTCTTCCTCGCCCCCGCCTTCCATTAACCCGACGAAGTCCTCCAAGCACAGGAAGCCGTCGCCGTCCGAGTCCAGCGACTCTACCGCAACCTCCACTTCCTCCAGGAGCAGCTCTCCACCAATCAAGCCCACTTGCCGCCTCAGCTCCAAGGGCGAAAGCTTACCGTCCCCATCCTCATCGAAGCACCGGAACACACGCTCGTATCGATCTGCAAGCCTCGCCATGTTCTGATGCACACCCAAAACCGAGAGCACTTACTCAGCTGTAGGTAAGAAAGAGAAGTCAACAGAAGAGAGAAACGAAGGCTGAGATGGGTTTTGCATGATCAAGGTACGGAGTCTATATACGTAGTACGTACCGCGTGAGACGCGGAGGAGAGAGTATCCAGGATGGAGCGTAGAAGTTACTCTGAGTTTTCCCCTCTAAAAACGAGTTTCGAAAAAGAGATACAGAAGGGCAAGTCTAAATTACTGCGCGTGGGCAGGTTTGACGAAGGTGGCGACATTGAATGAGGCAGCCAAAGAAGGCTTCAATTTTCTCAACCGTCTATAACAAGGCATGGGATTTAAGTATTTTTAATTGGGGTCGAACGTTCCACGAAATCGGTCTCTTGGTAATCTTCCCTTCGTCCCAAAAGTTGTTTATTCTTTTCTTCTTCGCGTCAAGAAATGGAAAGTTTCTATCGTGCTTGGGAATCTGTATAAATATATCACCACAGAGTAATCATAATGGCAAACCTTCTTTTCTTTTTTTGTTTGCTTCACGCCTTGAAAAACTTAAAAATGAAAAAATTGCTCAATGAATCCTAAACCCATTATATGTATCCCAATTCAATCATAAACTTAATCTAGTCCTAAATTTATCACAAGCTGTCCTAAGTAATTCTAACCAAAAATGAGCAAAAATATTATATTAAAACTTCACAGGAAAATTGTCCGAAAAATCATAAATATATTGTTTAATCCTAAACCTTTCAATTTTATCAATTTAATCATAAACATTTTCACTTCTTACAAATTAAGTCCATTCATTTGGTCAATTTTGGCCAAAATTCGCTAGCATGGCATAGTCAGTGCTAACCTAAACAAAATTTATTTTTTTAATATTTAAAAAAATTTATTATAATTTCTTGTATTTCTATTTGTTTTTTGCTTTTTCTTCCTCTGGTCAGTTGCCCAGCCTCAAATAACCAACTAGAGGCTACAACCGGCAAGGGTCGGCCTCAACGGCTCGGGTTCTAGTGAGGGGCAACCTTGCCAGCCTCAAGCGAGGCTCACCCTTGCCAAATTCGACAAGATCAAGCCTCGGTAGAAGCTAGCAACGGTCGCCCATGCCAAAGGCCGGTAGGGCAACCTTGCCCACGACCCTTGCTGGCCTTCGACATGGCTCGCCCTCGCCAGCCAAATTTAGCGAGGGTGAGCCTTGCCCATAGCCAGTGAGGTTGCCCCTCATCAATCATAGCCTCTCATCAATCATCAGAGATTACATGACCAACCAAAGGAACAAAAGAGCCAAAAAAAAAAAAAGGAAACATAAAAATAATTAAGAATTAAAAAACATACTTTAAAACTAATAAATGTTTAAAACTTTATAAACAATTTTCCTAAAACTTCACGCAATGGGTTTGAAATTAAATTTGTGAATCAAAATAATTTATGACTAAACTAATGTCCAAACAATGAGTTTCAGATTAATTGGATAATTTCTTGACTTACAAATCCCGTAATAAGCACCTTAAAAATCATGTCATATAGCAACCCTTATAAATTAAATTCTGAAAACACAAGAAGTAATTATCTTTTTTATCCAATTACTCTTTTACGTTTATCCTCATATATATTTTACTTCGGCTTGGAAGTAACAAAATTTGTTAACAGACTATAGAATATAACATATATTAATATGATAACTCTTGAGTTTGATACGACCACATTTTATTTGAATCACGTTAATCCAATCTTATGGGTAAAAAGCATTTGCAACCACTCTCAACTTGCGGTGCTCAAGATGAAATGCATCGACTACGGGGTTGAAGACACCTAATACATCTTGAATTCAATTATGTACAAAATCTAAGTAGGATAGGAACTAAGGGCAGCCTTTGCTGCGTGTTAGTTTTTTCACCTCGGTGTAACATATTTCCATATTGTCTTCAATTACCTTAACGAATGCATTTTCATCCTCAAAGGTCTTCTCCAGAAAGATCTCCCCAGATACTATAAGCTAAGATTTCTACATCACCCTTTACATAAGCAAAGGGGAAGAAAGAATTGAGAGATGGAGATTGAGCAAGTGAATTCACTTGTAAATATTATATATCACTATCCAATTCATTGAGGCCCTATAACAGATAAGAAATCAATCGATATCCTCTATCTGATCAAAACAAATTACTCAAAACCTCCTCTACCTGATGGCAGAAGCATGATGAAAATCACGATATGTGCCCCAAATCGTAGCTCAGGTCATCATCTCCAATGGTAATCTCCTGGCCAACCTTACGAACCGAAATCTCACTGCCGAGGAACTTTTCTCAGTGCTTAGAGTTCTCATCTTGAAAAAGCAAAGGGGAAACCAATCATTTTGATGTTGTTGCCTCAACAACAGATAAAATTTCATCCATCTCCTCAAAGTATGGCCAACTTGTTCTGCTTCTTTCCCCACTTTTGCTTTGCTGTTTAAGAAAAAAGAGCATTACACATGCGTAAGAAATGGAAAGCAGAGTCATCGACAAAATTCATGTCAAGATGAAGGAGCAAGTCCGTGCAAATCGTGATTAGTAAACCCAACCAAATTCCAATAAGCATGCAACCAATGCAAATCAGTTCAATCCACTTTTCTCTTGTTCTGGGTCCATATATCCTTGTCATACAAGTGCTGAGATTCAAATGGACGATAAAAATAACACTCGTCTAATCATAATCTCATTTGAATTGGTAGATGAATAGCAGACAGAAAGTGTTTTGGCAAAAAAGGATTAATTTGACAAACTTACAGGATCCTGAAACCAGTAACCTAAACTGACAGAAACAAGGAGAAGTTATAAACATATAGGAACTTTAAGTGTGCACAAATACTTTTAAGTTCAATTAATGCTGTGATTTGTGGAACAACTCGATGTTTTGGCAAAGAATTTTCACTACACAGAAAGACAAGATGCAAAGGAGAACCAACCTCATATTTCTGAACTAAAGAGGTCCATAAAGATTTGCACTGTGCTGGACTACGGGTAATTCCATCTCCTAATAAGTTTGTCGATATCTCCTCCCATAGGGCCATTCTGCCCTTCACAACTTGAAATTTGCCGTGCAACTGTCCTCGCAATTTAATCAACTCCTTAATCTCTTCGGGCTTCCATTTGTTCCTTTTCAGAGGCTTGGAATGTTTTGCCTGAGTAGTTGACATTTCCAAGGAGTCCTCGCCATTACTCTCAGTTCCATCTTCTATGGACTTCAACTCAGCAACGTTTATTTGGGAGGAACCGTTGACATCTCTTGCCAATTTATCCACAGGAGATGAAGTAAGACATGATTTCCAAGAATCATCTAAATCATCAGAACTGGGAGATGCAGTTTGTGTTTCAGCTGCATCGGAACTTGTAGTAGGAGTGTTTTCCTCATGCAAAAAACTTCTTTCTTCAATGTCCTCACCTGGATCAAGGATTGTTTCAAAGTAAAGTCAAATTTTAACAAATAGGACATTCACATTCGCCATGGCATCAAGTTCAGATGCATGATTGCAGATACACCATGCCTAAAAGAGAATCTATACAACTTATCCAAAGCAAATGATCACAAAAAAATAAGCATCAATCCACCACTGTGAGAATCTACACAGCTGTTGATTATAGAAATAGGTGTTCAGTTGACATGCAAAGCACAGATTGAAAAATTTAATTAGCTCAGCATATAAACTTGCATACACTCAGTTTGGATACGAGCACACCTTTTGTAAGGGCAATATTTTCAGTAAACTTTTACCCTTACTTCTTTATTATTTTTTTGTTCGATTTTTACATCAGTTTACTTTATTTAGTTGCCACTTCAACTTATTAGTGAGGGGCTTGAAACCCTCCACCTTTGCACAGCTCCAACCTCCAAGACTAGCCAATTCTACTCCAGATCACTCTCATAGCTGTCATGAACATGACAAGATGAATAGAAGTATAATAACCCAAAAGAAAAGAAAAGGAAAATTAAGTGGAGGTTTTAAATACCTCTTTTTTTCCAAAGTCAAGTACTAATCTCATCAGAAGTCTAGAGGTTTCCACAGAGAATGATCCATAGATTATACAATGACATACATGACATATAGCACAAAAGAGGAAGAGACAAACCTTCAGAACTCCGCTCTGAATATTTCTCTGAATAATAGTGGCTATTGCCATCTTCCACTTGCCTCTTGCTTGATTTTGTTTTCTTTGGACTACTGTCAACCATTTTCTTAAGTGCAGAAAACCCAAAGGTGACATGTGACTTTCCAGATAACCTATTGTCAATCTCATGAGAGAGGACTGCATCCGGATTTTCTACAGCGATGGCAATCACTTCAGGCCTTTTACTACTGTACTTTCGTACCATCTTCCTCAGAACTTCGGACACAGTTCTTTCCATGTGGGCCAGGGGACAGTTAACAGGACAGCTAGAAAGCGCAGCATGGGCAGCTTTATGAAGCGCATCCAAAAGCTTCCCCTTATCAAGCCACAAGCAACGAGTTGTAATTCGTATCTTTCCTTTTAAACTGCCTCCCACCACACCATCTACATTCTGAGGCCTCAGAATTTCCATGCTGCAAGAGAAGGACCATCAGAATCCAAGTGCATCAAAAAAACAAAATTGCTTGACATGGAAAAAGTATTTGCCAGCCTACCTGACCACAACAATGCCATCAGAAGCAATCCTTAGTCTCTCGTCTACGCAAAGCTCAGTTGATGTACCAAAAGCTTTATCGCCATCACTATACATCAACTAAAATATAGACCACAGATTGATTAGATTAAACCTGTTGATTTCTTTCAGACATTCAAGCATTTTAGAGACACCAACCTGTAAATTCTCCTTCCCAAGGGAGATAAAACCATTAGAAAGGACTCTTCTGTTCCTCAAATGAGAAACCCCCAGCATCTCTCCATTTTTTATGACCTGATAACAGTTATTTTAAGACCACATACTAATCCAAATATAGAGAAAATCTAATGAAGTATTGCCAGAAGAATTCGTAGTCATACAAAAGATACCATGATCTACAAATGAATCTCAAACCGACACATGGAAGTCAATGCAGGTGATAAACCATACCCAGTGGGGGCACACTATCATTCTTTTTAGCATGTATGAAGTGATCTCTTGCCAAGCACTCTGAACGAAATGGAGCTAAATTTCTTACAAGATCGACAAGACACATGCTCCCACGCACCTCTGACTCTTCTCAAGCAAACAGACAGGACTTTCTTTTATAGTTAAAAAAGGATTTTGCTAAATAAGAAATTCAAGCTCACCAGAAATGTACAAGGAAAGAAATAAGCAAAGGAAAAGCAAAAAACAAAGGAAAACATCAAGAGTAATTTTCACTAAGTAGCAGCCAGATGAAAAACAACTGACTCTGACATGAGATCAAGATTGACTTATTAATGCTGCTGCAGTAACTTTCATATACTCAGGACAGATGATGTAACCAAGTAGACAGTTGATGACTCCAAGTCCTAAATTAGCTGATAGAATGAAGGAAAAGGGAGCCAGAAAACAACCCTCTGCATGATCACATTATCTTATTGCTAATTAAACGATAGACAAGATTAACCTATCTATTTCTTCTAGGACCAAATCAAATCTGTTGGACATTATGTGAAATCTAGGAAAGTGATATGGTATGATATTTTCCTGGCAATAGTAAAAGAGAATTCCATGGTAGACACAAAGGCAGTGCTAAAGGTTAGAAAACCACTTACAAGAAAACAAAAGGCATTAGTTCAGTTGTAGCCTCTCTATATATAATTATCACCAGAGCATCAACAATAGTGTCCAACCATCTATACTATGTGTGACATAAATTCAAACAAGAAAAGGCAACAGTTTACATTCAGAACTCAACTTATTTGTGTGGCACAAGTTATTATTCTAAAGCATACCAGCTAGGACAAGAAAGCACATCAAGAACCATCAGACCTACATTTAGCAGAAATAGGTTTCTTAACCATTTTATTGATACATAAAAAAGAGTTCATTTATAAGGGAAAAAAAAACAATACAGAAGAAATTTAAAATGACACTTAACCTACTATACCACAAACAATCATCTTGGGACTTACAGTTGTGTGATGTATACCCGTTGATTTGCCAAGCAATTCATGTTCCTTCAAAAACAAGAGTTCTCCATGTATGGGAACAAAATGTTGGGGCTTCACAATCTTCAGCACTTCATCCTTCAAATATCAAGTTAACATCAGTATCCATAATACAATAAAAATCATGAAAGTTATGCCAACACGAAAAATATAAAAGTTTGTCGCATAAACAAATGAAAAATAAGAACGGATAATCAAACTGGTTAGGCAGCATATAGTCGGTAATTATAAGCCCACAATAGTTTAACCAACAAGATGAAGAGGAAACTCAAAGAAACATGAATCTCATGAGGAACAAGAAAACTCTTTACCAATTCTTCCCGATATCCATGACCAGATGTGTGCAGCCCCGAATTTCTACCCATTACTACAGTTGACCCAATATCTGCTAAGCGGTTCATCATTTTCATCACTCGCGACTCATTCCCAGGAATCACCTGAAGAAACCAAATTACATATTTTGATTATAAATTTTGGGAAGATATAATAACACTACAAGTATTAATGCTTTAAGGCGCTAATCAAGGAACTTTAAATGTACAAGACAGGAGCAACTCGCTGAAAAGCCAAAAGATGGCTTACCATGCCAAAAATATTGAAAGTAAATTATCCTTATCAATAAAATAGGAAAGTTAAGTTCAAGCCAATGAAGAACCATTCTGACCACATGGTGGTTTTTCCTCTTTATTTAAAGAATATTTAGAAAAAAATTGGTGCACATATTCGTTTGCATGAAAGGTTTAACAAACAATGCAATCATCACAATCAAATCAAGCATTTCAGTTAAACGTCATTAACTGATCCTGGGAAAAAGCGCTTCAACTCATTATGGAGCATTTACCCACCAAGCATTAAGCAATTTATTTCATGCATAATTCAGAAAACAACCTCCAAGACCCAATTACTATTTAGGCAAAGATTTGGTAAAAATATGCTTCCTGATTCTTGCAACTGATCCTAGAGGAGGCCAACAGAAGCTTTTAACGACAATGTATATATGAGCTAATATTGATATATGGACAGTTTGTCCATTAATAAAGGCATAAGTATCTTAGATCACCAATTGTCACTGATGTGGAACCTGCATTTATCTCATTTCAAGAGATCCCCACATATTTGGCAAGGATTCATGTATAATGAGATTGTATCATGCAAATAAAGGAGGACAATGGAAGCTTCATTACCTTAGCAGAATATAATATTACGTCTTCCTTGTTCAATTTGAGGGAGTGACTACTTCCATAAGAAGCAAGGTTCAGGGCAGCTCGTGGTTCTGCCTGACATTGCGATGCAGATACCAACATGTAATTGCTACATTCTGGTTACTTAAAAGGACAAAAAGTAAAATCCTCCAAAGTTCCTTACTTGGGAGCCCGTTGTGACAATTAGTAGATCTTTTGGAGCGTATGCATCAATATCTTCCACTTTAATCTGTGCCAAAAAAAAAAAGTTTAAATTGACATGAAAGGTCACTGGAGTAATCAAGATGACAAATACAATGCTTGACATAGCTTTTCACCATTTAACATTTCATCTATCAGCTTAAGCTTTTGGTTTAGTTGGCAGTGGCCCATGAAATTCCACACTATGGACATAAGGTGTCAACAAATCACTTTATAAAGTTCACACCAACCGAAATTGATCGTGAATTTTCAAAGCTAACAAAACCTGAACAAGAGCTTCTTAACTCCCACTCATGAAAACACAAAACATAGTCTACTGCAGAAAAGTGCTTATGACTTTTCTACCGAAAGGAAAAAAAGAAACAAAAAAATATTTCGATTTATAAGAAACTATAAAAAGCTTCTTGACTATTAAGGACTTTGAATATTTCCACACTGAAGGATTTGAGGTGTTCATTGTTAAGTAGAACCAAATCTCAATTATTGAAAGTAGAATTGTAGGTGAAAACCTAAAAGCAAAAGTCATTCCGAAATGCATTGATACTGCAAGAAATAGTATGTAAATCCTCTGAAATTCCATAATCACAATATACTATCATTTGCAAAGTCTTAAAATATCCACATAACTGGAGGTAAAAGCAATTAAAGGAAAAGATGGAAAAGCATAGGCTGATCATGCAGACACGACTTTGGCAAAGGATTCAGCCATGTCACTTAGAGGGACTGTATATATACACATATATATGTACGTATATATGCATAAATATACACAAGAGACAAGAATAACAATAAAGGCTTATTTTATGGAAATGATACCATGAACACGGATTCTTCAAAGGATTTTTCCCGTAATGCTTAGAGGCTAGAATGACTTTGTAGCTATACGTTTATTAGTTAGGTTCAGACTAATAGTGATAGCCCATCACAGCAGTTACAAAGGCAAAACAGGGATCATAACCCAAAAGATATTGGCAAGGGGATGAAAAAAGGCTCTGAGAGCTACACCAGTGTTGATGGATCAATTGATGCCTTCCCATCCTTCCAAGCTGCATCCAGATATGTCCTCAGTGACATGCCAACAAGGACCTAACAGGATCACAAGCTATATGTAAGATCCACAGTCAGGAAGTTAAAGTAAATGCATGACAATATTGTAACAGCGAAAAGCATACCATCTTTCTGCCCATTAAATCTGCAGCAGCTTTTACACTTCCAAGCCTGTGTATGTTTGAGGCAAACTGAGTAGTAATAACCCTCCCTTTAGCAGTAGAAATATGTCTCAATAACGCATCTGCCACAG
Source organism: Eucalyptus pumila (assembly GCA_016097595.1). Taxonomy (NCBI): domain Eukaryota; kingdom Viridiplantae; phylum Streptophyta; class Magnoliopsida; order Myrtales; family Myrtaceae; genus Eucalyptus; species Eucalyptus pumila. Next base: position 629,203 of record CM027847.1, read on the forward strand.
AAGTCTCACTTGTTGTCCTCCCAGGTGAGAGCACATTTGTAGAGTCGCTCATCATCTGAAAGCGAAGGGACTGAACAAGTTAACTAAATGTCCTTTCTTGAGCTTCTATCTGTAAAGGAGATTCAAAGAGAGAGAGAGAGAGAGAAGGAACACTCATTTCCACCAACCCAGAACATGTATGTAGCAATTCTAGCAAGATTGGAGTGGCAAACATGAGATCATTAGCATATGGGTTGGCAGTTGAGTCTGAGGTATGTTAGCAAAGATTAACCATGTTCTCATAGCATCAGCATTCATCGATATATATGCAATTTATATATGCAACAGTTCACTCTCACACTATTCATATTTATTGGTATGCACAACCGAAGCATGAAGGAGAACTTAAAAGGATGCCAACTAGAAAGTTTTGTGTTTAATTAAAAACTTTCTCCACCAAAAACATGTGTAGCCAAACAAGCCATAACAAATGAAATGACGAGACACAAGGAAGCCTACCAGTGTGACTCCTTCCTTTGCAAGCTGTTCCAGAGATTCACGGTCAAAAACATTCCCATCCAAAGGCGATTCGTCAATCTGTTGAAGATAAGAGCTTTTATACCGCTTACCTTACATAAATATATAAATATATAAATATATAAGATAGAGCAGGAAAGAACAAAAAGAAGAATGAATTCTTACTTTCCAGTCTCCAGTATGGAAAATTGTACCATCTCCACAGCGAAGTACTAACCCACAACAATCAGGGATAGAATGGGTAACCGTTATAGGCTCTATCTCAAAAGGTCCTGCCATAAATTTCTTCTTTGTTCTAAATACCTTCAACCTTGATGGAACAAAGATCCCATTCTCCTTCAAACGCTTCTTTATAAGCTGTATAATCATCACAAAAGGATTAGAAGAGATCTTTACAAAAGGTAAGGAAAAAGTTGACTATGTAATTGAAGAAACTTATATGATTAACAATCTGTATGAATCTAATTGATGATTAACTTTTTTTTCAAAGGATTTCATTAAACAAAAGAAAGGCAGTCCAAGAAGCTCCCACCAGGGTTGATATGATGAGAATATAAACTGCATGCAAAAATAACTTCCGACAAAAGCACTATTAGTTCTTTACTCTAGCTTGCATATATCAATGTGTTATGGTTAGCATCTAGAGATAAATTGTGATTGGTCGCGATGCTAGTACTTTGTGGCAGATGGGAAATTCCTTTCAAGGGTTAAAACTCTACAAACTATAGCCAAAAAAAAAGAAAAAGAAAAGAAAAGCTTAAGGAGTACCTCCATAGTAAAGGATGAAGCAAATATTGGTGTGCGGGAGTCCAACGCTGGGATCACCTGCAAAGAAATGAAATATACTTTTAGCAACATAGCATAAAATAAATAATATTAGAGTAAGCATGGTCCAAGCCTCTAATAGGGTAGAGACAACGAAAGGGAATAAAAAGTTAAGAAAAGGCATCTATTGAATACAGAAAAAGCTAAATCTTTAAAGTTTTTGGGTTGAATAAATCTTTGAAGTTTCCCAACTGCTTTACGATCGGCAGGATAAAGCACTTACCACCAAGCCATCAACAAAAAAAGAACAGTGAAATGGAAATAGTTGGAGAGCCTACTTCAGCCTCTCCTCTGCATAAGCTATTTGAATATCTGCAGAGAGTTCATTAGCCTACATAATCCTTTCTTCCCATTTGTATATTGACGCCACAATTTTTTGCATTTGCCAAACTCACCCTAAAAGTGTTTAGAACATAATAAGTCTAAGAAGGCAACTGCAAGATGTAGGAAGAAAAATTACCCAAGGCAACGCACCAATGTGATCTTCATGGCCATGAGTAATGACAACTGCCTCAATTTTGTGGCTCCATCTCCTAATAAATGTGGTGTCAGGGATGATTTTTTGCACTCCAATTTCATCGTAGCTGAAACCATGAAAGAAAGGTCATCAAGAGAGTTCTCTGCAGAAGCTTAAACTTCAACATATGAAAGTGCATATCTTACATTGCGAACTTTTCTTTTTTTTAAAAGGCAACTTACTCTGGAAACATGACACCGGCATCAATCAAGATATAGCGATCGAAGTTCCCAACAAGCATACAATTCATCCCAATTTCACCCAATCCACCAATTGGAAGAACACGGAGTGGTGGACCATTAGAACCTTCATAAAATTGTTCCATCTTGCGCTTAACAGAATCTTCCATACTTTTTCCAGCTCCTTCCATTCTTCCAGACTTCTTGCGTGGAATTTTAGACCTATGCGTACCTAAAAGAGATAAAACCATACACATGACTTTCATGCAGACCATGAGAAGAAAAAGCAACTTGAGATATAATGCAGCTCAGTCTGCATTTTTGAGTGCAGAAACAGGTATGCAAAAACACAAAAAACCAGCCGTTGAAGAGCGCAAGACATAATCCTGAATGGTGATGTCTGGAACATGCGATTAAGGCGAGAGGAACCCAAGTAACTCTCCCAGAACATACGAGGCTGACTAAAATCCACCAACATAAGAACTAGAAAGACTGTATTCTGTCCGATGTTTTTCCAGTCAGACAATCAATTTCTACAATAGGGGATATCCCCCCCCCCCTCCCCCCCGGGAACCCGAGTTTCACCAGAACCACACCAATTTTTACTTTATAGAAGCATATCGAAAAAGAACTTATCACAGTCCAGAGCTACTAGGATAACAGAACATTTATCCTGAGTGCTTAATCACCGGCTCGTGGCTGACCAAGCCAATACCATCAAGAACTTAAAACCCACCGAAGCCCAACAATACAAACAATGAAGACCGATTACATCTCAAGACTCCTTCCACTTTGAATAACTTTGAACTACGCCACAGCCATGAAACCTGTAAAGGGGCACTCACCAGCGACCGAGCAGGAAACAGGGGTCTTGCCAAGTTTCTTGTTCTTGGGGCAAGTGGGCAAGTAGGGGCAGGGGGAGAAAGCACCAAAAGCGGCCATCTTTGGGCGGTGACAAGCCCGCCGCACGCGAGGCTGCGCGTGCGGAAACGGAGACGTCAGCACCCCGAACTTCATGCGTCGAATCGAGCCGCACCCATCTGCTTCAAGACTGTCGGGAAGAAGATAAACCCCTGCAAACTCGGACGGAGAAGCGGAAGCAGCGGAGGGTTTAAGGTGACGAGATTGGAAAGATAGAGAGAGAAGGACGAGGTTGTCGGAGCGGGAAATGAAGCGGAATCAATCGTTGCCTCACTCTCTTCCCTTCTCTTATCATCTCCCGAGCGCTCTCACGTGCCGCGTGCCCTCCTCACGTGCATCGAACCTCGTGAACTCGATCTCCTTGTTCTAGTCTATTTATTCGCACTTGCATCTGATATGGCAATTTTGGACCTAGGCAAGTCCTTAAAAAGCCTACGCGAAAACAAAGGGGAGAAACCTCCCGGGGAGGGTGACCCCTTATGCTTTTGTTCCTAAAGGATGGGGTAGATCCTTTTGGTGGGATCAATCAGCTGATAGATCCCGACCCCACATTAGGGGTTCCCAACCAGCGTAAAACTAAGGAGGGTAGAGGCTGCTCTCTTGCCTCAATAAAGATAAAGATTGGGATAATATCTCGTAAGACTATTTCCCAACAAAGATAAATAGAGAATTTGAGAGGTAGATTCTACGTCGGGGCATGTTTGCATACTCCAACTATAGTGGGGTAGGCTGGTATAGTAGCCACCCGTGCCTGGGGTGAGTGAAGGCAGGTGCAAGGCCTGCAACAAGGCTGGCATGCCCTCCTCATGTGCATCAAACCTTGCGTTATGAAGTTGATCTCTTTGTTCTAGTCAATTTATTCACACTTGCATCTGAAATGACAATTCGACTGACTCTAATTTGCTAACATGACTACTTCAGATTTTTAGTTCTCTTTTTTTCAAAGTGCTCTGAATCAATCTCTTTCTTTGTGGACTCTATTTGCTAACATGACTACTTTAGAGTTTTAGTTTCTTTTACTTTTTTAGTTTTCTGAATCAGTCTATTTGTTCTGGTTAGTTTATTCGCATAGATTTCTAAAATGGCAATCCAACTCATCCGATTATAATGTGATGGCATGGCTTTGGATTTTCAGTGTTTTAAATCAGTCTTTTTGTTCTAGTCGGTTTATTTGCAATGACATTTGATATGACAATCCAACTCATTTTATTCCATGGGACTCTAAGGCCTGTTTGGTAAAAAATGTTTATGTTTCTCCAAACAAATTTTTTTGTTCTTTTGTTCTGAGGAAAAAAAAAAAACAGAAATATGTTCAGTAAAATTTTTGTTCTGGTGAACAAATTTGGAACAGAAACAAAAAGTAAAAAAAAGTTTTTTCTTGCTCTCATGAATAATTCCAATAAATAATTTTTCTCTCTTCTCTTCTCTTTTCTTCTTCTCTTTCTTTTCTTCTTTTTCTTTTTTCTTTTGGCCAATTGTTTACCTTGGCCATGGCTAGCCCCGATAATCGGCTAGACGAGGGCCGGCAACCTTGCTAGAGGGTCAGTAGCCCCCGGAGACGCTGCACTACGGCAAGGCTCGTCGGCCCAGCCTCACCGTGGCTAGCACGACAAGGCTCGGCCTCGCCAAATCTGGCGAGCTCAGCATCGCTGGGGGCTTGGCAAGGCTCCAGCAAGCTTGCCAGACCTCGCCCAGCCGGTTGCTGGCCACCGGCAATAGGCCACAAAGAGGAAGAATGAGATAAAAGAAAGAAGAAAAAAAAGAAAATATAATAAAAATATTAAAAAATTAAAAGAAACAACAAAATTATACAATTTTCCCAACACACATTTCTTTGCCAAGAGTAGAAATTTTGTGTAGTTACCAAGCGCATTCTTATACTCATAAATTATTTCCAGGAACAGAAACAAAAAAAATATTATTTATGTTCAAAAATTATTTCTTGAAACAGAAACTTTACCAAACGCGCCCTAATTTGGTGGCGTGGTTACTTTAGATTTTCAGCTTTCTTTTCTTAATGTTTTGAATCGATCTCTTTGTTCTAGTCAATTTATTCATACTTATATCTAATTTCGCAATCCAACTAATCTGATTATGCGAGACTCTAATTTGCTAAAATGACTACCTTTGATTTTCCGTGTTCCGAATCGATCTTTTTGTTCTAGCCAATTTATTCGAATTGATGTCCAATATAGCAATCCGTCTCGGGACTCTAATTTGCTAATATGACTACTTTGGATTTTCAGTGTTTGAATCGATCTCTTCATTCTAGTCATTTTATTCGCACTGACATGGCAATTGACTCACCCGCAAAACTCTAATTTGCTAACATGACTATTTTGAATTTTCAACTTTCTTTTCTCAACTCCAGCAGATTATAAATCTTTGCAAAATTTAAAGCCGAATCCAAAATATATTACAACAGATGATCCTTGAATTGGATGACCAGAACACGGTCTTATGGATAAATTTAACACTTATAACCAATTGAATCTCAATAATGAAATACCTACTCACGTGAATTTTCGTTTTCTTAGTAATCAATTATTCTAACTTGTGTATGATTTGTTACTAAAGTTTTGCTCGACATTATAAAATTGTTGATGCGATACACTATAGTCCCAAATCTGATGGAAGATGCCATATGATCTTATTCATAAGTAAGACCCACCTGTTGGGGGAAAAGTGTCAAAAAAATCCTAAACATTTTCATTTTGTGCCAATTTAATCATTTTTGACTAATTTTGGCTAGATTTTGCTAACTAGACACCAATCGGCTAACATAAACAACTTTTAATAATATTTTAAATATTTTTTAATTTTTTAATTTTTAAATTTTATTTTATTTTTTGTTTTTTCTTTCTCCTCCTCCTTCCTCCGGCCGATTATTGGATCTCGGTGGCTTGCCAAAGGGGACGATGGGCGAGGTCGAGGCCAACCTCGCCAGCCTCTAGCAAGGCTTGAGCCCTCACCAAATCTAGGAAGGGTCAAACCTCATCGGCCATGGGGAGGCTCGACCTCGCCAAGAGCCTCTTTGGGCATCGCCTTTGGCTGATCATTAAGGTCCATCAACGGACTGGAGGAAGGAGGAGGAGAAGGAAAAAAAGAAAAGAAAAAGAAAAGGAAAATAAAACTAAAAAAATATTAAAATATTATTAAAAGTTGCTTATGTTAGCGTCAACCGTACCATGTCAGCCAATTGATGCACAGCCCAATCAGTAAAATCCGGCCAAAATCGGCTGAAAAAATTGAATTGGTACTAAATCAAAAGATTTATGATTAAATTGGTACCAAATCAAAAGATTTATAATTAAATCGACACAAATACAAAATGTTTATGACTTTTCTGACACTTTTCCTCACCTATCAGCAAGATATCCGATGGACCTAGGGGAAAATCAAATGGATGAATTCTCAGGTTAAGTTGGAAAAAATCTTGTTTCCCAAGAATCATCTTACAAATGCAGCTCCAGGGTTTGAACTATTTTGTTTTTGTAGTTTTCATATTCTTTTCTTCTCCATAACTCGAACAATTTCCCTGGCCTTGCTATGCGTATGCAGACGAGACCAAATGCGGATGGATGAAGCCGAGAAGGTGAACTTCAAATCGAATTGATCCTAAAAACGAGGTACAGATGCACACCAGCACCTTTTGTGACCATAAGGCCTTACTAGTTCGTTAGGGACTGCTGGTGAAAAACAGGCATAGTCTAGGAATCTAGTCCATGCATTAGTACATCAGTACAGCCTCAACCTCACAGATAAGGTGGTTTCTAGTCTCGCATAAAGCTTTGGTTGGACTAATCAAGCTGCGCATTACGAACGTCATGGTAAAGAGCGTACAAATAAATGGGAGATGATCCACATAGGTTTTGTCAGTGCAAGCATTTCCATCTCAGATCATACTACTCTACAGCAAATAGAGCATGGTTTGAATTCCATCATTATTATGTGGCGATCTTTGCAAATAATGCATCGGCAAGAAATGTGCAAGCTGTTATCTGTGGCTTGCACTTCCTTGTCTCTCTGTCTGGTTGCAGCTTTCTGCAGGATAACCAATATGGATTATGCAATGCATACAAGGGCTACCATGATTGATATCAACTTGAGCGTCGTGCCTCCCCATGGCCCAATTGATATGCTGTGTATGCTAACTTGTACACAAAGAGAGGTTGAAGCAAGGACCAATGGCATTGTCTTTGTGCATCAAGGAGAGCAACTTGCTGGTTTTATACAGTTCCTTATTTCTGCTCATCATCTGCCGTTGCCTGGACTTGAGCTGCATACTGTAAGTTCCAAAGGATGTCTTCAAATGACGGACGGCTCCCATCAAAAGACATGCACTTTTTCGCTATGGAGATGACGATTGATAATGACTCTCGAGAGCTAGTGGTTAGAATAAATGGGTCCACCATACGCTGCCAGCCATCCTGGCTGTTCAATAATGCCTGTTAGAGCAACAGAAGAAAAAAGTCAACCCAGTCTCTTGTACAGCAGTTTTGGCGTGGTCTTTTTCTCCCCATAAACAGCCGCTAGAATCATGAAGCATCCAAACTCTAGGCTATATAGTACATACCCTCTGGTTTCCAGATTTGGTATTGAGGCTCTCAAGGAGCACAAGAAAGTCAAGTGAAGAACCCTGTCTGTGCCTCTTGTTAGGCTGGTAAGATTTGTTTAATAGCTATTAGAGAGCAGAAGAGTTATCTTTTCTTTTTTCTGGACAAAGGGCACAGGTAGGTCTCATCAGCTGCTTTCTTTTTCAGGAATTTTACCTCTTACATCCTCGGTTTATTTTAAGAACTATAAAACGTTTTAAACAAGATCTTCAGATCATACCATTTCATTTAGTAGAAATGCTTCTCTTCTACTCTCTATTGAAGGTCCAATGAAAGACTCCAGTATGATGAATCCAAAGCTATAGGCATCATCCTCAAAAATTCTCCTTTGACTGAAATAGGAATTATCTGCTGTTAAAGACACGAAATGATTGTGACAAAAACAATTTCCAGTAATAAAAATGATGGAGCAAGATGGAAGAAAGCTATCTACTCAAATTCTTTGTCTACATAGATGACCTCCTTTCTCCTGCAGGAACAACAACTTTTGCACAGAAGATTTCCACTTCTCTAACTGATATCCATGACCCCAACAAGATGATATAAAAGGAAAGAGTGTATCGAACTGCAATGAGAGAAAATCTTTACCTTGATCGACGGCCTTCTGCTTCCCCCTGCCAAGTGGCAATGAAGACTAATATAAGTCACAATCGGTTCCGCCAAAAATTACTCCTTCACTTAACAAAGACATTAATGAACCTCACCTCATCCTTATCAATTTTTCCTGAGATTACAGATAACCCATAGTCACTCAACTTCGCCATTCCATGCTCATTGAGCAAAATATTATTTGTCTTCAATCTGTTGTTGAAGAAACCAGGAATTATTCCAGTATGCAGAAAGTGCACGGCTCTGGCCACGCCAATCAATGCTGCCAACCTCTTCGACCAGCTAAGAACCTTCGCAGGATTGTTCCCTGCATGTATTAAACCAATTTGATTGCCCTTGCTGATGATTTTAGCATGGTGAAAATACATTATGGCTGCTCATCAGTAGTTGATATAGAATGTTCTTCATCAAGTCATCCAGGACTCATGGCGTCAATAGATAATCAACCCCATACATCTCACACTAAAGGAGAATCTACACCCTAGCTCAGTTTAAGGCTTTCAATTATCATTACAATCACATAGTGAAGACTTCAGATTCTATTTTTTGATAGCTTATTTCCTTAAGATACCTTCTCTGTACATTCCTAACAGAAGTTTGTGTTGAATTTTCATATTATAAAGGGCTAATACCACCAAAATTCCAAAGCAGTGCACCCGTGCCACATTAAACCCAAACTAATTTTTCTGTCACAAAAAATCCCAATCTGGTACTCTGTGGTGTTAGCCCTATCATAAATCAATTATTATCCATTTCCCATATATAATCACAATAGATTGCTCCCGTACCTATACGCTGCCTCTAGTTGAAAGGTTATTGCTCTTTCTTTTTCATAAGTTTCTGCTCCTAAATAAGTTATGTTTATTCAAGCCACATTTGCCACTCTTCACCTTTAATTATGTTACCATGGAATTCATACAGAGCATACCCAAAGGTCTGCTGCCGCAGACATTCAAGATAAGAAAAGTAAAGCTGGGGACATATGTGGAAACTTGCTAAAAGAAATAGTAGCACTGTATCAAAGGTATTCAGTTTGCAAGCAATTTAGGGGCAGGACGTGGTTCCAACAAAAGCAAATAGTGATTACTCTTACTCCTAAAATGAAGTAGGACAAAACTAATCAATCTCACACCAACATTCTGTGCTTACCAGAGAGAAGAGCCTGGAAATTGCCGTTTGGCACATATTCAAATACAAGAAAGACTTTGTCAATCCTTGGATCATGTCTTACACCTCCGTCAATACAGTGGCCCAGTAGGCATACCAAATGTGGATGCCGAAGCTTTGCTAGCAAATCCAATCTAAGCCTCAGATTGCGGATTGAATATTTTTTTGAAGGTAAACATCTTATAGCAATTTGCATCCCGTTATCTAGTCGTCCTCTGTAAAGCTGGAAATATGTAGGAATTCTATGTTACGGCTATATAAAGTACCCAGTCAAAGTACAATCAAGAGATTCTGACCTATCTTTACATTATTGAGAGGCAGGAGGATAAACATGAGGGAATTTACCTTCCCATAAGAACCTTCACCCAAAAGAGAAGTTTCATTGAAGTTGTTTGAAGCTACTTTCAGCTCCTCAAAAGAGAATGAGCGACATGGTGGGAGACTTTGCGCATTGATCTTTGCAGCTTCAGATATGAACCCTAAGCAGCAGAGCAAAAAGAGGCAGTTAGAGCTTTGCATATTTGAAGACTTAAAAGTGTTATATCTGTGGTGTTCTCACTTCCAAACAAGGAATTTCTTTGTAATATTTGCAAGAAAACGATCACACAAACATATTATGACTCTCTCAGTTGAACAGCGAACAACTTACTTGCGCTCGTCAAGATCTCAGACGAGAATCCAGCATCTGAGTTATTTAGACCTGGTTTGTGTAGCAAATGTTGCTCCGACATTCCTCGAGAACAGTATCTTTTGACTAGAATGAGAAAGGCAGAAGCCAGAACCACCAAAGCTACCACACCTCCTCCAATCACACCCACCGTTACTCCCACATTTTTCCCTCCAGAGCCAGATTTTTTCGCCTCACGAATTTCCAAGCAATAAGATTGTGCATGCTGATGCTGTGAGTTTACAGATAAGCAATTCCCACCTGAATGAACAATTAGCTCACCTGATTTGGAATTTAGACAAGTAGGCAAGCTGCCTCTCAATCTATTGTTGGATAAATCAACAAAACCCAGCTTACTGCTGCAGTCCACATCATGCGGAAGCGACCCACTCAACATATTCGATGCGAAACTCAGATAACTGATGTTTGGCAGAGAGAAGAGTCCACTTGGAGGCACTCCTGTTAGAGTGTTGTAAGAAACATCAAGATATTGAAGGTGATTCAGTTGGCTATATTCCTCTGGCACTTGGCCAGAAAAGGAGTTCTTATTGAGGAAGACCATGACCAGTCCTTTCGGCAATGCAGGCAAGCTAGAACTAAGCTTGTTTCCACTTAAATTCAGAACATGTAGATTTCTCAATCCACTAAGGTCCGGCAATTTCCCATCTATTTCGTTCCCAGACAGAATAACTTCACTCAGAGTGTTGACACTGTTCACTGAAGATGGGAATTCACCTCCCAGCCGGTTGTTCCTCAAGCTCAAAACTGTCAAATTTTGCAGTGCATCAAACCAATTGGGCACAGTGCCATTAAAGAAATTATCATCCAGCACCAGAGTTTGAAGCCTCACCATAGCTGAAATCCTTGGAGGAACCGAACCGTAGAGAAAATTGGAGCTAAAATCCAGATGTTCAAGCGAAGACAAACGATGAATTTTGTCAGGAAGAGGACCCCACATGCCCATAGACACCAAATGAACAACTTTGAGGCTGGTCAACCTTGCCAGAGTGCTCACAAAAGAATCCATGGAGAAGTTCTGCGACAAGCTCTTATTCGGTACTGCAAACCCTTCAAAGTAACCCCCTTTGAGCACCTTATTGCCGGCTAACTTGAGCTCGGTTATGAAGTTGTTCTCGCACGTGGTGTTAACAGTTGGGGAAGGAGGGAGCGAGCAAAAATCCACTCCATGAACGTTCCAAATCTCTAGCTGCGGTGGATACTCTAACTGCTTTCTAAGCTGAAGCAGCACTTGGGTCTGCGACGACTGGAGTTGGTGTGTGTGTGCAATAAGCATGCTCCATGCGAAAGCGAAGCAGAACGAGGACAAGAAGTTGCGAAAACCCATGAAAGATCTCTCCTTTCTAAGGGAAGTAATGTCCACAACCCACTTCACTGAACAAGATTCCAAAGCCAAAGAAGCTAAGATAGCAAAACAAAAGCCACCAAAGCGACGAGTTGTGTTTGCTTACCCATCAGCGCCAAACATGGACCGGCATCAACTTGGTGGGTTCAGTTCAAGAAAAATGCGCAGAATGTTTCTCAAAAGGAAGAAACAAGAAGCAAGAAGTAGGAAAAATATGAAATCCTGGAATTCTCACTCTGTCAGTCCATGGTGGGGATATGATGGAGTTAATGCATTAAGAGCTACCCCGTTGGACTGCCTGTCTGTCTTCTGCAATGGGGAAAGGGACACTGGTCGTGGCTCCCTCGCTCGTAATGACGATGAAAACGATGCAGCACAAAGACGAAGAAGTCTCACCGGCTCTGTGAACCAGCGAGCAATACACGAATAGCTTCCGGAGAAAGGGTGGATAACGTCAAAGAGAGAATGCTTCTTAAAACTCTGGAGTGTCAGCAGAAAGACCGGTGTAGCTGGCTCTCAATATTTAAGGAAATGAAAAGGACATAGATAACTGCGGTCAGTAAAGAAAACATGTAAAAATCTGCTTTTCTTGTTTTGGCCAAGAATGTCTCAGACAGTAGCGAAAACAAGCCATTTTATTTTCGAATTTGGAGCCTGAAACAGGGCATCGAAGACTTTAGCTAGAAGCTGGTGGTACTATCAAATGGTCTTTTTGCTCCATGGGTGTCACATTTAGAAAAGTGGGAAGTGCAGGGAAAATGTTTCAGTACTCCGAAGAATCGTCGGACATTAATGTCTTGAATCTGAACGGACGAGCGTTGTATTCGGATGTACGTCAGTATCAGTCGCAACAGTAGCAGCCCTTGGATTGGAGAGTGGGTTGTGAGTTTATGAGTCTATGACTGGTCCACGTGCTCATTTACTTCTTGACGGGCGCTCGGTCTCGGTCCCATTTCTGCCTTTGCATCAGCCCAGTCCCTGTCCAGGAAAAAAGAGGCGCTCTCTTTTGCAACTTGCCCCGATGAGACAGGTTGTCTCCAACTCCAGATAATATACAAAAAAAAAAGAGCCCCGACAGCAGATTCTCACAGGCACTTGCGCTTGCAATGTGTAGTTTAGTAACTTGGATTTGCATTGCACGACCCTATGCTCTTTTTCTCAGCATCTCTCGCTCCATCTCAGACAACAAAACATGGGCACCGCCATCCTATGACACCACCAAAAGGAGGAGGAAAGAGAAATGCTGCCATCAGACTTTCAAGAAATGCAGATTCTCTCTCTTTCTGCCCCCTATTTTTATTTTTATTTTTTTTTATGAGTATACACCATGGAGTTAAGGATAAAATCCAATTCTTCTAACCAAATGAATTCTGAAATTCATTAAGTTCGATGGATATAATATGTGGTACATGATAGTAGAGAGCGCTGAAATCGATGAATCCTTCTTCTGGCCAAGAGAAAATCCAAATGGGGTGTGATGGGAAAGAGAAAGTGGACTGGTGAGTAGTGTTTTTGGGCACATATAATAGTGTAGCTAGTTGAAATGGAGCATGCCCCCACCCTCATGTGCAATGTGCACAGGCCTCTTTATCCATTCATTCTTTGGGGGCCATCTTTCTCTACGAAAGTTGAGGGGTCTTATCCTCCAAAGTTACCAAAAGCTTCCCCTTTTCCCTATGAGATAAAAAGTTAGAAAATACTTGGGTGTGGAGATGATGCAAACCTCTAAAGCATCACTCATCCAAAAATCATGGCTAATTTTTGTAAATTATTACTCAATTTATAGAATCATCCTTTAATCATTACAGGAGTAAGAGATTTAACTCGTTTGGAGAAAATAAATATGAATTGTAGGTTGAACTCGTGTTTCTAGAATTATAGACTTGGTATATAATCCTACCATATGTCCTTCATTTATTCTTGTCGATATGTTAAAAAAGATTAATTATTAATGCACCAGTTGTGTAAATCTGTCCAAGTAAAAACAGATTTCGTAAACCGAATCAAAGCATAAAATAAAAAAATAAAAAATCCTTAAAAAGAGGCCATCCATCTTTCGGTTTCCCCAAGATGGGCCCCGCCGATCATCTGTGCGTTTGGGCTTGCTTTTCGGCCCGTCAGCCTTCATCCGGATCGCCCCGATTGTCCAAGGAAGCCCGACCTGGTGTTTCTACATGAGCCCAGCCCAGACGCACAATTTATATTTTCATTTTTTTAAAAAACAAACAGGAAAAGAAAAAAGAGAAATGAAGGGCCTCATTTTATTTTTCTTTTTTTCTTTTTATAAAAAAAACCAGTATTAGGTCTAGTCTCCCTTTTTATCTTGAACTCTCGACAAAAACTCCAATCTTTAGATTTAGTCTCAAATCTACCCCGAATTTTATTTTATCTAAAAAAATCACTAATTTTCAATCCATTCTCAAATATACATTAGTGTTTAGTCCCAACTTGACATTAACATGAAAAATTACTTCCAAAATGAAACCATTTTAGGATAAGAAAATTAGGAGCAAATTTTTTGGATAGCAAGCTAACGAGAGTAGATTTGGGACTAGAATAAAAATTGATGATTTTTCTCTTAAATAAAAAGAAGGTCCAAGGTAGATTTGGGATTGAATATAAAATTATAAGTTTTTTAAAAAAAAAAAAAAAATTCGAGGATTAGACTTAAAATTTGAGATTTACTTTTAAATAAGATTAGATTTGGGACACAATTAGGATTGGACTTAAAATTCGAAGGCTTTTTTTTTTTTTTTGTTTTTGTTTTTGTTTTTGTTTGTTTTTTTTTTTTTTTTTTTTTTTTGAGGAAATTAGGAACACCAAAAGAAAAGGGGGAGACGGGACAAGAAGAACGTTATATAAAAAAAAAAAGTAGGCAGTTTAGTTTGGGGGGTGGGTTGGTGGCGAAGTTGGGGTGTTTGGTCTTTGAATTAAGATTGAAGGGAAGCATCGGAAGGTCCGAAGAGCCCAACCAGGTTTGGTGGTCTGTCCTTCCCCTTCTCTCTCTTCTCCCTTCTTCTTCTTCTTCTTCTTCTTCTGACAGCGGAGAAGAGAAGACCATCTTCGCAGCATACTCTCTCTCTCTCTCTCTCTCTCTCTCTCTACAAGCGGGGGGGTGTTGAAATGGCGAACTTGGAAGATGTGCCGTCCCTCGATCTCATGACGGAGCTCCTCCGCCGCATGAAGTGCAGCTCCAAGCCCGACAAGCGCCTCATCCTCATTGGTAAGAAAAAAGTCTCCGCCTTTGCCTAGAATCTGGCCGGATCTGGATTACCCATGTCGAATTTTGTGCCGTCCTGCTTTGGGTTTGGCTCGGTTTTATCGATTCGACGTCCTCCCCCTTAGATTCGCGACTCGACAGGGTCGAATTCATGGCGAAACGCTCAGGGGAGGCTGAAATTCACGGGCTTTTTTTTTTATCGCGTGCGCCTGGCTTCTGGTGTTGCCTCTGTTGGGTAGAGAGTTATCGGGTAGCTCGGAGGTTGCCTGGTGCGGTATCGAATCGGGAAAACGTGCGCTTTGGGCTGTCGGAAAATATGTTTGGAGTTGATTTAGGCCACGCGCATTGTGTTCTAGGAGCTACTGAATGGAAAGGGTCTGTGGTACTTTCTTGTTGGGATTTGATGAATGATTGGGTGGGTCTGCCGGGATGTTGAATATGTCCGACATTAGTTCTCTGTAAGCCTTTTGTATTTCCTGCTCGCTGCTGCTTTGTTTCATCTTGGACGCTTGTTAGGTGTCGTGGAATATGGGGCAAGTGCCATGGCCCATGGCAGCACGAACGTGGTTGTACTATACAGCGGTTGTTGGAGGATTTGTATACATTGCTATTTGCGACATTTTCGTTATCTAAGACTAATTATGTGTGATTGCACAGTCCTTTATTTTTGAATTCCATGGGCTTTTGTTTTAGAAGGATTTGTAATGTTTGATGAGCTGTCTTAGGTGGCTAAGATTGTTTTTTGATGATCTGGACTATTGCAGGCCCACCTGGGTCGGGGAAAGGTACTCAATCGCCCATTATTAAGGATGAATACTGCTTGTGCCACTTGGCCACTGGTGATATGTTAAGAGCCGCTGTTGCTGCAAAAACCCCTCTTGGAGTTAAAGCTAAAGAAGCTATGGACAAGGTTTAATTCTCTCTGTTTTGTCCTGTTATCTATCCACAGCTTAATTTGCTTATGCTTCCTTTACTCGCGAATGATTCTTGATGAGGTTGCCTGTAACTTCTTACTAGGGTGAGCTTGTTTCTGATGACTTGGTTGTTGGCATTATCGATGAAGCAATGAAAAAGCCTTCGTGCCAGAAGGGCTTTATTCTTGATGGCTTCCCAAGGACTGTGGTCCAAGCTCAGAAGGTGCTTTAAACTCGTCTTTGTTTTATTTTCTGTTTCATGTTTCCCGCAGATGCACACAAAAACACACTAAATGCAGTATAGATTTGAGATACGAAATGCTGAGCTGATTCTTCTAACCCATTGTTCTATATTTCTGGCAACAGCTTGATGAAATGCTGGAAAAGCAGGGTGCTAAAGTCGATAAGGTGCTCAACTTTGCTATTAATGATGCAATATTGGAGGAGAGGATTACTGGTCGCTGGATACACCCTTCCAGTGGCAGAACCTACCACACAAAGTATGCACCTCCCAAGGTTCCTGGGATTGATGATGTAAGCTTCTTGCCTCCAGTGGTCTCTTAATTAAAGCATATACTTAGACCTCAGGACTATTGCTCAGACAATGTAGGTATTGTAGCTGGGTGAACTTTTGGGCATTACTAAGTGTCGCTACTCTTTTTTTTGTAGGTCACTGGGGAACCTTTGATTCAGCGAAAGGATGACACGGCAGCTGTTCTGAAATCAAGACTGGAGGCATTCCACAGGCAAACTGAGCCGGTAATGTGCTGTCTGGGTTTCTTCAGTTCGATTAATTTGAATGTCAAGCTGTTTAGATAGGGAGCCAATGATTCATTTCCAGTTGTGTAGTTCCTCTTGTAGATGCCCGCTGATATTTGTCTAGATAGGTGTTTTGGATCTCAAAAGTTTTCTTGATGTGCAGTTGAATTTATTGATGCCAGCATTTACTTTTGAAGTTTCTTATGACCCAAGTTTAACATAATTACCATGTCTTTGCAGGTGATTGATTATTACTCCAAAAAGGGAATGGTTGCAGATCTTCATGCTGAGAAACCTCCCAAGGAAGTCACATCAGAGGTCCAGACTGTGCTTTCATCATGAGAAATGTTCCCTGCAGAATAATTTAATTCTAGGATTTTGCATTATCAAACTCCAAAGTACCTTCGATTAAGCTGAATACCCCCCTTTCCCTTCCCAATCCCCCCTCTTTCATCATGCGTCAAATTTGATTTCCGGCTGCTATCCATACTTTTTGAGGGTTAGTTTAGTTCAGTGGTCAAGAATAAAGTTACAAACAGAAATTGAACAATTCTATTGGCATGTGTTGTGGGCATGCTTTTACAGCATTTAATTGGCTGATTACATCAGTTGTTTACTGCATATTCGAGCACTTTCTGGCACGTGTTGTGGACATGCTATTACGGTGTTCTTTTTGTTCATTTGGCTACTGATGTTTAAGCTGAAGCAAATCTGAAGCTCACTAATCGACGTGATCATCCTATATAACACAGGCATCGAGGGAAAAAGGTCCTGTACCGATAACTTATATAATTCGTTACATGGTGAATTTTCACTGATGAGCTAGTATATAAGTAGGCTGTAATTAGTCACCTTGGGGTCTTTTTTCTTTGTCCTCTGCTAGATAGGCAATTGGGTTCTTATTCATAACAAAGCTAATGCAGAAGCAATCTGCTACGAGAATTGGATCACTTGAGTACATTGAGTCAACAACTTGAAGTAGTTAGTTTTGTTTTGTAGGTTTTTGCCCGTTTCGCTCTCCCTTTTGCATCTTGCTTGCGCCCCGTGGCAGCTGTCATTTTTCAGGGACCAGGAAGAAAAAGAAATGGCAAGTAACTGCACTAGTTACTAATGACTCAAGGGAGAACACAAGCGGTAGAAACAACTAGACAAAGTTAAATCCATGAGCCTATGAGATGTCCTAAAACCGAGTTAAGAGAAAGATACAAACAATGCTTCGGAAGCTGAAGTGATCGCGACATCTGAAGTCAAGTCATTGCCAAACTGAAATGGCAAAGAATAAACAACGTTGCAATTGGCGCAACCGTACTTGGAAAACAAACCAAAATTTCCTGTTAGATTTGGGTTTTTAAGCCTATCGTTCTCGTTGACGCCCCTATCCATTTGAAATGAGCCAAATGTCACGGCAGTCCCGAAAATTTGAAGATCGATAGTGGTGGAGAGAAATAAGGCAAATGACTGTATAAGTTAGCCAACCAGAAGAGCAAATATCAGCTGATGGTGCAAACAGTGCGAGCATTCCAGTCATCCTAGGTATACAGAACGATCGACAACCTCCCATGATATCTTAGTATCCAAAGAGCCTTTATAATTTTCAAATGGTCCAGAGAAGACAAGATATCTGTTATTTGTGGCAGCACGTGTGCTGAAAGCTTTCCCCATTATCTGTTGGAGGAGTTGAGAACAGGGAACTCCAAAGCACAGACCCTGATAATTACATGTCGACGGCGATCTTAGCGTCCAGATAAGAGAACTCCTGGAAATAGGCCTTGAAATGCTCATATGAATGGTTAACATCATCAACTGCGCACATCTCTCTGATGCTGTGCATCGACAACTGCGGAGCACCGACATCAACAGTGCGAATCCCCACGCCACTTGCTAAAATGGGTCCTATGGTTGACCCGCAAGGCATGTCATTGCGCACTACAAAATCCTGCGCGCCCAAAAAAAAAATTCAAAGAAAATCTAGTCACCAATTAAACGATAGGAAAAGTAACAACTAAAAGAGGAATTTCTTTCCAGCTCAGCGAGACACTAGCCTGGATAGGAAGGTCGTGCTTCTGTGCTATCTCCCGGAAAACAAAGGATGTCACAGCATTGGTTGCATAGCGCTGATTGGCATTGTGCTTAATGACAAGTCCTCCATGCATCTTAGGCTGATGATTTTCTTCATGTTTTTCCTGAGAAGATAACTGTAAGTCAGGGAGTACAAGAGACATCTATGAGTTACAGAGCTCTGTGAACAGTAGCAACGTTACCATATAATTTGGATGGAGAGCATGAGCCATGTCTGCAGATACAAGAAAACTCCTCTGTATTGCCTTCTGAATCAGCTGCAGAGAAACAAGAGAATTGACAAAGATCAACGATAATGTCACTAGTCAGCGCAAACATCCCCTTTTAACAACAAACTACAAAATAATGCAAGAAACCATCCATGCAACCAGAAAGACAACTTAAGGAAATTGCCAAAAGTAGGATGGAAGAGTGTCATACATTGGGGTCCGAACCAAAGCAGCTGGTGATTCGTGACAAGGCGTCAAACATGGCAGGAGATCCAGCTCCCTGGGCTGAATTAGATCCAACCTCTTCGTGATCAAACAATGCCACCATTCTAACACCAGTCTCATCGTCTAGGCTGCTTTCAGAAGAAGTGGCATCTATCAATGCCTATCAAAAGAAAAAATAAAGGCACAAGTGGTGACATTAGTACTTATAGTTGACAAGAAGTATGACAACGGAGCTATCTCTCACAATACCAAAGCAGTCACAGTATTTTGTTCTCCAAACCCAGGAAAAAGCCTGAGTCCATCAAGCAAGATGCTGCTCATCTCTTATATTTTTAAATTTCAATTAACATTGTTTCCAACATCATTTAACTTTGATGTTACTTCACAAAGATCTGAGGTCATTATTTTGAAATGTAAAAGGAACATGGATGGTCAAAGCCAAAGATCTCCAGTCACCTGACTCTGATACTTAGACAAGAGGACAGATCTAATCACCAAGAAAATCATTGAGGTCATGTCAGCAAAACCTAAGAAGAGGATTATTTTTCCCTCTCATGTCTACTGGATAGTGTTCTAGTATCATAACAGAGGCTTCACAACCAATATGTTTCCTCCATTTGATCCGGTAGATACAGAAATCTTCCCCTGGCATTAAAAGAGCACAGGAGAAATAGGAACATACAACGAACCTTCAATTTAGGCACAATGATAAAGAAAAAATCCAGACTCTCTACTTATGGCTGTTAGAGAAACAATGCACATTTGATGAAGGAAACTTAATATTATCAATAGAAGAAAGAAACCTCTGTGGCTCTCTTCACATCTTCTGCAATTACTATGATAATAACAAGTGCATACCTTTAGAGAGCAAAATGACATGCACAGATTGTCAAGTCTTCCTGAAAAAACAAACTCCTTCAGAGCACCAGCTACCACACTAGGTTGAGTGTCACATGCTTGTAATTCAAAATCGCAAATTTCACCGGGTGCACAACCAATTTGGTTTGCCAACATCTACAAGTAAAAGGAGGAAAGTTAGGGAGAAGAAAAAATATCAAACATCCATACTGTATAAACTCAAAACTTGAATTTATCAGTCACCCTAAAAATTCTAAAGTAAAACTCAATTTGGTGGTCACCCCCAACAAATTGTTAAGTACCTTAACATCTACAGGAGTAATATATCCATTGCTCAGGGCATGGATACTTTACACTGTCCGTGTTTTTATCTAGCAGATTTACAGTTTGACAGTTTACAAGAAGTGCCGGATTTTAATACAGTTGTACTATATAACAGAGTCCATACAAAAAATCAGTAGAGCTTAACCATTTTCAGCTAAACATGGAAATTGATGCAATATATTATTCAGCTAGCCCAGAAAACACACGCTATCCCACCTAGACCTGGCAAAATGAACCTGAATTTCAAACCCAAAATTTCTCTCGAAAAATTAGGGTATGGTTGAATGTTCTTTTGACCCACCAATATCTGGATCAACCCAACCTGGCTTAAATATCTGAGTTGGATGGGTCACCCGATAGATCAAGTTAACTTTTTTATCCTCTTTATAGAAATCTTGAATCACATGAAATCATTCAACTTTAGATCTTTTTACCCATGATATGAGCGATATATCCCAAGGTAATCACATGATTTTACAATGTGACCTGCGTTGAATTATTGAATCAATAGAAGTATGTAACTGGGCAAGATAATTTAGACATAACCAGAATTAGTTGGATTATATTAGTAATTTCATCCTAAAATTTACTTAATCCCATTACTGAAGTTTCTTTTAAAATCTAAAATTCGTGACAAAAGGAAATTTAAAGTCTGAGATATTAACAGAATATAATAAAGAGGTCATGCAAAATTGAATCTTCATCATTCAACTTCAGATCTTTTTACCCAAGATATGAGCAATATCTCATCATAATCATGTGATTTTGTAAAATCACCTGTGTTGAAATGTTGAATCAATAAAAGTAGTAATTTGGCAACATAATTAAACATAATCAGATCTAGTTAGATTGTAAAAAGAGTTTACATAATTGAAATACGAACTTAGTGATTTCCTTCAAAAATTCACTTAATGCCAGAACGGCAATATTTCTCTTCAACTCTAAATTGATTGAAAGAGAAATATCAAAATTTGAGATATTAACAAAATAATCTTAAAAGATCATACAAATTGGTCTCGAAGTCCCTCTTTCTCATGTCTATAAGTGAAATTCACCACCATTGGTAATACGGTAAGAAGCCTAATCTCTGTGTTTTGCTTAGTGCCTCAGAAGTCAACAAATTGGATTTTAACCTAAAACGGACATATCCCTTCTGCCACGTCTCAAATTCCTAATCCAGTGGTATGGTGTGTCAGGTACACGAGTTTTGATTCTTTTGAAGTTATTTTAGGAACCATTACAATTAATGCATTAAATTTCTATCTATGTTCCTTATGAAGTATATTTATTCATGGAATCCATGCATACATAAGAGGATGCTCATTTGTTGAACACAAAAATGGACACAATTAGGTTAGGGTAGAACAAACTGTGACCAAACGACCCATTGTATGAACCTTATTGAAAGGAAACAAACCAAACTGAACAGGAACTGACCCATCCCTTGACAGATTCCAACTTCCATTCGAATGGATTAACAAACGCTTAGGAAAGCACAAATTTGGGGAGTCAGTTACCTGAAGTAGAAGTGGTTGATGCTTTGGTTTACCAGTGATGCTTACATCTTCAGGACCATTTTCAGCAGCTGGTTTATTCATCTCGGCCTGCAAAAAGGATTCACTAAATAATCGAAGCAAGATAAAAGTAAAATTTAAGTAAGATGCCCATACTCCTATGCGTAATCGAGCTAAACTTAGGAAGCATCAGTTTATTGCCTTGTTGACAATAAGTTTGTAGATGAAGTAACTCAAAAATTTCCTGTTAAATGCCTTAGTTGATGTAATCAATGATTTATCTTGTCTTAGCTCCCTTTTGGTTTTGTGAGCTGTTTTGTACATGGCTTTAGTTTTTTGGCTCTTTTTGTATAAAGTTTGCACCCCCTTGACGCCCTATTGTTGGACCTTTTATCTATTGGGGAAAAAAAAAAGAGTAAGAAGTTTCCTGCAAGAAATAAGCTGCCTGTATATTGTCAAGCTCAAGCATAGAGGATATTAAATTAGGCTTTCAATTATCCTCACGGGTACATGAGTTAATGCTGACTCTTCCAATAGTAGTTGATTGACTTAGGCTCCGTTTATTTCACAGAAAATGAACAATTTGGAAAACATTTTCCAAAAAAATGATAGCCTGTATTGCTCGAAATAATTAGTCAATGAAAAATGTTTTTACTATTGACAACAATTTACATCTAAACATTTTTGTAGCCGGTGAAAATATTTTTCATTAATTCATTTTTGTAAGCAATACAAGCAGATCATTTTTTAGAAATGTTTTCCAAATCATTCATATTTCTGCTAAACAAACAGACCCTTAGATTCTTTCATGAGAAGATAATATGATGAATCCATGTACAGGAATATGGAATCAAGGCTGTCAAGAAACTAAATCTCAATTGGAGCTAGGGAATATAGAAAACCAAGTTTAGCCATATAGCTACTGAATGTGGTTATGGATGCGGCATCAAAGATAAAATAGTAAAAGAGAACATTTAACAAAAAAGCAAGCTAAGATCGCGTTCAAAAGTAAAATTAGAGTAAAGAAATAAGGATTTTCACGGACAAAGAAAATATTTTTCATTCATTCATAGTAATCAATCTTTGGAAAATGTTTTCCAAATCATTCATTTTCTGCGAAACAAGCAAACCCTTTTCATGAGAAGATATTATGATGAATCCATATATAGAATATGGAATCAAGGCTGTCAAGAAACTAAATCTCAGCTGGAGCTAGAGAATATAGAAAACCAAGCTTAGCCATGTAGCTACTGAATGTGGTTATGGAAAAGGCTTAAAGATAAAATAGTAAAAAAGAGCATTTAAATAGAAAGCAAGCTAAGATCATGTTCAGAAGTAAAATTAGAGTAAAGAAGTAAGGATAGTTCTCATGAAAAGAACTGCCTTGAGCTCATAGTCACAATGTTACAAACAGGCAGCAGTATGTCCAATTTTCTAAAGAATGAAAAGGAGAACTGTCAAGGTAAACTATCAACAAGAATCATCTCTAACCATGATTGACTAAGCACTGGTAAAATAGAACTCTCACATAGATACAAGTAGCAAGAAAATGAAGCTAATCAATAGAACGAGTAATGTCATTTTCATAGATTCAGCATCTATATAAAACCTTGACGAAATGGGATTGATATTTCTGAGCTGAGTGCTTAATCTTGAATGATTTTCATTTTACCTTAACAATTTATTCAAACTACATCTCTGAGCACCATATGGTTGGAAACATTTAGTTAAATACAAAAATACAAAATAAAAAAAGGAAGTGTTCTGAGATTACCATGATAGATGTTGCCAACACCGGAATAAGATGAGTTTGCGTGTTCACTTTAAATCCATCATTGACACCTCTGTCCAAAGATGAGTCAGAATGCCAAGGCACATACAGGGTATAGCATAAGAAACATGTTACCACTCCGCATAACGTTAGAACAACAGATAAAATAAAGCAAAGACCTATCCAAGTGGATTGCTAAGGTTGGAATCCGCATTATTGGCTCCTCTAATCTGACAAGTCGATGTGAATACGAAGCAGAACCATCGTTCTCTTCTCGTATCATGACACGTCCCGCAATAGTCAAGTCCCGATCAAACCAAGTATGCCACAGCCCACCTCCATAAGTTTGCACACCTACTTGCAGACACCCACCTTTGCTCACCTGAAGAAGCCGCCATTCTCCCAAACTAAGTCTCATGTCACCCTTTTCGTGGAATCATATGGGGTTCATATTTTGAGGCATTGAGCAAATGAAAACGCAGATAGCATCAAGTTGATTACCATGGTGACAGGCTTCAGTTTCAAGCAAGGACTGTCAGTGTGAGCGCCGACTATATGGAACCCGTTTCCGGCAACATATCTAGCCAATCATTCGAATAAGACCCAATAAGACATCGATTGAAAACAACCAAGAGTAGTCCAAGAAAACAAGGAAAGGTTATTCCCGAAAACGAAGCATACTTTTTACCAACAGCGAAAGCCACAATGGTAGAGTGATTCCTAGTGAAGAAGTATTTCTTTCCTGCTTTCAAGTTCCAATCTTCTCTCTCCGAAACCTGCTCATAACCCGCCTCCCGCAGCAGTCTCTTCGACTCATCTACAGTATAAGAGAGAGAGAGAGGGATGGAGAAATCGATCAAAATCACCATTAGACAGCAGCCCGAACGCGCCACCGACCTACCCGCGAATGGGTAGTCGGCAAAATCGTTTCTTTCAATCGAAAGGCGTGAACTTTTCACCTACTTTTCAATCGGGTCGCTTCTTTTTACGAACGAGATCGGATCAAACAGAGGAACCCAGAGAGAGAGGAAAGTTACCAACAGCGTGAAAGGCGGTGGGGGAGGCGTTGAGGAAGGCGACGAAATCGGAGACGACGCTGCTGGCTTCCTTGCCCATCGCCTCTTCCTCTCGCGTCTGATATCCGTCGATGAATGTGAAGAAGATGGACCCGTGTTCTGCTATTATAACATCGAGATGCTCAAGAGCTCAAAAGCGGCTTTCACGTGGGATCGCGTGAGGTTTTCTCGTACAGGGCGAACGCAATACTTTTATTCCTGTGAAAGTCATCAATCGGATCGAATTGGGTTCGTGTCATCTTCCGTGTGCTTGCGTAACATGTGTAGTAACAATGTTATCTTTCATGTGAATTTCATTTCCATTCTGTAGTGACCGGATCCGACCAGGGTACTGAACAATCGCAAGGACTATTGCTCTCGGTATGCTTCTAAGATGGCGAACCAAATAGAAATGAACTGGACGCAACAAACAGATAGAAGGGTCTCTTAATTATATAGGTGAAATTAAACCGTTAAGCGTGCTAAGGTGATACTAGGATGAGTGCATGATTACAAATTTAGGCCGTGAGTGAACTGCATTTATTTAACAGTAGCCGACTAAACCTATTATGTGTTCCGTAGTGCATGTGACTGTTAGCACTTAGGCTGACGTTTGCTGTTATTTGAATGCGGAGAACAGATTTTGTGATCAGATCAGGAGGGCTTAAATTGTGGAATAGTTAGTGGGATCGGTTCCCAAGCGCATGAGCGAGTGCGAGCACGACAAAAGGATGTGTTCAAGTTCGATGAGAGGGTGCGGTCCCTCTGATGAGAGTCCTACAGCGGAATTCTTCTTCTAACTTATGCCACATTTCCTCTCCGACGAGACCAACAGTACGTCGTCTGCAAATGCAACTCTTCTCAGATGTGGTTACTTGGAAGCAAATAGCATTGGTCCGACATACCAAGAATTTTTTTTACAACTGGACCAGATAAGAGGTAACTGCATACTCCATGATCGATTAACCCGAAGACTTTGATGGGTCCACTGTTTCCTTTTTGTCTTTAAGAAATGCGGGAAGCCACTGTGCTGACAGTTTCGGTATGCGCTTGAAGTTGTTCTTGTAATCGATGTAGTACAGCCCGAATCTTGAAGTATAGCCATCTCCAAACTCAAAGCTGTCGAACTGAGACCAGTAAAAATATCCCTTCACATTTACTCCTTTCCTGCATGACGCAAGGAAGGAAGGTATCAGGAAGTAAATGAGTTAAGTTCCGTGGATTGCCTATCTGGTATCTAATAGAAATTCCTTTTAACTGTTCACTTTTCAATTGTGTGCCTGAAGTTCTCTATTTGCTAAAAATAAGCTAAAATATCCCTCCCCCCCCCCCCCCCCCCCTTTTTTTTTCTGAAGTAAGTATAGTTAGAACCAAATCCTCGTTGCTATATGTGACGATGCCTAAAATAAATGTTTTTGGCTCAAACTGCTTACTTCATTGCTTGCTTGATCCGATGCAAATGTTGCAGGACAAACTTGATGCGGTGTTGATCCTTCAGTGCTTCCTCAATAGGCCTGGCGTCAACTTTTCCTTCGGTGACTCCTGTCAATCAAGACTAGTAATTTAGGAAAGAGCGTCTTCTTCTATAGGGACGAATAAAATCCTTTAGGATTCAGACCATTCTCAGTGATGTAGATTTTAGGGCTTTGGTACTTGTGCTTTATGTGCTCCAGAAACTTTCGTATCCCCCTTGGATATATATAGATAAAGCTGCTTCCTTCAGCCTGCAATGTGCAAAAAATGTACAGGAGCAACACCTACAATGAGAATTTTCTTCTTACAAAAACTAAGACTAAAACTTCTGCCTTCCTTGCTTCAGTGATCTCATACCTTTTTGCCAATCAGAACTCCATCTTTATCAGCTGCAAACAACCAAAGAGAGCACGTCTCAGATGTTGTTTTCAGTTTCTTCCTAGGTCATTCTGGGATAAGATATTATCAAATATATACCTCGGATGTCTGCGTGCAAGTCAAGACTGAAGCTGGTTGGTGGTGCAGTTGGATCTACAGTTACTGCTTTGGCATATCTGGTTGTGTAGTAGTTGAAGCCAATAAAATCGAACGATCCCTTGACCAGCTCTTTATCTGCGTCGGTAAAAGTGGGTAATCTCTCTTTTACTATACTTCTCATGGAAGCTGGATATGATCCATAAACTAGTGGCTCCATGAACCTGTCACGAGGCAATGTTTTTGAGTGGTTGCAAGAGAGGGAGGGAGACGGGAGGAACATTGAAGTGAAATGTGAAGATTTTGGTTACATGATGTGATCAAATGAAGAGAGTATCCAAGAGAGATACCATCTTAAAATACGGAAGCAGAATAAAGCAAACTACGTTATCACTTTTCCTGACATAGTCTAAAATCAAGCAGCATAAAATTCGTTCATTTTAACCTGAGGGACAATCTTTTGGAGATGAAAAATAAGTAACAAAGTTATAATTAAGTAATATCACAATTTTATCATGCAAACATATGTATCATTTTTCCTTTATGTTCTTCATATAGGATTCGAGCAATTTTACTTACCATCCTGAGGTGAAGTCCAAAGCTCTATCGGCGGCTTCTTTATCTTTTGCTGATTCTGAATAGGGCTCAAAATACTGAGCTACAAGGGCTATACCAACTTCTCCACCTTGATTGGCCTAGGAACAAATTTTGAAGGTATGGTAATTTTAAAGATACCAGAAACTAGAGCAGATAATACAGATGTGATAACTGGTAAAACAATCGGAATAAGGGTGAAGTATATGGCTCACTTGGAACTTATCCTTGTAGAGCCTGGCAGCAGCAGCATGAGCAAGTATCAGGTTGTGACCCACAACGTAAGGCTCAGTGGATGAATTACCAGCTGGGCATGTATGAGCTGGTACGGAGCACCTCCCAGGCGGCGCAGCTCCATAATCATAACCAACTTGGGCCATGATCAGAGGCTCGTTCACTGTGATCCACTTTTTAACCCTATCTCCATATGTTTTGAAACAAATTTCAGCATAATCCTTAAAATCGTCCCTGCGAAAAATAGAGAAGAATTGTTGAGTGATTACAATCACGTTTAATATATCTAAAAGAAGATACATCGCATGACATCAATATGGGAAAAGAGCTTGTGATGCTGCTCACACAAATTTCCGACTCAAGGGCCCTCCATATTTGTCTTGCAGCACTTGTGGTGGATCAAAGTGAAAAATTGTTACAAGTGGCTCAATGCCTACATTAAATAACAAGAAAAGGTCAGATCTCGGTTAGCGGTCGGTGTATGGAATTTCGCCTTCGCAGGTGAGTACTGAAGGAGGACAGTACTACTATGTTACTATGTCATCTAACTCTTAGAGAAATGCTTACAACTAGAGAAACAGATAGCTATCAAAGTACAATAGAACAATATTAAGTTTTTTTTGGTCGGAAAGAACAGTATTAACTTGGCGACAGGAATGTTGAACTTTCTTGGATGCTGAAAACTGCTAAGGAGAAAGCTCTGAGCAAGATATTTCTGAAATGGGCACGGACTGCAGCAATCTATCACCTTTGGAGGGAGAGACAAGATGCAGTCCATAGTGGCATTCATCCTTCAGTTGATCGAGTACTCAAGAGTGCTATTTGTTATTTGTACTAAAACGTCTATTCTCTTACTTGCCAAAAACTTGGTTTTGACTGCACAAAATAAGGATCTTTGCTCTAGATGGGGAGTATCTTTGCCTGCTTATCTTGGGATGATTATTGAAGTTGCTCCCATGTTGAAGTACTCTGTGGCTATGGTCTTGGAGCAGTCTGGTAGGATCCTTGGAGACATTTGAGTCTTTGGGACATCGTGTGAGGGTACTGGGGTTATTAGGTTTTCATGTGTGATTCAGGACATTATATTTCTTTGGGTTCAGAAATTTTCTTTTGGGATAATTGTAGGATTGACTTGGAAAATGCGACCTTTAGTGGATATCGTACCCACATAGGTTCTGTGCTCAATATGATATCTTACATATGGATTAAAAAACAAAAAAAAACAAAAAAAGCAAAAAAAGAAGAGTAACCAAGAATCTGTATCATTGTAGTACTCACCATTTTGAATTAATTCATCAATCAGATTGTTGTAATGATCAATGCCTTCTTGGTTTACTCCACCGCTCAAGGATCCACCTGCATGGTCCAAAGTAACAGAAGTTCTGCATTCAAAAATTGTCAAAGAAAAGCTAAAAGGTCCGACAAACTGCAAATTTTATAACATAAGCATGAGTTTCAGGGAAGCATGTTGGATGGTAAACTATACGGAAAGTGGATTTTGCTACTGAATGATAGGGATGACGCTTACTAGGCAGAATCCTTGTCCAGGAAATAGAGAATCTGTAGGCATCCACGCCAAGTTCTTTTAGCAACTTCACATCTTCCTGCAATGGCAACCCAGAACCTCTTAGAAAATGTAGTGTAAGTTCTGATATCAAAGGCCAGAAATGTGCTCAAGTGATGTTATGAAATTCCGACCTTATAACGTCTA
This sequence comes from Eucalyptus pumila, assembly GCA_016097595.1. NCBI lineage: Eukaryota > Viridiplantae > Streptophyta > Magnoliopsida > Myrtales > Myrtaceae > Eucalyptus > Eucalyptus pumila. The sequence continues at coordinate 657,997 of CM027847.1, forward strand.
TAAGAATCCACTGCAGTTTCTGGGGTACTCTTGTCTGCAATCTTTCCTGATTAACAAAACGATACCATCAAATATATTAGATCCAAGACAATGTGCCGATGGCGCCTGCTTAAAAATTTAGTCAGAAACAACTGAGTGTCGTTTAATAACAGAAGACAAAACTATTAAACAGGGTTTGTGCAGTGTAATCCACCAGGGAATCTCTCAGCAAAGGAGTCCCAGGTACTTGGTCCTTTCCCATATTTCGTGGCCGATCCTTCTACCTGCACAAATCAAAGCAACGTAAGGATTAGGGTCAGCTATAGGTGATATCTTGTTGCGGATTAATTCAATCACGCTGCATTGCTACTTGAGCTGAAGGATGAAATAACAGTAAGGGATTGTGACAGCCAGAGGATGGTGACATGCCATGGCACTGGCGATTTGGAAATGATAAGGCCGAGATATCTTAGGATAATAAAAAGATAATGTACCTGCACAGCAGAAGAGGCAGCTCCGAACAAGAAGTCAGCCGGAAAATCTGACCTCTTGACGTTTAGTTCAGACTGTGACGCGTTGACATGCATACCTGAAAAAGATTTGCGAATCATCACTATGTGGGAGCTGCTGCTGCCAAGCTTTGACAGAGAAGTTTTAAGTAAATGGGTTGTTCGGGATGGAGGCTCTAGGATAGTTTATATTCCATAGATTGAGTAATGATGCGATAGAATCAATTCCATGTGCTTTAACCAACTCAACCAAGGCAATTGAGTTGGTGCATCAAATTAGTCAACGGCAAGAAATTGCTTCTTTCCAACAATATGTTGAAAAAAGTTGTCTTGGTTAAGATTTCTCAGCTATTTTGATCAGAAAGAAACAACCCATCGGTATTAAACCACTGCAAATCTTCAAGAGAATATAACCAAGAGAAATAATATGACGGACCGTGACCGAGACACAGGAGTAAACTGGCGCATAGGAATGGAACGAGAATCTGGGCGACAGTCATCCGCGACAATGACGGATTTGACGCCATGGTCTCACTGCAGAAAGAAAGGTCGAGTCCTTATGAATTATGACTCGTGATCTCTACCTCATCAATACAAAAATCATCGGAGGATCAACGAAGTTTTTCTTGTTCTGTAGACTAAACGTCCCTGAAAACACAGGAAAGAGATGACAAAGCCGTCGGGACTACTTGTTGAAGAGTTATCGATCCCCTTAAATAAAGCGTGACTCAATCGATCCGTTTTTTCAGGCACCCCGCTATGATCAATTACTATAAGTAATGTCAGCAATGGTTAATATAAGGAAACCGCCAGGTCATTTACTCAAAGCTTTAAGTTTAGGATCTATATAATGCACGTTCAAAAATAGATAACCAAATGCCCTCTTATCCATGGAAGGAGAAGGTGAGGGGTTCAAATCCCCACCTTCTCAAGGAGGGATGGGGTGGAGACGCGTAAGTTTAAGGAGATGCGTAAGTTTCAAGAGTGGGTTTCGACTCCTACGCCCTGCAAGAGACAGGATAAAAGTCTGAGAGTGAGTGTAGAGTAGGAATAGTGTAGGACTGACAAAAAAAAAAAAAATGTTCTCTGATCTATTGATAGCATGCCATTGATGCTTTGGTCTTGATCCGTTGCGACTTGCAGAAATGTTCTGTTTTTCGTCCGCGCTCCGCCTGGCTTGAAGGCCGTGCTTATCACCCAATCTTCATTCTACTTCCTCCAGAAAAGTACTGTGTGCAATCCCAAAACAGATTCCTGCTCTCTCGCATTCTGGATTTCCCACGTTTACTTTGGAAGCACCAAATAAATTCTTGCCTTCCCGTCATTTCATGCTCAATCAATTATCATTTGCAATGTTGATTCGTATACACAGCATTCCATGAAAAACTACTTTCAGTTCTCTCTGACGAAGGTTGTTGGGAGCGTCAAGGAGTTCAAGTCCGAACCCATTAACATATATATTGGATGGCAAAAAAACGTTTCAAGTGTCAAAATTTGGCACAAATGGACACTTAAGTATCAAAATCGAAGTAAAATTGCTTACTTAAGTGCCAATCCAACAAAAATGCCGATGTGCACAATTTCCAATGAATTAAGTGTAAAATAGTGTCGTTTTGAACGCTGACGTGGCTAAATAATGCAAAAGTAACGTCATTTTGGTACTAACGTAATAAAAAATTTATATAAAAATTAATTAATTAAATTTATTTAAAACATTTAAAAATAAAAATAAAAATATTTAAAAATTATTATTATTATTATTATTATTATTATTAATTTTTTTTTAAAAGGAGGGAGGCGACTAAGGGCAAAGCCCTCGCCGCCGCCGCTGGGAAGGGTCGGCGACGGAGGGAGGAGGGTCTGTCGGGGTCGCTAGGCCTTGGCTGATCCTCCCACCTCCATCGCCGGCCCTTCTCGATAGCAATAGGGAGGCGGCAACGGCAAGGGCTTAACCCTCGCCGCCTCCCTCTTTTTTTTTTTTAATATAAATATTTTAAATAAATTTAATTAATTAATTATTATATTTTTTTATCACGTTAGTACCGAAACAACATCATTTTTGCATTGTCTAGCCACATCAACGTGCAAAACGACGTCGTTTTGCACTTATTTCATCGAAAATTGCGCACATTAGTATTTTTGGCTGGATTTTGGTCGGATTGATAATTAAGTGATTCATTTCACTCTGATTTTCGCATCTAAGGCCCCGTTTGTTTGTATTTCTTTTTTATGTTTTTAAACACTTTTTCTGTTTTTTTGTTCCTAGGAACAAAAAAGGAACAAACGCGTTTGGCCGTGCGTTTCTGTTCCTTTTTTGTTCTTTTGTTCCCGGAACAAAAAAGCAGAAAACAAGAAACACAAATTTTGTGTTTTTTGTTTCCTAACACAAATCGAAACACTTTTTTTTTTTTTTTTCTTTTTCTCTTATTTTTTGTTCTTCTTTCTTTTGGCCGGTCGCCGGCCTCGGCCATGGCCGGCGACCGGCCGACGAGGGCCGGCGGCCTCGCCGGCCACGGCGAGGCTCGCCGGCCCCCGGCGAGGCCGACGCTTCGCGAGCCACCGCCAGTCGGCGTGACTGGCGGTGGCTCGGCGAGGCCGAGGCTCGCCGGCCGCCGGGCGAGGTCGGCCTCGCCGGATCGGGCGAGCTCGAGCTCGCCCGGCCATGGCGAGGCCGACCTCGCGCCGGCCCGGGCGAGCTCGATCTCGCCAGATCCGGCGAGGCCGAGCTCGCCTGGGGCGGCCGGCGAGCACGGGCCTCGCCGGCGGTGGCCCGGCGAGGCCGCGCCTCGCCCGCCGCCGGGCGAGCTCGGCCTCGCCGGATCAAGGCGAGGCCGACCTCGCGCCGGCGGGCGAGCTCGATCTCGCCCGATCCGGCCTCGAGCTCGCCCGAGGCCGGCGAGGCCGAGCTCGCCCGGTGGCCGGCGAGCCTCGGCCTCGCGGGCGGTGGCCCGGCGAGGCCGCGCCTCGCCCGCCCGGCGGGCTGGGCGAGCTCGGCCCTCGCCGGCCGGTCGCCGGCCAAGGCCTTGGCCGGCGACCGGCCAAAAGAAGAAAAAAAAATGAAAAAGAAAAAAGAAAAAAAGGAAAAATAAGAAAAAAATAGAAAAAATAAAAGAAATAAAAAAATTATCCAAATTTACCAAACATGTTTCTGTTTATTTTTTATTCCCGGAACAAGTTTACCAAACGCGTATTTTGTTCAAAAATTGTTCAGGAACAGAAATATTTTTTTCTATTTCTGTTCCCTGGAACAATTTTTAAACAGAAACACAACCAAACGCGCCCTAAGTGTCCATTTCGTAACTTTTGGCACTTAAGTATCTATTCGTGCCAACTTTTGACACTCTAGGGGTCCCGGTGTCTATATTGGACCCACCTTCACACGATTTCTTCCTATTTATTACAATGCCACCTAAGTTAAAAGCATAAGGCAAGCTGCTCTTCCTATTATCCAAGTCACCAATAGGATATGCATCAACAAAACTTTGTAAAGTTAAAAACATGATAACATACTTGAAGTGCCTCTCAAATATCTTAATAGCCACTTCACGGATTCCCAATGCTTTATTCCTGAATTAGACATGTATTTATTCACAATTCCCACTGTGTGAGCTATGTCTAGTGTGGTATGATATATACCATAGTATATATCAAACTACCAACCACTAACACGTGAGGCACCTTAGCCATGGATTCCTGCTTCATTTTTTTTTTAGTGAATGCTTCTATGAGAGCTTGAAGTGATTTATCACTTCCCTAAATGAATACTTTTGGGTTTTGCATTCTGAGCTTTGAATCTGTCCAGCACCCTTTGATGTACTTTTCATCCCACAAATCTAACTCATTGAACCCAAGTTCTTCATCTCAAATTGTTTTGACAATTGTTGCTTCAATATGTTGCTCTCCCTCATGCTCAATCCTACAATGAGCAATCATCAAATTTCTTAAAGTAATATCAATGATCCATTTCACTTTTAGTGAACCTATTACCACACATAAATGTGTCAAATTTCTTGTACGAGTAGTTGGTAGCCTATTTCAAACCATACAAACTTTTTTCAGCTTGAAGATAGCTCTCTTTTCTAGGAACTTGAATTTTTTTTGGTTTACCATTTAGATATCCTCGTTTAAGTTAACATGAAAGATGTTGTCTTTACGTTTAATTATTCCAAATGTAAATTTTCAACAATAACAATACTCAACACTAGCCTAACAGTCATATGACACTATTGATTGGCATTTCCTCGAGAGTGTCCTTCTTGCTTTTCGATTCCCTGATCGGCTGGTTCACCTCATTATGACATGTGTGAGGACTCCTCGGTTCTCCATCACGTTGAATGGATAGCTACATGGATTCTTTCCCAGTGGGAGGGGCTTGCACCAAGGAGATCCTTTGTCTCCCTATTTATTCATGCTGGTGATGGAGGTCCTCTCTGGGATTCTTGGGAGATGCTCGAATCAGGCTGACTTTAGATTCTACTGGAGGTGTAGGCCTACTAGCCTTTCGCACATTTTCTTTGCCGACAATGTTTTTCTTTTTTGCGAAGGTCATTTGCCTTCTATTAAGCTTCTCAAAGAAGGAATTCCGCAGTTCTCTTCTTGAAGTGGCCTTACTCCAAACCAGGGGAGGAGCGAGGTGTTTCTATCTGGCGGTCCTTCCACTCTACGACAACAAATATTGATGGAACTTGGCTTCCGAGCGGGATCCCTCCCAGTTCGTTATTTGGGAGTTCCAATTATCACGTCGAGGATGAGACAAGTGGATTGTGCTGCTCTTGTCAAGCGTATCACTACCAGGGTTGAGTCTTGGACTCATCGATTCCTTTCCGTTGCTGGCGTCTTCAACCGATTAGGTCAATCCTTCATGCCATACAGGCTTACTGGGCGAGTGTCTTTATTTTACCTGCAGCTATGCTGGATAAGATTGAGTGGATCCTTAGACAATTTCTTTGGAAATGACCTCAATTGGGCAGAGGAGGTGCCAAAGTATCCTGGGGGGATGTCTACCTGTCTAAAGTGGAGAGGGGTCTTGGTACCAGGAGATTGCGAGACTGCAACAAGGCGGTTATGCTCAAACATATATAGATTCTATTTCCAGATAAGGAGTCACTCTGGTGCAAATGGATCCACTCAACCTTCTTAAAAAGAGGGAATTTTTGGGTGGTGAAGAAGCCGACTGTATGTTCTTGGGCTTGGAAGAAGCTCCTACAACTAAGGACAGAATTCCGGCTCCGCTTCCACTGGAGGATAGGCGATGGACTCATCACGTCACTTTGGTTTGATAATTGGCACCCTAGGGGTCCATTGAACCTCTTCTTTTCAGATTCCCTCATCTATAACTCCGGCCTATCTAGGCAAGCAAGGGTTGCTGATCTCTTCACTGAGGATGGCCGGGCGATTAGGTCAGTGATCGAAAGCTGGGGTTCGCCGCTTCCTTCCTTGACTAATGCCTTGGATCGGTTTTGTTGGAGGGATGATTCGTCCGGTAGGTTTTCGGTTGCCTCGGCCTGGGAGCTTATTAAACGGAAAAAAGATCGAGTCACTTGGCATGGTTTCATTTGGAACAATGCCATTCTGCCTCGTTACCAGCTCAATTTGTGGCTCATCACCAAATGGAGACTACCTACTCAGGCCCTCCTCATGTCCTACAGTAGGATCGAAGTTGCTTACTGCCCCTTTTGTAATGATGTGCCTGACTTGGTTAATCACCTTTTTTTTGGTTGTCGGGTTACTTCGGGAGTTGCCTCCTTTTGGGCAACTAGGTTTGGTATTCCTTGGAGGAACAATCCGTGGGAGGAAAAAATTATCTAGGTCTCGACCTTGCTATCCGGCAAGGACTTCCATAATTGCATCGCCCGTTTTTCTTTCGGTGCTTTATGCTACATTGTGTGGAAGAACATAAATGACATACTCTTAAGGGGATGCACAGATTTCTACTTTTGCTATGAAGATGCATCTCATGAAGGTGGTCAAAGACAAAGCTTGCACCTTAAAAAATGTGGAAGATTCCCCAAGAAATAGAAAATTACAACGCTCCTGGGAATTGGACCCTGCTATCTTCACAGTTTGATGTGTAGCCTGGGTTCGTGGTCTTAGTGTGTGTTGTTTTTTCTGTTGTCTTTTGGGGCCTTTGCCCGGCTTCCTTTCACTCTTTTGAGACCATTCTTTTGAGTGTGAGTCTTTAAAGTCGGTTCTTTGTATTTTTTGCCCCCCTTTTATATTTATATTACTACTTACTTACCCAAAAAAAAAAAAAAAACACTAGCCTAACAGTAGTCACTTCCACAGATAGAAAAAAAATCTCTGCGTAATCGATTCATTTCTTTTGCTGAAAACCATTTAGTACTAACCTTTCTTTGTCCTTCTTGCTGCTATCACGTTTTTCTTTGATTTGGTACACCCACTTGTTCTAAAATACCTTCTTCTCATTTGGTAACTGTGTTAAGACCCAAGAGTTCTGTTTTTCTCGAATGAATCCTACTCATTCCGCATTATCTTTTAACCTGCAGTACTTTCAAAAAACTTTCTAGTCCACCAGCGTCATTTAAAAGCAAATAAGGCAATAATGGAGAATACCTCTATAAACCCCTCCAGTTCAATCTCTCTAGCCTCCACTGTTTGTTTCTTGGCACTAAATTCCACCACAGAGCTGTCTTAGTACAACATGTTTTCATCGACTGGGACATCAACAGTTCTTTTATTTTTTTCTATTTTGTTGCAAAACTTTTCAATAATGGAATCTAATCTTATATCTTGTTCGAAAGATGCACTCAAATACTTTCATTGACTTTTGAGTGATGGTTTTCTCGTGTATGTAGCATTGGGGCGGCACTAAAGCGCTTCATCATTGTGAGTGAATATTAACGTAAGTAATCTTAGCATTGCGCTTTATAGATTTTTTTAAACATTTAGGGCGTGCATGAAAACGTTCCAAAAAAACGTTTCTGCTTCTATACTATTTTTGTTCCCAGAAACAAAAAAAGGACAGAAACAAAATTTTAAATGAAAATGGCACTTCCGTAGCTAGAACATTCTCTATATTGTAATAACTTTCTATACTAAAAAAACATGTCACACGTGATTCCTCCATTTTTGTGGGAAATTCAATACTGTTCATCTATATTTTCTTTTACTTTTATTTTATTAAAACGGTCCCTGTACCTTTTATAATCTTTTGTTGCGTGTCTGTGCTCGTTGCCGTTACCGCACTGTGTTCATGCTTGGAATTTGTCGGACGCTTCCCTCTCCCTTAAAGATATCCAGTTCTATGAGAATCCTGGTTTCATTTTCATTCTCTCATCAATCTGATTATCAAACGCTAGTGCTTTCTGCTTGAGGGGACAACAATTCAACGAGCACTAAGTATGGTTACCAATTCAGGCCACAAGCGAAGCACATTCATTTCACAGGAGCCGACTGAATCTATTGTGTGTTCTGAAGTGCACGTAACTCTGAGCACTTCCTCTGTAAAACGATGTTCACTGTTATTTGAACACGGAAAACACATTTTGTGATGAAATCAGCAGGGCCTAAATTGTGGAACAACTAGTGGGATTGGTTCCTGAGTGCATGGGCGAGTGCAAGCACAACCATAGGATATGTTCAATTTCAAGTTCGATGAGTCGCACAATCCCTGTAAGAGTCTGACAGAAAAATTCTTCATCTTACTTCTCATATATTATGGCACGATTCGTCTTCATCAATGCTAACAATGCGTCGTTTGCAAATGCAACTCTTCTCAATTGTGGGTACTTGCTGGCAAATAGGCAAGCACATACGTTGGTCATCTATTAGCCAGAAGACTATGACGGGTGTATTGTCTCTTTTTTGCCATTAAGAAATGCGGGAAGCCACTTTGCCGACAGTTTCGGTATGTGCTTGAAGTTGTTCTTTTAATCGATGTAGTACAGCCCGAATCTTGTTGTATAGCCATCTCCAAACTCAAAGCTGTCGAACAGAGACCGATAAAAATATCCCTTCACATTTACTGCTTTCCTGCAAGATGCAGTACGCAAGTAAATAAGTTAAGTTTGGTGCTTTGCCCATCTGGTGCCTTATAAAAATTCCTTTTTAACTGTTCACTATTTAATTCGGAGTCTGAAGTTCTCTCTTTGCTAAAATAAGCAAAAAGATCCCTTTTTTGACAAGTAAGTATGGTTTAAACCAAATCCTTGTTACTATATGTGATGATGTTAAAATTGGCTTGAACCGCTTGCTTCATTGCGTGCTTGATCAAATACAAATGTTGTAGGACAAACTTGATGCGGTGTTGATCCTTCAGTGCTTCCCAAATAGGCCTGGCATCAAATTTTGCTTCTGGGACTCCTGTCAATCAAGAATAGTCATTTAGAAAATGGGCGTCTTCCTTTACAGGGATGAATAAAATTATCTAGGATTTCAGACCATTCTCGGTTAAGTAGATTTTGGGGCTTTTGTACTCCTGCTTTATGTGCTTCAGAAATTTTTGTATCCCCTTCGTATATAGATACACAGCTGCTTCCTTCAGCCTGCAAAGTGCAAAAAATGTATAGGAGTTTTAGGAGCAACACCTACAATGAGAATTTTCTTCCTACTAAAGCTTCTGCCTTTTCTTGCTTCATTGTTCTCACACCTTTTCATCAATAGGAACTCCATCTTTATCAGCTGCAACAACCTAAAAGAGCAGGTCTCAGCTCTTGTTTTCAGCTTCTTCCAAGGTCATTTCAGGATGAGATATTATCAAATGTATACCTTCAATGTCTACGTGCCAGTCAAGACTGAAGCTGGATGGGGGTGCATGTGGATCTACAGTTATGGTTTTGGCATATCTTGATGTGAAGTAGTTGAAGCCAACAAAATCGAACGATCCCTTGACCGACTCTTTATCTGCATTGGTAAAAGTGGGTAATTTCTCTTTTACTATACTTCTCATGGAAGCTGGATATGATCCATAAGCTAGTGGCTCCATGAACCTGTTACGAGGCAATGTTTTTGAGTGGTTGATAGATAGGGAGGGAGACGGGATGAATATTGAAGGGAAATGCGAAGATTTTGGTTACATGATGTGATCAAATGAAGAGAATATCCAATTGTGATACCATCTTAATTACGTAAGCAGATTAAAGCTAGCATCGTTGAGTTTGCACTTTTCCTGATGTAGCATAAAATCAAGAAGCATAAAATACATTCATTTTGACCTGAGGGGACAATATCTGTTGATGATGAAAATAACGAACAAAGTTATAATTACTTCATATCACAGTTTTATTACAGGAACCTATGTATCTTGATTTTTTTTTTTTTTCCTTTTTGTTCTGCATACAGGATCTGAGCAAATTTACTTACCATCCTGAGGTGAAGTCCAAGACTCTTTTGGCAGCTTCTTTATCTTCTGCTAATTCAGAAAAATACTGAGCTACAATGGCTATACCAACTTCTCCACCTTGTTCAGCCTAGGAACAAATTTTAAGATTTGAAGCTATAGTCCTTTTGGAGATACCAGAAACTTGAGCAAATAAAAAAGATGTGACAATTGATAAATCAATCAGAGTAAGGATGAATCTTACTTGGAACTTTTCCTTGTAGAGCCTGGCAGCAGCAGCGTGAGCAAGTATAAGGTTGTGGCTCACAACATAAAGCTCAGTGGATGAATTACCAGCTGGGCATGCACAAGCTGTAGAGAGCACCTCCCGGGTGGCACAACTCCATAGTCATAACCAAGTTGGGATACCATCAGCGGCTCATTCACTGCGATCCACTTTTTAACCCTTTCTCCGTATGTTTTGAAACAAATTTCAGCATAATCCTTAAAATACTAGAGGCTCAATGCCTACATTAGATCACAAGAAAAGGTCAGATCTTGATTAGCAGTCAGTGTATGGAATTTCACCTTCATCAGTGAGTACTGAAGGAGGACATTACTGCTATTTCACTATGTCATCAAACTCTAAAATAAATGCTTACAACTGGAGAAACAGATAGCTAACAGAGTACAATAGAACAGTATTGAGTTGGAGACTGGAATATCGAACTTTCTTGGATGCTGCAAACTGCTAAGGAGAAAGCTCTAAGCAAGATATTTCTCAAATGCGCATGGAATGGAGCATCCTATCAACTTTGGAGGGATTGTTCTTATATTGGCATTAATCCTTCTGTCGGTAGAGTTCTCAAGAATGTGCTGTTTGTTATTCATGTTAAAATACCTATTGTCTTAATTGCTAAAAAGTTGACTTTGGCTGCACAATATAAGGATCTTTGTCTAGATGGGGAGTATCTTTGCCTACTTAACTTGGGAGGATTATTGTAGTTGCTCCCCTGTCAAAGTATTTTGTAGCTATGGTCTTGGAGCAATCTAGTTGGACTCTTTGAGACATTTGAGAGTCTTTGGGATATCTTGTGAGAGTTTCTGGGGTTTTAAGGTTCTGATTTGTGATTTGGGCCATTACGTTGCTTCAGGTTCAGAAAGGTTCTTCTGGAACTTTTACTACTCACTCTTGTGGTTGTTCACCCCACTCTTTCCAAACCTTTTCAGGTTCTTGGTTAGTGGGCAATAGAGCAAGAGCGATGTTGATGGGGACTTTTGGGAGTTGGATTTAGTGGTTTGAGGCGGCATCCTTTGGGTGCAAGTATGGCTGTGTCATCCCCATTTTGATGGCTTTTGGGGTGTGACAAGATAAGAGAAGAGGAACAAATCCACCTGAAAGGTATTATCCCCCTAGAACTTTGACAGTGAAAGGGAGACACAACTGCCACTTGCAAATGGAAAAGAAAGGAGAGAATGCAAATAAGCTCAGATTCAATGGTGAAATGGTTCTTCTTACCCTTGGTCCTTTGCCCATGGAGAGAGTTGATACAGTTGTACAGCCTCTTTCGAGGCACAGCAGCAAGAAATAAGTAATTGTGCGGCAGCACCCTCCAGGCAAACCTGATGTACAATGCCGAATACACACACATGACTGCACAGCCCAAATAAAGGGAGAGATGGCTGTCCAGCTCAATTCTTTTGGTTTCTTCTCATTCTCTAGCTTGTTCAGAAACCAAACACAACCAATTTACCATCTAGTCTTGGTTCGGTTTTTGCATGGGCAAAGTAACTAGGGAATCATGTATGAAGCAGGCTGTGGTTTTTCTTCTCAACATTTACTTACAAGGAATCAATACAGGAAATGCTTCTGCTTTCAGTTTTATGAGGGGGATTCCTCATATGGCAATACAGATTGCTAATGAAAGGCCCTCAAAATTTTTGTGCCAGTTTATTCCTCTTTCACTCCAAGGAACAGCTTTTGTAGGAATCAAGCTACAATGGATTAGCTATTCGCTAGTAGAGCCTTGGTGGTCTTCCACATAAGATGGATACCCCAAAAAGTGTCAAAAAGAACTTAAAACAACATGCACCAGGAGGTCTAATTTCCTCTTCTGAGCATACTGTCTAGAGTTTAGCTGATCTGACAGAGGTGGCAAGATTGACAAGTTCTCTCCTCAAGATCTTCCCTGCTGGAGATTTTGGGATGCTACTGATGAAAGCTACCCGCCTTATCTTCTTGTATGGAGCAACCTGCCAATATTCAACATAATAATTTGGAATCACTAAATATATTGTCAACTGTAATTGAGATCTATGATAAAAACTCTAGGATAATCCTATATTCCTCCATACATATTCCAGAAAGCTGTCCAAAGTACAGTTCCCAGGAGTCAAAACACTTGAACGAAGAGAAGACAACGATTACATGACCCATAGGGTATGCTAGCACATACATATCCATGGCACGCACCGAGTATGTACAGATGCTCCTGGATGCATGAGATTGAATGAGCAGAAAATCATGCATTTGCATTCAGTCTGAGAGTTCTGCATAACTGCAAGAACATCTAAGAGGAGAGGAGAAGGCGCAACTCAATGGGATGAGCAGCATCAAATGTGATCTGCTTCCTACCATGTTATGTAGCAGGAAACAGACCCCAGAGACCAAAGTTGTAATTCTTTTGCAGCATAGAGCATAAGATAGCACAACTCAATGCAGATAAACGCAGATATGTGCAGCGCCTTAAAGCCTACAGGCTCCCCTGACATTTGTTTAGTAACAATCGTCTCCATTCTATATGGGAGAGAGAAGTACACTAACTGAGTGGGATTCCAAAAAATACCTGTTTAGAAATGAAGTCCATAATATGAGATTCAGTAATGTTGCTTCCAGGTTTTCTAACCACAAAAGCCATGGGAATCTGCCCCACTTCTTCGTCAGGATAACTGCCTCCATATAATCACAAAGGACAGAAAAGGTCGATCAACATAAGCAACATATGACTACTGTGAGTTAAGAGTTGGCAAGAAGACAAACAGTCCAAGAAATTATGATGAATTCGTTTTATAACAGAAATTTGACTGAAATGCCATTATGTAAACTGATGTAACATCCTCAATGAGTGACAGTCTCCAGAAAAATGCAGAGCACATCCTACCAACGGATGCAAATTTAATGTTGTGGGAAAAATTTGAGATAGGAGCCAGTAATTCATGCGAATCTTACGAATTATTAAAACTAAAAGAACATATGAGTTCTGCAAATTGTAATTTGAGCGATTCATACAAATCATACCAAATAGTAAAACTAAAAAGAACATGACTTCTGACTTCTGCAGTATGTAATTTGAGTGATATGAAAAGACTCAAGGAAGTGAAGATGCATACGGAATCACAGCAGCATCCACAACATCAGCGTTGGAGTGAAGAAGATGTTCCAATTCAGCAGGAGCAACCTAAAAGATGCATACAATGATCTGTTACAACTTGATAAGAAAAGGAAACTGACAAGCCAAAAACCAGTGGGGAAAAAGGCCATTTTGAACTAGTTACCTGATATGCCTTGTACTTAATCAACTCCTTCAGTCTGTCCACAATGAACAAGAACCCCACAGAGTCAATATAACAAAGATCACCAGTCCTCAACCAACCATCTGAATTAATTGTTTCAGCAGTCGCCTTCTCGTCCCCTACATAACCTGCAATTCACCTAGTTTTAGCACCATTCTAATGTGGGGATTGCAGAGAGTTTTTATTCACTGGATTAATGAGCTCAATTTTTTCAATCGTTAATGATAAAAGATACTTAAAAGGCAGTAATAAAACTCACTAGCACTTATTATCTGCAACGCACCATGCCTAATGCAGCTACCTTTCAAGCAAGCAGTTTGAACTTCCTGTTGACAAGGGCAACCAAAATTCTGGCCAACATAGATTCATTTTCTATTGTTTCCATCATGAAACAACCAATTGGCCAGTATTGGCTGATGTAATTTACTAATCCTCGGATTTTGGATCCACAAAGAGAAAAAGGTGCAAACCTTGGCGGTCATGATGAAGAGGTGAAATACAAGATACAGAGCAATAAACAGTTAAAGGAAGATGTGGCCAAAGAAGTGACAATGAATAACTGCAGAAAAATTGTATATGGGGTCTGGCTGTCTACAGTAAATCAAGTAACACCAACCAGAAAAAGATACAGTCGTTTGATGCTGGGGAAGAAGCACAATAAACTAATGTGTAACTTTCAGTCACAAGTGTCAAAACAAAGAGCAAGGAAATGTGTTATTTCCACACAGTTGAATAAAGCTCCTAGTTATGGCTGACCCTTGCCTTTCATGATTGTTGGGCCTCTCAACCATAGCTCTCCTCTCTGACCGGGGGGCAGGGCATCCCCAGTGGTAGGATCAACAATCTTCGCTTCCATATTTTGAGTTATGCGACCGACAGAACCATGGTGGTTTGCCTCATCAAGCCCCTGCGTCCTAGTTGCCACTCCACAAGTCTCTGTCAGACCATATCCCTATTGTACAATGAGAGTATTTGACCCTTAGAAATCTGAGGCAGTATTAGTAGCATCATAGTTCTCTCACATCATAAACAACAAATCAGAAGAAAAATTTGATATTATTAACATAAGCAGAGCTGAAACACGAGTCTGATACTTTCTTAGATTAGTAGGGGCAGGAAGCCATTGTCATAGTTGTCGAGAAAGCACATGACGGACGGGTAGAAGTTAGAGCTTGATAAACTAGTTATTACTCAAAGTAGACGTTGTAACCCACATAGCTCAATCAATACATTCTATTACTTTCAATCAGTCCTTCGAATTATTAACAACTCAAGAACACCCATAGTTATATCTACAATGATCCAAACCCGATAACAGGGGCTTAAGTTCCAAAGGAAGCAGCCAAACTCCCCAACGTAGTTAGACAGCTACACTCAAAACATTGAGAGGTGAACCCGGTTACACACCATGGGACTCAGGATCTAACAATGTATTACCCGCTGCTACACTCCGCCTAGGACCATAGTGCAAGAGGAAGGTGCTCATGCTGGCCTGGACTGTCTCCGAAAAGAGTGAAGCCGACAATTAGGGGAGACTTCGTCTCATTTGATCACTTGTAAAACGCCATTTCATTCTATTCAGCAGGCAGATATTGGCTCGAATTAAGAGAGGTCCCCGCTACCAGGTCATCGTCTAAATAACTTCAAAACCAGGAATCATGAGAGTTCACATTTAGATTGAACATTCATTAATAATCTAATCGCGCATACTTCGGAAGATTTGTTAAAGCCGACCAAGTTCTATTTTAGTAGAATATGATGCAGGGTAAACAATGACGCGGTACCTTTCTGGGTAAAGAATTAAGCATTGACAAAAGCGTCTCACTTTTGATTTTGACCCCACGTAGCGTCACGTCAGAGTTAGTATTCGCAAATATTACTTATAAATTTACCTGGTTTATCTCCACATGGGGGAACTTCTCTCTGAACCGGCCGACGACCTCCTTCCCGAGCGGAGCACCGCCGCATCCGACCGACTGGAGGGAGCTCAGATCGTACTTCCCCGCGATCTGCGACTTCACGAACGCCACGATCAGCGGCGGGGAAACCGGCATGTGCGTCACTCGGTACTTCTCGATCGCCCCTAACATGGCCACGAAATCGAACTTCTCCATCACAACCAACGTCTCCCCGAACGCGAACGCTTTGACCAGCACGAAGAACCCGAACACGTGGAACAGAGGCAGCGGGACGAGGGACACGGGGTGTGGCTCCGACTCCTGTCGCTCGGGCCGCGTGTGATAAAGCCCCGCGATCAGCGCAATCAGTTGGCGGTGAGTCAGCAGGACTCCTTTGACTCTGCCCGTCGTGCCCGACGAGAACAGGATGGCTGCCGAGTCGGACTGCTCGACTCGGTTCGGAGGCATTGTCTCCGCCACAGGACCGTCGCCGCTCGAGCTGTACTGAGTCAGCATGGACTCGAACTCGAGGGAGTCGATGAGGATTGTGCCGCGGGGAACAGGAGGGAGCTTAGGAGCAATCTGCGAGGTGGAGAAGGCGATGGTGGGCCGGCAGAGGTGGACCTGGTGGGCGATCTCGGAGGGGGAGCCGAGAGGATTGGCGGGGGAGACGACGACGCCGATGGAGAGGAGGGAGAAGTAGATGACGGGGACATGCAAGGAGGTAGGGGCGAGGATGAAGGCGACGTCGCCCTTGGAGAGGGAGAAGCGGGACTGGAGGGAGAGGGCGAGGGACCGAACGCGGCGGAGGAAGTCGGTGTAGGAGAGGCGGTGGCCGGAAGACGCGTCGACGAGGAAGGTGGAGGAGGAGGAGGAGGAGAATGGGAGGAGAGAGAGGGCGTAGTGGGAGACGGAGAGGGGCCGGGAGAGAGGAGGGAGAGGGGCTGGGGGTCGGAGGCTGTGGAAGGTCTTGGTGGCGGAGCAGTAACCGCTGGTGGGGTCGACGGTGGAGTGGCCGGAGGGGTGAGTCGGGCCCGCCATGGAAATACGAAGCAGAAGCAGAAGCTGAAGGAGAAGAGAGAAGCGGGAATGCGTCAGTTATTACGGTTGGAAGCCAAAATCTTGTCTGAGATGGTGAGCATGTTCCTCTGCCAGAGTTTGATTAAACTTCCCTCATCCCTTCGTCGTCACTACGAAGATCGAAGTATCACGTAACTATAAAAATATTCCATTTAAAAATAGGAATTAAAAAAAAAAAAAAAAAATAGGCCTCCCTAATCCAACCACTTTAAGCTCCTAATAAATGACTTTGGATTTTAGATTCCTATCATATGATGGACATCTCACGCCAATGTTGGTGTCGGTACTATCTGTCGAGACGGAAACCCATAAGATGAGCCATTTTTGTTGCCGCAAGATATTTAGCAACAAGGCATTAAATGCATCCTATGGTTTTAGCAACGAGGGAGTAATAAGAGTATTAATTAGGGCTGATTGATTATATGGTTAGTAGGTTTCAATAAGGAATTTGAAAACTACCCTATCAAAGCGGTCCCCAGATTTTGGAATCAAATTCGAAACAGGTCGATTAAGTCTTCTTCTTCTTCTTCTTCTTCTTCTTTGTCATTCTTATTCTTGTTATTGTTATTGTTCTTCTTGTTATTGTTATTGTTCTTATTGTTATTTTTATTGTTCTTATTGTTATTGTTATTCTTGTTATTGTTATTGTTCTTATTCTTGTTATTGTTATTGTTCTTATTCTTGTTCTTATTCTTGTTATTGTTATTGTTCTTATTCTTGTTATTGTTATTGTTATTGTTCTTATTCTTGTTATTGTTATTGTTCTTATTCTTGTTCTTATTCTTGTTATTGTTATTGTTCTTATTCTTGTTCTTGTTCTTGTTATTGTTATTGTTATTATTGTTATTGTTATTATTGTTATTATTATGATTGTTAGTTATTATTGTTCTTATTGTTATTATTGTTATTATAATTGTTATTGTTATTATTCTTATTCTTATTATTATTGTTGTTGTTGTTGTTGTTATTGTTATTATTGTTATTATTGATTATTATTGTTATTTTTATTATTGTTATTATTGATTATTATTTTTATTGTTATTATTGTTATTATTATTATTATTATCATTGTTGTTGTTGTTGTAGTTAGTATTATTATTATTGTTGTTGTTGTTGTTGTTATTATTGTTATTATTATTGTTGTTATTATTGTTATTGTTATTATTGTTATTATTATTATTATGGAAAATCTCAAATAAGGACCCGAAGTGGTTGTTGTCCCAAATAAGGACCCGAAGTGGCTAACAAGTCTCAAATAAGGACTTGAACCCGCCGGTCGGCAAGTGTATGACATTTTCGGTGACCGGAATATGGGCAATTTTGTCCACAAAAAATATAGATAGAAATTAGCAAACCCTAAAAACAAAACCTCCCAAACTCTTCATGTTCTTTTGACCTAAAAAAAAACTCTTCACGTTCTCACGTTTTTCTTCTTCTGCTCTTCATCTTCTCTGTTCTTTGTCCTCTCTCGCTTGGAGCACCGAAATTTTCTGTTAATGGAACACGAATTGAAACACAACAAGAAACCCTTACCTTCATTTCTTCACATCTTCTTTTTTTGTTTTCTATCTTTGTTTTCTTTCCAACGAAGAAGACAAATCTTGAGTAAAGCCATATTTTCGTTATTGAGACACTCGTGTGTAACACGAGGGTCTCGATTCTTCATTTTTGCTTAATTTTGCAGCAGTTGAGGGATGTGAAGAACTAAATTATTCAATGTATGATGGTGGGTACGATGGCGTTGCTAGAGAAGATGGGTTTGCCTTTGTTATCTTGATGAGTTATACATAAGAAATGTAAGTTGTGCTGACGGTGATGGTTCAATGGAGAGGGATATGGAGGTTGGAGACATCAGTCAGTACGTAGATGTGTTAGCTGATAATGTAGATTTCTTGAATGTGAATGGTGAAAATGAGTATACACATCCCGAGTTTAATGCTGAGGTTGATATGGAAAATCCTGTCTTCAAGTTAGGAATGTGCTTTAGTATTGCTGGGGAGTTTAGAAAAGCCGTTAGGAACCATGCCTGGGAGAAAGGTGAGGTTTGTTAAGAATACCTCTAATAAATAGAGAATTAGAATCCGAGAGAGAGAGAGAGAGAGAGAGGAGGAGGAGGAGGAGGAGGAGGGAGGGGGGAGGGCAGCTACCTGTGAAACTCAGGGAACCAGGGATCTTACTCCATTAATAAAGAATTTGGGTTCTCCCAATGAGAGAGGACAAATAACGTAAAAGATGAAGAGTAGAAGAAGAAGAACGTGAAGAGTTTTGGGGTTTTGTTTTTAGGATTTGTTAATTTCTATCTATATTTTTTGGGGACAAAATTGCCCATTTTCCGACCACCGAAAATGTCACACGCTCGTGCGCCTAGCGGGTTCAAGTCCTTATTTGAGATTTGTTAGTCACTTCGGGTTCTTATTTAGAACAATTATCACTTTGGGCTCTTATATGAGAAAATATACTCACTTTGGGTTCTTATTTGAGATTTTCCTTATTATTATTATTATTATTATTATTATTATTATTATTATTATTATTATTATTATTATTATTATTATTATTATTATTATTATTATTATTATTATTATTGTTATTATTATTGCAAAATTTCTTAATAAAGAAACTTATATAGTTTGATTTTGAACCAATTTAAAATGGTTTCTACCCAGTAACCAGCTTTGAAATCAGTTTGAAATAGTTCTACTCAGGAACTGGCTTCATAAGGCTGATTTCTAAGTAAAAACGATCGGTTCAAGGCTAGGAATTAGAAGTCGAACTCTTGAAGGCTGATTTCCAAATTTTTTATCCAGGAATCAAATCAGTCCTCATGTGAATTGGCGTGATATCAACATGGTGAGAATGGTTCAATTTCATTCTCAAGTTGAACCTATCCAATTGCTCTTCTTTAGTTGATCACGCAACGGCAAGAAACGCTGGTCTACCATAAGATTGGCATCTTTTCATGGATTCGCTTGGAGTGGCAAGAAAAAGTCGGCAAGTATTGCTATAACTTTTCATCTCCCTAAAACATGTGTCGATGTGTCTGCACAAGTATATATATGATGGTGATCGACATGTTTTTGGATTCGTTTGAAATTGACATCTTATGGCTCTCGGACGAGCAGCATATGTTTCAATCACCACACACAGAAATCATGCGGAGGTGAGCTTCCTAATCCAACCACATTAAGCTCCTAAATGACTCTGGATTTTAGATTCCTATCATATGATGGATAACTCACACCAATATGGATGTTGGTATTATCTGCTGAGACGGAAAACCATGAGATGAACCATTTTTGTTGCCGCAAAGATATTTAGCATCAAGGCATTTAGAATGCATCCTAGGATTTTGGCAAAGAGGGAGTAATTGTTGTAATTATGGTTATAATTATGGTTAATGGATCAACGGAAGCCAATAAATTAAGATACGTTTTTTCTGTTCACGTATCTCTTTTTGGATTCATGAATTTCCTATACTTTTATGTTCACGTATCTATTGAATTCATGAATTTCCTACATTCATGTATCGTTTAGTTCATGTATTTATTGAGTTAATGAATCTCTTGAATTCACGTATCTTTGGATACCTGAATCTCTTGGATTCACGTATCTCTTTATTCATGAATCTCGTGGATACATGCGTCTATTTAATTCATGTATCTCTTTAGTACATGAACTAAAAAGCTCTATAAATAGATATGAGCATAGAGGTTCATAAGGGTTTTGGTTTTTCCAACTCGATTTCAAAAAGGCTTTGATATATTTTTCTACTCTTTTGTTTTATCTGAGTGTGCTGGTTCAATTGAACGGTTGACAGAGTCCCGTTTGTATAGTGCTAATCCAAACAGGTTCGAGGTGTTGTATCTTGGGAGGCATAGTTCGTGAATATGCGGGGCACCTTTGGCAGTAACTAATCGCCTTAAGGAGATTCAATTATTTATACCTCACTTCCAATTTTATGTTATATCTTATTTTCTTCTTCTCCAAGATTTGTAAAGGGAATGAAATTATATAACTGTTATTGTCTTCTCTACTTTCATGTTCTGATTTCAACAAACAGTGTGCTTTCTCTAGATATAATTTCCAACAATCTTAAGGCGATTAGCTCACTCACTATTTGTTGTTCTTGTCAGATTATTGAGATGGCTGAAAACAATCAAGTGCCATTCAATGTCTCGAATGTTTCAGAAGACGTTCCTATGGTCAATTCAACCGTTGCTATGAAAGATGTTCAACCCTCAAGGTCTAAATTTGTAGCAGCTAATGCTACGGGCCCTTGGGCTAACACCAATTTTGATGATGCAGGTACAAGTCATACGACTGGTATGCCCGGGAATGTTTTTCAGAACAGTACAAGCCAAATGGCTTTTGGCTCCATTTCTGGAGGGATGGTTCAACGAACCTTGCCTACTGTGATGGCAACACCTCCAGTTACAGCTAATGAGAAACCGAAGAAATTCACTGGAGTGGGCTTTAAACAGTGGTAGTAGAAGAAGTTCTTCTATCTGACCATGCTCAATCTGACGAAATATTTATCGGAGGTGTGCCCGATAATTAGTCCAAATGAGCAAGATGTCATGACGCTCGGTGCGTTGGAGGCTTGGAAGCATGGGACTTCTTATGCCAAATTATATCCTTAACTGTTTAGTGAATTCTCTTGATAATGTTTATTGTAATATTGAATCTGCTAAACAGTTATGGGAGTACTTAGAGAAAAAATACAAAACTGAGGATGATGGCACCAAGAAATTTGTGGTTGCCAAATTCTTGGACTACAAGATGGTGGATTCTAAATCTGTCATGAGTCAGGTTCAAGAATTGCAATTAATTTTGAGTGACATCTCGGCTGAGGGAATGATACTTAGTGAATCATTCCAAGTGGCAACCATGATTGAGAAACTACCTCCGGGCTAGTCAGACTTCAAAAATTATTTGAAGCACAAACGGAAGAAGATGAGCCTTGAAGATCTCATTCTGCGCCTCAGAATCGAGGAAGACAATAGAAGGAGTGCGAATCCTTCTTCTGAGCCAAAGGCTAACGTTGTGGAATCTTCCAAATCCAAGCAAGATAGTAAAAGGAAGATGTCTTTTCAAGGAAAAGGCAAGCAGAAGGAGCAGTTCCAGAAATTCCAAGGAACGTGTTTCATATGCAACAAGCCTGGTCATCGTGCTAAGGATTGCAAGAAGCGCCCGAAAAAAGGCAAGAATGAAGGTGCAGCCCAACAACTAAATTTGACAGAGCATGACAATATTGAGAGACTGTTTGCTGTGGTAATGTCCGAAGCATCTCTGGTGTTGAACACTAATGGCTGTTGGCTAGACACAGGTGCCACAAATCACATATGTGCAGATAAACATATGTTCTCATCTTATGAGAAGGCTGAAGAAGACGAGAAGCTTTATATGGCTAACTCTGCATCAGCAAAAATTGCCGGAAGAGGAAATGTGATCTTGAAGTTTACATCTGGCAAGGAGGTCGCCCTGCTAAATGTGCTGCATGTACCGAAGATTCAGAAAAATCTAATTTCTGGCCCTATACTTGTCAAGAAGGGTTTCAAAGTTGTATTTGAATTTGACAAGTTTGTACTTTCAAAATGAGGGATGTATGTGGGAAAATGGTACTTGTGTAATGACTTGTTTAAGGCCAATGTGGCTATCATTGATGTAAACTATGGTACAATGAAAAGAATACCAAACTTGAGGTTAATTCCAAAATTTGAGTTGGATGCCCGTTACAAGTGTGAGACTTGTGTTGAGGCCAAGTTTGCCAAGAAACTTTTCAAATCCATTGAAAGAACAAGTGAACAGGTACAATTAATCCATAGTGATCTATGGATTTAAAGTTTATAAAAAGTAGAGGTGGAAAGAAGTACTTCATCACATTTGTAGATGATTATACTAGATTTTGCTATGTCTATTTACTGACTAGCAAAGATGAGATTATGAGCATGTTTGTCAAGTATAAAAATGAAGTTGAAAACCAACTTGATAAACGAATCAAAGTGCTTAGGTCTGATAGAAGAGGAGAATACAGTTCAATCAATTTGAAAGAGTTTTGTGCTAATTTTGGAATAATTCTCCAAACGACTGCACCTTATTCTCCACAACAAAATGGAGTTATTGAACGATTGAATATGACACTAAAGGAGATGGCTAACGCCATGCTTTTAAGTTCAGGTTTACCTCAAAACTTGTGGGGGAGGCAGTTTTAACTGCAAATTATATTCTTAATAAAATACTCCACAAAAAGACAGGTAAAACTTCATACGAGTTATGGAATGAAAAGTTGTCATCCTACATTTTCTAAAAGTGTGGGGGTGCATAATTTGATTTATAACGGTAAGTCTAGACACATTCGTCGTAAACACAATACTATAAGTAGTTGCTCTCAAATTGAATCATTTATTTAGACTTTGTAAAATCAAAAGAAAATATTGCGGATTCGCTGACAAAAGGTTTGTCAAGAGAGTAGATAAACTGCGCATCGAGGGGAATGGGTTTAAGAGCCTTAACCCAATAAAGAGATTCCAGGGTGGAAACATAACCTATGCGATTGAAGATCCCATGGTCTAGGTTCAATAGGACAACACAAGTTTTGGAAATTCTAGTGTAAGTATTGTCTACCATTCCTATGATAAAACAGTGCTCTCCTACATCGTTATTAAGGGTACGCTATGCGTTTAATGATTCCTATAACTTGAAAGGTAACATCCAAGTAACATCCAAGTAAGATATGGTAGAATATCTTTAATAGAAATGCACCTATATGCGTGAAGCTGGCCGACTCTATGAAAATCTTTAAAGGCTAGATTTTCTAAAACACGCACGAAACCCGAGAGGTTTAGGGTCGAAAGAACGAACACAACCGAGAACCAATCTTGAATTGGAAATACTCCGTGTGAGGTTTATTGTCTAGGCTTACACAAACAACTGGCGATTCAAGGCTTAGTCCATCGACTAGTTATGTAAGTCCGATAAGCTTTCACTAAAGAAGTTCAAAGCGAAAGCTACCTATCTTGATGCGGTTTATTTCAACAGGCATGCTCAGATTCCTTCGAGTCAAAAATGTTTTGTTGATCCATTAATGTGGGGGATTGTTGTAATTATGGTTATAATTATGATTAATGGATCAACGGAAGCCAATAAATTAAGATACATTTTTTTTGTTCACGTATCTCTTTTTGGATTCATGAATTTCCTATACTTTTATGTTCACGTATCTATTGAATTCATGAATTTCCTACATTCATGTATCGTTTAGTTCATGTATTTATTGAGTTCATGAATCTCTTGAATTCACGTATCTTTGGATACATGAATCTCTTGGATTCACGTAACTCTTTATTCATGAATCTCATGGATACATGCGTCTATTTGATTCATGTATCTCTTTAGGACATGAACTAAAAAGCTCTATAAATAGATATGAGCATAGAGGTTCATAAGGGTTTTGGTTTTTCCGACTTGATTCCAAAAAAGCTTTGATATACTTTTCTACTCTTTTGTTTTATCTAGGTGTGCTGGTTCAATTGAACGGTTCGACAGAGTCCTGTTTGCATAGTACTAATCCAAACAGGTTCGAGGTGTTGTACCTTGGGAGGCATAGTTCGTGAATCTGCAGGACACCTTTGGCAGTAACTAATCGCCTTAAGGAGATTCGGTTATCCGTACCTCACCTCCGATTTTATGTTATATCTTATTTTCTTCTTCTTCAAGATTTGTAGAGGGAATGAAATTATATAGCTGTTATTGTCTTCTCTACTTTCATATTTTGATTTCAACAAACAGTGTACTTTCTCTGGATATAATTTCCAACAGTAATAAGAGTATTAATTAGGGATGATCAATTATATGGTTAGTAGGTTTCTAATAAGGAATTCGAAACTTATTTTGTCATAACGGTTCCTAGGCTTTGGAATCAGATTCGAAACAAGTCGATTTAGGAGCCAACTTACTTACGTTGCTCAACCTAATTATTTTTTGGCAAAATTTCTTAATAAAGAGACTTGTAGAGTTTGATTTTGAACCGATTTAAAATGGTTTCTATCCAATAACCAGCTTTGAAATCAGTTTGAAACAGTTCTACTCGGGAAGTGGCCTCACAAGGCTGATTTCTAAGTAGAAACGATCAATTCAAGGCTAGGAATTAGAAACCGAACCCTTGAAGGCTGCTTTCCAATTTTTTTACCCGAGAACCAAATCAATCCCCATGTGAACTGGTATGATATCAACAAGGTTAGATTGGTTCGGTTCACTTCTCGAGTTGGACCTATCCAATTGCTCTTCTTTAGTGTTGACCATGCAACGTCGAGAAAAGCTGGTCTACCATGAAATTGGCATCTTTTCATGGATTCGCCTGGAGTGGGAAGAAGAAGTTGGCAAGTACTGATATACCTCTTCATCTCCCTAAAACATGTCCCGATATGTCTGCAAAAGCGTATTTTTATTCGCTTAAATTGACATTTTATGGTTCTCGGACGAGCAGCATATGTTTCAATCACGCACCACACACAGAAATCGTGGAGGGGATGAGCTTCGATGCCAAGATGATGATGACCCATGATCACTCCCTTCGTACAATCTGTAATAGATGGGCTCAACAAGCCCAAGCCCATGTCCCTCAAGCCCCAACCCCTAATTTAGGGTACGAGTTCGAACTTATGTGGATTCTAAATTTGCGATGATCGATTGAGGAGCTATTAAGCTTTAGATTTATATGGAAATGATCGAGGCGTCGTGGAGCTTTGGGCTTCGAAGAAATTCGATTCCGAAGTATAGTTTGATTGGAATGAAATTCTGAAATTTGTGTGCGAGTTACACGTAAGGAAAAGGATGAATGTGTGCTTTGAACGAGGTTACTCATTAGTGCGTGGAAGTTGTTTTTATCGACAATTAAATGTAGTTTAGTCGAGTTGTTCGTTAGAGTTGTGTATTAGTCAATTTATATCATTTTATGATTAATTAGTAGGAATGCGAGTGCGTTGGCTTGAGTAACTACCATAGGTTGGTTTTCGACTTTTTCCCACATGAGTAATACTATTTCTTTTAAGAATTTGTAAACTCATGTTTTCGAAATGATAAAGATTTAATATTTTATGAGTCATGAATAAGCATATTTGTCGCATAAAATTTGGATCGGACATGTACTATGTTTTGATATTTGGGAATGGTATGAGAAATATTTGGTAAAAATATATATTTTGTTTGATGAACAAAGTTGAGAAATAATATATATATATCGATTTGTGAAATGCTTTATGACATGCTTTTTATTTTATTTGGTTTATAAAACCGATTTATGAGACAAGTCTTAAAATGATTTGAGAATATTTTATGAAAAGTATATCTTGTGGATGAGTTGAGTTGCGAAAGTTGTTAGTGATTAATTTGTGAAGTGCATTTTGACATGTGAGATTATTTATGGAGTGAATTTCTAGTGTTGGTGGATGAGGTTGGGTGCTCAATATCGTTGTGAGCCCAACAAGGGATTTGTAGATATATGCATACTAGTATATGATATCCTTGCAGGTCAAGCCATCAGCTAATAATAGGTAGACCTAACCAACGGGGGAATCTTAATCGCCTTATCACTAGGTATTGTGTCGTGAGCATGGTTTGATATTGAGCAAAAGATTGGTCGATCGATGGACTAGTTTCATAGAGATGGATCAATGGTATAAACCATTTATGCGTGGCGCGAGATTAGTCAATGGAATGGTCTATTAACATCTCTTTTTATGAGATTGACCAATGCACTGGACCATTGATGTTTACCTGTTATTATCTTAAATATTTCTACTTTGGACATATTATGTTAAAGTAAGAAATATTGCATTTTGGTCTTGAGGTTTGTTAAATTTCTAAATTCGGTGAAATCGAGTAATGTTTGTAATTTAAATGTGCAAAGTGATTGCTCAATCTTCTTAAAAGAAATGTATTACTTATTGGGCCGTCGTAGCTCATTCTTTCTTCTTATCATGTTTTTCAGATACCTTAGTTAGTGACCGATAGAGCGAAAGCATTATTGCAAGAACTATTGAGAGCTGTATATTTCGAGTACAGTTTGAGGCTACGTCTTTTGGAGAAAGGACAGCTGTGTTACTTCCTAATCCATATAGGATTTGGGGTGTGACATAATCATCCTACGCTTTGATGGAGCTAAAAGCAAATTATTCAAGAGTCTCGTATCAGAAGACAAAACCGATGAGGAAAATGAAACAGGGCAGGGAAGAAATTGGCAACAAGTTACTGGGCAGAGGCTCCATCCTTCTTTTGCGAGGACCTGAGCGAAGATGGAAGAATCCTTGCAGTGAAAATCTGCTGCACGAAGCAGATATATATTGCAACCCGCAATTATGTAAATACCAGAAAAAGAAAATAAGCCACATGTATAGGTGACCATGAACATAGATAAGAATAATATGTGAAATATTCATACATATTTCGATGATACCTAATGGAGAATAATAGTCGAACTTGAGGTGCACACCAAGTCCACTCTCCGTGCACAACACACACACTGGAGATAGATGACAGGGCTCTACAAACTACCGACGACTAAACAGGCTGACGATGGCTATCGGACGAGACGGAGAATATTGAAGATTAATGTTCACTTAGTAAACCACCCGCCGCGGTGGCTCAGCTGGGTAGGCACTAGACTTCCATCGAGGAGGTCTAGTGTTCAAAGCTCCTGCGACGCAAGTTGCAAGAAGGCTAGCTTTGACTCTCTTGGCGACTTTGTGTGCTGACTAGCACGTGTCGTCCCCATTGGTTTACCTCCGGCTATTGGCCGTGCGGATTTTTGTGGGTCACAAAAGAAAAAAAAAATGTTCACTTAGTAATCATTCGAAAAGAAGATGGCACGACCTTTGATGAAGAATTTCTTACTATTTTGATAACTTCCAATGAAGAGTACATATATTTTATTAGATGACTATCTATGATAATCAGATCAAGTACGATCAATCAAAATATGTATGAGAATCTCTTAGATATATGCATAATTACGAGAAATATGGAAAGTATCATAACTCTCTCTCGCAAACATGGACCGACATAACCTGTGCTCCTCTGTGCATATATAATTGGATGCCAGCCAAGTACAGTAATGAAGTAATCCCCAAGAAGTTCGACAGAAAAAGGAGACCCGACTGGCGCTTGCAAATGGAAAAGAAAGGAGACAGAGTACGAGTAAGCTCACGTTCAATGGTGAAATGGCCTTTTCCCACCCTTGGTCCTTTGCCCATCGAGAGAGTTGATACAGTTGTAGAGCCTCATTCGAGGCATGGCACGCAAGAAGTAAGAAGTTGCGCGGCTGCACCATCCAGGCAAACCTCATGAACAATGCCGAGTACACACACATGACTGCACAGGACAGATAAAAACGAGAGATGAATGTCTACCTCGCCCTAAGAGATGAATGGTCCGATACCAAACCCCTTTTTTTCTGATGTGCATTCAGCTGCCTCGGTTGTTACTGCAAGACGACCATCCATTCAACAACCGCATTACATCACGATGAGAATGGATACTTGATGTGGGAATAAGAATGGGAATGCAAATGCATGATTTAGAAAAAGAAAGTCTTGACAATTCCATCAATGGATGAACATGTGCAATGTGAAAATGATTAGATATGAAGTTTGGGTTCATGGACCGAATCTTTTTCGCACTTGCTCGCATTTCCCTTGACCGAAGTCCATTTTGTTTATGCTTTACTCACCGAGAGGCCGTGTAGGGGTATTCCGATAGAGAGCTTGGAAGTGGCAATCAAACTGAGACTGGCCGGTCCACCCTGATCCAACTAAATTCAGTTCCTGATGACTTTGGATTCGTGATTCCTATCATATAATGAATATCTCTGCATCATGTTATTCTTGGTGTCAGTATCACCTGTTGAGATATAGCCCGGACCATTTGTGTTACTACAAAGGGTTCTATGGCGACCCTGGTCAGACAAACTTATGTTTTGTTTCATTTTCATTCTCTGATCAACCTGATTATCAAACGCAAGTGCTTTCTGCTTAGGGGGGAAACAATTCAACAACCGCTAGTTTGGCAACCAATTCAGGCCGTGAGCAAACCACATTCATTTAACAGAACCGGTAAAATCTGTTGTGTGTTCCGTAGTGCATGGGACTCTGAACACTCTGCTGACTCTCGCTGTTTAATTTGATTGAGGAAAACATATCTCAAAATGAAATCAGGAGGGCCTGAATTGTGGAATAACAAGCGGGATCGGTTCCTGACGCATGAGCGAGTGCAAGCACAACAAAAAGATGCACTCAATTTCAAGTTCAACAATTGGCACAGTCCCTGTGAGAGTCGGCAGCAGAATACTTACAACTAATTAATTTCTCATACAATGCATCGCATTTCCTCTTGGTGGATGCCAATAATACATCGTTACAAAAATGCAACTCTTTTCACATGTGGGTACTTGCTAGCAAATAGCATTAGATCTGATGTACAAAACTATCTACAACAGGATCAGGTAAGATTAGGTACATACGCTAGTGATCTATTTAAAAGAAGACAATGACACGTCTGCTGTTTCTTCTTTGCCTTTGAGAAACACAGGGAGCCACTTTGCCGACAGTTTTGGTATGCGCCTGAAATTGTTCTTGTAATCGATGTAGTAAAGCCCGAATCTTGTTGTATAGCCCGCTCCAAACTCAAAGCTGTCGAACAGAGACCAGTAAAAGTATCCGTTCACCTTTACTCCTTTCCTGCATAACGCAGTAAGGAAGTAAACAAGTTAAGTCAGGGCTTTGCCTATCTGTAGCCTTATAGAAGTTCCTTTTTCTAGTCACTTTCTAATTTGGAGTCCGAAGTTCTCAATTTACTAGTGAAAAGATTACTTTTTTGTCAAGTGAGTATGATTAGAACCAATACGATGATGCTAAAATAAACACTTTGCCTCAAACTGCTTACTTCATTGCTTGCTTGATCTGATGCAAATGTTGCAGGACAAACTTGATGCGGTGTTTATCTTTCAAAGCTTCCTGAATAGGCCTGTCGTCGACTTTTGCTTCACTGACTCCTGTCAATCAAGATTAGTCATTTAGGAAACAGGCATCCTCATTTACGGGGACAAATAAAGTCACTTAAGATTTCAGACCATTCTCAGTGATGTAGATTTTGGGGCTCTTGTACTTTTCGTTCACGTGCTCCAGAAATTTTTGTATCCCCTTTGGATATATAAAAATAAAGTCGCTTCCTTCAGCCTGCAATGAGAAAAAAGATGCTTTGAGTTTTTAGGAACAACACCTGCAAAGAGAATCTTCTTCCCACTAAAGCTTCTGCTTTTTCTTCCTCCGCACCTTTTCACCTATAGGAACTCCATCTTTATCAGCTGCGACAACCAAAAAGAGCAAGTCTCAGCTGTTGTTTTCTGCTTCTTCCTAGGTCATTTCGGGATGAGATATATCAAATATACCTCGGAGGTCTAAGTGCCAGTCAAGACTGAAGCTGGTTGGTGGTGCATTTGGATCCACAGTTATGGTTTTTGCATATCTGGATGTGTAGTAGTTGAAGCCAATAAAATCAAATGATCCCTTGACCAGCTCTTTATCTGCGTTGGTGAAAGTGGGTAATCTCTCTTTTACTATACTTCTCATGGAAGCTGGATATGATCCATAAACTAGTGGTTCCATGAACCTGTTAAGAGGCAATGTATTTTTAGCGGTTGAAAGATAAGGAAAGGAGATGGCGATGAACACTGAAGTAAATGTGAAAACTTTAGTTAACACGATGTGATCAAATGAAGGGAATATTCAAGAGTGATACCATCTTAAAATACAGAAGCAGAATAAAGCCAACTCCATTATCACTTTTCCTGACATAGTCTAAAATAAAGCAGCATAAATTCATTCAAGTTAAGGGAACAATCTGTTGAAGATAAAAAAATAAGAAGCAAAGTTAAAATTACGGTACATCACAATTTCATCTTGCAGACAGATGTGTGTTAAATTTTTTCTTTTTTCTTCATACAGGATTCAAGCAATTTTACTTACCATCCAATGTTGAAGTCCAAGGCTCTTTTTGCAGCTTCTTTATCTTCTGCTGATTCTGAATGGGGCTCAAAATACTCAGCTACAAGGGCTATACCAACTTCTCCACCTTGATTGTGCTACAAAAAATAATTTGAAATTAGAATTAATAACATTGATGTGACAATTGGTGAAGCAATCAGAATAAGGATGTAGTGTTCGGCTCACTTGGAACTTTTCCTTGTAGAGCCTGGCAGCCGCAGCGTGAGCAAGTATTAGGTTGTGGCTCACAACATAAGGCTCAGTGGATGAATTACCAGCTGGGCATTCGAAAGCTGGTAAGGAGCACCTCCCAGGCGGTCCAATTCCATAATCGTAACCAAGTTGGGCTATCATCAGCGGCTCATTTAATGTGATCCACTTTTTAACCCTATCTCCGTATGTTTTGAAACAAATTTCAGCATAATCCCTAAAATCTTCCCTGCAAAAGATAAAGAAAAGAATTGTTGAGTGATGAGAATCGTGTTTAATATATCTAAAAAGAAGATAAAGCATATAACTACAATATGGGAAAAGAACTTGTGATGTTTCTCACACAAATTTCTGACTCAAGGGCCCTCCATATTTGTCTTGCAGCACTTGTGGCGGATCAAAGTGAAAAATTGTCACAAGAGGTTCAATGCCTACATTAGATCACAAGAAAAAGGTCAAATCTTAATTAACAGTCGATGTACGGACTTTTACCTTCATAGGCGAGTACTGAAGGAGGAAATTACTGCTATTTCACCGGTTCATCCAACGCTAAAAGATATGCTTACAACTGGGGAAACAGAAAGCTAACAAAGTACATTTCGAACAGTATTAAATTGGTGACTGGAATGTTGAATTTTCTTTGATGCTGCAAACTGTTGAGGGGAAAGCTCTGAGCAAGATATTCCTTAAACTGGCATGGAGTGGAGCTATCTATTACCATCAGAGGGAGAGAACAGTCCACAATGGCATTAATCCTTCACTTGATAGACTGAATGTACTCTTTTTTTATTCGTATTAAAATGTCTATTTTTTCAATTGCCAAAAAGTTGACTTCGACTGCACAAAGTAAGGATCTTTGCTCTAGGTGGGGAGTTTCTTTGCCTGCTTAACTTGGGAGGATTGTTGAAGTTGCTCCCATTTCGAAGTACTTTGTGGCTATGGTCTCTGAGCAATCTAATCGGATCCTCTGTGACATTTGAGTCTTTGGGACATTTTGTGAGGGTATTTGGGGTTATTAGCTTGTGCTCCATTCATTAACCTACTTATCGAAAGAAAAAGGAACAGTAACCGAGATCCTGTATCATTGTGGTACTCACCATTTCTGATTAGTTCATCAATGAGATTGTTGTAATGATCAATGCCTTCTTGGTTGACTCCACCGCTCAAGGATCCACCTTCATGTTCCAAAGTAAACAAAAAAGTTTTATGTTAAGCGGGGAAGAATCAATCTTTTATGTATTGTCAAAGAAAAGCTAAAAGGTCCAACAAACTGCAAATTCAATAACATAAACATGACTTTCAGGGCAGCAAGTTGGACGGTAAACTATAGGGACAACGGGTTTTGTTACTGAATGATAGGGATGACGACTTACTGGGCAGAATCCTCGTCCAAGATATAGAGAATCTGTAAGCATCCACGCCAAGTTCTTTTAGCAACTTCACATCTTCCTGCAATGACATATAAACCAAAACATCACCCGGAGCGGTCTCCAAACCTCTTAGAATATACAGTATAAGTTCTCATATCAAAGACCAGAAATGGGTTTGTGACTTTGTGTGATGTTATGACATTCCTACCTTGTAACGTCTATAAGAATCGATTGCAGTTTCTGGTGTACTCTTGTCTGCAATCTTTTCTGATCAACAAAATGAGACCATCGAGTATGTTAGACCCAAGTCAATGTATCAATGGTGACTGCTTAAAGCTTTTAGTCACAAAAAATTTGAGTGTGATTAGATCACAATAGA
The DNA here is from genome assembly GCA_016097595.1 of Eucalyptus pumila. Taxonomy (NCBI): domain Eukaryota; kingdom Viridiplantae; phylum Streptophyta; class Magnoliopsida; order Myrtales; family Myrtaceae; genus Eucalyptus; species Eucalyptus pumila. Next base: position 690,308 of record CM027847.1, read on the forward strand.
CAAAACCATTGAACAGTGGTTTGGCATTGTAGTCCACCTTGGATTTTCACAGCATGGGTGTCCCAGACACTTAGTCCTTTCCCATATTTTCTGGCTGATCCTTCTACCTGCGCAAATCAAATTAACACACGGATTAGCGTCAGTCATAGGTAATTTCTTGTTGGGGGAAAATTTACTCAGGCTGCATTGCCACTCAAGCTGAAGGATGAAATCATTGGTAGGGGACTGTGATGGCAGAGGATGATGATATGCCATGGCATTAATGAGGTTCCAAATGAGAAGGCTGAGATATCCTAGGATAATAACAAGATTTATGTACCTGCAGAGCGGAAGTAGCAGCTCCGAACAAAAAGTCAGCAGGGAAGTCCGATCTCTTGACATCTAACTCAGACTCTGATCCGTTAAAATTCCCAACTGCAAAAGATTCACGCGAATAATTATTATTTGGAGCTGCGCCTGCCGATCGCCGACAGAGAACTTCTAAGTAAATGGGGTTATTCACTTCCATGTACTTCAACCAACTCAACCAGGGCAATTAAGTTGGTGCACCATATCAATGAACGGAAAGCCAGAATAGTTCTTTCTAAATCCAATAAATGTTCCTAACAATATGTATAACAAATTTTTCTTGGTTGACATATCTCAGCGATTTCGATCAGAAAGAATAACCCATCGGTGATTTAACCACATGAAAATCTTCAAGAGGAGAACCGAGAGGAATATCAGGACGAACCATAACTGAGAGAGAGAAGCAAAGTGGCGAGTACGAATGGAACGAGAATCCGGGCAAAAGTCGTTGGCGATAATGACAGAGGAGACGTCATAGTCTCACGGCAGAAATCAAGGTCAACCCAGATAGCCGTCTCTAAAAGCAATGGATAGAGGTGACAAAGCTAGGGGACTACTTGTTGAGAGGTTTCCCTGAAAACAGATGGACTCAAGGTGATCCGTTTCCTCAGGGATCTCTATATAGGAAAGCCACCATGATCACATACTCAAAGCCTTCACCTTATTTGGAGACACTTTCCATATTAGGAATTTTCACAATGCGTGGAGGGACAAGGATAATCGAATGCAGTTTAATCTATTGATAGCAAGCAAGCAATTCATGGTATGGTTTTGCCTAAGCTTCTAGGCCCCGCTTACCACCAGATCTGCGTTCTACAACCTCCCAAAAAATGATGTGTGCCCTCCAAACATACTCCCCCTCTCAACTTCTGGACTTTCCTTGGATAAATTGGAAGCACCTATTCACGTGCAATGATTCATCATTTGCAATGTGAATCTTAACATTTCATGAAATATTGCTTCGAGTTCTCTCCGATGATGGTGAATTTAAATAACCAATCATTTCCTGACACATGTCACGTTTGACACCGATGGGTGCGAATAGTACTCACCAACGGTATGGCTAATTCCACCTCGACAATGACATCTTATTGCCCGAGGTCTAATCTTGACAAGACACCGCTTTAATATCATTCTATTGGAGCACACAACAATTCTATCACTATCTGAAAGGCTGAATATAATTGGGTTCTAAGCGATATAAATTTCGTTTATCACACCCTTTCACCACTTGTCATCCATGGACCACCACCAGACCACTGACAATTCACCAAGTGATTCGAGTGATGGGTATTCTCTCTCTCTCTCACCTTTTCTCTCTAGGAAAAGCATCTTTCCCCTCATCTTTAAGCTTGGTATCCTCTACTTTTATTGTAAAGATTTCAGTGCTAACTCAAGCATCAAAGGGTCAATCCGCGCATAAAACCCGGACGCCTTGACCCGATGACCGTCATGTCCCATATGTGAGAGAGAGATAGAGTTTAAAAAAAAAAAAAATTGCAATAAAGCCAACATCCATGTCAGCATAAAGAAAAATTCCATGTAAGCAAATTGTTAACCGAGCCCAAACAGTGGAAAGAACGAACGGCTGCACTATTTAAAAAGTATAGGAGCCATTTTGAAAAAGAAAATAATTTTGGACGGTATTGAATGTCGAGCAAAATGAAGAGACCAGTGATATAATTATAACAAAAAAAAAAAATTGACCATTTAAAGAACTAATAATCTCAAATTTTATTACCAACTTTCAATGTTAAAAAAATAACAGATCTCAGAGAATATTATTTATGCGTGATTATCATTACATGCACGGAACAATGGAAGCAGCTTTCAATAAAACTATGTGTAGTAAACTTTCAAATGATCCAAAGTATAAACCGGCTATAAACAAGGCGTGAGCACAGATTCACATCGGTTCGAATGACGCACGCTAGAATTGCACCTTGATCTAACAGAAGAGGTGAACATTTCCAGGATTCTCTCCAGTTTAATAATCTCCTCCCATTAAGCTCTCTTCTCATCTTCACCAATTCGTTTCAACATGATTTCAATCAATCAGTCGATCAGATTGGTCTTTTCACAATTTCGTGAGTCTTGATATCAGTTTCCACTGAAATTCCTGCCGCTTCTCTGTTATTTTTCTTCCAGCACAATGATATTAGGGGTACTTGTTCACAGGACTCCTCTACAAGTTTTGATGTAATAAGAGTCAACCTTCTTGTCATGTTCCTCTGTAAGTTTTTTGTTGTTCTGGCTAGTGCAGCTTATGCTTTTGTTTCCTTCACCGATGTCTGCAATCTATGGAGAGCTGATTGCACTTTTTCTTGAGATCAACACGCAGTTCTTTTCCCTAGTGGCTTTCAAGAGGAATAATGTTGTTCGGCATGGCAATGCCAATCCTGGCATGTAGTTCTTGTTGGAATTTTGTTTGTTAAAACAAAATTGGTGCTTTTTACTTTGTCCCACGTAGAAAAGATGGGAGCAAGTGGGTCAGTTTAAAAGTGTATGATTTCATTTTATGGTTAAAGGAATGATTGGGTGGGGATAGACCCCACCATACCCGCGTGCGGGTACGCGATTTTGGCGCACTTAGCACGCCTGTGGTTTAATTAGCATTAATCCCTCGCTATTTATTTAATTTTTAATTTTTTTTAAGGTTGCCTTTTTAATTTGAGAATTTTCGGAAATAAAATATAAATGAAAATTCGAAATCCTATTTAAAAAATAATAATAATTCCGAATTTTATTTATGTCTTTTCAAGACAACCTTTGGAAAATTACTTATTCGGTTTTAACTATCCTGAAGGGTTGCAATTGTTCGTTTTCGGCTTCTTCCGAAGAGTCGCGTTTGTTAATCCGAACAATTTTCTAAAGACGTGTTTGTTCGCAATTTTACGAAGAGTTGCAAGACTGTTTCATATATATACCTGTCATTTTTTTGGAAAGAAGTGTGTGGTCATTTTCGAGTCTTCTTTCGTAAAACTGCAGCCAATTTTTCGATTGTTTTTAGAGAGACCGGAGAAATACTTGAATTGCTATCAAGTATTCTCATCCAGACTTTGTTGTATCCGGAGGATTTTTGCCGGTGACCATTAGCAACGTTGTGGGGCAAATAAATCCTTAAAGAAAGTGATATCACGCCTCAAAGTCCGAGTTGTTTTACTCGATCCGATCTCATTGTTCTACCCAGTTTCAAAGCCATTATTTACAACAGTTCTTAGCATATCCTTCATATCTAGTATGTGAATAAAGCCTAGGATTATGAATTATCAGCTGCATGTTGATAGTGAATTCTGTTTGGTGCTGAAACGGATATAAAATGAAAACCCAGAAGTAGGAAAGAAGGCTCTTGTAGAAGGAGCTTCGGTCAGAATTCAGCAAGTCTCTGATGTTATGATCTGATGTCTATTTGAATTATGATTCTCTAACTGAAGAACACCAATATTCTGTACGGTGTCATCTCATCGTGTTGTCATTTACTTAAAATTCTATTTTCCCCCGATTTCTCATTGCTTGCTCATTGAGTGTTGTATTTTTGCAATTTCCTCGCCGAGTTTGACAGAAGTCGGGAGCTCTTAGAATAACCTGGTCACCAGAATCAGGAGATTGGGAGTTGGGATCCAGGAAAAGAAAATTAGAGAGAAAATTAGTGCTGCCTATCTATTAAAGAAGCTCAGCCGATCTACAAATTGGCAATGTTCTCCAGTTTTCCTCATCATAGCACATATCATCTACACCGTTGTGGCTTCGGTTGTTTTACCCTTTTGAGAATGTGTTGTGCTAATCCTAGGAAACTGATCTACTCCTTCAACACAAATACTTAAGCGAGAAGGAAGCATTCATGGTATCGTTTCGGGCATTCTGGAACAGTCCTGTCAGCCCTGAGACGACCCATTTTTTGGGCCCAGTCGCCAATTGGGGAAATTGTCGTCGCAGTTAGTTCCTCTCTTTCTTGCCCTATATGGTAGAGAATTAAGGCGGGTCAGCTTCTCAACTAGCTTCTGTTGTAATTCACAGGAAGTGATGGACACGAGAAAACTTCCATACATGATATCAAGCAATATGACAGCAGGTGACCAAACTTCCATCTGCTAATCTTCGGCTCTTAGGGCGAGAAGACATTCATCTCTTCATTTTATCTGTCCTGTGCAGTCATGTGTGTACTCGGCATGTTCATGAGGTTTGCATGGATGGTGCAGCTCGGATATCTTCACCTGAGGAGAAGGCCTAGAGGGAGGTTAAGTCCGAGCTCATCAATATATCCAATTGGACCCACATTTACTTAAAAACTTAAACCAATGAGTTACGAATCAACTAAAATATATTAACTGCTTTGCATCACACCATTTATCCAATATGAGATTCTTAAACTAGGTATCATTTTGCATCAACTTATCTCAAGTTGAGTCTCCATTCACGTGCAACTTCATCCTTAGTCTTTTTCTGCAAACCAAACCATAAAGTCTGCTATTATGCATGCATTGCTACACTATTATGCCCACTAGCTTGAAAATTGAGTTGATTACAAGATTCCTTCCTTGAGATATTCACCAAAAACCAATGCACATTCAAAATGGTCCACCAATCAACTTTCGACTCTGATACCATTTATTGAGAGTAAACACCAAAAATCTAATACCTTCAGCTATGGAGATAACCTAGAGGGAGTCCAAGTTCGAGCCCATGATCAACATTTACTCAAAAACTTATATCAACATTATATGCCAACTAATATATAAATTTAACTGTTACACGCCACACCACTTATTCAATTTAGGTTTCTTCATCAGAGCTAGACCACTCAGTACATAGTTGTGCACACCCACGTGCAACCATTGGATTTTATGTCATTATCCTTTTATATAACTATTAATCATCGACATTTTGTCGCTTATTCTGCAAACCCCTGTTATCGATCTTGGCGTGCACAGTTGTGCACCGATTAGACTCAGTGGGCAACGGGTGCACATATCACCCGATGCACCTCAGGTTCGACTACTTTTATTCATTAGGGATCATTAAAATATATTGAAGTTCTTCATATTTCTCTCTTTCGCATCCAATATTGTTCATGGTCACCTATACATGTGGCTCAACTTTCTTTTTCTGGTTTTTACATAATTGCGGGTTGTTCACATATATATGTTCCATGCACCAGATTTCTCACCGCAAGGATTCTTCAATCCTCGCTCAGGCACTCGCAAAAGAAGGATGGAGCCTCCGCCCAGTAACTTGATGCCACCCTCATTCATTTTCCCTATCGATTCTGTCTTGTTGCGCGAGACTCTTGAATAATACGCTTGTGCAGACATATCGGATCTACTTTATGCCGGACATGATTTAGGGAGAAAAAAGTTATTTCAGTGCTTGCCAACTTGTTCTTTTGACTTCGACCAAAAATTGACAAAAATAAAATTAAAAAAAGAAACTAGTCCTCTCCACTCAACGCAAATCCACAAAAAATCCGGATTTCAAGATGGGCCAGCCTTTCTCAACGATGCGTCAATAATACTGAAGGCAAGCAATGGGATCGGTTCAACTCAAGAACCGAACTGAACCAATGTTATCCTACCGCTTTCGAGCGAGTGTACATGCGGATCGACTTCATTCCTAGTAAAAAAATTTGGAAACCAGCCTTAATGGGTTCAGTGTCCAACTTCCTAGCCTTGAACCAATTGTTTCTACTCAGGACCAAGCGGCCGATTTTCCAGGCAGAACCTTGAACCAATTTCAAAGTTGGTTATCAAGTAGAACTCACTTTAAATCAGTTCAAAACCAAACTCTACAAGTCTCTCCATTAAGAAATTTTACAATAACAATAATAATACTAATGAGGTAGAGCATCTCAACATAAGTAGGCCGGCTCCTGAATCAACTGGTTTAAAATCTGATTCCAAAAAATTTGGGAACCACTCTTACAGGGTAGATTTCAGATTTCAGATTTCAGATTTCTAATCAAAAACCTACTAACCATGCAATCAATCACCCCTAGTTGATACTCTTCCTCCAGCCTCGTTGCCAAAATCTTAGGATGCATTCTATATTCCTTGAAGCTAAATATCCCTGCAATAACAAAGATGGTTTTATGAACTTCATCTCAACAAACAATACCGAGATTGGCATGACGTAGAGATATTCATCTTAAGATCAAAATCTAGAATCTAAAATCATTAGAATAGATTGAATTGGTTGGATCAGGGAGGCCCGGTCGGTCTCGGTTTAAAGCATAGAGCAAAAGACCAAAAGCTTTATCTCAAAAGGAAAAGGAGGGACTATTTTCACTGTCGGGTGATAGATAATTCATCAATGTAATAACGACGAAGGAATGAGAATGCACTTCTGATAAAGAGGGTTTCAATAGTGGACCAAAGTTATGTTAGTCTCTCTGATAAGAGAATAATGGCGAAAGTGGGACATGCTCATCATCTCAGACAAAAATCCTTCTTATTAGTTTCTGCTTCTTCCATGTTCTTGTTACCATCTAAGTGCAGGAAGAAGCAGCATCAGCAACAGCAAAGGACGACGTTATGTTTTGTAACTGTAATATCTGAAGCACTCCCGCTCTCGTTTCTCTCTCTCTCTCTCTCCCTCTCTCCTCCTTCGGCTCCTGCTTCCCATTTTCATGGCGGCCCGGACTAACCCCTCCAGCCACTCCACCGTCGACCCCAGCAGCGGTTACTGCTCCGCCACCAAGACCTTCCACAGCCTCCGACCCCCAGCCCCTCTCCCTCCTCCCTCCCAGCCCCTCTCCGTCTTCCACTACGCCCTCTCCCTCCTCCCCTCCTCCTCCTCCTCCTCCACCTTCCTCGTTGATGCCCTCTCCAGCCACCGCCTCTCCTACTCCGACTTCCTCCGCCGCGTTCGCTCCCTCGCCCTCTCCCTCCAGTCCCGCTTCTCCCTCTCCAAGGGTGACGTCGCCTTCATCCTCGCCCCTACCTCTTTGCATGTCCCCGTTATCTACTTCTCCCTCCTCTCCATCGGCGTCGTCGTCTCCCCAGCTAATCCTCTTGGCTCCCCCTCCGAAATCGCCCACCAGGTCCACCTCTGCCGGCCGGCCATCGCCTTCTCCACCTCTCGGATCGCTCCTAAGCTCCCTCCTGGTCCACACGGCACGGTCCTCATTGACTCGCCCGAGTTCGAATCCATGCTGACTCAGTTCGGCTCGAGCGGCGACGGTCCTGCGGCAGAGTTGATGCCTCCAAACCAGGTCGAGCAGTCCAATCCGGTAGCGATCATGTTCTCGTCAGGCACAACGGGCAGAGTCAAAGGAGTCCTGATGACTCACCAGAACCTGATTGCGCCGATCGCGGGGCTTTATCACATGCGGCTGGAGCAAGCCGAGCCCGAGCTGCCCCTCGTGTCCCTCTTCACGCTACCTCTGTTCCACATGTTCGGGTTCTACATGCTGCTCAGAGCATTCGCGTTCGGGGAGACGGTGGTTCTGATGGAGAAGCTCGATTTCGTGTTCATGTTAAGGGCGATCGAGAGGTACCGAGTGACACGCATGCCGGTGTCCCCGCCGCTGATCATGGCGTTCGTGAAGTCGGAGATCGCAGGGAAGTACGATCTGAGCTCGCTCCGTTCGCTCGTATGCGGTGGCGCTCCGCTTGGGAAGGAGGTCGCCATCCGGTTCAGAGAAAGATTCCCCCATGTGGAGCTCACTCAGGTAAATTTATAATCAATATATGGTGGGGCAAGATCAAACTTGATATGGTTTTGTCAATGCTTACTTGTTTATCCACTAACAACCAAATTTTTCACATTTTAACAAAATAATACTTGGTCGAATGCTAATCTGTAACACAACCTCAGATGGATGCGTGATTAAACTATTAATTAACGTTCAACTTGAGTGTGAACTCTCATGATTCCTGGTTTTGAAGTGTTCGGACAATGAATCTCGTATGTGATCAAACGAGAAGAAGTCTCCTCTAATTGTCAGCTTTTGACTTCTTTTGGAGACAGTCCAGGCCAGCATGAGCGCCTTTTGCTTGCTTGCGCTACAGTCCGACGAGGAGCGTAGCGGCAAGTGGTGCATTATTAGATCCTGTGTCCCATGGAGTGTAAGCGAGCTCGACACTCGAAATTTGTGCAACTATCTAACCAAGTCAGCAAGTTTGGTTACTTCCATGGGAACTTAAGCCCCCGCCTGCTATCAGGAATGGATCACCGTAGATATAACCAGGGTGTTTTTCAATTGTTAATAATTGGAAGGATTGATTGAAAGTAACACAAGCATTGATTGAACTGTGTGGGTTAAAATGATTACTTTAAGCAATAACTAGTTTATCAAGCTCTAACTTCTACTCGCCCGTCTTGTACTTTCTCAACTACTATGCCAATGGCTTCCTGCCCTTGCTAATCTGGGGAACTATCAGACTTCTGTTTCAGCTCTGCTTTATGTTTGAAATCTTGTTCTTCTGATTTCTAGGTTTATAATAGGACAAAACTATGATGCTACTAATACTACCTCAGATTTCTAACTTCAAGGGTCAAAACTCTTATTGTATAGTAGGGATATGGTCTGACAGAGACAGGTGGAGTGGCAACTAGGACATCGGGACCTGATGAGGCCAACCACCACGGTTCTGTTGGTCGCATAATCCCTAATATGGAAGCGAAGATTGTTGATCCTAGCACTGGGGATGCCTTGCCTCCTGGTCAGAGAGGAGAGCTGTGGTTGCGAGGCCCATCAATCATGAAATGTAAGGATTGGCCATAGTTAGAAGATTCATTCAACTGTGTGGAAATAACAGCTTCCTTTAACAATTCTGACTGGAAGTTATCCATCAGTTTATCGTGCTTCTTCCCTAGCATCAAAAGTCGGGCTCTTTTTCTGAGTGGTCTTACTTGATTTGCTGCTGATTGCAGGACTCTATATACATTTTATTGACAGGTTGCCATTGTTCCCTCTTTGGACACATCTTTCTTTAACAGTATATTTCTAAATATGTTGCATTTCACCTCATAATGATTGCCAAGGTTCACATCTTTTTGTCTTTATGGAACCCAATTCCGAGGATTAATAATTATAACAGCCAATACTGGGCGAATTGGTCGTTTCATGATGGACACAATAGAAAATGAAACTACGTTGTCCAGAATTTCGGTTGCCCTTGTCAACGGGAAGTTCAAACTGCTAGCTTGTAAGTTAGTTGCCTTAGACATGGTGCTATGCGAATAATAAATGCTAGCGAGTACTACTACTGCCTTCCGAGTATTTTTTTTCATCATTCACAATTCAAAAATTGATCCAATGAATAAATACTCTCCAAAATCCCCACATTAGAATGGTGCTAAAAATAGGTGACTGGAGTTGCAGGTTATGTAGGGGATGAGAAGGCAACTGCCAAAACAATTGACTCAGATGGTTGGTTGAGGACTGGGGACCTTTGTTATATTGACTCGGAGGGCTTCTTATTCATCGTGGACAGACTGAAGGAATTGATTAAATACAAGGCATATCAGGTGACTAGTTCAAAATGGCCTTCTTTTCCAGTGGTTTTTTGCTGGTCGGTTGCCTTTTCTCATCAAGTGGCGATGGATCATCGTATGCATCTTTCAGGTTGCTCCTGCTGAGTTGGAACAGCTTCTTCACTCCAACCCTGATGTTGCGGATGCTGCTGTGATTCCGTATGCATCTTCACTTCCTTGAACCTTGTCTTACCACTCAACTTACATTTTGCAGAAGTCAAATCTTAAGTGTTCTTTTTAGTTTTAATATATGGTATGATTTGTACGAATTGCCGGCTCCTATCTCAAACTTTTCCGACACCTTTAAATTTGCATCTGTTAGTAGGATGTGCTCTGCGTTTTTTTTCAGAGACTATTGCTCATTGAGGATATTACATCAGTTTACATATTGGCATTTCAATCGAATTTCCATCATCAAACGAGTTCATCAGAATTTCTTGGACTGTTTTTCTTCTTGCCATATCTTAACTCACAGTAGTCCTATGTTGCTTCTGTTGATCCACTTTTTCTGTGTTTTGTGATTATGTGGAAGCAGTTATCCTGATGAAGAAGCAGGGCAGATTCCCATGGCTTTTGTGGTTAGAAAACATGGAAGCAACATTACTGAATCTCAGGTTATGGACTTCATTGCTAAACAGGTGTATTTTGGAATCCACTTAGTGAGTGTACTTCTCTCCCATAAATCAGGGAGATGATTGTTTCAAAACATATAGCAAGGATGCCTTTAGTCATTTGTGTGTATCTGCATTAATTTGCACTTAGTTGCTGCTATCTTATGCTCTGTGCTGCTAAAGAATCACAACTTGGTCTCTGGGATCTGTTTCCCGCTAGATAACTTGATTGGAAGTAGATTCCACTTGACGCTGTTTAATACAATAGAGGTGGTAAAATAAGAAAAGTAACAATCCATTGAGTAGTGCCTTTTCCCCTCCACTCAGATGTTCTTGCAGTAATGCAGAACTCTCGGACTGAAAGCGAACACAGGATTTTCCACTCATTCAAATCTCATGGATGCAAGGACATTTGTACATAATCTGTGCATGCCATGCATATGTATGTGCTAGCATGAATGGGTCATTTAATTGTTGGGTTCTCTTTGTTCAAGTGCTTTGACTGCTGGGAACTGTACTTTGGACAGTTTTCAGGAATATGTACGCGGGAATATAGGACTACCCTAGAATTTTTATCACATTCTCAATTAGAGTTCACTATATATTGAGTGGTTCCAAATTATTACTTTGAATATCACCACAGGTCGCTCCATACAAGAAGATAAGGCGGGTAGCTTTCATCAGTAGCATCCCAAAATCTCCAGCAGGGAAGATCTTGAGGAGAGAACTTCTCAATTTTGCCGCATCTGTCAGATCATCTAAACTCTAGAAAGTATGCTCAGATGAGAAAACTACACTTCCTGGTGCGCGTTGTTTTAAGTTCTTTTGACACTTTTTGGGCCATCTATCGAATTTAGAAGACAAGCAAGGCATTATTAGCGAGTAGCTAATCCATTGTAATTTAAAACCTACAAGAGCTAATTTAGTAATAGATGTCTCTTGGAATGAAAGAGAAAGAGGACATAATTGGCACACAATTTTAAGGGTCCCAATTATTTCCTTGGCTTTCATTAGCAATCTTTCGTGCAATATTAGGAATCCCCCCCCTATAAGGTTGCAAGCAGTAGCTGCATTCATATGAGACTGTTTAGGACTATGCATAAATTGACTGAGTATCTGAACTACATAACATTTATCGAGTCTAGTCATGGTGAGGTAAATCAACTTCCGATGAGTCATTGATATCATGATGGATCTTTAAGCAGTGAATCCTTATTAGGTGACGATAAACTCACATTATATTCATGCATTGTCAGTTTAGCATTTTGTTCAATTGCTATGGCAATTGGCTTGTATCCTATTAATCCCGCTTCCGAGACAATTTCTAAAACAAATTTTCATTAATTGAGACAAAATCCTCTTTTGGACCGAGCTATCTCAATCCTAAAGAAATACTTGGGAGGCCCCAAATCTTTAACATGGAAAGTAGAATGCAGGTGTTTCATTAAATTTTGCAATGGCAAAGTCATCATTTCCCATAATAAGTATGTTATCAATATATATTAGCAAATAAATTGATAAAGTACCTTCAATTCAGGTACATATAGCATAATCATGTTTGGAATGTTTGAAACCTGCATTTGTGAGTGCAATGGTAAATTTTGCATACCATTGCCAAGATTCCCACTTCAGCCCATATAGAGATTTATGGAGACAACATACCCAAAACACCTCGTCTCCATAAACCTTATAGGAGTTTTATATGTATTTCTTCATCCATATGACCATGGAGGAAGGCATTAGTAATGTCCATTTGATGCGGTTTCCAATCACGAAGTGCGGCAATAGACAAGAAGATCAAACAGCTACCTCCTCAGTGATTGGAGAAAAAGTCTCATAATAATTGAAATCTTCTCTTTGAGTAAATCCTTCGGCAACCACTCGAGCCTTGTAGCGTACAACAAAATCATCTGCTATGTACTTGATTTTATATACCCATTTACAACCAATTGGCTTTTTCTGTGAGGGTAGAGAGACAATATCAACTCATCTTCCATGGCCTCTTGCCATCGTGGATCACATGTTGATGACGGTTCCTATTTCTCCGATATGCGACTAATAGAACACATGTTATGATAATAGTCAAAATGAAACGTAAGAGGAGACGTGATAATGTGTACCTGGAGAATCCAAGATGGGACATATACAATCTTTGTTCAATGTAGGAGGACGAACGTAATGTCCAAAACGTTGAGGCTGCTTAGTATGCATCTATTCGGGAACTAGCGAGCAAGAGTCATTAATACACAAATGTGGAGATCCCATTAAAGAGGTAGGTGTCACTATTGAGGTAGGCAGATGATCTTCATCAAATGATGATATTGGTGATTTGATATCTCGATTTAAAGAATTTGAAACAACTAGCATAGATGATATGTGATTTGCTATGAAAACGTATTGAGAACTCGTAGATAGATCTTCTTTTGATAAGAATTGACCATAATTTGACGGGACAAAAACAATTTAGATGAAGAAACTATCTCCTGAAATAGAGATATATCTTCATGAAAAATAATATCTCAACTATTAAAGAAATGCCCTATATATATTCCCATTACTCGGTAACCTTTTTGCAAGGGAGCATAGCCCATAAAAATGCACCAAAGTGTATGAGGATCCATCTTATTCTGAGGGCCACATTTATGGCATAGCATAATGAGCCAAAAACTCTTAAGTGGTTGATCTCTGACCTCTTTCCAAAAAGCATTTCAAACGGAGTTTCTTATTCAAGAATTTGAGTTGGCATGGGATTGATTAAATAGGTTGTTGTGACTACACAATCATCCCAAAAATCTTCAGGGACAAAGTCGCGATATTTGAATGCTCGAGCTACTTTTAGGAGATGTCAATGTTTGCCCTCTACAATCCCATATTGTTGGGGAGTCTAGGTGGTGTGAGAGTTTCAATGAAGAATCCCATGTAAGGATAGGAAAGAGGTGCATTTAGTAGTGAAAAGTCCATGCCCATTATCTATACGAATTCTTTGGACAAATATGTCAAATTGATTTTTTTTAATCATAGAGAAGAAATTTGACAAATAGGAAAAGATTTAAATTTTTGATTGCATAAAAAAACTCAGACAATGAGAAACAAACGCGACCCATCACGATTAGGGATATGATAAGGCCCCCATATATCCATATGAAGTAAAGAGAATGCACTAGTAAGTTGAGATGTACTATTTGGGAATGATGCTCGTGATTGTTTAACTAATGGACAAATGGAACATTTGGGATAAGAAAAATGAGTGCTATGACCCAATCGTTGATGAGAAATGATAGTCTTTGCCCTAGTAGCCACCCTTCCAACATGGAAAGGGGAGGTGGGGGGTTTGAATCCCCACCTTTTCAAGGGAGGTTGAGGTGAAAATGATTTCGTTTCAAGAGTGGGTTTTGACTCCCACGCCTTGTAAAGAGGTAGGGCAAAAGTCTGAGAGTAAGCATTAGAATAGAAATAGAATATGATTGACAAAAAAAAGAAGATAAATCGAGATCATTATGAAAATTGATCCAAAAATACAATCCTTATGCGATACTAACTAAGCCCATCATTTTGCTAGTCAAATAGCCTTGAAAGAAGTGATTTTTGGAGTTGAATATGGCATGATAAGAATTGTCCTCACATATTTTGGAAACATATATAAGGTTGAATTCAAACTTAGGATTATAAAGAACATTCTTAAGGATGATATTTGGACTAAGATATACTACCAATTTTGGCAACATAAGTGACATCCCCATTTGGAAGACATACCAATATGGAAGAATAGGGTTTCTTATGGGCAAAATAAGGAATTAATCATTGTATATTATTTGGTCACCAACACCTGAATCAATTATTCATGCCGAAACTAAATTCGTCTTGCAGAAAGAAGTACCTGAAAAACCATAAGTTTTATTAATAGTCCTCAATTGACTCAAAGCTCTCATAATATTTTGGTATTGATCCTATGTAATTATTTGAGATGCCCCTTCGGCCCTTTACTCTGAAAAAATATTCTTTTTCCCTTTTTCTTTATCATTTGATTTTTCATGTAATTTTCAACACGTATCAATAGTATAGTGAGGACATTGGCAATATTCGCAAAATTTACCCCTTTTCGGATTTTGCCCACCTCCTTTATGTGATGATGTGGTGTTTCTTGGACCGTTCAATGGTTTAAAAAAGGTTGCTAACATGGCTTGATGTGGGCCACTGGATTCGGCCAAGTGAGCAGATAGATGTTGACCATCGGATCCTTCTAAATGATCTGAGCCATCGACTCAAACCCCTTTGGGTTTACTTCTTCTGCCAAGCGAGAAGTAGATGCTGCCGGGTGTGTTCCATGGAACACGAGAGCTTGCTGCATCTGCCTCGCCAAAGCGGCAAGAGTGAAGCTGTCCCCTACCCGAACGTACTCCGCCATGGCCAAACGTCGGCTTTCCTCTTGGACAACCAACTGATATATTCAGCCGAGCGGCGACATTGACTCCATGGCAAGAATCTGCAATCGGAAATGCGAGCAACTCTCATTCAAAATCAATAGAAATCTCATGACTTTCTCTTTGTCCTTCATGTCTTGGTATTGTCTGAGTGTGGACTTAAGTCCCTCGAGCTGCTCCTCGACCATCTCAAGCTCATTCCATAGGGCCGAAAGTTGATTGAAGCTAGTGGTAACCAAGGTAACCAAAAGGTTCCTTGCTTCAATTCCGACAAGGCTTGGATTAATGAAAAAAGTTGGTGTAGTCGAGTTTGTCTTACATCTCACAGATGTTTTCTCACTTGGCTATTAAATCTTCGATTGGTGGGAGATCAATAGCAGTCTCGAGACTTAAGCAATTCCAATCCATGTGCTCACAAGCTAGTTGCACTTGCACTAGTATTGCTACAGTCGCTCGTCGGTCAAAAGGGCTTCGGTTCTATCGAGGAAGCTGTCTTTGTCCTTTGTTTCCAAGGCTCGAAGTCCCAAGCCCACGTCATGGAATTGTCTAGACTAGTGAGTTCTAGGATGATAATCCTCAGCTCGGGCCTGTCTGCCGGCGACGTGTATAATGGGTCACAAAGCCGGTTGGATTACATGTTGGAATATCGGGTAGGGATTCATCCCTGGATCCACTGGATTCAGATTCGGTCTTTGACCCAGTGATGTCCATCCCGGTCCACCGCTTGGTTCCTGGAACGGATGGGATCGGCCCACCTCCATTGGGCTAAGTTCTAATTCTTGAAGTTGCTTCTCCTCCGAGTGGGCTCTCTTGGTTCCAAAGTTGACTCAGCCCGGTTGCCCATTGACCTTGAAACGGAAACCAGTGGGCCTGTGGGCCCTGGACTGGGCCGGGATACTGAACAGGAACAATAACCGATATAGCAAGATGTTCAGCCGGAGTTTGTTCTTCTTGGGTCGGATCAATCTAATCAGAACTTGTATTTTGATTTACTGCATGGTATCGTGAAGTACGGATTCCTGCCAAAGTGCCGATTTTGTTTTGCAAAAATAGGGATGCAACAACAAATCAGAAAAACTGAAAAAACGGAGGCAATTCTAGAAGATGTTCGCGGAAGCTAAGTTAGGAAGGGAAGCTATGATTACCATGACAGAAAATGGAGACTATTGGGGGAAATTGTAATTGTATTACTTTGAGCGCATTTGGTAACGATTTTGTTCTTGATAACAGATTTTAATCAGAAATGATTTTTTTTTTATTTTGTTCCCGGAAATAATTTCTATGCATTTTAAGTCGTTTTATAACTGTTCAAAATTTCTGATTCTGGAATAAAATTGCATTTGGTACCGTACTCATTAATTATGTTCCAAATCTATTTCTTTTAATTTTTAAATAATTTTTTTCTTTTTTCCTCTTTTTTTTATTTTTTTTCCTTTCTCTCTCTTATTCTTCTTCTTAGGTGGCTAGACGAGAGCCAGCGACCTCATCGGAGCGTCACCGACCCTCGGCGAGGTAACCCTCGTCGGCCAAGCCTCGCCAGCAGTTGGGCAGGGCTCGCCTGGCCACCAGCAAGGCTAGGAGTGCCTCGTTGGTGGCCAGGCGGGCTGAGCCTCGCTGAGCCCCGCTGAGGCTTGGCCTCGCCAAATTTGGCGAGGCTCGCTTGGCCACAGGCAGGGCTGGGGGAGCCTCACCAGGGCTGGGCGAGGCCCGCCTAGCCACCACCAGGGCTGGGCGAGGCCCGCCTAGCCACCGGTGAGGCTCGAGCTCATTGGATCGGTTGCTGGCGATCGGCGGTGTACGGCGGAGAACAGTGGCAGGATGGCAGTCAATGAAGAAGAAGAAAAGAGAAGAATAAGAAGAGAAAAATGGAAGAAGAAGAGTTGGTTTTGATTCTTAGATTTGTTCCCAGAATAAGAATCAATTTTTTTTTTTTATTCTTGATTCTATTCTAAATTTACTTTCGAGAACCAAAAAATAGAAATTTGTTCCGGGAACAAAAATTTTACCAAATGCGATTCTATTCCCAAATTGGTTACCAAACAGTGCCTTTGTGTCTGTACATGTCTAGCAAACCTATTTATAATACTATAAACGTATATAGTAGGAAAGAATATACAAAATGACGTTTCCCATTCTATTGTCCGAATACCTAATCTTACAAATAGATTGGATCAATTAACCCATAATTACGATAATCAAAATTAGAATCAAATCATATCTCCAGCAGGTATCATCAAAATATATATGAATACTTCGCATATTATTCTTATCTATGTTCATGGTCACCTATACATGTGGCTTACTTTCTTTTTCTGGTTTTAACATGATTGCGGATTGCCACATTTATCTGCTTCATGCCCCAGATTTCTCACTACAGCGATCCTTCTGTCTTCACTCAGGTACTCGCAAATGAAGAAGGATGAAGCCTCCGCCCAGTAACTTGATGCCAATTTCTTCCCTGCCCTGATTCATTTTCCTTGTTCGTTCTAGCTTGTTGTACGAGACTCTTGAATAATTTGCTTTAAACTCCATCAAAGCGTAGGATAATTACCCGAAAGGAGTGATGGGTCATCATCATCTTGGCATTGAAGCTCATATCCGCTTAATTTCTGTGTGGGGCTTGAAACATATACTGCTCGTCCAAGAACCATAAGATGTCAATTTCAAGCGAATCCAAAAGATGTTGATCACCAACGACGTGTTTTAGGGAGATGTCAATTTCAAGCGAATCCAGCAGGCCGGCTCCCGAATCGATTTGTTTTGAATTTGATTCCAAAACCTAGGAACCACTCTACTAGGGTGGGTTTTGAATTCTTTATTAGAAACCTACAAACCGTATAATCGATTAGCTCTAGTTAATACTCTTCTTACACTCTTGTCGCCAAAACCTTAGGTTCCTTGATGCTAAATATCTTTGCATCAGCAAAAATGGGTTCACCTCAACAGACAAAACCAACACTGAGATTGGCATTGTGACATCCTAAATTTTCATATTAGTTATTATGTGACATTCTGAAATTTTTGTATTTGATAATGATACTTAGATTGTTAAGCCTTGTATTATTTACTTTAGAATTCGAGCAAATACATCGAAATTTTAGTTGAATCATGAATTTCGTGAGACATAGACGATAATTTTTGTAAACGTGATTGTCCCAAGTCCGATAAGTTGAATTAGATTGATAAATGTTGATGTGCGTATTGATAGTAGAACGGATTAATTGATTAATATAGACTTAGTTGTTAATGGGTAGAAGTATTTGTTTAAAATCTAGTTAATTAGTGTTTATGGATAATTAATATCACTATTGGCTCCAAGGAAAGAAGGATGCCCCAGAAGAAGTTTGCAAGACATCTCGAAGTTGTGATGTCCCATGGGTTGGGATGCCACTCACATACCTCGAGAGAGTTCGGGAGATAGAAGTAATAATGCATATAATGCATGACCATGTGTAAAACTAAACATTGTTTAAATTGATTATTTGTGTTGTGCAACATGAAGAGTCATATGCATAAGTCTAGATAGAAGTATTGTTGGATGACAATTAATATGATAAATGAAAATAGGAAAGGTAAAGTCTATTCATGTTTTTATCATACTTACTGGATTGTTATACATTCTCTTTGCTTATATCAGATGAGGTGATAAAAGAATTCTTCTACCTTAAAATTAGAGATCATTTACTGAGCTTTAGTTCATCCCATTATTATTATTTTTTTTAGACATGTAGGATGGACACCCCTCAATCTTTGCTCTATGGAGTTCCTATGTACTATGAGGGTTTTTATGAAAGTGTACTTGAATTTGAGTTTGGAATAGAATATATCAAGTGTAGTTTTACTGTGTGGATTGATGTAAAAGGTTTCATAGAGTGGGTTCACTATAGATTCGTCGCCTGGTATCAGAACTTGGACGGCGAGTTGGTTGGTCCATTAGGAAGCTTCGATCTTGATGATGGTGGTGACACGGCAGAAAGAGAAGTTATCAACCCATGCGGTGTGGACTTTTATATATGCGGACTTTTGAAAGTGTAATATGAAGATAGGTCTTCCCAACCCCTATCCAAACTTTTGTATTTTTGCTTGCAATGTAATAAAGTTGTAGACTTAAATATTATATAAATAAAAGAAGTATAAATATGTTATCTATCCTTGTACAACTTTCCTTGTAACAGGAACATTCGTAAATGTTTGATTACGTTTTTGTATGCTAAAAGAGAATAATATTATGAGAAAATACATGTCATGGGTGACATTTTGAGCGTCACGGGTGACGTTCTGGGCATCACAGGCATGATGTAGAGACATCCATCACATGATCGGAATCTAAAATCCATAATCAATAGGAGCTTAAATTGGTTGGATTAGGGAGGCTTATTTTTAAATTTTCCCTATTTTAAGGGTTTCATCTTTATAATAATGAAGAAGGGATGTGAATGCACAAGTGGATCAAAGTTACTTAATGTCTCTGATAATGACTAAGTGGCGGAGGGATACGCTCATCATCTCAGACAGATCCCTTCGTATTAGTTTTGCTTCTTTTATGTCTTGTTACCATCTAACTACAAGAAGCAGCAGCAGCAGCAGCAGCAGCAGGAGAGGACGACGTTACGTTTTTGTAACTGACAAACATCTCAACGCACGCCCATTAGATTTTGGCTTCCAACTGTAATAACTGACGCATTCCCGCTCTCACTTGTCTCTCTCTCTCTCTCTCTCCTCCACCTTCCTCGGTGATGCGTCTTCCGGCCACCGCCTCTCCTACTTCGACTTCCTCCGCCCTCCGCCGCGTTCGCTCCCTCGCCCTCTCCCTCCGGTCCCGCTTCTCCCTCTCCAAGGGCGACGTTGCCTTCATCCTCGCCCCTACCTCCTTGTATGAATCACTCAAATTACATTTTGTAGAAGTCAGAACTCATATGTTCTTTTTAGTTATAATAATTGGTATGATTCACATGAATTGCAGGCTCCTATCTCAAACATTTCCCACACTGTTAAATTTGCATCTGTTAGTAGGATGTGCTCTGCATTTTTCTGGAGACTACCACTCATTGGGGATGTTGCATGAATTTACATAACGGCCTTTTAGTCAAATTTATGTTATAAAACGATTTCATCAAAACTTCTTGGACTGTTTGTCTTCTTGCCATCTCTCAACTCACAATAGTCATTTGCTTATGTTGATCCACTTTTTTCTGTCCTCTGTGATTATACGGAGGCAGTTATCCTGATGAAGAAGTGGGGCAGATTCCCATGGCTTTTGTGGTTAGAAAACCTGGAAGCAAAATTACCGAATCTCAGATTATGGACTTCATTTCCAAACAAGTATTTTTTGGAATCCACTCAGTGAGTGTACTTGCGTCTCCCATATAGAACGGAGATGATTGTTGCTAAATAAAAATGTCAAGGGTGCCAGTATGCTTTAAGGCGCTGCACTTATCTGCTTTTATCTGCATGGAGTTGTGCTATCTTATGCTATGTGCTGCAAAAGAATTACAACTTGGGCCCTGGGGTCCGTTTCCTGCTACATAACATGGGAGGAAGCAGATCACATTTGATGCTGTTCATTTTGAGGAACATGTTTCTCAGACTTTGAGTATTGCCTCAGAATTTTTCAGGAATATGTACACAGGAATATAGGATTACCTTAGAATTTTAATCATAATTCTAGACTAGAGTTGACAATATATCTAGTGGTTCCAAATTATTACTTTGAGCATTGCTGCAGGTTGCTCCATACAAGAAGATAAGGCGAGTAGCTTTCATCAGTAGCATCCCAAAATCTCCAGCAGGGAAGATCTTGAGGAAAGAACTTGTCAATCTTGCCACATCGGTCAGATCAGCTAGACTCTAGACAACATGCTCAAAAGAGGAAATTAGACTTCTTGGTGCATGTTGTTTTAAGTTATTTTGACACATTTTGGGGCATCCATCTAATCTGGAAGACCACCAGGTCATTACTAGTGAGTAGCTAATCAATCGTAATTTGATTCCTGCAAAAGCTGCTCCTTGGAGCGAAAGAGGACTAAAATGGCATAATAATTTGAGGGCCTTATTTCTGTCCTCTGGCTTTCACTAGCAATCTGCATTGCAATAATAGGAGTCCCCCCTATAAAACTGAAAGCAGTAGCATTTCCTGTATCGATTCCTTGTAAGTAAATATTGGGAAGAAATACCACGGCCTGCTTCATACAAGATTCGCTAGCTACATGCGTACAGAAACCCAAATCACCCGCCAGACTTGGGGAAGTGTAGTAAGAATGTCGCGTGCTCTTCCGTTTCATCTCTCGCATGTTCCTGGAATCAGTAACTATGGATGATTCCCATTCAATTTGCCTATTTTAAGCGTTCTTAGACCATGTAAACTCTGACATGTTTCAAGTGTATATTGTCAGCATGAATAGTTTAGATGCAATTGATTCATTCGGTTGCAGTTATCACGGTTCGTGATTCTTTTGTACTTGTGTACCCTTGTGAATGGAGCTTGGGTTATTGAGTGATAAGTGAGTGATGCAGAGAGGATGAATACAACTAGTCCGTAAGAGTGGCATCAGAATGGTTGGTGCTAGAAATTCTAGAATAGAACAAATATCTCTACAGAATTATGAAGGCAGGTTTGGCCTAATATTCACAAACTGATAGGGAGCTGATGTTGCTCACTTGATGAGACCATGATAGGCTGAAACCAATTATTGTACCCAAAGTGATTTACTATTTTGCTTAATGGACTAGACGTCCGGGTTAAATTGAGTGTGATACAATCTGATATAAGGAAGCTATTCGCTATATTATTTTCTTAAACAACTATAGAAAGAACATTGGCATGGTGTTATCTGCTCATCAGGCACTACACGGCTATTCCGTGGCCAAGGAACTATCGACTCATGATACAGGCCCCGTTTGGTTCGGCTCTGGGGGAATATCTTTGGGAAAATGTAAATACCTTTCGGTTAAGGGAGTTTTATGAAATGCAAATAGCATTTGGTGAATTGTAATTTTAAAGTGTATTGCGAAACAACTTTGGCTAAATTATTATTTGGTAAAAATTGCATTTGTAAATGACTTTTACCAAATTTAAAAAAAAAATTGTAATTTTATTTTTTTGAAGTCCAGTGGCCAATCGACCAAATCTAGCCGCTGGATCTGGCCGCCAGCCGACGAGATCTGACCCTTGGATAGCCTCGCCTAAGGGCGCACGACCCCAAGCAACAGTCGCTTTGGGTCACCGTTGCTTGGAGTTAGGCGATCGTCACCTGGGGTCGCAATCTTAGGCGGCCTCCTTAGTCGTGCGATTTAGGTCATCAGTCGCCTGTCGCCTGGGTTGCATGACCCAGGCATTGCGTGAGGTCCGACAATGGTCGCCAAGGTCAGGAGACCCTCAAGTGGCAGTCGCCAACATGCACGACCCTTAGCTAGTGGTCGTCAGCCTCCAATCGGCTTTCCGTGCGGCAGTCTTCTGAGAAAATGAATAGTAATAGAGGCCGACACTTGCATTCCAAAAATGCAACTTCCTATAGTACATTGGGACCTACTTTGGACTAAAAACCCTTAAATCCCTTTGGAGATGCAATTATTTTTTCTCAAAGTTGAGCAAAAACATGAACCAAATGTGTTTGTATTTGGCCAATGGACTTTAGAATCCTAAAGCCCATTGCAAATGTCAAACCAAATGGGGCTACAATCCTGTTGAAACCCATCAACCACTTCCAAAGTTCAGCATTGTTAGATAATGAATATTCCTTCAAAAGATGTGCTCCTTCACGCTTATATATTTGTATGCCACATTGCTAGTGGCCTAATAGGAAATGCTTACGCTGTGTGGGAATGACTCCACATGGAGACTATCCACCCGTCAAGTGCAATAATAATTCCTTAGGTAGAAAATTGAGAAATTAGGAACAAAGAATCATAACGGTCGGAAAGCCGTTCATGAATCTGAACCAGAATGATGCAAAAGATGCCGGCCGCAGACATCTCGGAATTTACTGCATCTCGTACGTGTTTTACCTTGTTCTTTCGCCTCTGCCCCCCACAAAGAAATTGCCAATTTCGTGGTACGACAGCCTTTCTCTTACTATGGGCGGTTAACACTCGTCCTCCACCCCTTGTTGCCACAATCTATGGGTGTATCAAAATCCCTCAACGCTAAATCTCTTGGTAATAACACAAATGATCCGTGTAATGAGCTTTATCTCAGCACGCGAAACCAACACCAAGATTAACATGATGCAGAGATACTTATTATAAGATAGGAATCTGGAATCCAAAGTCATTAGTAACTTGACTTGGTTGGATCAAGGTGGCTCGGCCGGCTTCGGTTCGATTGCCACCTCCAGGCTCTCTATTAGAAATTTAGAATACCTACACAACCTTCGGCCTCCCAAGAACGTGTGAGAACAGACTTGGTTGGCGAGCCCGAACTTCGAATCTGGTCATGTTCACATTGCCCATGTTCATCCCCATTGAAGGAACTGTCGACACTATTCTTTTCTAAATCATGTATTACGCATTCCCATCTATTCTCAGCGTGATATAATGCGGTTGTTGGGTTGGATTGGTAGTCTTCAGTAACGACGGAGGCATGTGAATGCACTCCGAACCCAAAAAAGAAAAAGGGGTTTCGGTGGCGGACCAAGGCAGTCAAACCGCTCGTGCGTCGACTAAAGTAAGTGTAGTTGACTTTTGGCAGAGGGACAGCTTTCTTTCGATGGCCTTTTTTGATTCCAAAAGTTGGGTCCGCGGGCCGCGACAGATTCCACGTCATTAGAAAGCGCGAAGGCGCAAATTGTGTTTACTTTATAAAGCCACTTTTCAAAAGCAAATCGACTAAAATCACGTCCAGTTTGTCGACATCGTATGTGCCGACTTTAGGCATCTTTTAGCCGTAGCCATGGTTCTCTTTTGCACAAGCGGGCATAAACAAATTGAGGCTTGTCGACCACCATTTCTTCCACAAGGTACTTCTATGTATTTGTCTTGATCGGATTCACCTTTCGGTACATGACTTTCTATTGAAAGTCACGTTTCGTTTGAAATCTTTGCACGGCTTCTTATCTTTTTCTTTGGGTAACTATTCACTGCCAATTGAAACGAATTGGCAAAATCTCGATTTCCAAATCTTTTACTCAATTTGAATTTTATTCAATAGAAAGCCAAATTTAGAATTTCTTTCTCTAAGAGTAAAGTGAGACATTTATTTCTAACTCTCTTATATTAAGCAATGAATTGACCGATTAATAGAGTCTTGCAAGATCAGCAACCGATACATCAAGCATCGTTTTATAGAATTAAGAATGGAATTGTCTTTCCATCTATACCCAATTACATATGAATTATGGAATAAACTAGTGTACAATATAAATGCAATTTTTGACAAATACTGAGGAAATAACCTAAGTTTTAAAAATTAATTTGTTTCTCCTTCACTGCATTGGGCTATGATTCGACCAACGTGTTCAACAGTCAACCGATCATCTTCACCAGTGAAGATTGAAGATGGCACAGTCAGGAGTTTTAAAGCCTCTAGGAAAAGGCTGGGTATCAACCCACTCAGGATAAGAGTTTCCTGCAGGCAGGTCTATCTACTCCTCTATCTAATCCTAATTATTGCCAAACTCCTTCGGCTTACGTTCAAACCCTAGGCAATGCTAGGCAATGCTGGTCTAGCCGAATTATCCTTACTACCAAAAATCGGCACATTAGGCCTACAAGGATGTTTGCCATCTTAGGCGGCATTACTACACCGGCTAGCCTTACACGTTGAATGTTTGGCATTGGTCCATTCGGTGGACCATCTTGACGGTCTAATTATTAGCTCTGTTTTGGTTGTTCGGACCAGCAGTATTTTTGCATTATTTGCATTAACTAGGCCAGCCACGTCTAGGTCATTACTATTATTCTGTACTGGATTAGAATCGGGCCTTTCGCAAAATTCTTGCAGGGGTGAAAAGTTCTGCCCTACATTATTAATACTATCCAACTGGCCAGATGAAGCGGGAACTTAGCCATACACCATTGGATTCCCTTAAGAGTGGAAGTGGCTGGTTAGACGATCCTGGTCTCGCGATGGTATCGTTGACTGCAGTAATGACCATAGGCTTGAAAGGTGCCTTACTATATTGGGGACCATCTCGTTTTGCTGATCTTCAAGAAACCTCGCATAGTCGACCCCATGTTAGGGTTTTGTCCCACTTCCTTCATTTGTTCTTCAGTGAGGCTTCCCTTTCTTCGGCCGATTCTCAAGTGATTAAAGGTTCAAAGTGCACAGCCCTCTCGTTATCGCTTGGATTGTTGCCGACAGCATTGCAAGTTTCTTCTTGCATTCTGGCTCTTGCCATGATAATATTCTCAAATCAATCAAAAGTGCCTTATTAGACATGTCAAAAAAATGTTTCACCTCAGTCGATCTTGGAATTTTTTTCCTACTTTTTTTTTTTTTTTGGGAAAATAGTTTCAACTAATCTTGGACATGAAAGTAAATAGCCAAAAATTTAAGTGTATGAATACTGGGAACAATTGTTTTTTTAATGAAGATAATAAATGGAAGACAAAGGATCACAAAAAAAGTAAAGAACAATCAATATTCTATGCTTTTTAGTGAACCCTTACAAAGAACACAATGTGGCTTTATATAGCCTACCATAGACAATACTTATAAAAAGTTACTAAGAGCACATCCCATTCACAACCCATATTATTTATCAACATTTATCCACAAGAAGTTACAATTCCTGAAATTATCAACTCTACTAATTAACCGTTACATCTTCATGTCAACATGCAAGTGGATCTTCATTTCCCTCACTGATCATTCTACTCCAACACTTGGTTGTAGTCCGTCAATGCTCACAATCGATGACTCGGTCAATGATTTCGTCGATCAACTCTTGGGGCTTTCTAGTGACTGAACACTATCTATCAACCAAAATAGCTTGACTATGTTTTTTTTTTTTTTGGTGTTAATGCTACCATATCTCGTACATGATTTACCTTGTTCTTTTGTCTCCACAAGAATCCATGCAAGAAAAAACACCAATTTCATGGTAGGCCAACCTTTCCCGGACGATTCATGGCTAAAAATCCGCCGACACTGTTGTTGCCAAACTCTCATGATGTATCTAGAATTCCTTGATGCTAAATTTCTCTGCAGTGACACATATGGCCCGTCATATGGGCTACCCGCACCGAGATTAACAAAATGTAGGGATATTCCTCATACGATTCGAGTCATCAAGCATTCACACGACCCCCTTGCCTAGCCGCAAACTAACTAATCCTCCACGACATGTTCCCATCTAGCTTGCCTCTTTGTCCTTTTCTCATTGGAAATTCACGTGATGGTGCGCCGACGCTCTCCATCGGTCCGAGTGCCTCATCAAACCACTTAAACAAAAACGAAATTGATCTGTTACTTTAATGAGTTCACTCATATGATATATTCTAAGTCTAAGTGATTTTCATTAATGATCCTTGAATTTCGGGTCATCTTGCTATGTCGTTTTTGGACGTTTAATTTGTCCACTGTGATTCTTAAACTTTAACTCAATATATAATATGGGTTTTGGACGTTTAATTTGTTCATTGCGGTTATGAACTTTAATTTAATGTATAATATCATTCTTGAACTTTTAATTTGTTCACTGTGATCCTTGAACTTGAATTAATGAAATGATAATTTAAGTATTTTTATATGATTTAAGAACTGGATTGTATATTTGCTAAAAGTTTAGGGACCACCACATTTAATAAATTAAAGTTCAAATACCATATTCACCAAACTAAAATATAATTTTTTTTCCTTTCTGGATAGAAAGGACAAAGGCACTTCTTTGTGACATTAAAATTGAATAGTATAAATGCTTGGAGCTGGTTCTTTCAAGCATTTATTGAAAGGGCTTTCAATTTGAGCCATTCATTCCAGGTACATAGAAATAGGATTTTTTTTTTCCTCATTTCTCAGTTCGAAACGGGCCCCAATCTATATCCGTACTCTTAGCCAAATCTATTTATCCTTACAAGTAGGGGAGGGCTAGGGCGAGAGCGACTCTACTTCTTTAAAGCCAATTAAGGATCCTTTGACCTCAAAAAAAGAACCAGTAAGTATGGACTGAATCAATCTCAAATTACGAGATTTTGCTATTTCTTTTCTTTTCCGAGGAAGATATCAACAGTAGGGAAAATGGGATTCAAGATAATTTGAGAATAGAGATTCTGGTTGTGCCCAGAGAAATCTGTACTCAAAACAATTAAAAAGCTCTCTTTTCAACGACTAATCTTACGGATAAGAGACTGCAATTTCAGTCAATGTTTAAGAATACTTTACGTCGTTTTCATATTCATCGACGACCGCAGTAATTTTTTTTTTTTTAATTTTGTAATATAAACTCATCATCAATTTATTACCGCTGAAAATCCGGGAAAAGTTAGCGGCGGGAGAGAGAGGAGGAGGACGTCATGCTATATGTAAACATGTAAACGAACACGGTTCGGTTGGGCTTCGATTCACGTCCTCCCTAAATTCAGATTCTGGCCTTTTGTCCGACAGCCACATAACATAACAGAACCTTCCGACAAAACCAATCGCCATGGCCGAGCCGACCAGCGCCTCCGCCGGCTCCTCCTCCTCCTCCGCCGCCTCCGCCGTCGACCCCGACAGCGGCTACTGCTCCGCCACCCGGACCTTCCACAGCCTCCGCCCTCCCGTCCCCCTCCCCCCGCCTCCCTCCCCCTCTCCGTCGCCCACTACGCCGCCTCCCTCCTCCCCGCCTCCGCCTCCGCCTCCGCCTCCGCCTCCGGCACCGCCTTCCTCGTCCACGCCTCCTCCGGCCACCGCCTCACCTACCCGGACTTCCTCCGCCGCGTCCGCTCCCTCGCCCTCTCCCTCCGGTCCCGCCTCTCCCTGTCCAAGGGCGACGTCGCGTTCCTCCTCGCCCCTCCCTCCTCTCACGTCCCCGTCGTCTACTTCGCCCTCCTCTCCATCGGCGTCGTCGTCTGCCCCGCCAACCCACTCGGCTCCCCCTCCGAGGTCGCCCACCAGGTCCGCCTCTCCCGCCCCGCCGTCGCCTTCTCCACCTCCCAGCTCGCTCCCAAGCTCCCCGCGTTCCCGCGCGGCACCGTCCTCGTCGACTCCCCGGAGTTCGACTCCATGCTGACCCGGCACGCCTCGGGGGCGGCCGAGGCGTTGCCGCCGAGCCGGGTCGAGCAGTCCGACCCGGCGGCCATCCTGTTCTCGTCGGGCACGACGGGCAAGGTCAAAGGAGTGCTGCTGAGCCACCGCAACCTGATCGCGCTGCTAGCGGGGCTCTACCACCTGCGGGAGGAGCAGGACGACTCGGAGCAGCAGCCGCACCCCGTGTCCCTCTTCACGCTGCCCCTGTTCCACGTGTTCGGGTTCTTCATGCTGGTCCGGGCGTTCGCGTTCGGGGAGACGGCGGTCCTGATGGAGAGGTTCGACTTCGTGGGGATGCTAAGCGCGATCGAGAAGTACCGAGTGACGTACATGCCGGTGTCCCCGCCGCTGATCGTGGCGTTCGTGAAGTCGGAGATCGCGGGGAAGTACGACCTGAGCTCGCTCCAGGTGCTCGGGTGCGGCGGCGCCCCGCTCGGGAAGGAGGTCGCCGACCGGTTCAAGGAGAAGTTCCCGCACGTGGAGATCATCCAGGTTAGTTTATCATTCATCATTGTCATTCATGTGACCCCCACATGACATTCGGTGGCGTTGGTGGGTAGGGGCCAAAATCAAGAATTGAGACGCTTTTGAGACGCTTTTTATCAAAATGCGTGATAGTTTATCCTGACCGGTAGTGTGACATTGTTGACCTCGAAATGATGGGCTTCTAGAGCCCGTTGACGAGTTTAGGGAAGACCCCATCTTCTACTAACCTTCTGACTTTTCTGATAATATAATACCTTGGGGGAGTGCGAATCTGCAACAAAACCCGTAGACGGGTGTGCGATTAAACTATTGTTTAATGTTCAATTTGAATGCGAACTCTAATGGTTCTGATATCTGTGGGCTAAATAGTATGAAATGGCATCTTACGTGTGTTCAATTGAGAAGAAGAGGTCATCCCATAATTTTCAGCTTTGAATACTCTTTTTTGGAGACAATGGAGGACGGCGTGAGCACCTAGGAGTAGGCACAGCAAGTGGTGCATTATTGGATTTCAAGTCTGATGGAGTGCAATTGAGCTCGACATACGAAATTTGTATAACTGTCTAACCAAGTTGTTGAGTTTGGTTGCTTCCTTTGGAACTTAAGCCCCCGGGATCGGATTTGGATCATTGTAGATGTAGCCGGGGCGTTCTTCAACTTACTTGTTAATAACTTGAACGATATGCTGAAAGTAACACAATGCGTTGATTGGACTGTGTGGGTTCAAATGATTCCTTTATGTAATATCTAGTTTATTAAGCTCTAACTTCTACTTGTCTACCAAACTGGGAAACTATCGAAGTTCTGTTTC
The DNA here is from genome assembly GCA_016097595.1 of Eucalyptus pumila. Taxonomy (NCBI): domain Eukaryota; kingdom Viridiplantae; phylum Streptophyta; class Magnoliopsida; order Myrtales; family Myrtaceae; genus Eucalyptus; species Eucalyptus pumila. The sequence goes on from CM027847.1 coordinate 719,624, forward strand.
TGCTCTGCTTACATTTGAGATGTCAAATTGTTCTTCTGATTATTAGGTTCATAATGTGTGAAAACTACGATGCTCTTAATAATTCTTCAGATATCTGACTCAAAGGGTCAAACTTCTCATTGTATAATAGGGATATGGCCTGACAGAGACTTGTGGAGGGGCAACTAGGACGTTGGGGCCCGATGAGGCAAGCCACCATGGTTCTGTTGGTCGCATTGCTGAAAATATGGAAGCAAAGATAGTTGATCCTATCACTGGGGATCCCCTGCCTCCTGGTCAGAGAGGAGAGCTATGGCTACGAGGCCCAACTATCATGAAAGGTAAGGATTGGCCATAATTAGGAGCTTTATTAAACTGTGTGGAAATAACACCTTCCATCAGTTTATCGTGCATCTTGCCTAGTATCAAATGATTGGCTCTTTTTCTGTGTGGGATGTTACTTGATCTGCTGTTGATCACAGGACTCTATATACATTACAGTTTTTCACTGTTGCTTCTCTGGACACATTTTCCTTTAACAGTATATTTCCCAGTATCGAGCATTGCACCTCTTCATTTTGCACCTTTTTGTCATTGTGGATCGAAATTCCGAGGTTTAGTAATCATGACAGCCAATACTGGGCCGATTGGTTGATGCATGATCAAAACGGTATAAAATGAATCTATGTTGACCAGACTCTAGGTTCCCTTGTGAACAGGAAGTTAAAATTGCTTGCTTGAAAGGTAGCTGCATTAGACATGGTGCTATGCAAATAATGATTGCTGGCAAGTACTATTACTGCCTTTCCATTATTGTTTATTATTTATCATTAATAAATTGAGCTCATTAATCCATTGAATAGAAAGTATGTGAAGTCCCCACATTAGAATGGCACTAAAAGTGGGTGACTGGAGCTGCAGGTTATGTAGGGGATGACAAGGCAACTGCCGAGACAATTGACTCGGATGGTTGGTTGAGGACTGGTGACCTTTGTTATATTGACTCCAAGGGGTTCTTGTTCATTGTGGACAGACTGAAGGAGTTGATTAAATACAAGGGATATCAGGTGACTAATTTGATATGGCATTTTCCCTGGATGGTTTTTGGCTTGTCTTGTGTTGTCTTTTCTCATGAACCAGTGATATATTATCGCATGCATCTTTCAGGTTCCTCCTGCTGAGTTGGAACATCTTCTTCACTCCAACCCTGATATTGCGGATGCTGCTGTGATTCCGTATGCATCTTCACTTCCTTAATCCTCTTCTTATCGCTCAAATTACATTTTGCAGGAGTAACAACTCATTAGACCTCATAGACTCTTAACCCATATGGATGTTAGATGGATCATAAGTGGGTTAGTTATATTCAGTAAATGGATCATAAATGGGTTTAAACACAATATGGGTGTTAAATGGGTTTATAACTTACTTAAACCCAACCAACCTTCTCTCCTCATAAATAGGTTACTCGATCTCATGCTCACTCAGCCACAATTTCACCTCACTTGGGTATGAGTTTTCGTAGATTGGGTTAAATATAGAAGTGTTTTAGTGATATGGGTTGGATTGGCAAGTATGGGTCACTAGATTTGCATTGCATGAAGATAAGTCAAAATGGGTTAAATGGGTCTATTTGGGTTGGACCAGTTTCAACCCCACCCATTTGATGGGTCTAGAACTCATATATCCTTTTAGTTTTTAAATCCTTGGTATGATTCATATTAATCGCCGGCTTTGCTTCTATCTCAAACTTTTCCCACACTCTTAAAATTTTTTGCATCTCTTAGTAGGATGTGCTCTGCATTTTCAAGAGACTATTGCTGATTGAGGATGATACATCAGTTAGATATGGACATCAGTTATAAAACAAGTTTATGAGAATTTCCTAGACTGTTTGTCTTCTCGCCTTCTCTTAACTGTACAGTAGTGATATGTTGCTTTTGTTGATCCACTTTTTCTGTGTCTTCTGATTTTGTGGAAGCAGTTATCCTGATGAAGAAGCAGGACAGATTCCCATGGCTTTTGTGGTTAGAAAACCTGGAAGCAACATTACTGAATCTCAGGTTATGGACTTCATTGCTAAACAGGTAACTTTTAGAATCCTCAGTCTGTGTACTTTTCTCTCCCATAAAGCAGGGAGATGATTGTTTCTTAACATATAGCAAGGGTGCCTTTGGTCTCTGGGATGCTGTATGTATCTGCATTAATTTGCAACGAGTTGCTGCTATCTTATGCTCTGTGCTGCCAAAAAATCGCAAGTTGCTTTTCTGGGGTCTGTTTCCTGCCACATAACATGATAGGAAGCAGATTCCACTTGATGCTCTTTATCACAATGGAGATGGTAAAATAAGAAAAGTAACAGGCCATGGAGTAGCGTATGTTGCTCTCATACCTTGTGGGTTTGAGTGGACTGAAAGCAAACACCGGACCTTCCACTCATTCCATCTCAATCATTGAAGTTTATCTATTCATAATCTGTGCACACTGTGGATAGGTATGTGCTAGCATACCTTATGGGTCATCTAAACATGGTACTGCTTTTTGTTCAAATGTTTTGACTCTTGGAACCATAGTTTCGAGAGTTTTTAGGAATTTATACTCTGGGATATAGGATTTTAGCCACAATTTATGAATTAGAGTTGACAGCATGTTTGGTGGATCCAAATTACTAGTTTGAGTGTTGCTGCAGGTTGCTCCATACAAGAAGATACGGCGAGTAGCTTTCATCAGTAGCATCCCAAAATCTCCAGCAGGGAAGATCTTGAGGAGAGAACTTGTCAATCTGGCCATGTCTGTCAGATCATCTAAACTCTAGACAGTATGCTCAGAAGAGGAAATGAGGCTTCTTGACGTGTTGTGTTTTTGAGGCATCTATCTAATCTGGGAGGCCATCAAGGCATCACCAGCGAGTAGTAATCCATTTTAATTTGTTCAAACAAAAGCTAATCAAAAAGAGCTCTTCCTTGAAGTGAAAGAGGACTAAACTGACACCATTTTAAAAGCCTCGTTTCTGTTGTCTGGGTTTTCTTTAGCAACCCGTGTTGTAACGTTAGGAATCCCCCTTCGTAGAACTGCAAGCAGAAGCATTTCCTGTATTCATTCTTTGTGACTAAATGTCAGTAAGAATTACAACGGCCTACTTCATACGTGATTCACTTCTCATTCCATTGCATCAGTCTAATTAGGGGAGCATAATGTTGAGCTAATTATGCTACTCATGCCAACCACCAAACCAATCGCTATATGTTAAAGTGATTGTGTTTGGCTTCTGAACAATCAAGATATGATGAATTAGCACTCTTCAAATAGTTTGTAAATGCGTTCATTGATTGATAATAGACGTGGACGACATGACATGCTAGAATATCACCTAACCTAAATCAATGTCCTGTGGCAGATGGTTTTTAGGTAGACCTGCTCAGTTGGTTTCGAAACGAGTGTGTGGACATGTCAAATGAAGACTGAAAACTGGAATATCCACAGAAGGTAGAAGAAAGTATGTACTCTACGATGTTAGAAAAGACTAACCATTTCACGAGATGCTCGTGATTCTTTGACTAATGTGAATTGCAATCTTCATTGCTATCAACAATTAACCCTCCTCCATGGAAAAATCCGGGAATACGACCCCTTTTGGTGACTGTCAGATATGATATGACCATACATACCTCTTCCCCTAGCTTGAAATGTGAACTTTAGTTGAAATATCGAACCATATGGCAATACCAACGTTAGTTTTTACATTCACTATGCCTAGTTTGGTGTAGCCAATCAGAAATGAAATGTTACATGCATGTGTGCATAATAAACCAGACCCTTGACATATAAAACTACGTCTGGATTTCTCATCTCTTGGAGGAATCTTCAACACACACTCCAAATTTAGATAATATTTATCCCCAAAAATGTTATAAATGAAAAGGAAATCCATTTAAAGAACATGGTTCATACTTCAGTTCCTTGTGCTGCGGTTGAAATTGTGTATGGCTTCTGGTTTGAGTACTGTAGATTTCTGTCCCTACCTCGAAAAACACAGAAACAGAAAGGATTCCTTCTTAGTTCAAACTAGGTAAGCTGGGGATGGGGAAAGCTACATTATTGCATTAAGAAATTCTCAAGAACGCAGAAATTAAGACGTTGCGATCAATAACATCACAATCTGTCACTGAATGCATCACTAAATCTAGAAAAAGCAATCGAGCAGATAATGGCGACATGTTGGAAAGCTTGGCTTATCTAAAAGCGGTAGGTAAACATGACATCCACCTAAAGATGCATGTCAAGATGATATCAGCCGCTAGACCAGAATAATTTGGCACCATCATCTCTAAAGCTTGTACATTAAGAGATTAAATAAAGACAGATGAGCAGGAAAAAAAGTACCCTTAGTTAAGTGAGGAAGCTGAAGTTTAGTTAGTAAAATTTTTATTTCCTTTCTTGGCTTCACGATATACTGCATCCCACAAGATAAACGAGCACTGGTTAACATCACCGCCCGTAGATCTTTTCCAAGTTATTTCCTTAATAAGCCATCTGTTTCGAAAGCTGGAACTTCCAGTATAAAAGGAGTTGGTGTATGAATTGGAGTTTCTATCTCTCCTTTAAGAGCAGGAAAATGATAAGAACCTGAAAACAATTGAGCAGGACATGACCACATATTTAAATCCATATGGAGAGAATGTATATGAATCTGTAACTTTCGGTTGAGCACTCACATATAAAGAACCGCCATTTTATCGAACCAAATTTTAAGTACCCTTCCTTTATTTAACCAAGGTTTTAATATAAGTTGATTCCCCTTTTTTTTTTCTCTTTCCCTGTTCATGCTCTCTCTCTCTCGAACCCGAAATCTCCGTCCGCACCAGCATTGATTGTATGATAATTATATCAGAATATGTACTGGACACGAAGCTGCATTTAGGGTTGAAGCTGATGAAAATGGCAGCATGTAACATGGAATAGTATTACATGTAGTGCAGAAGGTATTTGTTGCTAGCTCGACACAACCCCTGAAAAGGTTTGTCTACACAAAAATAATGACAATAATTTCCCACTTCTGAAATCTTTTTCTTTTTTTTTTTTTTTGTTCACGATCTGGAATAATATCTCTAAGTAAACCAGTGCTATTTCGGCCAGCAACACTAAATTATGTCTATTTTGCTAATTTGGTAGAGAATGAAGTCCCCGACCATTTAGAATCTAAATGGGTTAAGTGATACTAAAATTGAATATGGAAACCCTACTCTTTTTGAGGTTTAAAGTTGCAATCCCATTGGGCCCTGTCTTATAAAAGGAGCAATGTTAGCTATTTCAATAAAGTAACAAACTGTCGGTGAATATTTAGATCAATGGATTATAATAAACACAGAAAATCCGTCATGTTATTTCATAAACTAATCAAAGCAATATTTTACATGTATACCGAATATTTATTCCGTTAGTTATATTGTTTGGTGATAAAGTAATTGTCAATCATTTTGCATTGTAAAGTTCCAATATCCTTCTAACCGCTGCATTATCTACCTTTTTTTTAACGTTTTTGGTAGTGTTGTGTGCCAGCTTTCGCACATAAAACAAAAAGTCCACTTTTTTTAATCCAGTCGAAAGTGAACCATTCATGTCAGAAATAATGGATCCTCAAAATAAATATTTCTTCGTGACTTTCCACCTTCAAGTAATTGCATTGGGTAGAAACCAAACCCGAAACCCTACACTTCTCAAAGTGCAGCAAGATTATTCCAATCGTTTCGCCACTCAAATCACTTTTTAAGGATCACTTCAACCTCTAATGATGCATGTGATGAAAAAATGTTCTAGCAAAGCAAAGCAAGTTCCTTGAGTTATGAGCAACATCGAAGGAGGGACAAGGTTCCATGCCAAAACGTAAGGTTCACTCGAATGGAGCATCAAGGTAAGGAGATATTCCCAAAAAGTGGTGGTTACATTTCTCTTTTGTTGCCCTAAAGTCATAGATGATTCTAGTCATTTCTCTTGGTTTTCATTACGCGGCCCCAAAACCTAATCTCTCTCTCTCTACAGATCGATCCCTTCTTCAGCTCAACCTTGTAGATGCCCTAGCAGTGAGGTTGGTACCCACTCCAACACGTGGCTTCATCCCCGCATTAGCTTTCCAAATCAAGGGAAAAAGGTCAAATAATTAAGGGCCCCGAGGAATGGGCCCCAAACCCCTTTCTTCATTTCGAATTTCTTAATGCCTCGACGTGCTCCAAACCCACTGGATGCAGATGCTCGAATCATGGAGCAGCCTAACTTTCCCTCTTAATATAGAAAAAGAAAAAAAAAAAAGAAAAAACAGATGTGCGATTTACTATGAGAACCGTCCTATTACTTGTTATTAAATGGTGACTGGGCAGCATAATAATTTCTCTTCAGCTCATTCAGTCGTATACTTTATGCAACTTTTGGACAAAAAACATGGACATTGGCCCTTGATGCAGACTAATAGCCTTGCTTGAACATGCTCGATAGATCTTTCACAATCTCAAGAACACATACATAACGCGACATGCCATGTAGAGCTTTTTCATTCCTTGAACTTTGATAAATTATCTTGGAGAAGCATTAAGATAAAAGGCATTGAACTTTGATAAATTATCTTGGAGAAGCATTAAGATAGAAGGCACTGAGGAACCCTTCATCATCATTCGCTCGATCATCTCCTGAGGCTATCGCAAACGGCGAAACGGCATGCGTGAGAGTCAAGAGTCTATTGGCGAGATAGAGCCACCAAATTTCCATCATTCGTCTCGATGGAACATCATTAGTTCTTGACTGAACAGTCTCCAGGACACATAACCTAGGATTCACGAACCGACCAATGACTAAGTTTGCTGGTTATGCACGCAGGAATGATCCGTGCGTCTTCGATCACGCGAACTCATGGCGACGAAAGTAAAATGCTACGCCGATCCCTCCTCCTAAGTGGAGACAGATGTGCCAAACATCGATGTTCCTCCCGCATTTCTTTTATTAGGTCACGACAACAACAAACATTATTTAAAGAAGCGAGCTTGCAAATCTAGCAAATATTTCTCAGACCAACCCCGAAAGTCGATGAGAGAGAGAGGTTCTCTCGTTGAAGATGGAGCCGCCATGTGGACGATATCTACGTTCTTTTCACGGATACAGGAGATTATAAAAACTTGGACGTGACGTCCATGTTCTTGCTCAATTATATATATGCCTGTCTTGAAGATATTTTGTAAGAATAGCATATATTCCCACACTTCACCATACGTACTGAAAATTGTCTAGACGTATAGTTATTTAGAGATGCAAGAAAAGATCAATTAATCATGTAATAACGACAATGAGAGGATGGAGAGATGGAGAAGACACTCATAGATCTCGATAATTCTAGTACAATAGTTGAGTTTCTTATTTCGATAAGAGTTACCTAACTTTTGTATCTTATTATATGACCTAACTACATAGATCAATTTGTCACTTACTCGATAGTTCTAATCTATGTATATTCTCGCATGCAAATTCGATTTGATGATATCTGAAATCGATCTCTATTTCGATGGAAGCTACCTAACTCTTGTGTCTTATTATACAACCTAACCATATAAACCAATCCATCACTTACTTGACAGTTTCAATCTGTGTATATTATGTGTACAAGCTTACAAATTCAATCCAATGATAAATCACCGCATACAAGACGAGAGTTAGGGTTTTTCATAAGTCGAGACCAAAAATTAGTCGGACATTTTTGCTCTAATTTTCATTATCATGTGATCAGCACTAGAAAGGGGCATGCTCTGTTTTTTCTTTGTTCCCTCTAATTATTATAGTAAGGAATGGCGAAGCCCTAGATACCCCTCCTTTTGGCTGGACTGTACAGCATTTTTAAATATTCCTCGAGACCTAACTCTCAATCGATTCGCACGCATTTTAGGAGAATGACGCGAGGGAAGATCTTGTCTGCTTTGGTCGACCGTATGCTAAAACAAGTCTTATTCACTTTGAAAAAGCTATGCCACTTAACATGAAGTAATGATGGATTGATTCTATTTCTGGACAGCCACCAGCATTATATCTATGCCCCAATGACGTTGAAACAACGTCTGTAATTATTTTTTTCATTTTGGTCTTTATTCAGACATATTCACATGCATGCACTTGGACTAACCTAGCGAGAGAGAGAGAGAGAGAGAGAGAGGTGCATTTGCATCGTTTTTCCAAAGACAACCTCCAAGGAAGATGACGGAGAATCTCTTGCTAGGTCGACTAATGAATGTGAGAACTGGCCAAGTAGCTAGCGATCCCGCAACTTCAATTGGATATGGACGCAAGAGGAAAGCAACGTCTTTAGATAGTGAGACAACGTCGTATATTTTCTCTCTTTTCTACAGGAAAAGATATGGTCAAAGGTCCCCGCAAAGTCCTCGTCACTCCCACCACCCACTTTCTGCTGAACTAATCTTTCCTTTCTTTCTTTATCTGCGCGGATGGAGCTGCAATTGGCGAGAGGAAACGGTGACCTGAAGAGAATAAGATAGATATTTGTTCTTGGTCGTTCCCTGGAGGCTGCAGTTGAAGGCTAAAAGCTCCATGCACAAAAGCCAACGGTCGGTCCAGACTTCGAGAGCACCTTCCAGGCACGGACACGCGTACGCATCCGATGGCGAAGTGAAAAGTTCGACAGGAGATGCGTGGGCCACGTACCCTGAGCGATGATAAAGATCAGCGCCCACCACTGCAAAGCGGGCCCTAGCGAGGCTTGGAAAAACGAGACGTGACGGCTTTGGAGTGGCATCTTTTGATTAAGAGAGAGTACCCCGAATGGACCAGTGGCCGTTCAGGACATTGGACGAATAGATCTCCAGGATCTTGAAGCTCATAGGTTCACGTCAATTTCAGAATTCCCCTCATCAAAGTCGATGCCCCAGCTCGTATGGGAGAACGCCAACGTAAGGGGCCTGCTCATGATTCCACAGATCAGCTGTCCAGCTGACCATTGGCGCAGGGAACGGACATTTCCAAGCCATCGCACTCGAGGAGCTTTGGTGGTCTCAAACCTTCAATTATTACTGCTACCTAATAAAGAAAATCTCTCTCTTATGTTCCAATCTAAGCCCACAAGATTCAATCATATCCCCTCTTTGGACTGTGAACCCGCTGGGATTTCTCCACCTGTATCGCTAGTTTTCGGCAACGCTGGCCCCACTCCTTTCCGCACAATGTCTTCAACTGTTCAATCGCCTCTCTCTCTCTCTCTCTCTCTCTCTCTCTATGGCTCCTCAAATATCCAATGCTTTGCCTACAACCGCCATGCTTAGGGTTGCTTTCATCGGTAGTATTTTGTGGACTTGAGAACGATTTAAACAATGCATATGAGTCCGTACCTTATCCTCTTTCATTCGTTTCTTAATTCCAGGATGTCTACTTCTCACCGATAGTTGTCAAATCAAAATTGTCGTGACGTTTAAAACGACAGAGTATTACTTGCTTAGAACGGCTTTTAACGGCTACCCTTTCTCAAATTGTTAAAATCAATGCACATAATTCCACTACCATACAAAATCGCTTCATACAAAGGACGAATTAATCTTCATAAATTTCATTTTATGGTCAGTATGAACTACCATAGGTATGAACAAACGAATCAATGCGCGAGAGAGAAAAAAAATGCACAGGATCGTTCGTCTACATGGCTAGTTGAGCATGGACTAGTTTATAGTTATGTGGGTCTCCATATTCAAGAAATAGACACTTCACAAATAAAAACTGAGGATGGTCTCCATATTCAGTTGAGAACGTAAATAAGTGGAAATGAAGTTCTTTTGGAACTACCATGGGTTTATGCAAGGGAATTATTTGTGCCAATTTGATCGATTTTGATTAGAAATCAGAGGCATGAATGTCGATCATCCTACATAGCGCGGTAAGCATTGATATTGATAATTTTTAATTATAATTTAATGTTTTCTCAAATTATTCATTATTTATTTTTTCTCTTCTTTCTCCTTTCTTTTCTTTCCTTTCCTTTCATTCTTTAGCCAATCATCGAACCTTGAAAACCTTGCCCTGCCACAGGCAAGGCTGACCTCATCTAGTGACAATGAGGTTGAGTCTTGCTAGATCCAGCGAGTTCAAGCCTTACCCTTACCATCCAACTTTTGTAATTGTCGCCACACAACCATGAGAGTGACAGATCGACCTAGGTAGTCAAAGGTCAATCCAAGGGCCACGATCATCAAAGCTTGGCCCCTAGGGATGGCTAGCTAACAAGGGTCAAGCCTCACCTAGCAACAATGACGTCGAGCCTCCCCAAGGGCGAGCAAGGCTCACCCTCACCAATAGCTAGTGGTGGCAAGCTTTGCCAAAGGCCCACGAGGACCTTGTCGGCCCTCACCTTTGCTGGTCATCAAGATCTAGCAACCGACTAGAGGAATAAAGAATAGAAGGAAAAAAGGAAAAAAAATAAATAATAAATAATTTGAAAAAAGTTAAAATATTATTTAACATTTTTTAATATTAGTGATTTACAGTTAAAATTGATTGGATAGATAAAATTGGTATGAATACAAAAAATTATGGTTCGACTGACAAAAAGTTAAATGAATTGGTATAATCATAATAGATCTAGGACTTGTTCTGGCAATTTTTGCCGTTTTAAGTGAGGTGTGAAACATGTGCAGGTTGTCTAGATTGGATGTTTCTTGCTTGTTCAGTGGATGCAAACCTCTGTGGCACGTTCAATGTCTTCATGTGGAGTCATCCTTCTGTCGAGATAGACCTCCACAGATCCTGTATATAATAGGGATGGTGGATGTGACCGGTCCTTCCATTATTGGGCAAGCCTTTGTGGTACAACTACAATGAAGGAATCCTACTTTTGGCGGTAGTGGTGATGAACCATAGAAAAATCAAGCTGACTCCTCCTAGGAGTCCAGATTGCCAGCACACATGGTGAAACCAGGAATGCACGTGAGAAACACGTTGAGATCCCACCCTTTTATGTGACTTATAAAGTAGGATTTACGGCATTCCATTGATGGCACGAATCAAAACGAATTATACGCGGTGTTCTAACAACTAAGGTGAACCATCATCCCCACTTTAATCTCTTTTGCCGTCATGTAAAATACTCTATATGATGGCGTGATGATCAAATGCCAAGGACAAGGGCATTTCGAGTTCCAGATATCATACTGACCTTTCATAGTATAAGAGTAGCAAAGGTCAATCATTTTGTGTTTGAGAGAGAGAGAGAGAGACACGCACTTCAATTGGATAGGAAAAAGAGTTGCGAGATCATCCTCAATAGATAATAACAATTGAGTTAAAAAGAGTTCTCGATATCATACCGACCTTTCATAGCATAAGAGTAAAAAAGGTCAATCACTATGTGTTTGAGAGAGAGAGAGAGAGAGAGACTTAAATTGGATAGGAAAAAGAGCTGTGAGATCATCCTCAATAGGTAATGTCGATCGAGTTAAATTGAGAGCACTGAATAATAAAGTTTAGACGCTGATCGGGATTACCACAATCTTTATTCAGTGGTGTCTTAGCATATGAAGATGAGGAATTGAATGGCAAAACTAATCACATGTGGTCCAATGAAAGCTTCTTTTGCATGTGGATTAAGTAAGTTCATAGAGCTAGTGATAGGAGAGAGGCCAATCGTTGAACAAAGATCTCAATTATTCTAATGACGCTTATTGGTGGATGCAAAGTCATGTCCTTTCATTCTCATTGCTGGTAAATGAGTTTAGAATTATAGATTACTCGATTGCTATTGGCAGATGAAAGATTATGCAAATGAGATTCCCTAATTTGCCCCCATTTTCGCCTGAATGCAACAGAAGATTAATTGTGCGCAGCTCAAAACACCGTTCCTTGGCTTGAACGGGTAGCTAAAGCCCCAAGTCCAACTTAACCCAAACTAAGGGTGCCTTTGGAAGAGAATGAGAGAGAGAGAGAGAAAAATGTCTATGGATAATTTAGGGTTTTTTTAGGACCTATTGGGTAACTAACTAAATAGTAATTATTTCCGTTCTTTTGGTCCTTGGAATAAAAAGAGAATAAAAATCCCTTTGATAATATTTTAGTTCTCGGGAACAGATTTGAACAAAATTAAAAGGTAGAAAAAAGTTACTCCATTGTTCTCGGGTTCGATTTAACAATTATGCCCAAACCATTTTCTTGTGTTTCTCTTTTCTTTTCTTCTTTTTCTCTTCCTCTTCTTCTCTCTCTAGCTGTCTCTGGCTATGACGAGGGCCAATGACTGGCTAAATGAGGTCTAGTGACATCGAGATGGCTAGGTAAGGCTCGATCTTGCCTTGGCCATGGCTAAGGCCGGCATCTGACTAGAGGAAAAAGAAGAGGAAGAGAAAAATAAGAAAAAAATCGCAAAAAAATTTAAAAATCATGCCAAATATATTTCTATTCCGAGAATATAAATTTTTATATAGTCAAAAACTCATCTAGGGAATATAATTAGAAAAACACTATTTTAAATCAAAAATTGTTTATAAGAGCATAATTACTACAAAATGCACCTTTAGTCCAAATTCTTTTCGATAGGTCTGATTCTCTACTCGGAATCGATTCTTACTGGTGCCAAAAATTTGGAACTAAGAACTTGAAACCAGATCGATTTTCAAAGACATATTAATCCGGTTTACGGATAGAATCGGCCAGTTGCACAATCCTAGGAAAAAAGTAAATAGAAACAGATTTATTAATCCTGGAAAGATGCTTGCCGAAAACGTTGAAAGCCACGTAAGGGGATTTGAGGCGCCCGAGACCCCTTTTCCAAAACCGTGCCAGTAACGGGGACGCCCCTCGACACCTTCCTTAAAATACGCGAAAAAGAAAAAACAAAACAAAAAAGCAAAGGGCATATTCGGCAACGTGGGACGCGGTCCCCCGCACCTTCCCCCCCGCCCCCGCCTTGCCATTCCAATCTCCAATCGCGGGCCGGGCGGAGGGGAACAAACGGCGAACCCCACGTCAGGTGTAGGTGGGAGAAGGGAGATCTCTGTCGCCATCCCGCCGTCCACGTGGCGCCATCCCGGTCTCGCTAATTATGGAAACGCCCCGCCCCCCACCCCCCTTCCTGCGGCCAATCTCTATCCGGATTCACCCACGTCGCCCCACGTGTCCCGCTTCTGGAACTCCCCTCACATCCCACGAGGTCGACCGCCACCACCACCTCCACCACTAACTCCTCCTCCTGCTGACCTACGCGGCCCCCCCCCCTTCCTTTTTTCTGCCTCGCCTTCTTTTTATCTCGACACCTCGCGCCCTCCCATTGGCTCCCCTTCCTTTCCGTGGGCCCCGCCCTTACCATTTCAAAAAAATCTCCCAGCATCTCGCCCGGTCGGTGTAATGAATTTTCTCATCTTTGGACTTGGACTATTATATGATTCGTCCTCATTTCTTAATATATAAAAAAAAATATATATATATATATATATATATTAAAATTATTACCACAAAAAATTCCTGAAACTAACTTAGATTGATAAAACCTATGAAATATTTTATTAATTTTCATTAAATTTTACTAGTTAACGGATATACCGATTTAGAGTTTTAATTTTTAATTTGTAATTTTTAACGATATTAAGCCAATTTAACGTACTAATTCAGGATTTTTGGATTTGTCGTGGATATATTAATTTGAATTTTTTTTATGGTCAAAAAGTTAACTTAAGTAAATTTATTATAAATATACAAGTTATGAGATATTTTATAATATCAACATAAAAATAGTTGAATGGTAGAGTTTTCTTCATTTGCATTGACTACATTTATTTTTCATTTGTATTGACATGATGGTTGGAATATAAAAGCAAAGGTTTTCGCAAATTAAATTCAAAATTAGGTAGACATTGCGAAATCATTACAGCATGTTTCTTTAAGGTGATTAAGGAGTATTATTAAGTCTATTGCAATCGAAATACAAACAAATATATCTAGCGGTACGGCGGAATCTCATTAGATTTTGTGTGTGATCAATTAGACTGGTGTCGCGTAGTTATAATGATTATATCAATTCGACGGACTTTAGTCTAACTATGGTTGCTTAATATAGCGTGGCACTATTTCTCTACGTTCCCGCGCAGCGTGCTCCCCGCGGGCCCACCTCTCTCGCCGCGCCACGTTTCGCATCGCATCCCAACCGATGGCTTGCTGGCGCCCTCTCATCTCCTCCCCGCGCCGCTGCCGTTCGAGTCGATCGCCCCCACACGTGTCCTGCGTCACACGTGTCCCCGACTACAGTCCTTATAAATGGGCATCTTTCCCGGCTCTGCACTTACTGCCTTCGATCTTTCCTCCAAGGTGAACTCCTCGAGGAACTTGGTAGGGTTTGAGAAACAGAGAGATAAGAGAGAGAAACTGTAGATCGATGAGAAATAGTTGGTTCGGTTTTTGCTTGAATTAGCGAGGGCGAGAGATCGTGTAAGAGAGAGAGCTGTGGAGATAGATGGACGGTAGAGGAGGGTGCTGCATCGCCAGATACGCCCCCGGCGGCGGCGGGGGCGGCGGCGGCCCCTATGACATGTCCAAGGTGGACCGCATAATGCTGAGGTTCCGCCCCATCGCGCCCAAGCCGGCGTGCGGGGGCTCCTCCTCCTCCGGCGGATCTTCCCCCGAGGGCAAGGACGCTCGCGTCCGGCCCGGCCGAGGCAGGAGACGGAAAGCGAGGAGCGGCAACGACGCCGCCATCGTCAAGCGCTCCTGCAGGAAGAGGAGGGCTTGCGGCAAGGAGAAGGCCGGAGACGCGGCGCCGCCTCGACAGAAGGTGACCCTGCCGCTGTTGCCGGAGATGCCCGAGCGCAGAGTCGGTGGCGATCTCGGGAACGTGAAGGCGGGCTTGGTGCAGGCTGCTGATTATTCCAGACGTGCCGCGGATCCGGGCTTCTGCCGGGACAAGGCCGAAAGGGAAATGCGGGACGTACCGAAGTGGCTTAGCTTCGACGATAACGCCCCGAATCCGGCAAGCGGAGGCCATTTTGGCGCAACGATCGCGGCGGCGCCGCCGCTGCTGCAGCCTTGGGGCAGACCGTCCCCGTGCGTGACGGTGGAGTGCGTGACGGACACGTTGGTGGACGGGAAGGCGCTAGGGCGCACCGACGGCGAGAGGAGGAGGAACCTGGAGCGGGATACGTGCCCCGGGTTCACATCGGACGGCCTGGGGAGGGTGACGTGGACCAACGGGGCGCTGCGGAAGATGGTGGGGCGGCAGGAGGAGGAGGAGGACTGCGGGGTGTGGTTGGCGGTGAGGGAGGAGGTCGGGGCGAGGGTGGGGAGGATGATGTGTGGGGCGTTCTCGTGTCGGGTGAGGATGGAGTACACGCGCGGGAGGGAGAGGAGGGCGGTCACGCTGCCGTGCGACGTGTGGAGGATGGACGGAGGAGGGTTTGCATGGAGGCTGGACGTGGAGGCTGCGCTGCGGTTGGGACGATGATAACGAGAAAGGGTGATCAGGATGAGATAATAACCGAGTCTCAAACCTAAGACTATTCAAAAAAACCACCCTGGGAAGAACTTAACCTAAACTGTGCATGTGAATACGGTTTGCTTTTTCTCAGCTTTTGTCGTTGCTGTCCCTTGCACTCCTCTCTCTCTCTCTCTCTCTCTCTCTGGTTATTTGGCCTTTTCCTGAGAAGCCGTTTTGGAGCGGGAATGCCCTTTTATGTAAGTACATATTATTATCTTTAACTCTGTAAGATGTTCAAGCTTTAAGCAACTTTGAATGTCCGATCTGCTGGTTCTTGATTTCCGTACCCAAGATCACTGTGCATGCACGTTAGCGGTGACAGGGGGAGAGGTGAGGTGTTCATCACTGCACAGCTGCAGTGTCCTTCCATCGCACCAGTCCAAGTTAATACGGAGTCTTCGGGGAAAGATAAAAATAATAATGGAACGAAAGAACCATGCGCAAGGACAGGTGGTGGACGTGGAACGGAAGGGAATTCGAATACCCCTGCGAAAAAGAGGGGAGGCGTCCATTGGAAGAGGCCTTCGCCTTGCTTTCGGATCTCTCTTTCGTGCCGAACAACCGGGTACGTGTCCCGGGGTTCTGGGGCGACAGGTGGGCCGATGATTCACGTGATGTGACACGAGGGTGAAGACGTGTCCTTTGCCATGCAAGCTTTTCTCCATTCTTGCACAATATTTTCTCATTCTGCCATCGGAGAAGATCTGAACGCCAGATTTCTCTGTCTTTTCTCGTCGCTCCACTCCCATCTTCTTTCGCTCCTCTCTCTCTCTCTCTCTCTCTCTCTCTCTCTGGAAATTAACCCATGTTCACGAGCTTCTGCACTCTCTCTCTCTCTCTTGAGATTTTTTGAGAACCCCAGTGTTCTTCCCACTTTCATATTCTTCTTGGGAGTCCCGTTTAGAGGTTCGAGCTTGGTTCTTGGCTATGCACCCAAGCGCAAAAAGATCATCCTTCGATTCGCTGGATCGATCTCGAATGGTCGAAACTAGAGGCTAAGAACTCGGTTGCAGGGGACTGGCGCAAGTTCTCCAACATCATAGGAGGGGGATGAGATGATAAGAACATAAGGCCCGTTGTATCTCCTGTTCGCACGGAACGTAAAAGTAACAGATCCCTCCGGCATAAGCCTAAGAGCAAACCCTAATTCCCATATTAGTCGGTGCATCTTTTTCCCAGGCATGTTCTCACCGGTTAAACAATATTTTACAGCAGAATAAAATCCCAGCTTAGAAAGATAATAGAAATATACAGGTATTGCGCAAGGATATTTTTAACCATTTGAGGCTTCTCGTGCGAAATTAGTTGCCCTTTTAATGTCCAAGTGACAAGTCAGATCTAAATACTCACTTGTTAGATAGATGGTCTTAA
The DNA here is from genome assembly GCA_016097595.1 of Eucalyptus pumila. NCBI lineage: Eukaryota > Viridiplantae > Streptophyta > Magnoliopsida > Myrtales > Myrtaceae > Eucalyptus > Eucalyptus pumila. The sequence continues at coordinate 736,458 of CM027847.1, forward strand.
ACTGAAGAGGATAATGGTCATTTGGATGAGGTTATCATGATTCCATATGTATTCTGCGGGTGCTTATGGTGCTTTTGAGCCCCCATCAAGTGAGGTGTGTTTTTGGGGTAATTCGGATTTATTTATAGAACTGACATGTTTCGCGTACGGGAAAATGTATGATGGTGGATATTTTCTTTGTTCTTATGGAACTCCTTTTGGTCAGGACACGACATAAAGGTATAGTAATCGAGCTGAGTACGAGCTCGTGATGAACTCTCGGTTACAAGTCGATTGAGGTAATGATCCAAGGACCGAGCAGATACTTAGAAGAGTCATGGAATCTGCCCAATTGTGGCGTGCATATTTGGTATTTGGGTCCGGGCCATTGATAGCTCTGATTGGTAGATCGTGACAATATGAACCAAGCATTGATGTAGATCGAGTGAGCCGAAGGGATAATTCGATAGTTTTTTTACAGTGATGCCCCTAATAAAGAATGTGAATAATGCAGTACCCCTCGGGAGCTCTCTGTCATTATCCATCGACTCGCCTCACCACAGGAGCTCCGGCCAACATGGCAGTCGACTCGACAGAGGAGAAGGTGGAACGGCGAATAAAGATCTTTGTTTGTGGAGAACATACGCTTTAACGCGATCAAGTGCTGCCCATGTTGCTACAGGAAGAAACACTCTGCTGGCCCATGAGGTAAAATCGAAGACAAACAACCAATGTTCCGCGACCAGGCTGGTCTCAAATGGGCCATATCTTGTTTGATTTTGGGCCAAACTCCGATTAGTTCTTTGAAATTTCAAACACCCATGATTCCATCTAGAATTATTGTTGAAATCCCCCCAAACTTAGACATCGTTGCGCAGCAGCAACCTTCGAACTTTGAATAGTTACATGCTCCCTCCTCAAACTTTTATTTTTTGTTATTCTTGTTAACTTTTCCTTCGTGACAGCTTACCCATCGCCATTCGTCGCTGTATTTCAACCCTGAACACACCTTTGTACTCTTTAACCATGTCATTGCGGAATTGAACGAATCAAACAACATAACGGGAGTCGTAATTCAAAAGAGCCATTAACAAAACCACTATTCAGTTTGCTCGAATAATCACCGATTATATGACTTGTTATCCTGTAGCTGAAAACTTGTCACGTACAAAAACCTGAACCTTCTATACCATCATATCAAACCTGCACATTCAATGGCAGTATTGAAAAACTCGCAAGAATCTGGGCAAAACACAAGCAACCAGCAACCAGTCTCTGACCAACCCGAAAATCTACAACATTCTGACTGAAAGGGACGCACCAAAGCTTCACATCAGCCAAAGACTATCCTTGAGGTTGGAACTTCGTCTGGTCACTTTGGCTGCGCATGACAAAATTTCTGAAACAGAAATTGATTTCTAGCCAGAAATCAATTTCTCAATTTCTATTCCCCGGACAAGTTTCTGAGGAAATAAACCCGTTTGATAACGACTAAAATTTCTATTTCAAACAATCCGTTTGATAAAGAATAAAATTTCTATTTCAGGAATAAAAATTGATTAGATAACAACATAGGAAATCCTCAAATACAAAATAATATCGAAATAATATTAAAATAACATAGGAAATCCTCAAATACAAAATAATAATCAAAATAATACTAATACATTACAAAAGTTGAAAATACAATTACATGGAATTTTCAGCATATTATTACCCATTGCCATTTTATTGGCAATGGTTTTCCTAAGCGTATTTATTTGGTTTCCCTCCTCAGTTAATATATTGTTTGCAAGCTCATCCTACGTAAGTTCAGACAAGTACTACGGAAGCATGAATATGGGTGCTATCAATGGCGCCTATATAACCCTGTCATTTTACCAAAGACTAGTATTATACAATATTATCAACAAAATAAAATTGATGGTGTAAAGGAATATGTGAGAATTCTACCTTGAAGTAACGTTTATGGTTAGGAACTAATTGGGAGAAAGGTTAGTTTATTTTGATTCTCGAATTGAATCAGTGTAGTTGTTCATCCATAATTTCTTTATTGTTGCTCAATGAACCTTTAATGGCCCTTGCATAGCAAAGAGAGAGATTCTCTTGAATCTCTTGCCTTCGAATTAAAATTCAAGATTGTGTAACAATTTAATTATTTTGATTTTACAAGAATTTTGAATCTGTAAAGAAACAAGGTTAAATTTCTAGGCACGTTTTTTATTCATCTATTACGTAAGAACTTTTTTCTTCAATGGCTACGCGTCATTCTTTCTAGGAGGAAAGAGCCCCATTATTTTTAAGTAAGCATTTAAGAACTTTGGTCATTTTTGAAAATTGGGGACCCATTCAATTGCCTTTCATCCTAAAGAGGAAGTTATATAAAAAAAAAAATTAAAAAATTAAAAAAAAACACAAGCAAAATAAGAAAATGAAAATTAGCAATAATTTGTAAAGTTGTGGTTATGAGTAAGTTAAGTAAGCAAGAAAGTGCAAGGTTTTTTTATATGGTTTGATTTTAGTTTCGATTTCTATTTTAAACCGAGAAGTTAAAAATTTCAGAATTTTTTTCGATTTCTTCAATTTCTCTGCTTTCGAAAGAGAAATCGCATTTGAAAATGTAGAAATCAAATCGCTGCGTTCAAACAGATTGCATTTTCAAACCGTTAAATGTTAAACAGAGAAATCGAAACATAAATTTTATCATGCGCAACCTTTTTTCCGTTTCCTCTTGACATGAAGCATTCATTTATTGTTTTGACGTTGTCACGTTGACCGTGACTTATCGTTATATATTTGGGACAATGACAAAAATGACCTCGAATTATGAGACCTAGAATTATAATTCAATATACAATGTGATTTTTAAATTTTAAATTTACTTAATATAATTTCTAAACTTTAACTCAATATGTAATACGACCCTTTAAATTTTAATTTGTGTAATATGTTCCTTTGATTTTTTGTTTATTTTCAATTTGATTTCTTGAACTATATGAAAATATTCAACAAATTAAAAGTTTGGGGATCGCATTGCATATTTAACGCATTTCGCGTGGTGAAAAGTTTAACACGTGAGAAGCATCTCGATTGTTCTCTCGTTAGCGATAATGATAAAAACTAAAAAGTTAGAAAACATGTCCAAGGCTGACTTGCCGCGTCACGCACAAAGAAAAGTCAAAGCTACGGACGTGGCTTCAGGACCTGGCGAGTGCACCGCACGCTCCGTGACGAGTGCGTCGACGTCACGACGCCGACGCGCCCCTCGTTACTCGACTCTCCACGTTAGCAAGGGGAGGGGAGGGAGGGGGAACCAACGCCGCTCGTCAAGATCCGATCGGACGGCCCGCAACGGCTTAACAACGGGGGCCGTGCGATCCCGGCCGCGTCATCGCTGGACGGCTGGGATCGACTCCGTGGCGGCGCTCGACGAATCCCGCCCGGCCGCTATAAATAGCGGGGCCGAGGGCTGTCCGTAGCAAAGCATTCTCTCTTTCTCTCTCTTCCTCCTCTGTCGTTTCTCTCTCTAGCTCTTGTCGAAGGCTAGGGTTTCCTCCATTGGCGCGCAATCGAAGGTCGGGGGCCGGCGGTCGGGGATCGCGCTGGGGTTTTCCAGGTTCTCCTTCTCCTCGAATCGGATTGGGATTGCTTTCGGATTCTTTCTCTAGGGTTCTTCGATTCGCGCGGCCCGCTCGGATTGCGGATTAGGATTGTTCGGGAGTTGTTTTCCCTATTCGGCGGGGAGCTTGATCGGGGATTCGGTTTCGGAGAGGCGGCGGCGATTCGGTAGCGGGGATCGAATGCGGGTTGCCGAGCCGACGACGACGAGGCGGAAGAGCTGAGAGCGCTAGGGTTCTCGGTCGGAACGGGATTGGAGGATTCGTGTCGAGCATCCTGTCTGGGGTGGATTCGTTTCTCGAGGCGGACTGGCTTATCTCCAGTGGAGTCTTGCTGGTGGAAGAGGAAGAGCGGCGGGTGAAGAGGCATCGGGGGCGCGGGTTGATTAATTGTTCTGAGCCTTGTTGATCGAGACTAGGGCTCTGGAGTTGTTGGTGGATTGATATAGGAACTGATATACGCTCGGAAAAGAAGGGACGCCTGCGGTTGACATGTGCAATTACCGGGTGCTGATTTTATGGCACCAGCTTTTCCCATAGAGTTTAGTGGGCAGAGAGAGTCGATAAGGTGTTCTCCCTCGCGATTGATGGGCAAGTCGCGGAAGTTCTCGTCGAAAGGGCCTTCCAGTGGCTTTGTACCAGATTATCGGCATGCTGTTGAGACTATTGAATCGGAGGGCTTCGGGAGCTCGGGACGGGTTGACACTGAGATGACGGCCTCCGATGATTCATCTGCCCCGAGAAAGAAATGCATTAGCTTGAATGTAGACGGAAGCAATAAATTCGGGGTCCCAATACAGGTGTTGTCTTTGGCTAAGATGTCAAGGCGTGAGAGGAGAGACCTTAAGCTGAGGTTGAAAAGGGAACTTGAGCAAGTTGAGAATCTCCAGAGAAAACTTGCGCGCATGGGCTCTGATGTAATTGCATTGTCTCCATCTCGTGATGTACGGAGTTGGAGTGAGGGGCAGAGAAAGCCTCCAGTGGATGGCTTCCCAAGGTCTTCAGAATTGTCCGCTCGGAATGGAAAGAAGCGTTTCCCTTCAGCTCGCAGCGGGTCTCAAAGTAAGAAGGGTGCCCCTGGCCGCTCTGAATCAATAAAAGCTGCTACTTCAGCAAATACATCGAATGCTATGTTATTAAAACAGTGTGAAACAGTGTTGAATCATTTGATGTCGCACCAATATGGTTGGGTTTTTAATACACCTGTGGACATAGTGGAGTTGAACATTCCGGACTACTTTAGTGTGATTAAGCACCCTATGGATTTAGGGACTGTGAAAAAAAAGTTGCTTTCAGGAGAATATGCCAGCCCTCTTGGGTTTGCGGCTGACGTACGGCTAACTTTCTCGAATGCAATGACTTACAACCCTCGTGAGAACAATGTGCATATTATGGCTGACACTCTCAGAAAGTATTTTGAGACGAAGTGGAAACCTGTAGAGAAAAAGCTTCCAGCTGTTAATGACGTGCAGGCAGTCCCTGAATACGCCGCCCATAGTGAAACTGGAATTGGCACCGAAATGCCACCTATGAAAAAGAAGAAAGGTAGTCCAGTTGACCCTCGGACTAAGCCTGAGCCAGAGAAGCAGATCATGAGTGACGAGGATAAGCATAAACTAAGCGTTGAACTAGATGATCTCCTGGGAGAACTGCCTGAGAGCACTGTCAATTTTCTTAAAGAGCAAAGCTCTGGAGCGGAGCAGACCAATGAGGATGAAATTGAGATAGATCTTGATGCACTTGGGCATGAAACGCTGTTCAAATTACGGAAGCTTGTAGATGACTATTTGCTGGAGAAACAGAAAAAACAGGCAAAAGCTGAACCTTGTGAAATGGAGGTCCTGACTTCTCTATGATTCCTTTGATATTTGCTGCCCAAAAAAAAAAAAAGAAGAAGAAGAAGAAGAAGAAGAAGATGAGTTTCACTTGGCTTATCGCTTTGTTTTTTTTTCTCTCTTACAGGTTCATAACATGTCAGGTGTCAGCACCTCATCAGTGCCACCTTGCAAAGGTAATCCTTGTCAAATATTCAAGTCATAGTTATGCATGCACCAGCGCATGGCCTGCACAAGGGCTGTCTATCTGACACTGCATTCTTCTCTTCTTGTAAATTACTAGGAAATGACGCGATTGATGAGGATGTAGATATAGTTGGCGGGAATGACGCTCCAGTTTCATGCTTCCCTCCAGTAGATATAGAGAAAGATGCGGTGCATAGAAACAGTAAATGCAGTAGTTCCAGTAGCTCCGGTACTGAATCGGGGTCCTCATCAAGTGGTTCGCGCCTCTGCAGATCTTTTTCTACTTTCTTTTTTCATAAAGTTATACTTTCTCTTTTGGAAGTTGTATTGTCTAACTGTATGGAGCACATCTCTTTCTATAATTACCAATACACAAACGCTAGGGACATCTTCTGCTTTTCTAGTCCGCTTCATAATCTGATTTTGTATATTTTTAATCTTTTATTTGTGAAGTTCATACTTCTGAGGGAACTTTATTTTGAACTTGGTCGTTGAATGCACCAAGTCCTTAAGTGCTGATCACTCTTCTTAGTATTTGCATATGAAGTGTTTAAAGTTCTCAAGTCCATCTGCTTTGTTTGATTGCCTTTGTTATCAATTGTTCAGAATAGTAGAATAGAATAAGAAAATTCCTAGGTTCTTTGTGTCAGCTTCGCCTGTTGCCTGTCATGATCTCTCTCCAGGGTTCATTTGATGTCCTTCGAAGAAGGAGCCACAAGTGCTGCTATCGGGAGTTTTAGTTTTCAATATAATGGCGGAAGGACTCTTCATTTTGGTTATATGCACGCAAATATGCCTGTAGAGTGGTCAAAATTGGGGGATCTGGGCAAGATCTGCATTATATTTCGGATTTTTTTTTTCTGTAGTACCTATTTCTAGGACAATAAACATTTTTCTGTAAAAAATTGTATGAAAAAGAGAAATATGAGAACTGGTTTTTTGCACCACTTACTCAGAAGATGTGCACATCATATCTCATGGTGTACACTTTTTTTAAGTTCATCTCATGTTTGCTGAAGGGTCTGGGTGATGATGTTCTATGTAGTAATTTAAACCTGCCAAATTTATTATTAGTTTTAAACTGGATTTTAAATTTGGTTTATCAGTTCTTAAGATTAACTTCACCCGGCAAGTCCCCTCAAATTTGCACATGATGTTTTTTTGAAGTAGTTTCATACAAGGTTTGCAAGTAGACATGCATGTAGAATGGTATATGTGCTGGTGTATGCTTAACCATCTAATTTTTTAAAGAAATGGGGAGTGGATCTCTTTGCATGTTTTTCATCATTAGTAGTGGGTCAGAGTCATGCTTTGACTCAAGTATAACTTTGTCAAATTGTCTCTCAATGTGTAGTGGCAATGCTTTGTCTGTCAGTGTGTAGCGGCAGTGCTTAAGACTGTGTAGTTGGTACAGCTATTAGCCTAGGCATTGTTTCGTCATCATTAGCCATTTCTAGGGTAGATGGGCATACATGGATTTGGAACTAGCCTTTGTTATAAGCCTGTAAGCTTTTGATGTTTAATACAATGTTCTTGAATTGCAGAACATTATGACTTTTCTTGATTGAGCTCTAATATCTTTGCACTTGTGCTTGTTTCCTACTCGTCAGATGCAGACTCAGCTAGTTCATCCGCTAGTGAATTAGATCCTGCTAAGGTTTCTGGACCTGTCAAGGTGGTGAAGGTAGATATGCCAAGCTTAGGTGCTGTTGTCATGTTGCATGACTGAGGTTCTGGTTCATATGTTCTCAGCTAATATATGCAAATTATTTCTCTTACTTCAGGAAGGCGTGGCTAATGGAGTAAGTGATGACCAAAAGAGTACTTTTCATGACTTTGATACTGGTAAATTTAAGTTCAGATCGCATTTTGGTTAAAAAGGTGATTCACTTTGTGCATCCATCTGGACTGATGAATTAATAACTGACATTGTGTTACTTCTAGCATCTGTTGATGGGATGGATCAAGTTGTGCAAACTTCTCAACCCAATTCACTTCCCTTAGAAGCTGATGTTCAGGGAGAGGGTAAGCATGATCATCATAAAGATAATTGTATGCTGTACCTTATGGGGGCGTGATCTCACGCATGGTGCTGTAACATTATAGAGGAGAGTACTCCACCTGAGAGGCAAGTCTCCCCTGAGAAGCGTTATCGTGCAGCACTTTTGAGGAACCGATTTGCTGAGACTATATTTAAAGCTCGAGAAAAGGCTCTTGAGAAGGTTGAACACAGTGCTTGATGCATCTTTTCTCTGTGTCTACTTGTCTAGATAGTTGATATTTATATTTCTGGTTTTTCCCATCTTAGGTTGAGAAGCGGGATCCTGAGAAGTTACGAATAGAGAGAGAGGAACTCGAGAGGCGGGCAAAAGAAGGTCTCTTTTATTATACCATCATCGTCATTCAACCCAAAAAAAAGAAAAAAGAAAGCTCTTTACTACAATGGGTCTCCTCCTAATTTTTTTTTTTATTTTTCTACTAATCAGAAAAGGCTAAAATTCAAGCTGAGGCAATGGCAGCAGAAGAGGTTAGAAAAAAAGCCGAAGCTGAAGCTGCAGCTGAAGCCAAGAGGCAGAGGGAGCTGGAGAGGGAACTTGCTCGTCAAGCATTGCAAAAGGTGAGTGCACACCTTGCAGTTTCCTGGACAAGGTTTTAAAAGGTACTTATCTGACAAGTCTTGGTTTCTGCAGATGGAAAAGACAGTCGATATCAATGAGAACAGTCAGTTTATGGAGGACTTGGAGATGCTTCGGGTTCCTCATGGTGAGGATTTACCAAACTTCTTGGAGGAGGCAAAGAGCCCAGACTGTTCAGAAGACCATCTGGGTAGTTTCAAACTCCAGAATAGTAGCAATCCTTTAGAACAGCTTGGCTTGTACATGAAGGTTGATGATGAAGATGAGGAGGAGGAAAGTGAGCCGCCCAAAAGTCATCCGGTTCTGCAGCCGCCAAATGACGTAGAGGACGGGGAAATTGATTGATGAGAGAATCTTTTTTCCCATATTCTGACACTAGGAACGTAAATCCTTTTAAGAGGGACTGGAAAGGAGTTTCTTTAGGAGGAATGAGACAACTGGGGGAAATCTCCTTCCTTCTTGGGTGACCGCCTAAATTGGAAGTGCCCAATGGATTGGGGGAACATACTGCTCCAGCCTTTCTCAAAGAGGGTTGGGAACTTCCTTCTTTTGCTTTGAACATTTGGCGACTGAGGTTGGTGTTACCTTATCTGTGGATGGTCAGCGACGCAAAATGTGGATTTGGAAGGGAGCGTGTACATAGATATTTGGAGATATTGATTCCGATTCATTGAAATGGAGCACAAGCGCAAGCAGTAGGCTTTTCTGATGGACGCTGAGGATAGACTGTTATAAAGAAGGGCAAAAGAAAGACGGGAGTATAAGTTAAGAGAGAAGAGGCAGTCTTTTCTTGTATAAAGGCTCTGGTTCTGTTTGCACGGCGTAAGTGGAAAGATCAAATTGTTTTCTTGCTCTGCCCCCACACACACAAAAAAAAAAAAAGAAAAAATTCATTCTTTTCCTTTTTTTGTGTATGTTCCGATCATTCCTTGATTCAATCTGCCTTTTCAGATGAACTATATATGTCCAAGCATGATGCACTGATTCTTTTCATCTGATATTTGATTCAAACTGCCTTTTAGATGAGGCGATACCTTTTTGAATGACTTCTCCAATGAAAATTCCCAAGTCTTTAGTGTTTTCAATAAATTACAACCTTACGAGTCGTGACGTCCTTCAAATGGTAGTAAGTTTTCACGACTTCTTTGTATTTTCGTAAATTTTGAGATCGTAACTTTCCTAAGAAGTTTGGCTCTTTCGTCCTTCCCATTTATGGTAAATGATATAATTTATCAAATCCTTCCAACGTACTTTACAAAGATAGGGGTGATTCCGTTCTCAAACTTTTTCTTCATGCTTCTTGTCCTTGCTTAGCAAAGGTTAGAATGCTCCGTACACAACGGCTTTTAACTCGAGCTTTGGTCAAAAATAGGAAAGATAACATGCGTTCCGCTGTACAGACTTTCCACTAGCCCACAATGGGCTACATTATTAGTCCTCAAACATACCCTCATCTGATATTCTAGAAGATTCAGTCCCATTAACAAGAGGCTGGTTCTCAAAACTAATGCTCGGGTCGCCAAGGATGCTGTAATCAAAATCCTCCTCATCGTCGTCCTCATCGTCTTCATCGCTATCTTGATCCTCGAAATCTTTTTGCAGCACTCCTTTTGATGCGGCTTCTCTCTGCATCTTTTGCTTGATGGCATCTTCATAAGACATTTCATACCACACGACCCCCTTGCCAACCATGGATTTGTTGTGGGCGTCCGTCATCCTCTGTTGCTTGCTTTTCTCTGAGTTCTCCGGTTCGCCCCAATAGTCATATCTATATAAAGGGTTTGAAGGATCGTATTGATCCTTGCCAAAGTAACTGCTGTCTACGTACCTCCCTGGCTCTTCCAGTGGCAGGCCCAGGGCTTGTCGGCTGTAAAATTACGAGCCTTGGTCAGCGAATATTATCAGACAGCATATTTTGAGTACCTTAATTCCAGGAACAAAGTTCTCTGGCATTTATAGAGATAATATGAAAGAAAAGATTCTCTGCTGATTTGGTAACAAAACATTCTCAGCACTCTAAAAGGACAGGAACTAACAGCTTTCAGAAAAACTTGCTTTCCAAACATACTATAAAGGATATCATCCTAGCCATTCCTTTGTAATGTTCGCAAGAATTTCAACCAGCTAGACAATACTATTCTCAGTGAAGGATATTAGCATGCATTGTATATATTAAGATGCCCACAAGAAAATTATAAGTCACACGTACAAAAGTAAAGGCTATCAATAGGTAGATAGTGACCAAAACCATGAATGAACTAAGTTTTCCTTTCACATAAGCAAACATTAGTCCCTTTCATGGACCATTTTTTATTTCTTCCCCTTTTCTAATTGCAAACTGCAATATTGAACCATTTTGTCAGTGCAACTTATTTCTTCTTCCCTTACCCTTTTATGACAAATAGTAAAGCCCAAAGCAAAGTGGCACATTGTAGGAATAAGAGTACCAAACATGTGCTAAATTCTGTCATTTCTGGAAATCTGTCAATGGCAACATACATGGCAGATGGAATCTTTCACATATTACGTGTGATATAAAGGAAAAAAAAATTAGATTGGGTGATTGCATCCTTTTATAGTTAGTTTTGTTTCCCAAAATACCCAGTTAGTAAAGACGTCAAACAATTTGCAATTGGAAACATAAATTGGATTCAATATCAAAAGAGTTAAATATGTTATAATGACATAGGATTACCAGCTGATATCCCTGATCAAGGCTTCTCTTTCTTCAAATGACCGACGCCAATGCATCAAGTCATACTCATCCATCTCAATATTTCGCCTGAATTTGGAAATTTTATACGCCTCTCCCCTTTCTTCTGCTTCTTTTCTCATTTTGTTATGGAACTACATGCAGACAGAAAGCCAATTAACAGATATCTCATAAAGTGACTTGGAAAACAAAACCAGAGTATCATCTAAATCTGGACAAAATGGGACATATGCATGCAGTGACTAAAATTTCATATGAACAGTACTTGAGTAGGGAAGATACAATCTGTGCAACAACAAAGCAATAACTAACCTCACGCTCAGCTAAAGCTGCTTCCAAGTCAAGTTCTCTGACACTAGTTTTCTGCCCAAAAATATGAGGCCACATCAGAGAAATCACCAATTATAAGACTGACGTATCTTAAACATCAAATAACCTACCAGAATAACTTTTGGTATTAAGGACTTCTTATAGTAAGCCTTGGTATATTCAACACTCTTCTCTTCATCATAATCATCATCGACCAACTCAGATAATTTTTGGTTTTGATACTTCTCAGGATTGGCCTCCAAATCATCCAAAATCATTTGCTCAGCGACATGTATCTGCCACAACTGCATAAAGCCACACCACCCCAAATATTGTAATAATGACAATTCACTCATGAGCAGGAGTGGCATTTGAAAGACTGCAGACTTTTGAAGTTTAGTATTAAGCTAACTAAGCTATCAGTACTTTTCTACACCCATTATAGACCATGAAGCTATGGTTGCAGTGCATAACAAGGGTGAAAGGTATGAAAAGAAAACCTCATAGCATAACAGAATAGTTGAGTGAAAATGAATATATTCATCACTCAGAATTTTAGAGACATCATTTTGTGTTGAAACAAATGCCAATGACTTTGGTTACTCGCAAAGGAAATTTCAACCATCTTGCACACATGAAGGACATCATTGTGTTCATTGCTTGAATTTTGGTAACAAAACCCAAGGACCAAGTTAAGAAAGTTTGTACAGAAGGGTTAAGCCCTTAGAAGACCTAGAGAAGGTCTTTAAGTTTTTGCCCACAAACAAACGTGTGAACCACTAGGGTTTTCTTATTTCCCTTCCTAACATGGATAGGCGCTTAAACCCAATTACCTAACATGAATGACAAACGCATAGTCCAAAGTGCACCTAATCGCTTCTCACCTCCAAAAAGGTAGGAGTCATGAAGGTAGACACTTAAGTAGCAGTCCTAAATTTGTTGCCTTAGGATGTACCCCCCTCTCTAGTCTTTTAAGTGCACTTGGGACCTCTTGTTTGCCATATATTTGTGATTAATTTGTGTGTCAATATGTATGCAACCTAAAACCAAAAACTTGAACAAAGAACCATCAATATGGAATCCATGAGCAAATTTTTTTGGAAAAAGTTGCCATTCTGGGGAACGCTTGCCATGCGTTTTATGTAGGAAGTTAGTCAACAAGTGCCCTTAGAGAATAGATCAAGATATACTAAATGTGCTTTGCTAATACACGGCAATGGCCTACAATACTAAGATGATTTAGCAATTATGCAATGGTCACTTGTAAAGAAGACTCTTCATATACTGTGGCTGGAATTTCAACAGATGCATTACTGCAAAAGAAAGATGAATGGATCTTATCTACACAAATACCTTATCAACATAAGGGTGATTCGATAATAGAGGCTCCTCTTCAGGTTTTGCTCCTGGGTCTTTTCTAGGTATAGGAGGTCTTCCACAATCACGCTGCATATACAGGAGCAAAGAAAAAGATGGAGGTCATTAGAACTCTATAGACCGAATCCTTTCTGGCAAAAGGTCCACAAACAAGAAAAATGATTTATGATCACATTTAAGTACATGCTTTGAGTAAAAGCAAGAGGACATATTATGCTCGTGTGTTCTACTGGGGAAAAAAAATATCTGTTTGCATGTTCTCCCGCAGGAAAGAAAAGGAAAAAAAATAGAAAAACTGCTTGTTCCATCAAAGCTTAATCCTTGCTAAGACTTCACAAGTAATCCTTGCAGATAAGCAATCACAAATTTGTTCCATTTATGTACTAGGACTCTAGTTAATATATCTAATTAGTAGATCAAGCATAATCTATTTGAATATTTAGTCATGCTAAAATTCAATCACACTTGGAGGACTGCAATATCGAAACAGAAGTCACAGACCCGCAATTCATCAGGATTGCTATCCTCATCCCGATGAAATATTGGCGGAAACTCAAACCTGTTAAAGCTGCAAGAAAAAACACATGTCAAATGCAAGAATTACTAGAAATGATGCCTGACATACAAGATAATATTATATAGCTCTTGAAGTGACCCCACGACACTGTTGAACAGAACTGAAGTAAGGAGCAAGATTTACGTACATCAGGTGATCAATGTTAGGATGGACAAAACGCATTTCCAGAGGAAACCGAAACCTGTATGGGTCTCGCTTTGCCTGCAGCAATGAGCAAATATGCATGGTCAATCCCGAGACACATAAAACATCAATGATTTATCAATGCAGAAAAAAGTGGGGGCATAGAAATGAAAGTGATCAAACAGAAACAATTGAATTCAAAATCTGTCCAGCAAATTTAAAGCCTGTTTGGGGTGGCTGTGACTTTGACCGTGGCTTTATGAATTTTGTCGGGACTTTGACTTGACATTTTTATTTTTGACATTTGGAGAGCCAATTTTGCTTCAATGTCAAAACAGGACGATAAAGACTGAAAGTTTTCATGCCTCTAAATAGCATATGTTCCAAATTGGCCTTTTGCAGATTTGTGCAAAAAACACAAGAAAAATCATGATAAGTAAGCAGCTATACAAACAGCACTCACCAGGATTTCGACAATAACATGCATACCAACTTTTATGTGATGGCGGATCCAATACCAATCATTTCCTTTGATCGGAACCCACCTGCAGCATGGCATAATTCTTAAATAACGTCAAGAACTTTAATCATATGACATACATATCTACCTATAATAAATTAATATCCCCGAGTCCTAGCACTATAGATGCAGAATGCACGTATTCCAATTGGTTTTTGCTGCAACATGATAAAAGTATCTTCGCGGTCGTGGATTCTCAAATTCAACCACTGTATCATTCCTCTGTGTTCCTTGAAGTCTGGATATTGCTTTATATGTCTTCTTTGTGCATACATAATGTCTCATCAGTATGAAACTTTGAAAAACGAGAAAGATGGGCCTAATAAATATTTGTAGCCACTGCAACCAGTAGAGATACTGTCACATTAGAAACATGAGTATTTACCACCTATCCATGAAATAAGCTGCTCACTTTTACAAATAATGTGAAGGGAATACCATGTTCCTGGGACCAAAGCAGAAACTGCAAGTTCAAGCTATGCTTAAGCTTTAGGAGGAAACCTCGGTAATTTTACAATATCCCTAAACCTCCATATAGTCCATCTGGTCGTATGATATCCAATTAAGCATTGCCACTAAAGGAGTGCATCGTTTGAATGAAAAACAGTTGACAACAATGATAAAGCAGCACGCTGACCCCAGAAGGACTAGTTGAGCCAGTAATATTAAGTGATTGATAGTAATCTTCAATGAAAGTAAGAGAGACAACGGTAAATTAACCAAGGAGAAAGGCACATTAATTTGATGATATGTGAGCAAACAACTGTACCCATCGTATACACCTCCCACGTCAACAAATGCCCCTTGATAAAGGTGTAAAGTGGTGACCTTCCCCTCGCAAATCTGTAGAAGAATATCTCTAGTGTAAGCTCATGTTCCCTCATATTAAAATAGCATCTGAAATTTGGAATTTGAACAGACAACTAGAAAGTGTGGATCTACAATGTACATAATTAAAGAACTAATGTATTTATATGTAGCGAAAGACTCGGACTTGCATTACAGGACAAACTAAAGGCAATCGCTCAACAAGTGGAGACTATACTTCCCTTTTTTCATGACAAAAGGAACCTATGCATTGTCAATAACCCAATTACACAGTTACATCTTGAAGAAAGAAATGTTACACTGCTTGTTAATGATTACAAGTTGCTGGTTTTAAATTTTCTAACATCATATGCCTACAGGATTAAAGAAATTGACCAAAATTAGGGTATAAAGAACAGCTTGCTGCCAAGAAGATCCAACAGAAGAAACACCTAAGCAACGAATAATTATTGAGGATATCCTATCACGTGCATTTATTGTTCTCGGCTATATGAGTCCAAGTCTTGCAATTCATTTAACTTGTGAGAATCAATTTATGAGCAGAACTGAAAAAAAATAAAAGAACAGAAAAGGAAGTTACCTGCCCAGGATAATAGAAAGGCAGCTCGTACTGCATTGAACAACGAAAAAAAAGCAAAGTAAGACATCCATTTTCGAAGCATTTTGAAAGCTTATGGATCCAATATATGGTAGTGTAAGCTTGAAATTAGTCCTACCATGCCCTCTTCGTAATCTTTGCCTCTTTTCCTTCGTCCAGGATGGTAGTCTTGATCATACTGAAGAAGAAAAAAGAGAGAAAAACATCAAGTCTCGAATCACATTGGCGCTCAATTCTAGCCCATCGTATCAGATGATGATACACAAATCGCTCGCTCGTAAAACAGCGCTCCTGGAGCAAGTTCTCGCGAAAAGATGAAGAAGAGCACCTTATAAGATTCCTCCTCCAATCGATCCTTGTTCGCGTCGACCCACTCCTTGTACTGTTTGAGGAAAACCTTATACCTCTCCAGGCACATGTCATCCGTATCCGCGCTCGCCCAGCTCTCCACATCCTCCAAATCCACCCTCTCCGACATCATCCGGTGCCCCTCCCGGATGAACCGGAGCTCCTCCCCGTCGACCTCCCACCCCCGGGGGGGCCAGTCGCGGGGCGCCACCTGGCGGACGACGAGGGGCCCCGCCCACAGCGTGCTGAGCGGCTCGGGGATCTCGCCCTTGATCTCGAACTGCCTGGCGTACCACTCGTCCTCGGTGAACCCCAGCTCCTGCATGCGCTGCTCGCGGTAGCGCGGGTTGAGCATGCGGAAGGCCTCGATGGAGTCGGGGGACTGGAGGGGGACCTCCTCCCCTTCGTTGAGGGACTTGCGGGCGAAGTCGGCCTCCGGGGAGAGGACCTCCTCCCAGGGGGCCCAGCCGCGCTCGATCCAGTTGCGGCGGCGGGCCTCGTCCTCGGTCTCCTTGTCCTTGGGGCCGAAGTTCTGGAGGAAGGTCTCGTCGACGGGGAACTCGTCGGAGCTGAAGCATCGCGGCGGCGGGAGGAGGGGGGGGCCGGGAGGGGCGGCCGGCGACGGCGAGGCGGCGGCGGTGGCGGCGGGGTTGGAGGGAGGGAGGGTTTAGCGGGGGTTTAGGGAGGGTGGAGAAGAAGAGATAAGGCGGGGCCTGGTGGTGGAGATGGTGATGCTGGATTTGCTGCATTTTTCAGAGAGAGAATAGACCGTTTGAATGGGAATGGATAGTGATATTTATTGAAGTCCGTTCGGGCATTATAAATTTGAATTTAAATCCCTAATCCCCTCGAATTTACCTAAAATATTATATAAGATTGTTTATTTGTTGAAAAGTTTCCTCGGGTTTTATTTTTCGACTTAAGCAACAAAAAAAAAAGAAAAGCAAATGGCAACTTCGATCCCCCCAAAACCTAGGATATTATTTAAATTAAGAAAACTATTGTCGATATCAAGGATGATTACGATTTTAGAATAGAACTTTGAACCTAAAAATAAGAAACTTATTTCGATAGTAGATTCTAATTTCTTAGTCGAAGAAACCTGGAATATAGAATCTGTAACTTAAAATAAGCCTTAATTTTTTCTTAATTCATGTCTTCACGCAATCTTGCGATATTCATCTTGATTTGATTATGAGTGTGTAACTTAAAAACACTAGTTTAAGCTTCCATTTTATAACTGAGACTTTTACTTTATTAATGTTCGTATTTTTCGTGTGTTTATATATAAATTATGATCAGTAAATTATAATTCTAAAGATTTTAATTCATTACAATAATTTAATTAATAAAATAGATGAAATTCGAGTAGACCTTGAAACCGACATCGCAATCTCTAATAGGGTAAGCTCCAAGTTCTAACATGATAGGTTTTAGACTCCAAAAAATAAATAACGTAGTCTAACAAGTAATGAAAACCGCTCACTTTTAGTTAATATTTGGATTTTATGAGTCTTTCCGGTATATAAAATTATAAAAGGTCACGGGATTTATATTGAAAATAAGCAAAGTACATTTATAGCTATTCATTCATGTCTAAAGTCCCTTCGAATCTATCATAACCACCCACGTGGTCTCTTACTAAAGGACTTATGATCAATGAGCTCATTAAGTATATGGCTCCTTCTTTACTAAAGGACTTATGATCAATGAGCTCATTAAGTATATGGCTCCTTCTTTAGTGAGATTATATAAACAAATGCCTGAACCAAAATATGTTATTGCTATGGGAGCATGTATAATTACAGGGGATGTTCAGTACCGATTCGTATCGTAATAGAATAGCTAGAGAAATCTATGAAGAGCTAATTAGGTCTGAAGAAGAAAATCGGTGTTTTACTACCGATCACAAGTTAATGGTTTCGTCAATTGCATTTGTTATGACTTTATGACCAATGAGTTCATCTAGGCATTTCATGACGCAAGGGGCTCATTCCATTTAGGCTATAAACTTATTTAAGCCTCGGAAGTCTCTGCTTTTGAATTCAAGCGCTTAAACCTCAGTGGTCGAGCTCTAATCGATGGGCTGCCAGCACCGGTGACGTTGTTTCTGTAAAAGCTCGTCGGGGACAAGCTTCCGGCTACTTGCAGCGGCGGAAACTGCTGATATCAGGTCGAGGTCGAATATCTCAAGCAAAGTTCCCACTCAAAATTCCGGCAGGAAGTCGACCATGCCCGTTTTCAACCGGACGCTGCAGGAGCGAGTGAAGCTCTGAGTAAACAAGTATTTCGGAACCACAGAGCTTTCCCCATACAATTTCGCCTAAACAGTCGAGTGATTCGCCAGGGCATAGCAAACTGACCAAGCGATGGGCTCGTCCGATGAGGAAGGACTTCTCCATTTGGGAGAAGCTGAGAATGGTCAAAGGGCCATTTGTCTTGTCGCCGGAGCAGCTGAGACTCGTGCTCCGGCCTCTCTACTTCTTTGGCGGTGTTCTGCAACGAGCACTTCGACCACTTGTGCCGTCGCCTCTCTCATGAAGAAAACTGGCGCCCCATAAACAGCCGGCAGAGGCCAATTCATTACTCAGTTACCACGAGAAAAAACCACCGTCCTTCTCGTTTCAGTGAAGTTGAGGGAGGGACGGAGAGAGAGAGAGAGAGAGAGAGCCTCTCATATATACGAACGACTTAATATTAAGATCCACAAGGGCATACACTCTGCATAGTAGAACACCTGGGGATTCCCATGCCCCATCAGACAACCTGTACAAAAGAGGTTCTACAAACAAACCCTTCTTTTATTGCATGCTTCGCTCTTATTGGCAAACACAAACCGGCCGGACCCAGAAAACGCGTTGATGTTATTAAGTACTGCCCCTCCTTGCACTCCTCACTGGCAAGACGCCATGTGCAGGATCAGGTCGATCACTCGGGAGCTGCAAAAGAATTTGGATCGGCGAGAAATGTAAGAGCCCAAGAAATCATCTTGCGATTGGATGATTTTCTTCCAAAGAAGATGGTGAGGGTGAAACTGTGCATGGATATGTAGAAGTTAGCGGAAAACAGGAAGGAAATGGAAATGCTCAGAAACTAACCTGTAGCCCCATTCGTTGTCATACCAAGCAACCAGCTTCACAAAGTTCTCATTTAATGCAATTCCAGCCTTAGCATCGAAAATGCTCGACCTGAAAGAATCATAGTCAGATTAAGATAATTCCTTTGAAAACTGGTCATCTTCATTCTGAATTCAGGAGGTTGGTAGTAACAATGAGAGGGGCTAACTTCCAGGACAACTTCCCTAGAGACTCCAGAGTAAGGCATAGATCAATACCTGCTGTCGCCCACAAAATCAGTAGAAACCACATCTTCTTCAGTGTAACCCAGAATTCCCTTGAGTTTCCCCTCAGACTCCTCCCTATACGACCAAATATTAAGCTCAAAGGATTAAACAAAGACGAAAAACAGCAAAACAGTCGACCTCCATAGGCAAACAGTAGAAATCTAGCTTAGTTCAATAAAAGATTATCGAGTCATACTTCATAGCAGCCTTGATTTCCTCATATGTAGCGCCTTTTTCCAATCTGACAGTGAGGTCGACAACAGAGACATCAACGGTCGGAACACGGAAAGCCATGCCAGTCAATTTACCGTTGAGTGCAGGAAGAACTTTACCGACAGCCTTGAATCCAATATCACATACAGAAAAGAATCAATAACTTGAACAGATACTCCCCTATGAACAAATAATACAATATTCTCCTGAGTGCCTATTGTATATGGTACTGCATAATATTATTACCTTTGCAGCCCCGGTGCTGCTTGGAATGATGTTAAAGGAAGCAGCTCTTCCACCTCTCCAGTCCTTCATCGATGGACCATCAACAGTTTTTTGTGTAGCTGTAAAAACAGACAGAGTGAAACATGATTACCAGTACTCACCGTGCTTGTCCAATTACTATGGACAATTCGAAGAGCTTACCAGTGATAGAGTGAACAGTAGTCATTAGACCCTCAACAATGCCAAATCGATCATTAATAACCTATGAAAAACACAGTCGACAAATTAATCCTTAACTCAATAGAGTAATATTGTCATTGCAAGAAGGAGATGGGTGTGAACCTTAGCAAGGGGAGCCAAGCAGTTGGTGGTGCAACTAGCATTGGAAACAATGTCCAGGTCAGGCTTGTATTCCTTCTCATTGACACCAACAACAAACATAGGTGCATCCTTGCTAGGGGCTGAAATGATCACCTTTTTTGCTCCACCCTGCAATTAAGTTGGGCCTTAGCTATATTTACTGGTTAAGAATTTTCAGAAATCAGCAAAAAACAAATGGAGAAGGCTTGAGCAGATGAAGCAGAACTCAGCATCTAGAAATCAGCAGGTTAGGGATTGATAAATCTCACTGTTATGGAATTTGGGCAAAAAGAGAATGACACTCAAAGATGCAAATGTGGTGTTAATCCATCGATAGTTCAAACAAAATAAAATTTGCATTTTTTATTTTCTATTTCCTTGGATTATCAAGATACAGCTAGATGACTGCAGAAATTTTTTTCCATGCTTTTAAAGCACTCACACCCTTTCTCATACATAAGAAAAGAGACTGCCCAAGTAGTGGCTTTATGTGCAAAAGCTCCACTTGCAGACTCAAAACACAGATAGAACTAACACTATTATGGAGTGAAAGAACCCTAATGAAGACAAAAACCAATTCCTTGGATTCTCCGTAATTAACCATAGCACTCATAATGCAGAGGAGTAGTTTAGCACTGAAACTAAATAGAAATTTGAAAACGAACCTTCAGGTGAGCAGCTGCCTTTTCCTTATCAGTGAAAACCCCAGTCGATTCCACGATGAACTCAGCTCCTGTTTCAGCCCATGGAATCTCCTCCGGGTTCCTAACACATCAACCATACACATCCAGAGTATTGAATCTTCTCACAATACAAACAGAGCTTCAAAACAAGCTCACGCTCAGATGAGGAGAAGACAGCACCAGTACCTGAGACCAAAGACTGCGACCGGCCTCTCACCAAAGAGAAGAGTCTTAGAGTCTTTAACCTTTAGCTCGTGATGTTTCCACTGACCGTGAACACTGTCATACTTGAACATATACGTCTGCAGCATAAAAGAACACAAATAAGTCGAATAACACGACAATCATAAATTCAAAACTCACTTCAGCACCAAGTAATTTAGATCCGATCGTAGATAAACCGAGAAGACTATTAAAAGCTAACAAATCAAAAGCACTTCAAACCCAACAGAGAACTGATCAACAACCACAAAGAGCAAGTTACAACACCAAAAAGGCATCTCGATGAGGACCCAAAAGCTTTAACAAGTCAGAGA
This sequence comes from Eucalyptus pumila, assembly GCA_016097595.1. NCBI lineage: Eukaryota > Viridiplantae > Streptophyta > Magnoliopsida > Myrtales > Myrtaceae > Eucalyptus > Eucalyptus pumila. Next base: position 757,464 of record CM027847.1, read on the forward strand.
CCAACACCATAAACACGTTTTATATGTTACACGAAAACCAAGTAGAGAACAGATAACGGTAACTGCCGCCGACACAAGCAAAAGAAGAGAAACAAAATCCATGAGAAGTGGAGATAAGTAGCACCATATAGTCGGTGGAAATGAAGGGGTCGTTGACGGCGACGAGCTCGACATCGTCTCGCTGCAGAGCAACTCTAGCCACCAACCGGCCGATCCTACCAAAACCTGCAACAGCAAATGATCGTTGGGCCATAAACCCCGAGACATGATCTGGGTAAGAGCAAGAAGAGAAACCGAAAAACCAAAAAACCAAAAAAGAGGAAAGATACAACTCAGTTCAACAGAAAAAGGAGTGAGTGAAGTGGGATCGCTTACCGTTGATTCCAATCTTCACCTTGCCTGCCAAAAAACCCAAAGAAAATAACAGATATCAGCAAACATCAGGTGATCATCATCATCATATGGACAGCAGATAAGAAGAAGAAAGTTCTGTTTCTATTTATCACTTACCCATGATCGTGGATGGAGGTTCACTAGCGAAAAGGTTCGACAGAGAGAGAGAGAGAGAGAGAGAGAGAGAGAGAGGAAGAGCTCAGTTCAGCAAGGTTGGGTTGGAGGAGGAAAAGGCGGTTGTGGAAGAAAGCGCTGAACGCTTTACAATAGCAGAGAAAAGTAGCAGGAGAATCCAGAAACAGGGTGTTACGACAACGTTGAATCCGCACTGATGGTATAGAACACGGTAGAAGAGTTCTCGATGTCCCAAAAGCCAAAATTTATATTAACGTAATACATTTATTTACAACTCATAAAATTATCAACTTAAACACGTATCACACATTTATCGAAATTACTTTTTTCTCTTTATTCCTTTCTCCTGTGTCTTCGCTGGCACCCTTGCCATTGATATCATTTAGGTAATATAGTTTTTAAAAAAAATAAAAGACTTGGTAAAAAATCACTAATTCAAACTACTTTTCTCTTCATTTGCCATCTGAGCGTTATTATTTTTCCACGTGGAAAGATGGTTAGATGGACCACGTCACCGATGGTCGACTTGACAAGTGGCTCTCAATCTCGCTTTCAATTGCAGCATCTGTGGCCTTCGTTCCCTCTTCGATCTCATCCATCCGATTTGATCCATTCCGCCCCCTCGTCGACCCGCACACATAGAGGAATGCTAGAGATACTAAAAACTCGTAAGGAAAATAATTTGTATTAAATGCCCATTTTAAGCAGCCGACAAAAATCGAAATCTATCATTTAGTAAATCCATATAGCACGTGAGTTTCGACATCGAGCATTACTGCATCCCTTTTGTGTTAACTCAGTCGACAATATACCAGACTCCCCACCGATAGAACCCAGTGGATTTCCAATCCTAATACAGCATGCTAAGAGCTATATTTTCGCCGAAAGGGCTCGTAGTCTCGGTGTTTGTTGTCAAATATCGAATCCATCGGTTTTATCATTTACTAAACCCGTATAGCGTACGAGTCAAAATCACTACCGGCTTTCCCTTAACTCCAATCCTTCTTTCCGTTCACTCGAAGTTGAAGCTACAAAGGAATTTGGAAAACCAAAACCAGACATTATCATCACATCTATCGAGCCCACAGAAAGGGAAGTTGCGTTATGCTTTATTCACGTTGGTGGGTGCAAAGCAACTACCCCTATTGGTCAAGATGGAGGTGATTTGGCATCATGCGAATGGTGGGCGACCCTAGGACAAGCTGAAGAATCAATGTAATGTACATTGGAACACTAAGACAAACCTCTTAAGAGGCCCACTTATCCATGTCTGATAGATTGCTTGGGATTCCCACATGATGTTTATTATTCCTTTGGATCCTGTACCACATCCTTATCACTCAATGCAGGACACCATCATCAAGAGAAGGTGAACCTTCTTGGAAATTTTTTATAATATGGACTTACATTAATTAATTAATTTTATATTTCAAATAATTGTGTTAATGGATATTTCAATATTTGTTGAACCCTACATTGATCTAATTAAATTAGATATTGGCATCTATTGATAACAATTCTAGTTGAGCAGTTTTCCCAGTTGATACGCTGTTGATTAGAGTTTGTTAGATCTCCTCTCTAGCTTATAAAATGACAGGTTATACTTGCTTTAATCATATTGAAAGCTGCTATGTCATAGAGAGGAAGATCTGGCATTCTATTTTACTTCACTGGCTCAAACAAGTATACTTTAATTTCGCTATATTTATTTATCTCGGTGTTTTACAATTATATATAAATCCGTTTTTATTTTATTTTATTGATTAGTTGTTTATGTGAATAAATTTTATACATGTAGTATCAGAGCTAATCCTATATAATTGTAGAGCCCAATTTTTATTTTTTATTTTTTATGGAAAAATTCGAAATTTTCCTCTTTGAGCCGGATATGGACATTATTTTTTCGTGCGGATTTTTTGCTTGATTGATCTTGAAATCATAGGGCTTTTGTTCTACATGTCGAGATCTTTCCAACCATATATAATTTTCATAATTTCGTTAGGAATTGAGAGAGAATTTTAAATTTGAAATTCTAGAGTTTATACATGAAAAAGTTCTAGAATCTTCAAATTACTTGCAATTAATTGATGTTCGTTGTAAATCGATGTATAGGTATTGTTATATATATATGTTTTGGCATCCTTTTGTTGTATCAAAGTAAGTTTTTAGGGCTTAAATTCAAGAAAACGGAATTTTCGGCCATGGAATGCTTGGTTCTGAAGTTTTCAAGCTTGTATGTGGTAGATTTACTTGGTTTTTCTTCGTTTAATTAAATCTAGTCCATTATATTGATGTTATACGCAAAACCCACGAGGGAATTTCATTAAAAATCATGTTAATTTGTGTCTTTGGAGCTTCGGATCGAAATCGGGTCGTGCGACCCAGTTTGCTGCAAATTCGTGACCCGGCTAGAGGTTGAAGAAGACCTCCAGCCGGGCTTGGGCCTAAATATGGGCTTTCGTCCATATTTTTTTTTGAATTTCGTGGGCTACTTGAACAGCCCATTTCATGGGCCAATTTTCAATTAAAAAGGAGATGGGCTTCTGCACACATGGGCCATTCTCAATTTAAAAGGAGTGGGCCGCGTGAGGGTTTAGGACTCTCGGGTCTGGCCCGCGGTCCGATTTGGGCTGCTAGCGGATCCTGGGCCCGCGGGAGTCCGAAATATTTAAATAATATTATAATAATAAAAAATAATTTTAAAAAATTGTGGCAAAAATTGTTGTTTGAAAAAAATGCAATATGATCTTTGGAAGCACATGTTGTAAAGTGTTTCATATTGTTTGATGAATTTTGGGCATAAATTTTTGGAGTTCCTGATTGATTAAAAAAATTAGTATATACAATAACTCACCCAAATGGGGTTATTGTGTATGTTAATTTGGAAAATAACATGAAGATTAATTCCCAAATTTAAAAGATGGGGATTTATAATTGAAAAATATTTATCTGCCCAAAGGGGATAAATGTTTTGAAAATTATATGTAATTCTCCTTTATGTTGTGATAATGGAGATGTATAATTTAAATGATTTGTCTACCCAATGGGATAGATCCTTGAAAATTATTTATTATTCTTCTTGTTGTTGCTTTATAAACTTTATGCTGTAGAAAATAAGGATGCATTGTACACTCTACCCAAAAGGGAGTTTATAATGTACTAATTATTTTGTTGAATTGCTTATTGGCCATAATTGATCTTATTGCATTATGTGTAACAAACAGTTACCTTTGTTGTAAACAACAATAATGCCACGATTGAAATATTAACTTGATGAAATATTATATTGTTGAAGACTTGGTCAAAAAAATGAGACATTATGATTGAGAATATTAGAAGTGAGTCCATATTGGCTGATCCTTTAACAAAAGGCTTACAACCCATTTTGTTTAAAGAACATGCGAAGAATATGGATGTTTTAGATTCTTTTGATTTCTTTTGTTAGTTGGAGTTATATGATTCGTATTTCTAGATATTATAGTTATATGCAGATCGATAATGCTTTTATGACGTCTATTAAAGCATTTATTTTCAATGATCATTATTGTTGATTCAATTGTTATCATTTCTCCTGTTGACTGAAATGGAATTATAAAATAGTATATTTAAACAAATTTTAGTTTAAAGATGACTGAATGTCATTGATATTGAGATTTTATGTTAGATTGTGACATAGTCATGCAATTTCATGTTATTTAGAAATTGCATTAATGTAGTTTCATATTGTTGAGAAATTGCATTGAGGACCGATAAGAAATAGTGTATATTTTAATCACATGTTGGCACTATTTTTTACTACACTACTAGGCCTATGATCCATGAAAATATAATACTTATTGTATGTGATTATGGAAGGTCTTGTGTTGTGTCATTTTTTCAACACATTGATCTCCATAATCCTGTACTGAGGTTATATAGGATTGGATTTGTTTTGAGATGCCATTATTGGAATATTATTTTTTAAAAATTGTAGCCATATAAAACAAAATTTTCAATTATTAATCTGATAGTGTCGTTTTCAATATAAAATATTTTTCAAAATAAAATAAGTTAATTAATGTAGCCCAAGTAGGAGAATGTTGGAAATTTTCTATAATATGGGCTTACATTGATTAATTAATTTTATATTTCAAATAATTGGGTTAATGGATATTTCAATATTTGTTGAATTCTACAGTGATGTGATTAAATTGGGTATTGGCATCTATTGATAACGGGTCTAATTGAGCAGCAAACCGTACGCACATGCTACATCACCATGTGTTGTCCACGTTAGCAAATTTAACAGTAAAATTTGATAGAAGCTGGCGGAGAATAAATTTGTCGCAAGTTTATCAGTTTGGAGTTATGTGGTTAAAATATTAGTTTTGAGTAAATTTGTCATAATTTATCAATTTGGGGTTTTTTCTGACAAAAAATTAATTCATGATAAATTTATCACAAGTGTACTAGTTTAAGGTTTTTTTATGGTAAAAAAATTAGTTTATGGTAAATTTATAATATGTATACTGAATTTGGGGATTTTTCATAGTAAAAACATGACATTTAATTGAATAGAATCTCTAACACTTCACAATTACGATTACTTAGATTTATAGCACCATCAAAATTAAATTTTCTTGTTTTTTGCTAAGTGAAATCTTACTTCACAATAATTTAATTCATCACTGAAATTAGAGAAAATCGTTAACTTCTGTTTATTTTCCCCTATCCATGTGCCTCTCTCTCTCTCTCTCTCTCTCTCTCCAGTATAGTCGCTTCAGAGATCGAGCAAGTTTGCCAAGAAAAACCACGCCTCCTGCCGAGAAAACTCTCCAATGGCCGAGAAGAGGAAAGTCCTGACGTCAGAGGAACTTAGGGTATCATAATACTCGAGTTCAATTTGATTATAGTCAAACTTACAATCAAAACTCGAGCTTAAATTTTATAAGCTCGAAATTATATCTTTATATATATATATACTAAATACTTTTAATAATGAAAGCTCGATCAGGTATCGAGCTAAGTATCGAAAAGCACAAACTTAACTCGATAAGATACCCGAGGAATTCGAACTCATGCTTGACTCAAAATTAAGCAAGTGGAACTCGAGCTACTCTCGAGTAACTCGACTTGGTTTTAGCCATATGCGCAAGTAAGAGTGTCAAAAAAGCCCACGTTGGCCGAGCCTTAGTTTTCTTAGGATACAAATTTTTAGACGTTTGTATCACGAGGGTTGGGGTGGGGTCGGGCCAGCTCGGGCTTTTTTGACACTCTATATAGAATAGCTTTGAATAAATTTCCGATTTTGCCCCTTTAGTGGAACTATTTTATCCGTTCTCTCGTATTATATGATATTCAAGTCTTGGATAGGTCGGGTCAGGTTAATCGTGTGCCCACTGGGTTTTGAGTTGGGTCCAGTATGATGAAAACCCAGTCCCTTTCCCACTCCGTGACACCCGTAATGTGCAAGTGAACCCTTATCAAGACATAGGCTCCAATCCGAGCAGCCTCTTTCGGCCCATCATCTTTGCATTGAGCCTCGGTTGATGAAAATGAGTGATCTTTAGGGTGTGTATAACAATCATTCTATTTTTGTTCCAGAATAATTTTTCTATTTTAGATTTATTTTTGAAATAAAAATCCGTCTGATAACGTAATTTCATTTTTCTATTTTTTGAATAAATTTTTAATTCAGAAATAGATGTAGTGAAAACTTTTATCATTTCTCTTTCTCTCTACTAGTCGGTCACCTACCTGTCACTACCGCTCGTTGTCTACCGATGTTGTTCACCATCTTCCGTTGGTTACTATTGCCACCATCTCCATCCTCGAGAAAGGAGAAATTTTGTGTCGAAATTTTATTCTAGAAACAGAAATTTTATATTAAATATTAAACATGAATTTTTCTCAGAAATTCATCCAAAAATATAAAAAGAAAATTTTATGTCTCTTTTAAAAATTAAATTTTAGTCAAAATGATTATCATTGGGGTAAACGTAGTTTCCATCCAACGCTGTCGAGACTTTACCACGCATGCTCCATGAGCACTACGCACCTAACCCCCGTCCAATAATTCACTTTCGTTTGGTAGGCCTCGTGCAGTGCATGCTTGTGGATGTAGTTGTCTCCTGTCCTCCGCATGCCTTTTCCCTTCTCTTGGGTTCTGTCAAAAAAAGAAAAAGAAAAAAAAAGAAAGAAACCATAAAAAAAATATACAAATTATGTCAACCGTGATATATTTATACTAAGCTTTTTCTTTTATAACATAAAAATCCTCAAACTATGCCCACTGCAATGCATTTATTATAAACTTTTTCTTAAGTGATTTTATTAAAATATCTAATTATAATTGTATTGAAAGGTGTTACTTTTAAATTTCTTCATACTTACTTTTATAAAAATTAGCAGGATTTACACCAATTGGTCAATGCCTTGAAAGGTCCCAACTTCATTAATGCTTCAACGACTTTTGTAGATACCTCGACCTTTCGAAAATGATGAATCGGGACATCTTCCTGAACCTGGACAATCTGAAGATTTTTTTTTTAATTAAATCAAAAACTGTTAAAAAAAGCCAATTTACATGGTTGTCGTTACATAAATGTTAAAGTGGAAAAGTACAATTGAAATTACACAAGCTGCCCGTTCAACACTGACTATGCAATATTTTCCCATATTTTTACAAAAGTTTCGTACTTTTCGTTCCTATAATTCCCTATTTTTTCTAATAAAGTCCTTAAACTTTCAATTAATCTAAAATTCCTTTAAATTTTTATAAAATATCTAAACAAGACATTAAATTCGATTGACGCGATTGTTTAAAGCTGCCGGAATGTGATGTTAATCAAATATTGCTTACCTACAAAAATAAGTACTTGACTAGAAAAAGTATGGGGATCGAAGCTTTAGATAGAGTTTTCAACAACTAGTAGGCAATATGATCCGCATCACATTTTAGCATCATTCGACATATATGTTAATTGGACTTGGCCCAATTTGATGATGGAGAGATCAACTAGGCATATTACATGAGTAGAATCACTAGATTATAAAAATTAAAATTATAGATACTTCATTAAGAAAATGGTGAAGGTACAAAGATTAATATAACTTCGATTACTTTACATATCTTAAAAAATCTTGTCATAATTGAAACCCAAGGTTTCACTTCGCAGATTTTTTTTTTTTTTTTGGCGAGCAAGGATGAAATTTCCGAGTGAATTGGTTAAGGATAAACTTAGAACATTAAGGATAAATTTAGAAACAACAAAGATTAAACAAAAATTTATGGATACCTGGGATTTATCGAATTGATTTTAATGTTCCAAGGAATCTTGTAGGCGCGGAACCGATAAAAAGAAGAAAAGGCAAATGCATGATGAAGAACCTGGACAATTTCTAGAACCAAATTCCTATCTCTAAAGCCCGACCATTCGTTGATAGTGGGCGTGCATCCTTTTCTTGATCACGGCACTTCCAAATATCCCGCTTACTTTACAAATTAAGTAACGGTCCAATATTAAAATCTTTTACATTTAAGGATAAAGAGAACTTAGATCATGTTTGCTCTTCAATTCCTAAATGAATCTAACAAGGTTGCTCTCCATTTTTATTTTTATTTTGAGAAGTTGTGAACTAATTGTATAGCTCATTGTCCCTTCAAACTATTTTCACTTAGAGTGCGTTTGGTAACGATTCTATTCCCGAGACCCGATTCGACTAGAAATGATTATTTTTTATTCGTTCCGGGAATTGATTCTGAGTAAAAAAATGCGTTTGAATCGTCCAAATTTTTTTATTCGGAATAAAATTGCGTTTGATAACGTCTTTAATTGATTCGTTCCAAATTAATTTATTTTGATTTTTAAATAATTTTTTTCCTTTTTTTCTTATTCTTCTTCTTCTTCATGTGGCCGGGTCGCTGGACCTAAGAATCGGCCAAACGAGGGCCGGCGATGCTCACGAGCATCACCGGCCCTTGGCGAGGTCGGTCCTCGTCGGCTCTCGTTGGACCTCGCCCTGGCTTGGCGAGCTTGCCGGACTGACGATCGGCGGCGGACGGCGGGGGCGGCGGGCGACGGCGGATGGTGGCGGGCGGTGGCGGACGACAATCAAGGGATGATGGAAGGGAAGAATGAGAGTTTTACTGTTTTGATTCTTTTATTTTTTTATTCTCAAACGAAAAATCATATTTTTTTTTATTCTCAATTCTCTTCTCAATTTGTTCCCGGGAACAAATTTGTTCCCGGAAACAAAAATTTTACTAAATGCGATTCTCATCCCAAACTGATTCTAGGAACAAAAAATCAGAATCGCAAGACCGCTTGACACGCCAAACATGCCCTTATTTCTTTCGATACCATGAAGTAAATCTAAAATGCGATCACTTCTTCCTTACTAGACACATGAAAAATCAATGTTAATACACAATCGAAGAAATAAAATCATAATATGAAATTAATTCGAGTATCTCACACTTCCAAATTACGTGATTGCTTAGATCTTCAGCACCATTTTATTTTTTTTTTCTGTCGAAATTTTTATTTTCAAACTTTACGCGTACCTTTTTCGTTGAAAACGGTAAAAATCATTTCGGTGAAAAGACTATTATGCCCTTCGAGATATCGACGCTCCATCATGATGAAGGCAGGAATCCCGCTTTTTTATCCCCACTTCTCTCTTCAGTCACAGCAGAGTCGCTTCTAGAAACCGATCGAGTTCGCCGGAAAACACCGCGCCTCCGCCGTGAAAACTGCTCAGAGATGGCCGCGAAGAGCAAGGTCCTGGTGATCGGAGGCACTGGATACATCGGAAAGTTCATCGTGGAAGCCAGTGCTAAGTCCGGTCGCCCTACCTTCGCTCTCGCGAGGGAGTCCACTCTCTCCAACCCCGCCAAGGCCAAGATCCTCGAAGGTTTCAAGAGCCTCGGCGTCACTTTAGTTCACGTGAGTAGTTCTTCCCGTTCCCGTGCGATCGTGTTCGCTTCGCGCGTTTGGTTCTGCTTCGAGAAAATCGAAGCTCGTTCCGCATTTCCAAGAAATGTTTTTAGCAGTAGAATCGGAGTCGATTTTTCATCTCGATCTTTCATGAGATCGCAGTTGATGGAGTCACGTTACGATTTGGTGTTTCTCTTACGAACCGAGTACATTTGTAGACCAAATCTTACGAAATTTCCCATATGTTATGTACTGTATAGATGCATTTTTACGGTAAGATGCCTTGTTCTATCATTTTGAAGATCGGTAGGCAATGTGTGGACGAGCGTTATGCTACGGATAGTAGCTTCGTCTTTTTTATTTCTCATGACACTTTGTCTCGTCTGGTGAAGGTATTGAAGTTTTATCTGCATCGGATTATGTATTTCTCATTTTCTTATTCTTCCTGCTGGTCAAAATAGGATTTTTCTGATGATTGCTAACTTTATTGATTGTTTCTCCATGCTCTTGGTTATTTGATTCTCAGGGAGACATATACGATCAAGAGAGTCTTTTGAATGCGATCAAGCAGGTCGATGTGGTAATCTCTGCTGTGGGGCATGCACAATTAGCGGACCAAGACAGGATTGTTGCTGCCATCAAAGCAGCCGGGAATATCAAGGTCGTGCTGTTTTTTGATAATTTCTTCCAAGTTACTACTTTTGTTTAGCATTTGACTGATGATATGGGTTGGCGATGGTTTAATTCTTATCTTCTGGTATGAGTGCATTGCGTTCTCCTCATGAGCTTCGCTTTGATGAAATGTGATGGATTGACTTAATAGTTATGACTTTGTGTAGAAGTCGTCAGCGAAATTTGAGAATAGCTATTTCAAATCCAAGTATAGCACAATGTGAGCTTCTAAGTGGGTTACTTTAGATCCACACTGTTGCTTTTTGACGTATTCAATTGGGTAGGAAATTCTTTCATTATGGATGAATGGCGTACCATCTAGATGAATTCATACATATTGGTATGTGTTACTCAGAGATCGATATCTTTACACAAACAAAACGGTTCTTGACCCCAAACTCGTGCTCTCCCCAGTCTCGGTCCTTGTATGGATATTGGGCTGCTTACAAACTCCAGGAGGCTTTATTTATTCAGAACCTGTGTGGTTGGATTTCTTCTAGGTCACCGAAAAGAGCAAAGAGTTTCTAGCACTCAATATGGATTATGGTCATCTACCCAGCTCTTGGATCATGAATGCAAATCATGAACTACTTAATCCTTCAAATGGTCTTTTTTCGGTGGTGTTATCATTGTTGTAAATAAGTTACCAAAACCTAGTTAGTGGATAGTTTAGTAGTTGTTGCTTTGGGGGTTGACGGTTCATAATGAGTAGGGCTCAGCATGCTCAAAAAAGCCAATCAACTTACCTGATATTTTATTACTAGTGAAAGTGTCCAAGCAAGCATGTTTGCATTTTTATACTGGACAGAGTTATCTGGCAAATGCCTTAATAATTACATCTTCAGTTTTCTTTTCTTGTATTTTCTAATAGCTCTTGGGATTGAATTTGCTTCGTTGCTTGTATTGATTCACTTGTAATCATTTTTTACTTTGTTATAGTAACGTATTAAATTGTAAAATTCAGTCTCATGTTTTCTTTATTTGCCAGAACTCATGTAAGTTTGTTGGATAAGGGGAATATGCTCTAGTTTTTGTTGCTTTCTAATAAGAATGTTTCTTCTAATTCAATTAATTTTCTTCTCAGAGATTCTTGCCTTCAGAGTTTGGAAACGACGTGGATCGTGTCCATGCGGTGGAGCCAGCAAAAAGTGCATTTGCTATCAAGGCCAAGATTCGCCGCCTTGTTGAGGCCGAGGAAATCCCTTATACCTATGTGTCTTCTAACTTTTTTGCGGGAAGATTCCTCCCAACATTGTCACAGCCTGGGGCTACAGCTCCCCCTAGAGATAAAGTGGTTATCTTAGGGGATGGAAATGTAAAAGGTAAGAAGCAACTTGAGATTCGCATTTTAATTCCTTGAGATATTTCTGGAAATTTTTCACAACTTAATTATTGTAGTAATCAGAGTGGGGCAGTTATTGAAGCTTGAGAATTCCAAGCATCTTCTGTATCTGGAGATGTTGGCCATTAGTCTTCTCTTTCAGATATTAATAGATGATATGAAAGTTCTGTGGTCTTTCTTGGCACAATACTGCCTAGGCGGCAGATCATGAAGGTTGTTTTAACGTAGTTGGGAGAGGAAAGAACATATGGATGCAGCTGTCTAGTGATTCTGTTTACTGCGAAAGTTCTTTGTATGCGAGCTGAGCATAACTCTAGGAATATCAATGGCTTATAGTTATTAACCAAATTCTAAAATTCTCCCTGTCAATACACAGCGGTGTTTAACAAGGAGGATGACATTGGCACCTATACCATCAAAGCCGTGGATGATCCGAGGACCCTGAACAAAATTCTGTACATCAGACCTCCTGCCAACACCTACTCGTTTAATGATCTCGTGTCTTTGTGGGAGAGAAAGATCGGCAAGACCCTGGAGAGGGTTTATGTTCCAGAGGAGCAAGTTCTGAAGAACATTCAAGGTCAGGGATGCGTTTTCATTAGATTTAAGCACGTGTAATGTCTATTTCTCTTCGAGATTTAAGTATTCTGAAGTCAATCGGTCTACTTGTATTGTCATATTGCAGAGGCGGCAGTTCCACTCAATGTGATATTGTCCATATCTCATTCTGTTTTCGTGAAAGGGGACCACACCAACTTTGAGATTGAGCCATCTTTCGGAGTGGAAGCTTCGGAGCTCTATCCCGACGTCAAATACACGACCGTGGATCAGTACCTTGATCAGTTTGTCTGATAGCCGAAACTGACCGTGCTTGGTAGATTTCTCCCCTCGGTTTGAATCATGAATAATATAGGATTCTGCTAGTTAGGATCCTTGTGTGAAATGTCGCTCCTGCTGATCATCTTATGGCGACGAAGACATGCTATGAACATTCGATGTGTGTGCATCTATGCAGTGCTTAGAGAAGTTACTCCTGTTTAGGAGTTTGATATGGCTTTATGGGCCAAGCTATGGGAAGCTGAAAGTTGAACACGGGTTTCTCTACTTTTGTATATTATATGTGGTACGTCCTCGGTGTGGGTAATGAATTGGAGCCGCCAATGATGAGGTCGAGCCTTGCCCCAGGCATGTGAATTGTGAGGTCGATCCTTGGTGAGGGCATCGAAGTCTTCGCCGAGGCCTGGCGATTGACGGGGGAAGAAGAGAAAAAAGTACGTAAGAAATGAAAAGAAAATGAAGGATAAAAAAGAGAGCGAAAAGAACATATATATATTTTTTAAATTTCAAAAATTTCATGTGAGCATATGCCATGTTACGTTAGAAGGCTGTTGCTGATTTTATCTGGAAAGTATTGACACTTTTCGAGATGTATTCGATATTCCGACAAGTGTTCTATGCTTTGACATGTTTTGATGCGCAGTTAACAAGTGTTGAAAAATCGGACATGTAATCAATTCTCCCGACACGCGAGTTTGGAATTACACTTTGACATGTCTCAACATGCGGCTTATAGGTGTCGAAAAATTTGATCTCTTGACACGGTGAATTTCGACATGCGATTTTGACTTAGTCAATTTAAAATTTTTTTAATAAATAAGGAGTCAAAATATAAATATGTAAAAAAAATAAATAATAATAAAAATAATAAAAGGGAGAAATGAGGACTCTTTTCTTTTAACTTTCACTTTCTGGGATTCAGGATTTATGTCAGCAAGAAAAATTATTTCAATGAAAAGACGATTACGCCCTTCCGGAATCAAGTTCGCCGGGAAGAATGACGCCTCCGCCGTGAAAACCCCCTCCAAGATGGCCGAGAAGAGCAGAGTCCTGGTGATCGGAGGATGCATCAGAAAGTTCATCGTGGAAGCAAGTGCTAAGTTTGGTCACCCTATCTTCGCTCTCGTGAGGGAGTCCACTCTCTCCGACCTCGCCAAGGCCAACATCGCTGAAGGTGTCAATTTAGTTCATCTGAGTAGTAGTTCTTCCGATGCAATCCTGTTCGTTTCTCGCATTTGGTGCTCCTTTGAGGAATCGAAGCGCCCCCTACCATTAATCTCATCCGTCGTTTCGAGAAATGTCTTTAACCATCGAATCGGAGTCGCCTTTCATATCAATCTTTCACAAGATTGAGTTGATATTTGGTGTTTCTCTTTCCCTCCTCTAGTAATTTGCCCCCGTATTATTGGTCATTTTTCACACTGACGGACAAATCACCTCAGCTTCGCATGCCGATACCAAGTATGAATAGAGTACATTTTTAGACAAATTTTATGAAAACGTCCACATTTCACATACTGCCTAGATGAGCTTGTATATATAAGTGAATGTGACTGACTTGTAATTCAAATGTCACTGCAAATCCCTTGCTATAACCTTTCAAAAGATCGGTAGGCAATGTATGGATGGTAATTCTGTGGATGCTTTATTTCTTATAATGCTTTTTCTCGTCTAGTGAAGGTATTGAGGTCTTATCTGCATCGGACTTCATATCTCTCCTTTTCGTAGTCTTCCTACTGGCCAAGATGGGATCTATTGATGATTGGTGACTTTATTGATTGTTTGTCAATGCTCTTGGTTATATGATTCTCAAGTAGACATATACGATCAAGAGTCTCTGTTGACTGCGATCAAGCAGGTTGATGTGGTAATCTCTGCTGTGGGGTGAGCACGGGTAGAGGACCAAGACAGGATTGTTGCAGCCATCAAAGCAGTCGAGAATATAAAGTTGTGCTGTTTATAATAATTTCATCCAGGTTACAATTGTTCATTTAGGGCGCACATGATAACCATTCTGTTCCAGAAATAGATTTTTTTATTTCTATTTCTAGAAGAGTTTCTAAACAAAAATAACCGTTTGATAACGACACAAAATTTATTCCTTTCGGATGGTGGCGGACGATCGAGCGACCTTTAATATAAAAAATAAAAATGATTTTAGTAACAAAAAAATAAATAATAAAATAAAATAAAATAAAATAAATCATAAAAAAATAAAATAAAATATCATTTTATTTTAAAATAAAAATATCCTTAAAAATAAATTTATTTTATTTTATTTATTTTATTTGATTTTACGAATAAATTTATTTTAAAATGAAAAAAATTAAAAATAAAAATAAAAATAAATTTATTTGGCAAAACACTCAAGGCAAATAAAAATAATTTATTTTTATTTATCATAAATAATTTATTTTAAATAAATTAAATAAATTTATTTTAAATAAATTAAATAAATTTATTTTAAATAAATTAAATAAATTTATTTTTAATAAATTAAATAATTTTATTTTTAATAAAATAAAAATAAAATGATAAATAAAAATAATTTATTTATTTTAAATAAATTTATTTTAATTTTTAAATGAATAAAATGACTATAAATTTATTATTTTTAAATGAATAAAATGAATATATTTATTTTTATTTTTAATAAAATGAGGAGAGGCGGAGGAGGAAGAGGAGGAGGCAGAGACGTAGAGAAGATAAGGGAGGACTCACCGAAATTAGGGTTTAGTGAGAGAAATTATTTCTGATTTCTCTTCTAAATTAATTTCTGAAATAGAAATCTTTTCCAGAAATAGAAAAATTGGTTTATCAAACAAGTTTCTATTCCAGAAACAGATCTGGAATAGAAAAATTATTTCTGGAACAGAAATTTTGGTTATCATGCACCCCCTTAGCCTTTGACTGATGATATAGGTTGGTGCAAGCTTAACCCTTTTCTTCTAGTATCAGCGCATCACGTTCTCCTTGTGAGCTCCACTTTGATGAAATGGGATGGATTCACTTATATATTTGTGGACTACACTTCTTTCTTTTTTAAACGGTCATGACTTTATGTAGAAGTTGTCAGTGAAATTTGAGGCTAACTATTTCAAATCCAAGTACCGGATAATGCCGGCTTCACTGTGGTTGGGTTTACTCTAGGCCATTGAAAAAAGTAAGAGGTTTAAAACACTCAATATGGATTATGGTCATGTATCCTGTTCCTTGATCAATAATGGAAAACATGAACCACCTAATCCTTCAAGAGGTTTTTTCGGTAAAATTATTATTATAGCAAATAAGTTTTGAAAACCCAACTGGTGGATAATTTAGGACCCATTTGTTTGGCTTTTGTTTTTGTTCCCCATAACACAATTTATGTTCTTTTGTTCCGGAAAACAAAAAAAGAACGTAAACACGTTGTTTACACTTTTGTTCCCAGGAACAAATTTGAAACAAAAACAAGAAACAAGGAAATCTTGTTTCTTGTTTTCCTAGAACACTTTTGAGAAACAATTTTTCTCTTTTCTATTTTTTTCTTCTCTTTCTTTTCTTCTTCTTTTTTCTTTGGCCGGTCGCCGGCCGTCTAGGGCCAGTGACCTCGCCGAAGCGTCGCCTCGAGCTCGCCCAGATCTGCGAGGCCGTCAACCAAAAGGAAGAAAAAATAAAAAATAAAAAATAAACAAAAAAAATAAAAATAAACAAAAAAATTTATATAAGTTTACCAAATGTATTTATCCTATTTTTCTATTCCAAGAATATAAATTTTATGCGATTTACCAAACGCGTTCTTCTGTTCTTCTGTTCAAAAATTGTTTTTCGGAACAGAAGTAGTTTTTTCTATTTCTATTATCTAGAACAATTTTTTAATAGAAACGTTACTAAACGTGCCCTTAGTAGTTGTTGCTTTGGGGGGTTGATGGTTAGTGGAGCGTAGCATGCTCACAAAAGGCAATGGACTTACCTGATATTTTATTTCTTGCGAAAAATGTCCAAGCAAGCAGCGTCTTTGCATATTTTATACTTGACAAAGTTATCTAGCTATTGCCCTAACAATTAAATCTTCAGTTTTCTTTCTTCTACTTTTCTAATAGCACTTAGTTGCTAGTCTTGATTCACTTATAATCATTTTTACTATATTATAGTCCATTTAGAAAAAAAAAAGTGAAATTCAGTCTTGTATAAATTTGTTTTCTTTGTTTGCTCACATATTGAAGAAAAAAGTGAAATATAGTCTCATATGAGTTTAGTTTCTATGTTTTGGCAGAACTCATGTAAGTTAGTTGGATGAAGGGAATTTGCTCTAGTTTTTTGTTGCTTTCTAATAAAAATGTATCTCCTGATTCAATTAATTTTATTTTTAGAGATTCTTGCCTTCAGAGTTTGGAAATGATGGGGTTCATGTCCATGTTGTGGAGCCAGCAAAAACTGTATATGCTATCAAGGCCAAGGTCCGCCGCCTTGTTGAGGCCGAGGGAATCCCCTATACATATGTGGCTTCTAACTATTTTGCAGGTGACTACCTCAGGACATTGTCACAGCCCCCCTAGAGATAAAGTTGTCATCTTAGGGGATGGAAATGCAAAACGTAAGAAGCAATTCGTCGAAATGTGCATTTTAATTAGTTTAAGATATTTCTGTACGTTAATCACGATTTAATTATGGTAGTGATCAGTGTGAAGGGCAATTCTTGAAGCTTGAGAATCCCAGGGCAACGTCCTTTTCTGGAGATGTTGGGACTCTTACATCCATTAGTCTTCACCGTCAGAGACTAATAGATTATATGGGTGTGTTGTGGTTTATCTTGGCATAATACTACCTAGTGGTCAGATCGTGAAGGTACTCTTTATGTATTTGGTTGAGAAAAGAACATATTGATGCATTTGTCTGCCGGTTGTCTGATGAATCCGTTTACCAAGAGAATTCTTCTTCAATTCGAGCTGAAAGTAACCTTAGGAAGATCAATGGCTCTGTGATTTATTTATTAGCCAAATTCTAAAACTCTCCACGTCAATATGCAGCGGTGTTTAACAAGGAGGATAACATTGGCACCTATACTATTAAGCTGTGGATGATCTAAGAACCTTGAACAAAATTCTGTACATGACTTCCTGCCAACACCTACTCTTTTAATGAGCTCATGTCATTGCGGGAGAGAAAGATCGGCAGGACCTGGATGTTGGAAATTATATCCAGAGAATACATACTATTTGTTGTAATCAGAACATCAATATAAAGAAGATGATAACAGTTATATAATATCATTCTTTTTATGTAAACTTACAAATCTTGGAGAAGAATAAAATAAGATATAACATAAAATTGGAGGTGAGGTACGGATAACCGAATCTCCTTAAGGCGATTAGTTCCTACCAAATATGCCCCGTAGATTCACGAATTATGCCTCCCAAGATACAACACCTCGAATCTGTTTGGATTAGCACTATGTAAACAGGACTCTATCGAACCGTTCAATTGAACCAGCACATTCAGGAAAAAACAGAATAGTAGAAAAGTGTATCAGAGCCTTTTTGGAATCGAGTCGGAAAAACCAAAAAGCCAAAAAAACCTTTTTGAAGCTCTATGCTCATATCTATTTATAGAGCTTTTAGTTCATGTACTAAAGAGATACATGAATTAAATAGACGCGTGTATCCATGAGATTTATGAATAAAGAGATACGTGAATCCAAGAGATTCAGGTATCCAAAGATACGTGAATTCAAGAGATTCATGAACTCAATAAATACATGAACTAAACGATACATGAATCTAGGAAATTCATGAATTCAATAGATACGTGAACATAAAAGTATAGGAAATTCATGAATTCAAAAAGAGATACGTGAACAGAAAAAAAACGTATCTTAATTTATTGGCTTCCGTTGATCCATTAACCATAATTACAACAATCCCCCACATTAATGGATCAACAAAACATTTTTGACTCGAAGGAATCTGAGCATGCCTGTTGAAATAAACCGCATCAAGATAGGTAGCTTTCGCTTTGAACCTTCTTTAGTGAAAGCTTATCGGACTTACTTAACTAGTCGATGGACTAAGTCTTGAATCGCCAGTTGTTTGTGTAAGCCTAGACAATAAACCTCACACGGAGTATTTCCAATTCAAGATTGGTTCTCGGTTGTGTTCGTTCTTTCGGCCCTGAACCTCTCGGGATTCATGCGTGCTTTAGAAAATCTAGCCTTTAAAGATTTTCATAGAGTCGGCCAGCTCCACGCATATAGGTGCAATCCTATTAAAGATATCCTACCATATCTTACTTGGATGTTAGTTGGATGTTACATTCCAAGTTATAGGAATCATTAAACGCATATCGTACCCTTAATAACGCTGTAGGAAAGCACTGTTGCATCATAGGAATGGGAGACAGTGCTTACACTAGAGTTTCCAAAATTTACATTGTCCTATTGAACCTAGACCATGGGATCTCCAATCGCATAGGTTAGGTTTCCACCCTGGAATCTCTTTATTGGGTTAAGGCTTTTAAACCCATTCCCCTCGATGTGCAATTTATTTGCTCTTTCGACAAACCTTTTGTCAGCGGATCCGCAATATTTTCCTTTGACTTTACAAAGTCTAAAGAAATGATTAAATTTGAGAGCAACTGCTTACGGTATTGTGTCTACAACGAATGTGTCTAGACTTACCGTTATAGATCACATTATGCACCCCCACACTTTTAGAAAATTGTAGGATGACAACTTTCCATTCCATAACTCGTATGGAGTTTTACCTAGCCTTTTGTGGGGTATTTTATTAAGAATAAAATTTGCAGTTAAAACTGCCTCCCTCCACAAGTTCTGAGGTAAACCTGAACTCAAAAGCATGGCGTTAGCCATTTCCTTTAATGTCCTGTTCAATCGCAGCAACTCCATTTGTTGTGGAGTATAAGGTGCAGTCATTTGGAGAATTATTCCAAAACTA
This sequence comes from Eucalyptus pumila, assembly GCA_016097595.1. Classification (NCBI taxonomy): domain Eukaryota; kingdom Viridiplantae; phylum Streptophyta; class Magnoliopsida; order Myrtales; family Myrtaceae; genus Eucalyptus; species Eucalyptus pumila. The sequence continues at coordinate 776,693 of CM027847.1, forward strand.
GCACAAAACTCTTTGGAATTGATTGAATTGTATTCTCCTCCTCTATTAGACCTAAGCACTTTAATTTGCTTATCAAGTTGGTTTTCAACTTCATTTTTATACTTGACAAACATGCTCATAGTCTCATCTTTGCTAGTCAGTAAATAGACATAGCAAAATCTAGTACAATCATCCACAAATGTACAAATGTGATGAAGTACTTCTTTCCACCTCTACTTTCTACAAACTTTAAATCACATAGATCACTATGGATTAATTGCAGAGGTTCACTTGTTTTTTCAATGGATTTGAAAGGTTTCTTGGCAAACTTGGCCTCAACACAAGTCTCACATTTGTAACGGGCATTCAACTCAAATCTTGGAATTAACCCCAAGTTTGTTATTCTCTTCATTGTACCATAGTTTACATGTCCTAATCTACCATGCCATAGATAAGGAGACACAACAGTGTAAACTGAAGACTTTTCTTTATTAATAGTCTTTGGGTACACATACTTTGAGTTTACATCAATGACAGCCACATTGGCCTTAAACAGGTCATTACACAAGTACCATTTCCCCACATACATCCATCATTTTGAAAGTACAAACTTGTCAGATTCAAATACAACTTTGAAACCCTTTTTGACAAGTATAGGGCCCGAAATTAGATTTTTCGAATCTTCGGTACATGCAGCACATTCAGCAGGGCGACCTCCTTGCCAGATGTAAACTTCAAGATCACCTTTCCTCTTCCAACAATTTTTGCTGATGCAGAGTTAGCCATATAAAGCTTCTCATCTTCTTCAGCCTTCTCATAAGATGAGAACATATGTTTATCTACACAGATGTGATTTGTGGCACCCGTGTCTAGCCACCAACCATTAGTGTTCGACACCAGAGATGCTTCGGACATTACCACAATAGACAGTCTCTCAATATTGTCATGTTCTGTCAAATTCAGTTGCTGGGCTGCACCTTCGTTCTTGCCTTTTTTTGGGGCGCTTCTTGCAATCCTTAGCACGATGGCCAGGCTTGTTGCATATGAAACACGTTCCTTGGAATTTCTGAAACTGCTCCTTCTACTTGCCTTTTCCTTGAAAAGACATCTTCCTTTTTCTATCTTGCTTGGATTTGGAAGATTCCACAACGTTGGCCTTTGGCTCAAAAGAAGGATTCGCACTCCTTCTATTGTCTTCCTCGATTCTGAGGCGCAAAATGAGATCTTCAAGGCTCATCTCCTTCCGTTTGTGCTTCAAATAATTTTTGAAGTCTGACCCGCCCGGATGTAGTTTCTCAATCATAGCCGCCACTTGGAATGATTCACTAAGTTCTCAATCATAGCCGCCACTTGGAATGATTCACTAAGTATCATTCCCTTAGCCGAGATGTCACTCAGAATTAATTGCAATTCTTGAACCTGACTCATGACAGATTTAGAATCCACCATCTTATAGTCCAAGAATTTGACAACCACGAATTTCTTGGTGCCAGTATCCTCAGTTTTGTATTTTTTCTCTAAGGACTCCCATAACTGTTTAGCAGATTCAATATTACAATAAACATTATAGAGAGAATTCACTAAACAGTTAAGGATATAATTTCGGCATAAGAAGTCCCCATGCTTCCAAGCCTCCAATGCACCGAGCGTCGTGACATCTTGCTCATTTGGACTAATTATCGGGCACACCTCCGATAAATATTTTGTCAGATTGAGCATGGTCAGATAGAAGAACATCTTCTGCTGCCACTGTTTAAAGTCCACTCCAGTGAATTTCTCCGGTTTCTCATTAGATGTAACTGGAGGCGTTGCCATCACAGTAAGCAAAATTCGTTGAACCATCCCTCCAGAAATGGAGTCAAAAGCCATTTGGCTTGTACTATTCTGAAAAACAGTCCCGGGCATACCAGTCGTATGACTTGTACCCGCACCACCAAAATTGGTGTTAGCCCAAGGGCTCGTAGCATTGGCTGCTACAAATTCAGACCCTGAGGGTTGAACATATTCCATAGCAATGGTCGAATCGACCATAGGAACATCTCCTGAAACATTCTGGACATTGAATGGCACTTGATTGTTTTTAGCAATCTCAATAATCTGACAAGAATAACAAATAGTGTGAGATAATCGCCTTAAGATTGTTGGAAATTATATCCAGAGAATACACACTATTTGTTGTAATTAGAACATCAATATAAAGAAGACGATAACAGTTATATAATATCATTCTTTTTATGTAAACTTACAAATCTTGGAGAAGAATAAAATAAGATATAACATAAAATTGGAGATGAGGTACGGATAACTGAATCTCCTTAAGGCGATTAGTTCCTACCAAATGTGCCCCGTAGATTCACGAATTATGCCTCCCAAGATACAACACCTCGAACCTGTTTGGATTAACACTATGCAAACAGGACTCTGTCGAACCGTTCAATTGAACCAGCACACTCAGGAAAAAACAGAAGAGTAGAAAAGTGTATCAGAGCCTTTTTGGAATCGAGTCGGAAAAACCAAAAAGCCAAAAAAACCTTTTTGAAGCTCTATGCTCATATCTATTTATAGAGCTTTTTAGTTCATGTACTAAAGAGATACATGAATTAAATAGACGCGTGTATCCACGAGATTCATGAATAAAGAGATACGTGAATCCAAGAGATTCATGTATCCAAAGATACGTGAATTCAAGAGATTCATGAACTCAATAAATACATGAACTAAACGATACATGAATCTAGGAAATTCATGAATTCAATAGATACGTGAACATAAAAGTATAGGAAATTCATGAATCCAAAAAGAAATACGTGAACAGAAAAAAAAAAACGTATCTTAATTTATTGGCTTCCGTTGATCCATTAACCATAATTACAACACTGGAGAGGGTGTATGTTCCAGAGGAGGAGGCTCTGAAGAATATTCAAGGTTAGGGCTGCATTTCTACTGGATTTAAGCGCATAAATCATCTCTATTCTCTCTAAGATTTAAAGCTTGTCCAATCATTGCAGAGGCGGCAGTTCCACTCAATGTGATATAAGCAGTATTCCATTCTATTTTCGTGAAAGGAGTCCAAACCAACTTCAAGATTGAGCCATCATTCGGAGTGGAAGCTTCGGAGCTCTACATCGATGTCAAATACACGACTGTGGATTAGTATCTGGATCAGTTTGTCTAATTATCAAACGCGACTGTACTTGTTAAATTTCTCACATCGTCTTGAATCATAAATAATATAGGATGCTGCTTCTCAGGATCCTAGTGTGAAATGTTGCTTCCACTGATCATCACATGGCATGTATAACCCCAAAGTCTGAGGATATCCTATGAAGTGCTTGGAGAAATTACTTATGTTTTGGAGATTAATATTAGGTTCATGGGCAAAGCCGAGCTAGCACAACGACACAGGTTTTTTCTATTTTTGTATATTGTATTGTCTTTCATGTCTAAACGATTCGTGGACGATCATTATCGTGAAGTCAGATACTTAACGTGTTAACAAGGATAAAATTTCCGTCTTGAGCTGATTATGGATAATCTTAAAGAATGACAAGTTAAAACATACGTAAACCGATTGACAAACTCCTCACAATACCGAGTTATCGTTAATGTTTCGGGGGCTTTTATAGGCTGCAAGGAACAAACATGAACAAAAAGAGACATTTGCTATAAATTTGGACAACTCTCGAACCAATTTCTTATCCCAAAAGCCTGGCATTTTGTGGATTGTTGTCTACTTAGGGATGTCTTTGGTTCAATTTTTCCAAACCCACCATAAATCAGGAATATTTAATGAAGAAAAATTAAATAGCTTATTTTGTCAAGAAGTAACAATCAATTACTGTAAAAAGATTTCGTTCTTGAATTCCGTGGAGAGCATGCAGCCATCATAAGGCCCCTTTTTATTCGGCTTTCCTAAAAGTCTTTGAGCCCCAAAGATCATTGGGAAAATATTGAGCGTTTGGCAAGTATTTTTAGAAGTCCATTAGCCAAATATCAGTATTGGGACTTGCTTTTGGCTTTTGGCATTTTGGAAATGCGAGCCCACTTCTATTGTTCATCTCTTGACTCTTTTTTTTTTTTTTTTACCGAGAGTTCAATTTATCTTCCACATTCCTCAATCGCCGGCAACCAGATTTGGCTGTCGACGAGGCTGCCTGTGTGGTCGGGTGACCTCAAGTGCTGCCGCTTGGGCCTTACCAGCGGCCAAATCTAGGCTCGCACAACCTAGGCAAGCATTGGCTGAGGTCATCGCGCAAACCCAGGTGACGCTGCTTGAGGTCGCGCAACCTCAAGCATTGTCGCTTGGGCCTTGCCAATAGCCAGATCTAGGCTTGCGCGACCCAAGCGATGCCGCCTGAGGTCGTGGGAACCCAAGCGACGCCAGCCTGGGTCACATAACCCAGGTGACGACCCAAGCTAGCGTCGCCTGAGGTCGCACACACCCAAGTGACCTCGCTTGTGTCATGCAGACACATATTTGGCCATCATCGAGGCTTGGGTGGCGCCACCTGAGGTCGCGTGACCTCAAGCAGTCTTGCCAGTGGCCAGATCTAGGTTCATGCAACCTCAGCCAGCCTCAGCGGCGGAGTTTCATTGGATTTAATTTTTATTTTAAAAAATAAAAAAATAGAATCCCTTTGCAAATATTGGGTTTACCAAAGGATATTTACGTCAAAGTCACTTTCCAATGTACTTTAAATTATAATTTGCCAAATACTCAAGCATTTCGGAAAACCCCTTTAGCTCAAAGGTATTTGCATTTTGCTAGAGGCATTTCTTCAAAGTTGAACCAAACGGGCCCATAATCACGACAAAAATACACTGGTCGAAAAGTGAAGGATCCCAAAACTATGGGGACCAAAGTGAAATTTCCCTTGACAGAGCGTCGCTTGCAAGGTAATCGCAGACGGTGTCATTCCGCGGCAGCAAAACCTCTCCTCGCCTCGCCTCCCCTCCCTTGTCTGGTCCTGCCATCGACATTCTTCAAGTTGCGAGCGTTGCTGCCAATTAATAAGTGTGGGATTTTCTTTGTGTACTTAAAGGGATGATTGGGTGGGGCTAGACCCTACTATACCCGCGTGCGGATGCGCGAATAATTGGGCGATTTTGGCGCACTTAGCACTTAGCGCGCCCGCGGTTTAATTAGCACTAATCCCCTTTTTTTTGTTATGTTATTAATTTTAATCAATTCAAATGTTGCTTTTGTTTGAGAATTTTCGGAAATTATTTAAAATAAAAATTCGAAATTTTATTTAAAAAAATTATTCATAATTTATGTTTGTGTCTTTTCAAGACAACCTTTGGAAAAGATACTCGTTTAATTTGCAACTTTTCCTGAAGGGTTGCAATTGTTCGTTTTTTCAACTTCTTCTAAATGGATGTCTTTGTTTTTTTTTTTTTTTTTGATAACCCAGAGAACCCCGCACGGCCGGCAGCCGGAGGTAAACCACTGGAGGCGACACGTGCTAGCCACCACACACGTGCTACCGGGTAAGTCGCCAAGAAACTCAAAGCTAGCCTTCCTGCAACTTGCGTTGCAGGAGCTTCGAACATTAGACATCCTCGATGGAAGTCTAGCGCCTACCCAGCTGAGCCACCGTGGCGAGTGGTATGGATGTCTTTGTTTATATGGACAATTTTTGAAAGGACGCGTTTGTTCATTTTTTGCAATTTTCATGAAGGGTTGCCTTTGTTTTAAGAGTGTTTTATACATCTACATGTTAGTTTTCGGAAAAAAAAAAAAGTGATCATTTTTATCTTTTCGAGCATTCCTTCTGAAAACTATAACCATTCTTTCAATTGTTTCCTAGAGAGACCCTAGAGAAATACTAAAATTGCTATTTAGTATTCTCAATTTTGAGACTTTGTTGTATCCTTGAGCATATTTGCTGGCGACCATTAGTAACGTTATGGAGCAAATAAATCCTTAAAGAAAGTAATATCACGTCTCAAAGTCCGACTTGAATACTCTAAATATCCATTTTCATTGTTAAACCCAATTCGAAGCCATATTTTCTCTTGTCCTCCGCATGCTTTTTCCCTTCTTTTGGGTTCTGTCAAAAAAAGAAAAGAAAAGAAAGAAGCCATAAAAAATATACAAATTATGTCAACTGTGATATATTTACTCTAAGCTTTTTTTTTTTATCACATAAAAATCCTCAAACTATGCCCAATGCGATGCATTTATTATAAAAAATTTCTTGCTGTGTGACATATTTATCTCCTAACAAGGTTCATCAAATGATTTTCTAGCTAAAACAATGTTGGTTCATTCATGTTAATACCATTTGCCTTCCATCATCCATGTAGGGAGATTTTTAATTGTCCTGATAAACCGAATCTTGACAAAAAGTAAATGTGTTATGTAAGTATAAGTTTTGGGTTTTTAATATCATACAAAAATATTTAAGGTAAATGTGTAAGAGCGAGTATAGTTTGAAATTTTTTATGGTCTTTTCCCTCCCCAAAAAGAAATGGCCCTGGTGTACTTGACCAAGAAATATAACTACCTTTTGAAAATTGTTTGTTAGTGATAACACGCTAAAAGGGTTTTTCTTTAGCTTATAATACGTTTTAATGTGCTCCGAATTATGTCCATGCTATTTAAGGTTTCGTTGGCTAATTCTTTTCCCATGGGCCGTCAAGGCTTAAGTGGCCCGTTGACGATCGTTTTTACCATTGCTCATATATTTTCATGTCGCCATAACTCTCTCAATGTTAAGAGTGTTTATAGTTGGATGAACTTTTCGACGACCATTTACCAAATCAAGGAGATGGATAAAAACCGACTGATCCTGATATAAAAGGAAAATGTCAAAGAGTGCTCCTTAGGCACATGTTAAGTCTTATTAAATTTGATTTGAAACTTTGAGGTTTATTATTTGAAGCAAGCAATTTTATTATAATATCTAATCATAATTGTATTGAAAGGTGTTACTTTTAAATTTCTTCATACTTTTATAAAAATTAACAGGATTTACACCAATTGGTCTATGCCTTGAAAGGTCCCAACTTCATTAATGCTTCAAAGACTTTTGTAGATACCTCGACCCTTCGAAAATGATGAATCAGGACATATTCACGAATCTGGAGAATGATGAATCGAGACATCTTCATGAATCTAGACAATCTGAAATTTTTTTTATTAAATCAAAAACCGTTGAAAAAAGCCAATTTACATGGTCGTCGTTACATAAATGATGAATCAGGACATCTTCACCCAGGTCGGTTCTCCTGTCTATTTCCTCGTGAGCCCTTTAGGGACCTGCTCATGTCCAAAGAACTTGGACAATTTCTAGAACCAATTCCTATCTATAAAGCCCGACCGTTCGTTGAAGACAGGAATCCCGCTTTTATTCCTCCCCCCCCCCCCCCCCCCCCCACACCGCGCCTCCGCCGTGAAAACCACTCGGAGATGGCCGCGAAGAGCAAGGTCCTGGTGATCGGAGGCACTGGATACATCGGAAAGTTCATCGTGGAAGCCAGTGCTAAGTCCGGTCGCCCTACCTTCGCTCTCGTGAGGGAGTCCACTCTCTCCAACCCCGCCAAGGCCAAGATCCTCGAAGGTTTCGAGAGCCTCGGCGTCACTTTAGTTCACGTGAGTAGTTCTTCCCGTTCCCGTGCGATCGTGTTCGCTTCGCGCGTTTGGTCCTGCTTCGAGAAAATCGAAGTTCGTTCCGCATTTCCAAGAAATGTTTTTAGCAGTAGAATCGGAGTCGATTTTTCATCTCGATCTTTCATGAGATCGCAGTTGATGGAGTCACGTTACGATTTGGTGTTTCTCTTACGAACCGAGTACATTTGTAGACCAAATCTTACGAAATTTCCCATATGTTATGTACTGTATAGATGCATTTTTACGGTAAGATGCCTTGTTCTATCATTTTGAAGATCGGTAGGCAATGTGTGGACGAGCGTTATGCTACGGATAGTAGCTTCGTCTTTTTTTATTTCTCATGACACTTTGTCTCGTCTGGTGAAGGTATTGAAGTTTTATCTGCATCGGATTATGTATTTCTCATTTTCTTAGTCTTCCTGCTGGTCAAAATAGGATTTTTTTTTTATGATTGCTAACTTTATTGATTGTTTGTCCATGCTCTTGGTATTTGATTCTCAGGGAGACATATACGATCAAGGGAGTCTTTTGAATGCGATCAAGCAGGTCGATGTGGTAATCTCTGCTGTGGGGCATGCACAATTAGCGGACCAAGACAGTATTGTTGCTGCCATCAAAGCAGCCGGGAATATCAAGGTCGTGCTGTTTTTTTGATAATTTCGTCCAAGTTACTACTTTTGTTTAGTATTTGACTGATGATATGGGTTGGCGATGGTTTAATTCTTATCTTCTGGTATGAGTGCATTGCGTTCTCCTCATGAGCTTTGCTTTGATGAAATGGGATGGATTGACTTAATAGTTATGACTTTGTGTAGAAGTTGTCAGCGAAATTTGAGAATAGCTATTTCAAATCCAAGTATAGCACAATGTGAGCTTCTAAGTGGGTTACTTTAGATCCACACTGTTGCTTTTTGACGTATTCAATTGGGTAGGAAATTCTTTCATTATGGATGAATGGCGTACCATCTAGATGAATTCATACATATTGGTATGTGTTACTCAGAGATCGACATCTTTACACAAACAAAACGGTTCTTGACCCCAAACTCATGCTCTCCCCAGTCTCGGTCCTTGTATGGATATTGGGCTGCTTAGGGTACGCATGATAAAATTTATGTTTCTCAATTTCTCTGTTTCTCTGTTCCCCGGAACAGGTTTGGAACAGAAATCCGTTTGGTAACGCAATCTGATTTCTCTATTTCTGAAACAGATTTCTATTCCAGAAATAGAGAAATCGAAGAAATCAGAAGCTGAAATTTTTAGCTTCTCAGTTTCTGAAACAGAAATAGAAATTTTTTTTTCTCAACTTTTCAATTTAGTCCAAAATATTTTAGATCACTAATATTGAAATAGAAATAGAAATAGTTAATTTAGTCCAAAATATTTTAATAATTTTTTAGTATAATCATTTCAATCAATATTGATTGAAAATCTTAACCATTGGGCAAAATGGTGGGAATTGAATGAACAAGGCTTCATTATCTAACGAGTCTTTCTTCACCTACTCTTCCGTAATACGCCAAACAACGGCTCTATCTAGCTAACTATTTTTTTAATCATAAGCTTCATATTGAGACGGTAAAAACAGGTCAAATCATTAGGGCTTCATCCGATTTTTCTTTTATAAGGAAAAGAGATCTAATAAGGAATCTGTTGTTCTTGTAAGAGTGTTGATGAAAATACAGATTTTGATAATAAATTTTTAAATAATCCTAGTGTTGATAATTTTGAAAAAAATTGGTGACGATTTTTGAACATGGTGAGGATTTTTTTAACAAAATTTGGAAAGAAATTGGAATTAGACTTGAAGTTAGGACTTTTTTAGGAGATTAGACTATTATAATCATGGCTATCATTAGACTTATTTGATTAATGTGAAATCAATTTCAGCAAAAACATAACGACATATTCACTACAATTGAATTTCAATTGATTTTTTTTTGCCAAGTTGTTTATTTTTCGAAAGAAAATATTACGTTATACGAAATGTAAACACATGTAATAGGAAATTCCATGAAATGGTATTTTTAACTTTTGTAATGTATTAGTATTATTTCGACTATTATTTTGTATTTGAGGATTTCCTATGTTGTCATCTAATCAATTTATATTCCTAGAAATTAAAATTTTATTCTGTTATCAAACGGATTTTTGTTCCAGAAATAGAAATTTTGAGTCATTATCAAACGGGTTTCTTTACTCAGAAACTTGTCCGGGGAATAGAAATCGAGAAATCAATTTCTGGCCAGAAATCAATTTCTGGAACAGAAATTTTGTCATGCGCGCCCTTACAAACTCCAGGAGGCTTTATTTATTCAGAACCTGTGTGGTTGGATTTCTTCTAGGTCACCGAAAAGAGAAAAGAGTTTTTTTTTTTTTTTTTTTTTTTTTTTTTTTTGGTAAGGGTAAGAGATAGAGCAAAGAGTTTCAAGCACTCAATATGGATTATGGTCATCTACCCAGCTCTTGGATCATGAATGCAAATCATGAACTACTTAATCCTTCAAATGGTCTTTTTTCGGTGATGTTATTATTGTTGTAAATAAGTTACCAAAACCTAGTTGGTGGATAGTTTAGTAGTTGTTGCTTTGGGGTTGACGGTCCATAATGAGTAGGGCTCAGCATGCTCACAAAAGCCAATCAACTTACCTGATATTTTATTACTAGTGAAAGTGTCCAAGCAAGCATGTTTGCATTTTTATACTGGACAGAGTTATCTGGCAAATGCCTTAATAATTACATCTTCAGTTTTCTTTTATTGTATTTTCTAATAGCTCTTGGGATTGAATTTGCTTCGTTGCTTGTATTGATTCACTTGTAATCATTTTTTACTTTGTTATAGTAACGTATTAAAATGTAAAATTCAGTCTCATGTTTTCTTTATTTGCCAGAACTCATGTAAGTTTGTTGGATAAGGGGAATATGCTCTAGTTTTTGTTGCTTTCTAATAAGAATGTTTCTTCTAATTCAATTAATTTTCTTCTCAGAGATTCTTGCCCTCAGAGTTTGGAAACGACGTGGATCGTGTCCATGCGGTGGAGCCAGCAAAAAGTGCATTTGCTATCAAGGCCGAGATTCGCCGCCTTGTTGAGGCCGAGGAAATCCCTTATACCTATGTGTCTTCTAACTTTTTTGCGGGAAGATTCCTCCCAACATTGTCACAGCCTGGGGCTACAGCTCCCCCTAGAGATAAAGTGGTTATCTTAGGGGATGGAAATGTAAAAGGTAAGAAGCAACTTGAGATTCGCATTTTAATTCCTCGAGATATTTCTGGAAATTTTTCACAACTTAATTATTGTAGTAATCAGAGTGGGGCAGTTATTGAAGCTTGAGAATTCCAAGCATCTTCTGTATCTGGAGATGTTGGCCATTAGTCTTCTCTTTCAGATATTAATAGATGATATGAAAGTTCTGTGGTTTTTCTTGGCACAATACTGCCTAGGCGGCAGATCATGAAGGTTATTTTTAACGCAGTTGGGAGAGGAAAGAACATATGGATGCAGCTGTCTAGTGATTTTGTTTACTGAGAAAGTTCTTTGAATGCGAGCTGAGCGTAACTCTAGGAATATCAATGGCTTATAGTTATTAACCAAATTCTAAAATTCTCCCTGTCAATACACAGTGGTGTTTAACAAGGAGGATGACATTGGCACCTATACCATCAAAGCCGTGGATGATCCGAGGACCCTGAACAAAATTCTGTACATCAGACCTCCTGCCAACACCTACTCGTTTAATGATCTCGTGTCTTTGTGGGAGAGAAAGATCGGCAAGACCCTGGAGAGGGTTTATGTTCCAGAGGAGCAAGTTCTGAAGAACATTCAAGGTCAGGGATGCGTTTTCATTAGATTTAAGCACGTGTGTTGTCTATTTCTCTCCGAGATTTAAGTATTCTGAAGTCAATCGGTCTACTTGTATTGTCATATTGCAGAGGCGGCAGTTCCACTCAATGTGATATTGTCCATATCTCATTCTGTTTTCATGAAAGGGGACCACACCAACTTTGAGATTGAGCCATCTTTCGGAGTGGAAGCTTCGGAGCTCTATCCCGACGTCAAATACACGACCGTGGATCAGTACCTTGATCAGTTTGTCTGATAGCCGAAACTGACCGTGCTTGGTAGATTTCTCCCCTCGGTTTGAATCATGAATAATATAGGATTCTGCTAGTTAGGATCCTTGTGTGAAATGTCGCTCCTGCTGATCATCTCCTGACGTTGATTTTATCCGGAAAGTATCTTACACTTTTCGAGATGTATTCGATATTTTGACAAGTGTTCGATATGCTTTGACATGTTTTGACGCGCGGTTAACAGGTGTTGAAAAATTGGACATGTAGTCAATTCTCCCGACACTCGATTTTGAAATTACACTTTGACACGTTTCGACATGCAGTTTATAGGTGTAAAAAAATTTGATATGTGGTCAATTCTCTTGACATTGTGAATTTCGACACGCGATTTCGACATAGTCAATTTAATTTTTTCTAGTAAGGGGTCAAAATATAAATGTGAAAAAATAAATAGTAATAAAAATAATAAAATGGAGAAATGATGACTCTTTTCTTTTAACTTTCACTTTCTGGGATTCAGGATTTATCTCAGCAAGAAAAATTATTTCAATGAAAAGATGATTACGCCGTTCTGGAATCATTTAGGGCGGGCATGACAACCATTCTATTTCAGAAGTAGTTTCTGGAACAGAAATATATTTTTTTATTTTTATTTCTAGAAGAGTTTCTAAGCAAAAATAATTGTTTGATAACAATACAAAATTTCTACTTTAAAAATAGAAATTCGTTTGATAACGACATAAAATTTCTTCATTTCAGACGGCGGTGGCCGGTGACTAGTGGTGGTGGCAATTGGCAGTGGCCGGCGGTCGGTTGGCGATCGACAGACGGTGGTTGGCAGCAATGCATGAAGGACCGGTTGACGAACGATGAGAAAATTTTTTATTTCTCATTTTTGTTCCAGAAATAGAGAAATAGAAAATTTCTATTTCTAATTTCTATTTTAAATCTATTTCTGGAATATAAATCTATTCCAGAAATAGAAAAATGAAATAAGTTTATCAAATGGATTTCTATTCCAAAAACAAGTCTAGAATAAAAAAAAATCGTTTCTGGAACAGAAATAGGCAGTTATCATGCACTCCCTTAATGATGCTCTGTTCGTTTCTCGCATTTGGTGCTCCTTTGAGGATTCAAAGCGTCCCCTACCATTAATCTCATCCGTCGTTTCCAAAAACGTCTTTAGCCGTAGAATCGGAGTCGCCTTTCATCTCAATCTTTCACAAGATTGAGTTGATATTTGGCGTTTCTCTTTCCCTCCTCTAGTAATTTGCCCCTGTATTATCGGTCATTTTTCACACTGACTGACAAATCACCTCAGCTTCGCATGCCGCCGATACGAAGTACGGATAGAGTTCATTTTTAGACAAATCTTATGAAAACTTCCATATATCACGTACTGCCTAGATGAGCTTGTATATATAAGTGAACGTGACTGACTTGTAATTCATATGTCACTGCAAATCCCTTGCTATAACCTTTCAAAAGATCGCTAGGCAATGTATGGATGGTAATTCTGTGGATGCTTTATTTCTTACAATTCTTTTTCTCGTCTAGTGAAGGTATTGAGGTCTTATCTGCATCGGACTTCATATCTCTCCCTTTCGTAGTCTTCCTACTGGCCAAGATGGGATCTATTGATGATTGGTGACTTTATTGATTGTTTGTCAATGCTCTTGATTATTTGATTCTCAGGTAGACATACGATCAAGAGTCTCTGTTGACTATGATTAAGCAGGTTGACGTGGTAATCTCTGCTATGGGGTGAGCACGGGTAGAGGATCAAGACAGGATCGTTGCAGCCATCAAAGCAGTCGGGAATATAAAGTTGTGCTGTTTATAATAATTTCATCCGAGTTACAATTGTTCATTTAGCCTTTGACTGATGATATAGGTTGGTGCAAGCTTAACCCTTTTCTTCTAGTATCAGTGCATCACGTTCTCCTTGTGAGCTCCACTTTGATGAAATGGGATGGATTCACTTATTTATTTGTAGACTACACTTCTTTCTTTTTTCAACGGTCATGACTTTATGTAGAAGTTGTCGGTGAAATTTGAGGCTAACTATTTCAAATCCAAGTACCGGATAATGCCGGCTTCACTGTGGTTGGGTTTACTCTAGGTCATTGAAAAAAGTAAAAGGTTTCAAGAACTCAATATGGATTATGGTCATGTATCCTGTTCCTTGACCAATAATGGGAAACATGAACCACCTAATCCTTCAAGAGGTTTTTTCGGTAAAATTATTATTATAGCAAATAAGTTTTCAAAACCCAACCGGTGGATAATTTAGTAGTTGTTGCTTTGGGGGGTTGATGGTCGGTAATGAGTGGAGCGTAGCATGCTCACAAAAAGCAATGGACTTACCTGATATTTTATTTCTTGCGAAAAGTGTCCAAGCAAGCAGCGTCTTTGCATATTTTATACTTGACAGAGTTATCTAGCTATTGCCCTAACAATTAAATCTTCAGTTTTCTTTCTTCTACTTTTCTAATAGCACTTAGTTGCTAGTCTTGATTCACTTATAATCATTTTTACTATGTTATGGTCCATTTAGAAAAAAAAAGTGAAATTCAGTCTTGTATAAGTTTGTTTTCTTTGTTTGCTCACATATTGAAGAAAAAAGTGAAATATAGTCTCGTATGAGTTTGGTTTCCATTTTTTGGCAGAACTCATGTAAGTTTGTTGGATGAGGGAAATTTGCTCTAGTTTTTTGTTGCTTTCTAATAAAAATGTATCTCCTAATTCAATTAATTTTCTTTTTAGAGATTCTTGCCTTCAGAATTTGGAAATGATGCGGATCGTGTCCATGCTGTGGAGCCAACAAAAACTGTATATGCTATCAAGGCCAAGGTCCGCCGCCTTGTTGAGGCCGAGGGAATCCCTTATACATATGTGGCTTCTAACTATTTTGCAGGTGACTACCTCAGGACATTGTCACAGCCCCCCTAGAGATAAAGTTGTCATCTTAGGGGATGGAAATGCAAAGCGTAAGAAGCAATTTGTCGAAATGTGCATTTTAATTAGTTAAGATATTTCTGTACATTAATCACGATTTAATTACGATAGTGATCGGTGTGAGGGGCAGTTCTTGAAGCTTGAGAATCCCAGGGGAACATCCTTTTTTGGAGATGTTGGGACTCTTACATCCATCAGTCTTCACCGTCAGAGACTAATAGATGATATGAGTTTGTTGTGGTTTATCTTGGCATAATACCACCTAGTGGTCAGATCGTGAAGGTTCTCTTTATGTATTTGGTTGAGAAAAGAACATATTGATGCATCTGTCTGCTGGTTGTCTGATGAATCCGTTTACCAAGAGAATTCTCTTCAATTCGAGCTGAAAGTAACCTTAGGAAGATCAATGGCTCTGTGGTTTATTTATTAGCCAAATTCTAAAACTCTCCACGTCAATATGCAGCAGTGTTTAATAAGGAGGATGACATTGGCACCTATACTATTAAAGCTGTGGATGATCCAAGAACCTTGAACAAAATTTTGTACATCAAACCTCCTGCCAACACATACTCTTTTAATGAGTTCTTGTCATTGCTGGAGAGAAAGATCGGCAGGACCCTGGAGAGGGTGTATGTTCCAGAGGAGGAGGCTCTGAAGAATATTCAAGGTTAGGGCTGCATTTCTATTGGATTTAAGCGCATAAGTCGTCTCTATTCTCTCTAAGATTTAAAGCTTGTCCAGTCATTGCAGAGGTGACGGTTCTGCTCAATGTGATATTGGCAATATTCCATTCTATTTTCGTGAAAGGAATCCAAACCAACTTCGAGATTGAGCCATCATTCGAAGTGGAAGCTTCGGAGCTCTACACCGATGTCAAATACACAACTGGGGATTAGTATCTGGATCAGTTTGTCTGATTATCAAACCCGATTGTACTTGTTAAATTTCTCACATCGGCTTGAATCATAAATAATCTAGGATGTTGCTTCTCAGGATCCTAGTGTGAAATGTTGCTTCCGGTGATCATCACATGGCGTGTACAACCCCAAAGCCTGAGGACATCCTATGAAGTGCTTGGAGAAATTACTTATGTTTTGGAGATTAATTTTAGGTTCATGGGCAAAGCCGAGCTAGCACAAAGACACGGATTTTTTCTATTTTTGTATATTGTATTGTCTTTCATGTCTAAATGATTCGTGGACGATCACTATCGTGAAGTCAGATACTTAACGTGTCGGCAAGGATGAAATTTCCGTCGTGAGCTGATTATGGATAATCTTAAAGAATGACAAGTTAAAACAAACGCAAACCAATTAACAAACTCCTCACAATATCAAATTATTGTTAATGTTTCGGGGGCTTTTATAGGCTGCAGGGAACAAACACGAACAAAAAGAGACATTTGCTATAAATCTAGACAACTCTCGAACCAATTTCCTATCCCAAAAGCTCGGCATTTCGTGGATTGTTCTTAGTGATGTCTTTGGTTCAGTTTTTCCAAACCCACCATAAATCAGGAATATTTAATGAAGAAATATAAAATAGCTTATTCTGTCAAGAAGTAACAATCAATTACTGTAAAAAAGATTTCGTTCTTGAATTCCACGGAGAACATGCAACCATCATAAGACTCTGTTTGATTCGGCTTTCCCATGGGATTTTGAGCCCCCAAAGCCCATTGGGGAAAAAAATTAAGCGTTTGGCAAATATTCTTAGAAGTCCATTGGCCAAATATCAGTATTGGGACCTACTTTGGACTTTTGGCATTTTGGAAATGTGAGTCCACTTCTACTATGCATCCCTTGAACTTTTTTTTTTTTTTTTCACTGAGAGTTTCCTCAATCGTTGGTAGCTAGATCTGGCCGCTGACGAGACTGCCTGTGGTCAAGGGACCTCAGGCACTGCTGCTTGGGCCTCACTAGTGGCCAAATCTAGGCTCGCGCGACCCAAGTAGGCGTCGCCTGAGGTCGTCGTGTGAACCCAGGCAACACTACCTGAGGTTGTGTGACCTTAAGCATTGTCACTTGGGCCTCACTGGGAGCTAGATCTAGGCTCGCGCGACCCAGGCCACCTTGCTTGCGTCATGTAGACACAGATTTGGTTGTCAACGAGGCTTGGGTGGCACCACTTGAGGTTGTGCGACCTCAGGTAGCCTTACCGATGGCCAGATCTAGGCTCATGCAACCTCTGCCAACCTTGGCAACGAAGTTTCATTGGATTTAATTTTTATATTTAAAAAATAAAATAAAAGCACTTCGCAAATATTGGGTTTACCAAACAATATTTACATCAAAATAACTTTTCAATGCACTTTAAATTATAATTTGCTAATACTTAAGCATTTCAGAAAACCCCTTTAACTTATAGGTATTTGCATTTTGCCAAAGGCATTTCTTCAAAAATCTGAACCAAACGGGCCCTAAGTGAGGAAAATGTTTTCCGCTTTAGTGAAAACATTTTCCTCTAATTTAGAAGACTTTTTTCCTTTCATGGAAAATGTTTTCCCAAGTTAGTCATTTTTCATAAAACGAATGCTAAAAAATTCGGAAAACACTTTCTTAGAAGTTATTTTCCATAAAACGAACGGAGCATAAAGGAAAAAAAAAAAAAAAAGAGAAGAAGGAAAAAGAGAAAGAATTGAAAATTCAAATTATTAAAAAAGAAAACAAGAAAGAATGGGGTTAGTAGGTTATAAGACGAGAGAGAGTAAGGAAAATATTTTTCCTAATTTGAAAAGTGAAAAACATTTTCCCCTCTTAAGAAGACTTTTTTTTCTTGGTGGAAAATAATTTACCACAACTAGTTCATTTTTTCAAGAAACGAACACTAGAAAATTCGAAAAATATATTTCTGGAAGTTGTTTTCCATGAAACGAACGGACTTGATCTACGTTTGTTTGCATATATTTGCATCTTCCAGTCCCTCTCTCACATGAACTCCTCAAAACAAGCATCTCATCCGACAAGTCACGCAACATCAACAACAGAGAAAGCAAAATAGACTGCAGCTCAAATAAATGTCTGAGTAGCTGAAATGTTTTACCATTGTCTTTGATAAATTCAAGGACCTCGACTTCGACAGATGCTCAAACCAACAGGTGCTTGATAATGAAGAGTTTGCGTCGAGCATCAGGTCTGAATGCTGCATCCCCTCTTCGCCTGGTGGGATATTAGTAGCCAGTGTCCAAACCTTTTCTAAGCTAATCAATGTTGTCGAGAATCCATCCTATTGTCACCACAAATTCACTTTGATTGAAACAAAAAATGAGGTATCCTACACAAAGGAATTTTGTTGATAAAAGAATAAATCATACTGGAAAGAATATACACGGTGGAGGAAGGGAAGAAAACAATCAAGTGCATATGATTGTCAACAAAATAGAATCAGTGAAATTCACTCAGTCAAAAACAAAGATGGTCTAGTATTCAGCATATACGGTAATCCATCTCAGTAGAACATTTATTTTTCTCATTGCTGGAAGCGAAAAACCCCTCTTCACTCCATTGCTTTGGAACAGAATAATGTGATGAAATTTCTCTCTCACCAAAGCACTACAAGCCGTTCAATGCTAGAACGGTACTGTCTGCTTCACAACTGCTCGCACCAGAACTGTGCTGTTCATCTATTATCTTCTTAACATTCAGCATGTAAACATCAGTCAGTATGGAAGGTCTCCTTGAGGAAGATCCCAGTTATCATCTTCTTCATCATCGGCCCTTTTCTTCTTAGGCATCTCTTTTTTAGCCTGCTTTGCCAATTTAGCTTGTGGGCGCCTGGGCAGAGTCAAAAGAAGTGAGCAACGTTATTGGGAAGTCTCAATTGGTCTGTGCAAGAGCATATTGAAAGATCACAAAATTCAACTACCAGAAATCTTTGACCCAACATCTAGATAAAAAGTAATGCATTTTCATCACCATCATCAAGAGAGCAGACGAATTTGACCGGCTACATTGCAAAATGATCAATATTTCTCATGCACAAAGTTTCTGAAGTAAATGAACATGGCTTCTGATTCAATTGCATCGATATGCTGAAACAGTCACAGGACTGAACTTCCCCAGTAAAGATTGATTCTTTGCTCAAATTCCGCATTTAATTTGAGATTTAACCGACCATATCTCAATCCCAATGATAACTTAAGGTCATCACTCTCTAGTTTGAAGTTGATGGAGAAACAGCCGCATATTTTCCTGGCTACCTGGCAATCATGGAATGATATTGGCTAGTTTGACAAAACATGCCTGCTAGCTTTGAAGAGAAGTGATAAGACTTAGATCTCAAACTAGCTCTTGGATTTTGCCATCAGTGATGATCTAATTTCAATGCTACCATCAAGTTTTTTCTCCAGAACTTGGCCGGTCATTGTTATCCTCTAATTCAAATTCCAATGCCCATCGGTTACGATAACAGCTTTGCTATGTCATCATTATAATTTCCTTATGCACCAAGAACTACCGTTCTCTCATCAATTCAAACAAACTAGAAAAAACGGACAAACCCAATGGCGGAGGGCTGGAGGCTAATCATGCAAAAAATTTCTGAATTCAGGAAGTCAGAAAAATCAGAACTTGCAAAATCAAATACCCACAACTGCGAATTCTCAAAATAAAGATCTCATTCAAGAACCCGAACAAAAAGAGAAAAGAAAAAGAATACCTCCGGCGATTCCTTCTGGCAGCTTCTCGAGTCTTCCGCTTCCTGTACTCCTGCTGGGTCTCGAAGAACCGCCTGCGCCGGCATTCTGGGATGATCCCGGCCTTGGCGACCTCCCTCCTGAACCGATTCACCAGCCTCTCCTCCGGCTCGTTGTCGTCCACGGTTATCTGCACGTTATACGTCGATTTGAAGAAAAGGGTGTTCGCGTACGCCAGCGAAGGGCACGCGGTCGACATCGCCGCCGGCGACGGCCACGGGCCCACGTCGGCCACGAGCGGCGCCCACTGCCGGCGGCGGGCGTCGGCGGGTTGGGGCGGGAGGTGGAGCCATGTCACTGCGCTCGAAGAGGGAGGAGGTGGGGTTGACTTGGGAGGAAGAAGAGAGGAGTGGAAGTTGGCGGAGAGAGAGGAGGCGCTGATCATGGTCGACTACGTTGTTGTCGTTCGCTTTCTCGGTGTCTGGGTCATTCCTTAATTTTTGTCTGTACTGTGTCAGTGGCCATTCCTGTCTTGGCCCACTTTAATGATGCTGGCCCAAAATCATCTGTTGGAGTATTGGGGAACATGGGATTTTTCGATCCTCAAATTAGTAGATCAAAACCTTAACGTAACACTTTTCATCGCTAGATCATAGACTTTTCAGTTATATCAATTTTTTTTTTTTTGGTCTGTCCTACTCTAATTCTACTCTAATATACTCATTTTTTTTTTTTCCGCATAAAATGCAGGACGTGGGAGTCGAAACCTACTCCTGAAATAAAATCGTCCTCACCTCAATCCTCCCGAGAAAGTGAGGAGTTGAATTCCCACCTCCCCCTTCCAAGTTGGAAGGGTAGCTACTGGGGCGAACCCCCAGTGGTTAGTTATTTCAATTTATTTCTAAATATTTTGACGATTTGCTAATTTAATCATAGATCTTTCAATTATATTAATTTAGTTCTAAACACATTGTGTTGAATCATTAATGTAGTCCTTATGGTTAAATATCCAAATAATAAGTTTAGAACTCAATTGGCAAATCTTTAAAAGATTTAAGACTATATGGACACAATGGAAATATTTAGCACTAAATTAACAAATTATCAAAAAATTTATGATTTAATTGACATATTAAAAAGTTTATAATCGAATTGGCTGTCATATAATGGATTTTGAGCATTTTAGACAATTATGAGAAAAGTTTCAAGAACTAAATCTGAATGCATCATTCATAGACACACCTTTCGCATTGGCTTTTTCGAAGGGAATTTCCATAGATGGTGTGATTTGCTATAAGAAAAGAAAAACAATCAGCGAGAACTGTCGGGTGTCTTTCGATATTTGACCTTATTGAATATTTTCTCCGAGCCATCGCCGGCACACTGCAACCGCATCATTCGCCTTTCTACAAGTCCACCAGCCAGCAGTCTCCAGAGAAAAAAGTAATTCAATTACAGCAGGTATGGGAACTTGTTGACCTGAACATTCTTTTTAACCGCAAGAAAATTATGACATCCATTTTCACAGATAAATAGTTCGCGGGGTAATCTTACAAGCAGGCATTCTAGCGTTATAGAACGTTAAGCAATTTACACCAATGCGCCGCGCTTCTCGGGATCTGACATACATCATTGTGAGCATTGGGAATAGGAAGAAAAGAACATAAATTTATAAAAAAAAAAAAAGATCAGCCACTTGTGCACCAATCCATTCCCAAAAGTCGGGAACGACGAACCGTTTGTCGTATCTTGCATCTTGTCATCCCCTACTTGGAGTGGATCAAGTCGCCTTTTGGACACAGAGTCAGGTGAAGAAAGAACCCTGATCCATTTCGACGCCTCCATCTACCGGGTCTCCATCACCGGAAGGGCCTGCCCCAGCTTCAGCAGCCGTGAGGTCCTCTGAAATGCCAGCTCACTTGCTCTCACCTGATTCTGATCTCCCACAGAGGCAGAGGGACTGCTAATCTAGAAAAGCATCATTACTTGGCTCATATTCAAGAAGACTTGCCTCTTGGTCCTAAGTTGCCCCTGCCAGGAAACAGTGAAGCACAGGATGCTTATTTCCATGAGGACTAGAAAAGCAGGAACTGAAACCCCTCGCTGGAGTGTTTTCCTTTGTACGCAGGATTTCTTCCAAGTTTCCTGTGCCCAACCAATGACTTTTAACTGACGCCAAATAATATCAAATGGTAAAGAACTAATAGAGCACTTACATTGAGAGTCGATGATGTGCACGATGCGAGCAGGTATTGTTGGGGAAGATTCATCTAGAATTCTATACTTCCTCTAATTCCTCTAGGGATTTTAATTATTCCCTTGGACAGATCAGATGGGAGGCTGATGTTCTTTGACTTGACAGCAGTTTCTGCAGTTGATTCTAATACCCGTGAAGCTTGAAGGGCCATCTCAGCATGACGTTGGAGACATGCCATAGCTAACTACAAGAAGGGAGATACGATTTTGGTCATTCATGTAAAAAATACTTGATGAATGAACTTCACTATTGTCAGATTACAACCAATGTTGCACATGTTAAAATCCTAAATATATTTCAAATTGATATCATATGAGCTAAGCGAAAAGTGGAAAGAAATGAAAAAAGGAGTGAACAAACGAGCAGTCACAACAGATCTCAACCTAAGACCAAGACAAGGTTGCCTTATGTGAAAAACTTAATGACAGAAAGGGAGGCAATGAAGAGCGTGCATGAGGAACATTGACTTG
The DNA here is from genome assembly GCA_016097595.1 of Eucalyptus pumila. Classification (NCBI taxonomy): domain Eukaryota; kingdom Viridiplantae; phylum Streptophyta; class Magnoliopsida; order Myrtales; family Myrtaceae; genus Eucalyptus; species Eucalyptus pumila. Next base: position 798,677 of record CM027847.1, read on the forward strand.
CATGTCTGCAACATACCTCGGCTTTCATGATACATCCTATGACATACTGTCTATGCAGTAAACTTTCCATTTAAACATGCTTACAAGAGTTTTCCTTTCTCCTTCGTGGTGTCAGTGTGCACTGATATGACTTTCCATATGAAAAAATGAACAAATATGACAATGTTCCCATTGAAAGTATTCATTCTTTACCGTATAGCATTCTCTGTCAGGGTCAGACTCCACAACCTGGATGGCCCATGTCCGGACCCATTCAAGACCTTTAGAAATTTCTGCTTTGCCTTCAACCAAAGCAGATGCGACAAACGAAGGAGGAAGCGCTATTAATACACACAAAGCAGCAAAGAGCACAGCTCTCCTAACATATGCTTCACTGTGATGGCAAACTTCTCTGCAAAAATAAGAATTCATTTTCAGATTGCAAAGTTCTGCAGTTATCTTGAAAAGCATATCCTAAATATGATGGTGGTTATTTGCACTCAGTGCTGCCTCGTATATTGATATTTCTATACCTTGATCCCAACAGATCTAAAAGAGGTGGAGCCAATACAGTTGCTTCAGGATGCATAGAAGTGCATTTCATGCATACACCAAGCATATAGATAAGTTTTCCCAAGACTATATGATCCCTTCCAAGCAAGTCAACACCGTGCCTTTTCTTATCAAATCCCTGCATAGCAGGGAGCATAAAAGCTGCTGCATATACAGGAAATTTATTCTGGGATACGTCAATCTGATCTTCTTGCATATTTGTAGACTTAATGCTCCATCTGCGCGTCTTTCCTTGCTTCATCTGACCAGGTTTTGGAGGAAGCTCTCTCTCATAATGAGTTGACCAATTTGGAACATTTTCAGTCCCCATACTTGACAAGTTCAGCACAGAGCCGGTGCCTGCTACCTCCTTCCAGGAACCTGCGCCAGCAGGTCCTGCACTACTGGGCAAGAACCATGGTCGACTCTCCGAAGTGATAGACACAAGAGGCCCTGTCTGATGTTTCAATCGCATAATCTTGGCCTTGGCAAGTTCTTCTGCTGCTTCAGTCATTATGTCGAGTATCATTATCCTTTGGCTTACATCCACATTTGGTGAGTAAAGTAGCTTGTGGGCAGTTTCAAGGGACTGCAGTGGACATGACACTACCAAAGCAACCAATGCCCTTTGTCTTTTCTCTTCTGCTGAATCTTCCTCACCTTCAACAGCCACATCAGAGCAACGAATTTGTATAAGAGTTCTAACAAGATCGCTTGCTACATATTTTAGTTCATCAGGGGATGCTCGCACAAGCTTTTCAACAACTTCAAGAGCCTGCTCCACCTGCAACCAACAAAACAAGAAAGGAGTATGTTCACTCAGAGAACTCCTGTGTCAATCTCGTCAAACCAGATTGATTGGAAATTTTTCCAAAACCAGTATTCCTTATATTGTGGATTTGTCATACTACAAATGTGCAAAGCAAAATTTCACTAAAGAAGATCTCATAAGTGGCCTAGCAAAGAAATGGATTCTTCAAGAGAGTTGTGCGAGATAACGAAATAAACAAGCACAACAGGATGACTTACCCCATCAACATCGTCAGTTTTTCGTAATGCTGCCACAACATCAACCAACTGTGAAAATCTTCTCTTTAAATCAGTTTGATCATCTGTCAAGTCATATGGCTCCAACGAAGAGTCACTCGAGGCATCGGAACTATCGCTTACGTTTTCATAATTATCATAATCAGATTCTCTTTCAAGTTCTAGACTAGCTGGATCAATAATCTCATCAGGGTCGATCATCTTATACTCAAACAACTTCTTCCTTTCATCTTTCAGATTACCTTCCTGCCCATCAGTGGCTATATCATTAAACTCATTCGTGTCCACTGTGCCAACAGATGTCTTTGTTTCATGAATTCCCTTTATTCTGCCGTTAGAGGCAGGCAGCGCACTGTCTTTGGAGGTACCTAAACCAAATTCCCAGTCGATACTCTCACCACTGAAGCTATCATCAAGGTACAAAGGATTTTTTGGATCAATCACTTTCGAGAATGCTAGAGCGATGCTGCTAGCCATTTTCCTAACTAAATGGTCAGGACTCTCCAGCCTACCTGCAAGAGGTCAAACAACAATTAAAAGGGAAGAAACAGTAACCTTATTGCCATTGAAACTAGTAAGTGGACTAAAATATACAGCTAACTCCTTGAAGAATTGAGTGCATCACATCCTTAGACTTATCCAGTTCCTCTTTAGACATCTGCTCCAGTAAAAGGCCTACCGCTGCGGTAACATCTGAACGAAAATCAAGGTAATACATAATGCCAAATGTAATACAATATTACTTTGGTCCTCAAAATTTGGGATACATTTTGTCTGGTAAAAGTTTTAACACATGCAACAGGCACCCAATCTATAGGAACTATAACAATATTTCCAAGAAGATGGAAGAGAGGTTCCGTTATTTCATTCTTTTAACGTAGACCAGCAGTCTTCAATACTGAGAACCGTCAATAGATCACAACAAATAATCAGAGGATACAAACTTGCTGCTCCAATGACGCTGATCGCACAAACTCCTGCTTGGACCATACTACCACCAGACTTTGCAGTGTAATTGGAAGATGTTGTGAAACATGATTTGAGACTTGTGAATCAGGATTAGGAGGGCATCCAAATACAGCAAACTGAAATATCCAACGCAGGCACCGAACAGGTAGTACTTTCCAAAGTAGAAATTTGTCCAGAAACAATGTCCTGAGTCCCCAAAAAAGTTGCACGATTGACATGTGGCATTATGCAAATCATCAAAGAAACAAACCATTCTATGATTTTCACTGAATTCCAGGTGTAATCTAAAATTATAACCAGGGAATCGCATCAAACTTCTCTTAGACAGAAATCTTTACTGCAGGTAGGTGTCTGCCTGTATGTAAGGATTTGATGTAGTCCAACAGCAATTTCTCTCGATAGCTAAAGTTATAGATGAAACACTACAATAGCCCATCACATCAACAGGCATGTAAGAGACAGATGGACAGCAGCAAGTTAAAAGCGCTTCCTGGAGTTGGAGAGGTTTTGGAGTTTGGATGAAGACAGCTGGATAGAATGACAAAAATCTACATATGTCAAAGCAATAGCAATGATAAACAACTTGCGTACCGAACGGATTTTTGATTATAGAACAGATTGTGAAACAATATCCAAATGACCCAGTAAGCTTCAGTGTCATTTATACGCTCAGTAGCAAGCCCACGTAAAAACTCTTCCGAAGTTCTTTCGACGGCATGGGAATCTTTTATATTTTCCATCATCCTTATCCAAAACTGGGACCCTGGATCTGATTCAAATACATCTGCTCCAATAGTCGTTCCATTTGATAACAATAAGCCTCGGACGTGACTAAGTATCCGAGGAACCACTTCACTTGCTAAAACATCTGCCCAAAAAGAAATCCAGTACTCTATTGTCAAATCTCAAGTCCACTGGACACCATTTGTGAAAGGAAAGACACAACTATGTATTAACATTGCAAATACAATGAACTAAGAATAAGTCAGATAGCATACTCACAAGAATAATATCTGACTTTTACGATGGCATAATATTGTGTGACATAAAGGAAAACAGTACTATCTAACAAAGAATTTGGCAATGTCTAGCACCCAAATTCTCCAGTGTTTATATTTGTGGAAAGTTCAAGACAGTGTCTGGTTGTACTTGGATCTAGAGTGTTACACATATTTAAGAATCTTCGAATAGCATAGTCTAATCACTTCCAAATGGAACTTAATTGGGTAATGACTCTTAGGTCCATAACTCCTTTTCACCAGCAATTCAGATCAGAATGGGTAAGCCTGTGAACAAAGACCTCTACAACAGAAGCTCCAACAATGAGACGGAATTGATAACATCAACAAAGATAATGTACATCAAAGTGAATTCAAACCATTGTAGGAGTACAATCTATTCACTTATACATAAGCAAATTGCAGTCGCATCACCCAGTCACTAAGGTTTTTGTTGTTGGTGGCAGAAGCTCTGCTACATAAGAACAAAACTCTCTTTCACTCATAAACATGAGAAAACAAAACATGCAGAGCTTAAGTATGTTCCTGACCTGTAAATCCTCGACGACAAATGCGAGCAAATGTCTCCCCAGTAAAATGAAAGGCACCATGCATCTCACTCTTGTCAACAGTCCTTCCAGGATCTGTTGTCGAATCTCTTCCATCAACTCCACAGAGAAGCTGAGTAATTATCTGCTTGAAGAAAATGCTTTAACTCTCTTGTAAAGAACAAACACATCAAAGGAGGATCAAATAAGTTCTGCTCCAAAATCACTTAACCGGTGTATTTAATATTGGTGAAATCATTAGGTAAGGTTCCAATTAGTAAGAAGAAGAAACCACATAGGCAAGCAAACTCAACATCGGGAATAGCAGAACAAAGGATACTGTGCTGAAAGAGAAGGTGGAGCTTTGAATTGTGCTTTGTCAGGCACGGATGCTATAAGCTGCGCCACCCTCGATATGAGAGGCTGGAGTTGTTCATGAGATGAACCTTCCCTTTGTGATTTAGCAAACTCTGTAGCAATATGGAGCACTCCGGTGCTTTCAAGCAAGAAAAGCACTATTAATCTGTCAAGAGTATAAAATGTTATATTCACTGCATTGTTGGCATTGTGTTCCTCAGATTCAAATGTCCTTAATAATGGCTTGGAAAGACAAAGTTATACAGGTTGATATAATTATCCTTTCCACTTTATTAAGTAAGAGAAAAGGGCCTTCGCTCACACCTCTGGATATTCGAGACAATGGCATTGACATCAAGACCAGCACTGCTGTCTAGTTGTAGACGAGGAATCAGAGTCTGGACCACCTCGGTGGCAAGTCCGTCCACAAAGAAAACATCATATACATGCTTCTGTGCAGTAAAGGGAAAGCAAGCAAGCCAGTCCGAGGCAACATCTGACCAGATAACAGTTACAATCAAAACTAGTAGGTGTGTATGAATCATAAGTTTCTGACAAGGATAAAATTTGGGGGATCATGTAAGGATAAGGAAGAATTTTGGGGTTCATCAACTCAGGCATCAAGTATGCCGCTTCTGACACCAAGTTAAAGAAGTGCAACCTCAATAGCAATCACATGTCTAATCAAACGGTAAAACGATGTGACAAGGAATCATGGCTCCAATGAGAAAGTGCGCAGGATCGACACAGAAGCGACAACTAATCTGCGAGAGGAAAGGGGATTCCAAGTCCTTTCCTGCCTTGTGTGGGGATGAGATGGCTACTTTTTGAGGAATGAAACACAACGAAAAACCATAACATGCAAAACAACGTGCTACCGAATAATAGGACTCTAGCTAAAGTTGGAAATGCAGCTCCACGGTAGAACGCCTGCCACCAATCGTCCCTCTCATTTGCGGAAGGAATCTTTGTCCCAAGAATCTACATCAAAAAAAAAAAAAAAAAAAAAAAGCAGCCAACATCACATTAATTGAATTTAAAAGCCCATAAGAAGAGTCGGGTCTGAACAAAAACTGAAGCAGCCCAAGCAGCCACCTGATCTTTGTATCCTTCATCAACGACGCCTGCACATCAAGACCCAAAACAGTAAAAACACTACACAACTCCACTCAAAGAGAGAAGCCCACAAGCACTGTTACCAAGAAAAACGCAATCAGTTCATTCATGTCATCTAGCACACCAAAAAAAAAAAAGTTAAAAAAAAAAACTCTAAACAGAAGCAACCCGAAGGAAGTCGACAGTCCAGCAGGAGTCCCGTGTCTCGAAGAGCAAAGGACATTCGAGTTTTCCAACGTTATACAATATAGAAAGATCATAGGCAGAAGCGAACGAGATAGGGAACCTGCGAGAAGAGAGGAATCAACGGGGAAGAGAAGGGCGGCGAGGGAATGGAGGGCGCAGATCACTTGGTCCACGTGCTTCGCCTTCTTTATGGCTGCGATCGCCTCGCTCGTCTTCTCCAGCAACTCCGCTTCCATCGCCGCACCACCGCCGCCGTCGCTGCACACGGCGTTCTGGGAATTTGAGAAAATAGTGACGGCTTCTCGAAGTCTATAACAAAACCCGACCGCGAAAGCGGTTACCCGACCACCGATGTGGACCCCGCAGTCGGACCCGGTCCAGAAAATTGGCAAGCGGTTCGGGTCAGAATCTGGACCGGGACTAAAACAATCTTTTATTTTTTTGGCAAACGCAGGTACAAAATAAAAAAAGAAAATAAAGGCATGTTTGGTAACTATTTTATTATTGAGCTTAAAAATAATTATTTTTTATTATATTCCATGTATGAATTTATAAAAATTTGAAGGCGTTTAGTAATTACCCAATTTTTTTTTTCGAAATAGAAATGCTTTTATGATGATTCATGATTTTTTTGTAATTTAGAATTCTTTTTAATTTTTTATATTATTACGTTTTTTTCTTTTTTTTTTTTTTTTTTTTTCCTTCCCTCTTCTTCTTCTCTAACCGGTTATCGGACCTTGCTGTGGGTGATTGGCAATGAGGAAGAAGAAGAGAAAATGAAAAAAAAAAAAAGAGAAAAAAAGAAAATTGACTTGATTTTGGAGTTATTCCCAAGAATAAGGAAGTTTATTGTTACAACTTTTTGATTTTGTTTCAAACTGGATTTTATTCTTTTTTTATTCCGAAAAATAAAAGAATAAAGTCAAGCATTATTTAGCTAATTATCAAACGGGCCTTAAACATCACAACTTTACCACTAAGTAAAACATAAGATAATTCTCTAGGAGGGGTGTCGATTGATTTTTTGCTTTTTATTTTTTATTTAAATTCTGCTTGTTTTGCATAAAATAAATTATTTGAAAAATATTTCTCTAAAAATAACAATTTGAAATAATTTTTCATTCATTCATGTTTTATAAGATATAAACGACCACTTTTAAAAAGACTTTTAATTCATCAATTTTCCGCTAAAAAACGTACCCTTCATTAAAAATCTTCTAGTATATGTAATTTAATTTTGTTTCGTCCGACACACTCAAAACTTTCTTAATATCGACATATAAATTCACATAAATTAATATTTTAGATTTTGGCTCAATTCCTATCCAACTTGAAAATTAGATTGAATCAATTGATTTCGGGTGATTTCCTAATGAGCCAATCGTAATCTCAATTCCTCACCAATTCAGTTCTCGATTCACATAAAAGATGATCGTTCGGATCAAATTGATGCAAAAGTTAAGATTTTTTAATTTTAAAACAAATCTTAATTAGTAACTTTTTAAGGAGAAATAAAAGAAAAAAAAATTCACTGATTTCTAGGACCAAGCAGGGCGGTGCCCAATTCCATAAATCAAGAACCGATCTGATTCCAAGTAGAAATCGACCCATCTCGAAACCAATCACACGTATCTACGGTCACTAATCAGGGTTTAAGATCCGGCCCGGATCGGGTAACCCGAAAACCGGCGATTCAAGTGAAAATCGGCGATCGAAACCGTTATACGAAAAACCCCCGCTAAGATTCCGCCTCCTCCCTTCTCCCTCCCCATCTCTCCATGGCGGCGGCGGCGGTGGCAGTGGCGGAGACCCGGCGGCAGCCGCGCCCGGGCGGCGGCGGCTTCCAGGCGCACGGCCTCACCGAGGAGGAGGCCCGCGTGCGGGCCATCGGCGAGATCGTGAGCGCCATGGTGGACCTCTCCCGGAAGGGCGAGACCGTCGACCTCAACGCCCTCAAGTCCGCGGCGTGCCGCAAGTACGGCCTCGCGCGGGCCCCGAAGCTCGTGGAGATGATCGCGGCGCTCCCGGAATCCGACCGCGACGCGCTCCTCCCGAAGCTCAAGGCGAAGCCCGTCCGCACCGCCTCCGGCATCGCCGTCGTCGCCGTCATGTCGAAGCCCCACCGGTGCCCGCACATCGCGACGACCGGGAACATATGCGTGTATTGCCCCGGGGGGCCCGACTCGGACTTCGAGTACAGCACGCAGTCCTACACTGGCTATGAGCCGACGAGCATGCGCGCGATTAGGGCTAGGTAAGCGCTTCGTGTTTGGTCTCGTCGTATTCAAAGTTGGTATCTTTATCTGTGTACTTATGGTCCATGATCATTTCGTCATTCATACTATCAATCAGAGCAGTGTAATTCGTTATTATAGTTGTTGGTGCTGTGTTTGCTCTGCATTCCAAAATTATGAAGATTGTGGAGTAGTTAAAAAGGAGGGAAAAACTATGAGATTGTAGAGTGAGTGTGAGGTAATGCACTGTCATTTGCGAAAACCTTATACCTTTAATGTGGGTTTTCAGGTAAGCACGTCGTGTTATGTCCCGTCCTGTTCAAGTTGTTATTTTTATCTGATTATTTATGGTCCATGATCATTTCGTCATTCATTCTGTCAATCAGAGCAGTATAATTCGTTCTTATAGTTGTTGGTGCTGTGTTCTGCATTCCAAAATTATGAAGATTGTGGACTAGTTAAAAAGGAGGGATAAATTATGACATTGTAAAGTGAGTGTGAGGTAATGCACTGTCATTTGCGAAAACCTTATACCTTTAATGCGGGTTTTCAGGTATAATCCGTATGTCCAAGCCAGGGGTAGGATAGATCAGCTTAAGCGGCTGGGTCACAGCGTTGATAAGGTTTGTTTGCGGGCTCTGTTAAATTACATTGACCTGTTTGTAGTTGCGAGAGTTCCCGTTCGGTGCTCTGTTGTGATGTTGCTTTTATATGCCTTGTTTTGGGTTTCAGGTGGAGTTCATATTGATGGGCGGCACTTTCATGTCTCTACCAGCAGATTATCGTGATTACTTCATCAGGAATCTTCACGACGCTTTATCAGGACATACTTCAGCCAATGTTGAAGAGGCAGTTGCCTACTCAGAGCACAGTGCGGTGAAGTGCATCGGCATGACAATTGAAACGTGAGTTACTGATGACTTTGAGAAATCAACTGTGTCAACAGCTAGAGTGAGGTCAATTTGTTTCAGTAGTTTGTTTAGGTTCTGAATTTTCAATGCTAACAGCATTCTCTGCCTCCAACAGAAGTAAAAAAACTCCTTCTAGTTATCATTAGAGGGAATGGTGCTGTAGCCTCGAGCTCTTTTTCTGATAGCAATTCTTTAACTAGTCAGGATCAACTAAGTATCCCTAGGCATAAAGAGATGCTGGGGATTTGGGAAGGGGCGATTGACAATCTTTTACATCCCTATACTATAATTTCTTTGGGCTTCTTTGTATTAGCATCTAAAAACAGAGAAGGCAATACGGTTAGGACAATTTAAGGGTCACTGAACTGCTGTTTGGTGGAGGTTTTTTTTCCATTTTATAGTTGGTAATATTTTGTTTAACCTTCTTTTCCTTCTGCGATACACATTTCTCAAAGTGAACTATGCCTGCCTCTGCTCCTTTTTCTTCTGTAGAAAGAATTCTCTCTCCATGGTTGAAATGTCCATTTTAGCCATCTGAATGTAATAAATCTTCTTTTCTGTCAGGAGACCAGACTATTGCCTTGGACCCCATTTGAGGCAAATGCTTTCCTATGGTTGTACACGACTGGAAATTGGGGTCCAGAGCACTTATGAGGATGTTGCACGTGACACTAATAGAGGTCACACCGTTGCTGCTGTGGCCGATTGTTTTTGCTTGGCAAAGGATGCTGGTTTTAAGGTGCATGGTCATGAATCTTATCACTTTATTATGTAATACTTACATGGCTTCGCTAATGAAAAGACAAGCAAGTTGATACTTAATGTTACGAGAAGATAGCGTTTGATAATCCTAGAGGACTTTGGTTTGAAGAGCTGACTTCAATGAATCAATTGTATCGTGGAACTGTTCAGCATTTCACCACATTGGGCATGGACTACTTTAGTATTTCTTTTCACCCAGCCTTTGTACTTCTTCTGTAGGTTGTTGCTCACATGATGCCAGATCTTCCTAATGTGGGGGTTGAGAGGGACTTGGAAAGTTTCCGGGAGTTCTTCGAAAGCCCCCTATTTAGAGCTGATGGACTTAAAATATATCCTACCCTTGTGATTCGGGGAACCGGGTTGTATGAACTTTGGAAGACTGGCAGGTGTGATCTCTCTCTCTCTCTCTCTCTCTCTCTCTCTCCCTCCTGGAATTATGATATTGCTGGATCTGGTTTACCACGATTGAAATGGTTTACATGTTGTCCTGCGAAATACATATTGTTGATGAGATAGTGATTTTTAGAATTTTATGTGTTTTCTATAGTAAAAAACTAATTATAATTGGCATGCATTTCAGGTATAGAAATTACCCACCCGAGCAACTTGTGGATATTGTCGCAAGAATCTTGGCAATGGTGCCACCTTGGACGCGTGTCTATAGAGTTCAGCGTGATATTCCAATGCCTTTAGTCACTTCTGGTGTTGAGAAAGGAAACCTTCGCGAATTAGCTCTGGCCAGAATGGATGATTTAGGCTTGAAGTGCCGAGATGTACGAACTCGTGAAGCTGGAATTCAGGTAACTGGAGAAGTCCATGCTTGAACGGAATGTTTTATTTATGGGCTGGAGTCACAACAATTGGAATTTATAAAGTTTCTCTGTGATTGGTAAAGGACATACACCATAACATCAGGCCAGAAGAAGTGGAGCTTGTTCGACGTGATTATTCAGCAAATGAAGGTTGGGAGACATTTTTATCGTATGAAGATACACACCAGGTCTCTCTCTCTCTCTCTCTCTCTCTCTCTCTCAAGCGCGTGTGCGCACAAAGAAAATAGAAAAAAGAATGAGAGACAAATGCATATTCATAATATGTGTGTGCATGCAAACAAATGTTGATCTCTGGCAGCAGTTGGTAGCTGCTTTGCCATGAAGTTGTACACACACAGAAAATTGATAATGCTTAGAAAAAGAGATGCTTCAGCTTCTGTTGTGCACATGATACTGACTTAAAACCACGAGATTTAGGGTAATCTGCACAGACTTTGAGATGGCAGAATACTCTCTTATCTGCTAGCAATGAATTCTAAATTGCATTTGTTATATCTTTTGATGTACAATGTGTCCTATGGCATACTTAAACCCTTAAATACCTTCTTTCAATATAACTCAGGATATACTTGTTGGTTTGTTGCGCTTGCGGAAGTGTGGACGGAACACTACTTGCCCTGAGCTAATTGGGAAGTGCTCTATCGTTCGTGAGCTTCATGTGTATGGAACTGCTGTTCCAGTTCATGGACGTGACGCTGAGAAATTGCAACACCAGGTAACCCATGTCTACTAAAGGATGAAAAAGGACAGTATTAGCATTAAAACTTGGATGCCACTTTATGTGCCTTGGGACAGATGACAATATTGCGTGACAACACCCATTAACTTCCCCCATGGTGCAATTGTTACAGGGTTATGGCACACTTCTGATGGAGGAAGCTGAACGAATCGCTCGTAGGGAGCATAGATCGACAAAAATAGCAGTCATATCCGGTGTGGGAACTCGCCATTACTACAGGAAATTAGGCTATGAGCTCGAAGGGCCTTACATGGTGAAGTACCTCGAGTGACAAATTTTGTAGAATGGGTATTGAGTTTGCATTATGATAGCATCTGTTTAATTATCAATTTTGTATACCAGTGTGAGGAAATGATCTATGAATATGTTAAATTGCAAAAGAAACCATCTATATTCCTTTCTTCACTGAGATCCGTGCCCCATCTTTTTACAGGGCCTGCGTTGAATTTGTTCTGCTTTTACAATCAGACTGATGCACTCTCTTGTACATCACAGTCTAGCAAATCCTTCCTCAGCTGACCTATTAAATGATGTGAAAACTTTGTCGATGGCAACGATGGCTCTGTATTTTGCTGAGCAAGAAAATCGCTGCAAGCAATCCGAGAGTCAGACGCAAAATCGATAGGAAAGAATATAAAGTTGCATATCTTAACCTCATGGGCTAGATGAGAATTGGTTTAAACTAAGCGAAAGCAAAAGCGACGTTGCCCTCAACTATAGCATTTTGACAGACTGTTTCGGTCCTTCATGGTCCATCTTCCTGCAATTGATTCGAAGGCATGCCGATTAACTTGTACAGCCAGCTGGGCCTGAATCAATCCTATAATCTAACTTGGAATTAATATCTGCTACCCGATTTGCGGATCTTGGACTATTTCTTATAAGCGGCAGTTCGCCTCCATGTCTTTTTGCAGTCGTAGAAGGCTAATTGGAAGAGCGGCCAGGTAGATCCATCCCACATGAAACTTGGTAGATGAAGTCGCTCGTGATATGTTCGTACTGCAGTCAGAACCTATCGGCACTCGTCTAGAGAATGTCTTCCGAGGAAAACGAAATCTCTAGAGCTTTTGTATGGTTCAAGTTCTCACAACTCGAGGATCTGGGATTTTTATATTTAGGTAAGTTGCAGAAATGATCCCTGGTTGATGCATTACCTCGTTCAGTGATATGTTAAGCATTTGACTCGATTGGCACTCCATTACAGAGGAAACAATGAATAAGAGAAGGTCGTGAACAGAACAATAACGATGAGATTGAGAATGCCTCTAGATTTTTTTAATAGCTAAAATGAAGTGTTTGAAGTGGAAACATGTGGTCAACTTGGTCTCAGCATTCGCATTCTACTTCAAACCGAACATTGTGAAGAGCTATCATGGAATGACTCGGAAAGGGACTTTTCAATTCTGATCATATACAAATCCAAGGTTGGCTCACTAAACGAAACAAAAGGGACACATCTCCAATCAATAAGTTTCTTCACCTACAGTGAGGCATTTCCTTGTTCGTTTAGTCAACTTCCGCCCGCAAAGTCAATGCAATCTCAAAAGGGCAGACACATTTCAAGTTAGACAAATGGGATGTCAGCGATATCATATCTCCAAAGGGCAGACGCATTTCAAGTTAGACACATCGGATATCGGCGACATCATATCGCTTGTCTAACAGCAGTTTGAAGCATATATGGCAGTTCATGGTGAGCAACAACGATGTAAGTCCATAAAATTTACCATCTCACTTTTCCTACGTATTAGTAGCAGCAAGGTAACAAGAGACATTCTACTTCTGCAGAATCATAAAACAAAGACTCGCTTCATAAATTACACATCGTTTTCTTCGGTTATCATATTTGCTGATCGCATAAAGCGGTACATGCAGCGCGTGGCCTGCTAGACTCAAGTCCACACTTGCAAAATATATGACACGAAAGAACATGATATTCCACCCAAAAGAAATTATACGCATGAGTGGAGGACTAACGCTCTAGAAATTGTGCCTTTCCAATTTAACGTACAAGAACACCAGCACTCTGATATCTTCTTCGAGATCTCCAAAACTTGCCACTATATCATATAACTTCATTCAATTAAAAAAGAAAAGAAAAGAAAAGAAAAACATATAGCTTCATCCTACAGTCCAGCGGGCAGATCTGGGCCATTGATGACCTCAGTTTTGCTGCCCCCTTTCCACGTTCCCCTTTTTCTTCAGTGAAAAACATTTGTTCCCTCAAACTCCGAATCACGGGGTTTGTGCATGCAGCCATTAACCTAGTGAATATTCGAATCCACCATAATCTGGGCATGTCATGAAAGTGAAGTTGCTATTTTATGAGCAGACTTGTACTCTTCTTCTTAGTCCCTCTCTTTCTTGAACTAGTTTCAGGGCCTTCTTCCTCTTCAGCCTTTTGCTCGGCCTCCAGTACGGCCAGCTGCAGGGTGAGAACCACCAGAAAATTGTAAGTCCTTGTGCAAGCTCAGGGAGGGAATGAACATATTGCCATCTAACTAAAGAATGTAAAAGAATTACTTCATCTAGAATCGGTTTAAGCTCCCTGTAACGAATGACAGCAAGATCGAATCCATCCTTTCTGAGCTCCTGCAATTCGGATAGGACAATAGTGTATTTGTTCTTATTAATTTGGAGAGACCAAGAGAGACTGCACAAAATTGACACACTGCAAGCACCAAGAGTTACACTTCCTATGTCTGGAGATCGACCATAATTTGTCATCTTCTAAATTCACTTTCAATGCCTCGAGAGATGCTGACACATGTTTAATTTTCTGTCCAGACTAACAGAGATTCAGCACAAACAGTTCCATTCAACTTCTGTACACTAATTTAGTTCACAGTGGGTCGGAAGGGAGGGAGAATGGGGATGTTACTAGAAATGGTAGGTTCAGAAACTAAGTGGTCAGAATTTTGTTTTTCTGCTGAACCAGTTTGCCTGAAATGCTTTTAATGAGATAGACGACGATATTTGCTTCATCTGCCATGAAAAGACAAAGGAACAAACCTTTCCAGTATGTTGAGTATGCTCATAAGCTGCCATTTGCCAATACATATTTGTACGTTTATAGAAATCCTTCAGGGATTCTCCAGGCTTCACAATACAACATGAAAGCAATTAGGTACATAAGTTGGATAAACCAACGTATTCATAAAAGAGGAAAAACATGAAACGCAAGTCTAACACATTCAATCCATGCTTTTGAGATGTCAATTATACCCAGATATGAAGTGTTAAAGATAGGAACCTACCACAGGTGTTCTCTGGGAATCTGAGAGCCCAAGGTTGGCTCTGATCTGCTCTATCCTAAGTCGCTTTTCCTTCCTACGAAGAATTTTTCCTTCACCCTTTATTATTGCGACAGCATCTCCCACGTGAGACGAGGCAGAAGCATCTTTTCTAGCCTTCCCACAGGAACATAAGAAAAACATGCATGAGAACAAAAGGAAATCTGCCAAAATGCCTTTTCGGAAATAACTGAGACAAAACAAAAGGCAATACGCACTTATAACCCACCATTTCCCTGCACATTCTGGACATTCATTAATGATAATTAGCCACACAGATTATAGTATTTATGGTCATTAGCCACAAACACCACTCACCACCATGTATCTTTATCACCATTGCTTCACTGTGTTTAGACACTCCGAACAATTTGACCAAGCACAGATCTGATTAACAGATTGTATCAATTTGACCTTCACACTTGTTACAACAAAGAATGAAGCAACCCTGAGTCTCAAAAAGTAATCGACAGTATTTTTTTTACAGAAAATTGGATAAATCTTCATTTTGACATCAAATTGATGTAAATGGGAAATAAGCATATAAATTCCTGAAGAGGAAAAGTAAAGTCACCTCTGAAGTATCATCTGCATCGCTACCCTCATCCTCATTCTCACTGACATCATCGCTATCAGTTTCATCCTCACTGTCTTCTCCATCTTCATCTTCATCCTCATCCTCATTTTCATCCTCTGAGGCTTCTATCCATTCTGATTCAGATGCCTAAATTGGAAAAGTGAAAATAACAATATAGAAAGCAGCATTAAAACACAACTTAATTTTCTAGGAATTTGCTGCTCAACTACTTTTCTGGAAAAGAATGTCGACATTAGCTAATAAGAAAGCTTTATGTTTGAAATACTTCATACACATTAGAATACTTATAAAAGATCACATAAGAATAAAAAAAAATAATTATGAAAATAGAACAAACCGGTATAATGCACTTCCATTCGTCGAGCTTGCTGAGATTGAGGCAGTACAAATCATCAAGAGTAATTTCTTGATCCTTGACTTCCATCATCCCTCCGTAAACATACAGAGTATCTTTCCCAACCGCCATGCAAGAATTTATGCGTCCACAAGGCTTGACTATCTAAACAATTGCCAGAAGTCAACAACAATAATTGCAGAAACTGTGAAAGTGGGACAACCCTGCAGTCAACAATTACAGACCTCTGGCAATGGAGAATGCTGAACACCATTAGCAGGGCATGCCTGCAGGTTTCTGGCAGAGCTTGCATTTATTCCATGATCACTGATAATCAATTCTGTATCCAGGCTACGTGCTACCTCATCCATGTAACTTTCCATATCACCTGCTTCATCTAAGTATTCCAAATTATCATCCTTTTCTTTTGCTGCAAATTCTGCAGTCTGATTTTTATCATCGACGTCCTCGTTGTCAGGTTTTCTATCAGAACTAAGTTTTAACTGCAATTAAATATGTAAGTGTCAAAATTTACTGTACCAAAAGATATCAATTAATTCAGCTTGTGATAAAAAAATATTTAATCAAAAACTCTCAAACCAATAGTGAGATGATAAATTTCACAACCTGAACAAATCCTTTTACAGAGGTTATACCTTTTCCTTTGTTGACTTCTCCTTCCTTAGCTCTAATGGGTACCTGCGAGGCAAGACATATAGTGCAATCATACTTTCATCTCTCTTTTTCCCTAAAATAGCTGACAAACATTAATTGTTGACCACAAAAGAACTTCGGTGACACTTGTGCCGAAAAAGCTTATGTCATCTGAAAAAGAAAAGGTATTATTACCAACGATGGTTGTCTAATTGAAAACCATAGAGTTCGTTCAAGAATACGCTCATCATAACATCACCTGCATGTGAATAATAACAGATAACAAGCGTCAATATCAATCAAATTAGTTTATGCAATATGGTCCTATTACTAAAGTTCTGTCTAATGTCGTCCTCGAACTGATTGCTTCGGCCTTTCATGGTATCATCAGTACATATTCAGTTAAAAGTTGCCACATTCTACAGACACTGATAATGGCCCACTTTTAGTCACAAATGGACGCTTAATTATAAGGATGTTATCACCCCTTAACAGCTAGCATAACAGAAATCGATTAGGAAAAATATGTAGGTTGAAGACCATGTAGAAATAGGAGGACCACATTGGAAAAACATTACAGGTTGAGGGAGCAAATCCATACTTATACCACACAACTTCAATTAAGATATTCATGTATAGTAATGAATAGTCAAATACTAGAAACTGACAGCACAGAAAAGGAGATATGAGAAACTAAAAGTCAAACTTCTAAATTACTTGGGAAACAATAGTCTGAAAGGATAATCATGGGAAAGCACACAGAATGACATGCAAAAGTATCTGACCTTCAACCTCCATATCAACCACACCACCAAATAGTAAAGCCCTTTTCTTATGAACACACATCGAAAATCCTGCACGTGGGCCTGGACGCATTCCGATTTTCTTTACCTGTTAAAAAGCAGAAGGTAAGATCATGAACTTGCGAGCGAGAGAGAAAGAGAGAGAGAGAGAGTTATGTTTTTTGTATGAATCAATGAACAGGGCACTGCTGTCTTGCTTTCTAGAAGTAATAGAAAACCAGAAAGGCTAGAAATAAAAGATGTCTGACTTAATGTTAGTGGTGGTGTTGGTGGTGGTGGATGAGAGAGCTAGAAAACTAAAAATATATGAATCTATCATAATTCACAGGTAAAAAAGACAATCCATGCTATACCCTCATTAAATGAAACACAGAACCAATTTGAAGAAAAAGTCATCTTGAGGAAATGTTTTGCAAAATATAATTTTATTTGTCAGCATACTAAATGCAAAGCATACTTGATTTTCCAAAGACTGCAGCAACCATAACTATTATAAGACATAAGACAAGATATTGGGAGTATTTTCATTTACTTAAAATGTTCACACAAGATGACAAACAAATTAGCAGGTCCAAATTCTGACAGCCATAATACATGTAAACGTTACAGTACTGCGAAAGTCTAAGTTCTCAGTTCAAACCGTCCTTTGCTACTGCAAAATTCTGCAAGCTGTCTGTGTAGATATCAAAGAAAAAAGAAACACCCTTCTGCAAATAAACTTAGATTTACAGTAAGGCAGATGATTCTTTGTAAATTCACAGCGTCCTTTGCTACCACAATACTCTGCAAGTCATCTGTGAAGTTATTATAAAAAAAGATATGCCCTTCCTTTTCAATTGACGCATCAGCACCATCACAGAGCACAAAATTTCATTGTGTTTTTCAGGTAATTTGACAGCATAAGTTAAAGGATAGGAACCTTATTCCATTCCCAAGTCCTTGGATCAAGGGACCACAAGTCAGCATGGACAATTCCTTTTTCAGAGCTGTTCTTGTCAGTTGAAACTTCCTTTGAGTAGCCACCATACAAAAAGATCTGCAATGTAAGCATTTCATTGAATAAGATACAACAATAGTGAACACTCAAAAGCAGGCGTTTGTGGACTTCTAATGAAATAACTCAAAACACTGAATCACAGACAACTCAGCAAAACTTTGCAAACTCTGTAATATTATAAGCAGGAGATATGAAATGCAGGTAGTGAAAAATAGGACATTTTCGAGCAGTATCAGTCAAGCTCTGATTAACATGGTTTGGCCATGCATGGTAGCATAACAGAAAGACACTCGACTTTGTGGAAAAAGTGGCAACAGTTATTGTTCATTGGAAGAGGAAGTGCTTAAAGTTAACAGATAAGACTTGCTTATTAATCATTGTAATTGGCATCACTCTTCATTTGGTTCTTGGCCTATTTAATCAAGATTTAGTCAGAATCCTTAATCCCACATAAAAGAACTTAACAAAAGCTGATGCAATTGGTGTCTTTTATCCCTCACGGCAAGTCTTTAGGAATCATTTCTTGTCAAATGTCCATATCAAACTCCATTTGGACCATTTTAAGATCCCGATTTATCTTCAGAAAAGGAATACTTAAGAATTGGAGGTAAGATCACATGCTCAGTATCAGCAACGAGAGGAAGATGTCACAAATGCAATCTTGGAATAATGAGAGATCATTACAATACCATGATCTCCAATTGACAATGTAATAGTGTGAGTTGATAAGTTATCCTCCGTACCAAGTTTCTTGGCATTTAGCCATACCTAACACTTTCCCGCAATGTGGATTTATATCGAAAGGGAAAAAGGCCAATGTACTTATAACAAAAACTACATCGACCAGTTATTTACTGTCCGCTCTGCCATTTCATTTTTTCCGCCGTAAGATACAAAAGAAGATGCATGGTACTTACTCATCCATTTCTATGGGTACGACATTTTACCTCATTCATTAATTACTAGTGCAGATGCCTAGTTACTTCTATTATAACAGTGAAATCAACTTTAAAGAGGCTCGTTTCAAACTGGAATAGTATATGTCATCTTCAGGCGCTTTAACTAGTTTCATTCTTTTGATTTCTGCGTGTTAAATCATCCCTATTAATTGCTTCACAAACAATAGTGACTCCAAACATTTTTATTTTTAAAAAGGTGATTTTTTTTTTTTTTTTCTAGAGAAACTGTTCAAGTACATCGATAATACAAAGGAAACAAGGAAAAGAGACTAGCAAGGCAAAACTGATTCAAAAAAATAAAATAAAATAAAATAGAACATGAAGTCTGCAAAGGCTTGGAATTCAGGAAGACCAACTTAGACTGACTAATCTTCTACTCGGAAGTTGTAGCAAAGACTTCATCCCTTCAGGCAATTCAAGAAACGAGAAAAGCTAGTGTATATAATTCGACGAAAAAGACATCAGCTAGAAACTGAGTTTTGAACCCTTGTCATCCTTGAAATTGACTAACACACCCTTTTGTTGTCAGCAACAAATGAAAAGCACCTTCATCAAAAGACGAAGGTGATCAATTAATGTAATTTGTCAAATGAACTTCCCCAAACTAGCATGAAACTGGTAGAATTTGAAAGTAACATTTGCAACTTAAGTGGCCGTAACTTGAAAACACCTTTGAAATACGACTATTTTCTCATGCAGTGACCATAAGTTAATAATAGTTGTCTATTAGCTCTTTGAAGCATTGAAAAATACTCACCTCATCCTGGTGAACGAAAAATTGAAATCCGCTCCGTGCACTTGGCCACATTGATCCAGGCCTGGGCTTTATTTCTTGCCACTGCAACAAAGCAGCCAATTAGCTTTAAGTCAAAAGTAAATCAAATTGAAAAGGGACTGCACTGATTAGCCCAACCACTAAAAGTCCATGGTGTTCACCTTGTACTGATCCAGATCAAAAACAAATAAATCATTATAATACCTGCACATATAGGGGAGAAATGGAAGTAAGAAGCTTTGCAAACCTTCAAAGAAGCAAGTCTGAAAGGCTGATTAAATGTCCATAGGATACGGAAAAGGGAAATAAAGCTTGAATTCTCCCTGATTTAATAAACATTCCATAGGATACGGAAAAGGGAAACAATGCTTGGATTCTCCTGATTTAATAAATTTTCCAGGCCATGATAAAAAGAAAAGGATGAAAGACTCAAATTGTTTATATTAATGTAGAGTATGAGGCCAAATGGGAAGTGTACACCATTTCATCTGCTTTATTAAACTGCAACTTTAGCTGCAGTTAAATCGTAGCTTTTGCTCAGGAGCAACAACATGATCAGTTCCAACCAATTTGCCAGAAAAATTATTCCTAATATTTTAAAATCTTCTAGTGTTCTTTATAATAAAGAGCCACTTCTTCATTCAAGGGAAATATCAATAAAAGAGGCAGCCTTCTAATTTTCATACAACTAATTCTCCTTAAAAAAGATACAGTTTAGAAGCAGAATCAGTTCACACAACATCAAGACATCCAGGCATTTAACGAGAAGCCAAAGAGCTCTTTTTTTGTGAATGGACAAGTAGCATGACATCTCCTCACAGAGGAAACAGTACAACTGATGAATAAGAAGACATCATATCAAACCAAGCATAAAGAAAATTATTTCTCACATCATTATCAAATCATAAGAGTATAGGACCTCTAAAGGTATTGAATAAGAAACCTTCAACCAACCTCACTTCTCTGAGAGTGTCATAGAAGCCACCAAAAACAATGATTTTGTGTTTATACAAAACCTGTAACAGAGCAAGATGGATAGAAAAGCAGACATGCATGAGGTAACAGGAGATAACTATATATGAAGGACAGAGACAACTACGAGGCCAGTGATGAGATTACCATTCTATGACCTGAACGCGGACCAGGACAACCTTTCAAATTAAGTTGTTCCCACTGATTTGTTTTGAGGTCCAACATCCAAAAGTCCTAAAAAGAAAGTTCGATCATAGATCAACATAATTCAGAAAACTCCCACATAATATCTTTTCTAGCAATACGCAGAAAATACTATGATAGTTTTGGCATAAACAAAACTGCATGTGTGTTACCCTGTAGTGGTGGAAGCGTTCTTGATTTGGGGAGGTAAATTCACCACCTAACAACAAGTACCCAAAGTTATTTGTGGGATGCAAAGGATATTGCACCAGCAAGTAAACACCAGTGGAGGAAGACTAACGAGCTCACCGAATATATACAGATAATTTTTCCAAGCAACTGCCTGATGAGCACTGCGAGGAGGTGGACTATTGGGACTGGAGATCAATTTCCACACCTGCTTCTCCACGTCATACCGGTAAAGATCACCGTAGACAAAAGTCTGCGCCATTTTGAAACCAGGGTCATGACCAAAAAATGAGCCAAGCTCGCAGCATAAACATAAGCACTCCATCAACTATTCTCGACGCCTCACCTTGGTGCCATTGTAAAACTCGCCGCCATAAAAAATCAGTTCCGTATCTTTCAAAGAATTCAGCGTCATCTACAGGAGTTAACAGTACCATTAGAAAAACTAATCAATCACACAATTCAGGCAAGCCACCATACGGTGAGTAAACAAAATGGCGCGTAGCAAGAGCCGATAAAGAGAGTCATTACCGTGCAATTAGATCGGGGAGAAGGCGCAGGTACATTTTCCTCAATGTGGACCTCCTTCTTCTTCGCTTCCTCTTTTTGTATACTTAGCTGGTCAGCGGGGGTGCAAACAAGTCAATTCGAGCTTAAAGGAAGGAGAAAGCAGCCATGTCTAATCTTAAATCAAGAACAGATATTGCAGTTTCAAAGATCAAAATTATCGTCGTAATCTATCGGAAGCAATTGAATTTCTCGGTCCACTAGTGACGCGCGACAAGACTCGGTTTTTCACGTTTTTTTTTGCCTAGAAACAGAGGATAGACAGCACCATCGGTTTTGCTCAAATCCTAAGTTTCAGACAATAAAAAGAGGTTTTGCGATGGACTGCGTCGTCCCAGCAGATGAACATCCGGCGAGACGGTTAAAGAGGGGGCAGCATCATACGAGGATGGCGTCGATGTCGTCTTCAGGGGAGATCTTCTTGGTGTCCCGGCGAGCTCTCTTCTCCTCCGCCTTGGCGGTCTTCCTCACCGTCTTCTCCTTCCCCTTCCCCGGCTTCTTCGTCTTCTTCCCCATCTCTCTCTCTCTCTCTCTACAGTTCACCGTTTCGTCGGTCGGACTGGCGGCAACGCTCGCAACTAGAAGAATGTCGACGGCGGGAGCAGACAGAGGAGGGGAGGCGAGGTTTTGCTGGCGCGGGACGACGCCGTCTCCGGTTTCCTTTTCGAGGGGCGTTCTTTCGAGGGAAATTTCACTTTGGTCCCTATAGTTTTGGGATCCTTCGCTTTTTGATCCGTGTACTCTATTTTCGTCGCCATTATAATCCTCGGGCTCTTCTTCCACAATAATTTGATGGGATGAGACCCTTGGAAATCCTAAAATTTATTGTGGAAGTGCAATTGAGTCCTTAAAATTTCAAAAAGTGCAATCAAGTCATAAACCTCATTACCAAAGTACAATCAAGTCCTAAAATCTCTAAAGATACATTCGACGGTATGACTTGATTAAACTAATTCGACAAGTTTAGGATTTGATTTGCATTTTTTGAAAATTTTAGGATATGATTGTACTTTCGTGATAAATTTTAGGAATTAATTATAAATTTTGAAAATTTTAGAATTTATTTATATTTTTATGATAAGTTTTAAAATTTTCGACACACTTGTCGTGGTTTGAACTTGTCCGTCAAATTTCCAGGGAGTCAAACGGCAGCAATTGACACATGAAGAAGTCCACGTCCTGTGCTGAAGGATCTCGCCCTGAGGCTGCTCCTCCTCATTTTCCCATTCTCTTATGCTTTGTCCACCAAAAAAGGAAAAAGAAAAACGTTATCTTCTGCCGCGTCCTTTCTTCCTCTATATATTTTGTTGGTATTTTGTTTATAAAACAAATGAAGAGATACCAACCACCCGTGGTGGCAGCATAGTTGGTTGAGCACTCGTTCCTTTCGCGAGAGGTCAGTATTCGACTCCTGCGTCGTCTGCCTTGTTCAGGGTTTACCTCTAAAAAAATAAAATAAAGAGATACCTTGTCCCACATCAAAAAAATGTGAGTGCGCATGTGGATGGAATTTGGCACTAATCGACGATCATTAATTTTAGTTATTGAAAATTCGAATTTATTTCTGTAAAAAAAATTAACTATAAAGTCTTATTGAAATTGTGCGACTGTTCACGAAAAATTATGGTTATTTTTATTTATTATTTATTTAATTCCCAATTTTTATATCTTTTCAACGTAACTTTTAAGATGTACTAATTCATTTTATAACATTTCTCGAAGGGTTGCATTTGTTCTTTTTTGCAACCTTTTGAAGAGTTGCCTATATTCGAAAGACAAAGATAAGTAACGTTGTTTTGAGACGACACAATAATCTTCTTTTATTTTTTCGTTTTCTTTTGAAAGAAATTACAGCCATTGTTTCTAATTATTTCCCATTAGAAATCTTGGAGAAATACTAAAATTGCTATATAATATTCTCATTTGAGACTTTGTTGTATCCTGAAGAAAATTTGCTGGTGACCGTTAGCAATAAATAAAGTGATATCACGCCTCAAAGTCCGATTTGATTACTCAATTCGATTTTATTGTTTTATCCAATTCGAAGACATATTTTCCCAACATATTTTAGATGGCCACGTTCGGTATTCGATACCATCCATGTCCTGACGTGCATGGCTTTCGCTTTTGTCTTCGCCTCACTCGCAAGCAATGTACTTGCTTGCTGTGGCTTTATTCTGGTCAACCTCTCGAAGTAATCCCCTGGCTTGCCTAATGGTAGATGCACACGGATCGCTTCCCATGTCACCAACTAATCTGAACTCGATAGGCCAAGTCGTATATTTGATCTATTCTGGAGGTTGAGCTCGTGACTCTAGCTTCGCAGGATGCAGATGAGAAAATGCATGTTGAAGCTCAGCAGATGCTGTTGCATCTGTTCGACAAGATTCATTCAGACAACAGATGACACAAGGGATTCCAAGGCTTATCAGACGCTGGTACGCCTATTCGACGTAGACAACATGACCATCCTCAAGCATTTAATCTATGCCAAGAACGACATACAGCCGCTGGTGGACGGTACCACAAGATTGAGGGTTTGGTCCTTCTTCCTTTTACCTCTTCCCTCCCATTATTGTATTCAATTGGCCTCGACCTAGTCAATATCTATCTACAGAAATATAACAGCAACGCTCTCTCACTTCACAACAACCAGGTCAGCCTCGAAGTGCTGAGAAAGAAAACAGTGTTGCTACTAATATCAGATCTTGACATCGCCATTGAAGACATAGAATTTCTCAATTACATCTACAGAGAGTATCATGCAAGGCCTGAGAACCAGTTCGAAATGGTGTGGCTTCCAATTGTGGATATCGATCCAAAATCAGCTAATTCGGATATGACCCATCAGCAGAAATTCGAGGAGCTGCAGAGCATCATGCCATGGTACACTGTCCACCACCCTTCAATCCTTGAACCAGCCGTGATCAGGTACATAAGAGAGGAGTGGCGTTTCTCAAAGAGGGTCATCATAGTAGCTCTGGATCCACAGGGGAGGTTGGCGAGCCCCAATGCCCTCCACATGATCCGGATATGGGGAAATTTGGCCTTCCCTTTCACTAAGGAACGAGAGGAAGCGCTGTGGAGGGAGGAGAGTTGGACAGTCAAGCTGATCATTGATGGCTTAGATGACGGGACTATGGAGGAATGGGTAAAAACTTTCATCCCTAACGATCCTTTGTTCCCCATATTTATTCTTAGATATGCATCTGTTGGGGAAATTAGTTTGGTGAAGAAGATGAAGAAATATTAGTAGATCCTTAATGGCTTGATGCATGATGACAATCACTATCCTTAAGGTATTATTTGTCCCTACTATTGTTGCTGCTTGGTTTAGAACAATTATACCTCTAGAATATACACCAAAGCCGCAGAGAAAGGAGTTCAGCAATTACTCGAATCTCTCTTGGAATTTTTCCTTAAATGTGTTGAGATTACGTGTACGAAAAGAGAATAAGAGAGTTCAGAAGAAAAAGTGCATTTTTGAACGGCTGTGGTTATTATAAATAATATGTGAATTAGTGTTTATTCAAAAAAAAAAACAATCAAGACATCTCTTAGAAATACGTATCTTATCTCCAACCATCACCATTTTTCATGTCAATAATAACTTCTTCATAACTATTAACTACTCTCACTTCCTTTTAGGCCGAAGAGTAGCCTCTTTTCATAATGAAGAGTCATGTCTTATTTTAATCAAAAGTCACGTATTCTCTTAACTAAGAGACGCCTATTTATGATAACAAACTATTTCAACAATCCCCCACTTAGTTTGTTATCTACACTAATTTACATAAATTCATACATACAAGAACATATCTATTAAGATTTGAACCTTCAATTAGTGTAGATAATTCAATTAACCAAATCGGTGGTAGATAAAACTTTGAACCATCATTTTTTAATCAAATTATTACACATATGAATTTATACACATTCAATTAGAAATTTCCTGTGCTTAAGCACTTTTATGGCCTAACTATACACATTTAGTTAGAAATTTCCCATGCTTAAGCACTTTTATGGCCTTATGCTTAAGGGTGAGCGGTTCCAAATTCGGTTTCACTTGGAACTTGAAATCTACCCTCACATATATGTTCTTTATTTTTTAGAAGCCGGAACCTACCCATTGAAATATGGAGCCTAAAACTCACCCTAAGTTTTAGGATTGGTTCAAGGGTCTAATAGGTTCTTTCTTCTTCTTCTTCTTCCTTATTTATTTATTTATTTATTTTTAGTTTAAAAGACGAAAATGAACGCAACAATAATGACCAAATTTTTCATTCATCAAAGAGAAAATAAAACGAACAAAGTTATCAATAGTGAAAATGAAATTCTTGACAAGGACTTCAACTAAATAAAAGAGAGGAAATGGAGCAAAAGTCTTGCATTGAAATGAAACAAAATTCACTAGACTTCACTGTTGATTAGGGGTGAGCGATTTCAGGTTTCATATAGATTCCACCTAGAACCTAGAACCTATCCATTTGAACAGATTCAATTCGAAATCCATCCTGCATATCCTAAGACCTAGAACCTACCTTGTCATGATCTATTCAAGTTCCACTTATATTATCAATTGAACGATTGCAATAAATTAAAACCTTTAATGACCACCATTTGCTATTATAATTTACTAACCATAACTTATATTTAGACATATGAAAGATATGGACATTAATAAAGTGGAAGTCTTAGTTATAAAATAGAAGGTCAGACTAATGCTTCTAAATTATACATTCATTATCGAACGACATGAAATATCACAAAATTGCATGAAGACAGAGACTAAGAAAAATACTAAAACTTGTTCGAGATTCTACGTTACAGATTCAGGTTCAATCAAGAACCTAGAACCTACCAATCAGAACAGATTCCTTATTTTTTAGAACTTGGAACCTACCGTACATATTTTGAAACCTAAAACTTACATGTACTCACTAGTATAGTTCTTAGGTTCTAGGCTCTACCTTAGAATCATGCTTACCCCTACTTGCTCCTCCTGCATTCATAAAAAATTACAAAAGTTCATCCAACTTTTTTTAGAAGTGGCACCATTTTCTTTTGTTTATATAGGTGAAGTTCTTGAATTTGTTACCTCAACATTCTCTTGCTAAAACCTTGAACTTCATTAGGAGTGTTGTGTTAAGCTCATCATCTTAACTTTCTATGAGTGCTAACCTTGTGTCCCGGTACTCAATCACCGTCAAGTTACAATAGCTTGTTGTTATCCATTTAACTTTAATAATTTTGTTAGAAATTATAAAGTCGGGTTTCTATTGTGCTTGACTATTATCAATTGGCCTAAGGCTCATTCCCTTGGCAATACTAGTTATTAAACCTCTCAAGAGTCCCTTAGTAAATGGATCAACTAAGTTATCCTTTGTCCGAATGTAAATTACTAAGATAACTCCATCAATAATTAATTGTCGAACATACTCATATCGCAAACTAATATATCTAGATTTTCCATTGTTTATTTTATTGTATGCCCTAAACATAATTGCCTCTATCACAACACAAAGATATGGCTGCCACTGGTTGTGACCACAACTCTTTATCTAATACTAAATTGCGCAACCATTTAGTCTCTTTATTAACCGCCAATAGTGATATAATTCATATTCGATTGTTGAATGAGTTATACATGTTTACTTCTTTGATGTTCAAGAGTCGCACCATTGACAAGCTTTAAAAACCTCATTCTTTGAATATCCTTCTAGTACTATCGATTGCCTTTCAATGCACAGTACTTGGATCACCAATAAATTTGGACAATTTACACACAATAATTATTATATCTGGTCTAATGTAATGCATAATGTGCACCAAACTTCCAATTGCATTGGCATAACTATTGTGCTAAATGTTGTTTAGTATAACTATTGTGCTAAATGTTGTCTAGTATTTTTCCTCTTTGAATGATTTTCTCCACGTAGTGACATTGACTTAAAGCATAACATCTACTATATTTGATCACTTTGATATCTAAAATTGTATCAACTTCTCTCAAATCTTTCATTTTATACTAATAAGATTGATACCTTTTAGTTTGATAGAAGTATAGCCCAAGTGCCAAAACTTGGTACGAAGGGACACTTAAGTGTCAAAAGTTAGGAAAGTGTCACTTTCTTTTAAAAGTGAGACACGTAAGTGCCATCTCCAGCAAAATCCCACTAGAAATCCTATGTGGCAATTTTTTATTATTTTTTTCGTCTACATGGCTCGCCGAAATGCCGACTCAACAAAAAAAGGCAAAAACGACATCGTTTTTAAGCGGATTCGAATGTTTATATAAAAATTAATTAAATTAAATTATAAAAATAAATAATTATTATTATTTTAATTTGATTTTAAAAAAAAAGGTGGGGGAGAGGAGGCGGTGGCCGAGGGCCGAGCCCTTGCCGCTGCCGCCTCCTCCTTGTCGCCAGGAAGGGTCGGCGATGGTGGAGAGAGCGTCGGCCAAGGTCGCCGACCCCTAGACAGGGCTCGGTGTACCTAGCCGACCGGCGGTGAGGGCCGGGGGCCGGCAACCTTGGCTGACCCTCCCCCCTCCGTCGTCAGCCCTTCTCGGCGGTGGTGGGGAGGCAGCTAGGGCACCCTAGTCGGCGGTGGCGAGGGCTCGCGGGCCCGCACCACCGATTGGTCAAGGGCCAACGACCTCTACAGACCCTCCCTCCTCCGTCGCCGCCCCTTCCTAATAGCGGCGGGGAGGCGATGGCGACAAGGGCTCAACCCTTTTTTTATTTAAAAATTGTATTTTTAATTTTTAATGTTTTAAATAAATTTATTTTTATATTAAATTTAATTAATTTTTATATTAAATTTTACTACATCGAGACAAAACGACGTCATTTTTGCATTTTCTAGTCATATCAGCATGTAAAATGACGTCATTTTGCACTTAACTCATCGGAAAATCGCCACGTCAGTATTTTGGCCAAATTGACAATTAAGTGATTCATTTTGCTCCGATTTTGGTACTTAAGTGTCACTTTTCTAAATTTTGGCACTTAAGTATCACTTGCCAAGTTTTGGCACTCCAAACCACTGGGGGTTCGCCCCAGTGGCCACCCTTCCAACATGGAAGGGGGAGGTGAGGGGTTCAAATCCCCACCTCCTCGGGGGATGGGGGTAGGGACGCGTAAGTTTCGAGAGTGGGTTGCGACTCCCACGCCCTGCAGGAGGCAGGGCACAAGTCTGCAAGTGAGTGTAGAGTAGGAATAGAGTAGGACTGACCAAAAAAAAAAAAAAAAAGTTTTGGCACTCCAGGTGTCCGGCACTCCTTTTAGTTTCATTTATGCTAAACATATTTGTATCCAGTATATTATCTACATATAAGCAGAGTATAACTCTATACTCTTCAGTAAGTTTTGAATAAACGCACTTAGCGGCATTGTTATTTTTAAATCCATATGATAATACCACCGAATCAAATTTTCTCATGCCATTGTTTTGGTACTTTCTTTGTCTCTACTCATGTTGTCCTTCTCAACAATATGCCCCTTTTTTGCAACTTTTTTCATGTAATTAGCCTCATGTTCACAAGAACATTCCTCAATTCGAATATGTTTTATCACATTAGCCACAATTAGGTTCTCAATCGTGTGGAGAAGTTTATTTCGATGATCATTCCAAGTTTAGGGCAATTGTGAAATAATTGCAGCAACTTGAAGAGGTTCAAAAACTTCAATCATAAAGCCTCTGAGTTTGGCAACATATATTTATAGTTCATCCGCTTGTTTAGAGACAAAATTTCGATTAATCATGGTAAATACAAAATATTTCAAAGCAGTAAATCTATTGGTACCTTGTTTATCGGTATTATATTTAGTCTCCAAGGCATTTCAAATGTCTCTGGGATTTGTGTAAAATCAGAAAGTTTCATGCAGACAATCCAATAAAGTATTGAGAATTCTTCCTCAGTACCTCCTTTCATCATCCTTGCGCCTTTTCCTTGCAACATTGATTTGATCAGAGTCATCGTCCTTAAGATTTGGAGTAGTGAGCAAGTTGGGGTCTAGGATGTAGAAGATACATAATCCAGATAGAAGAAGAATCATATTCTCCTTCCAACGGATGAAATTAGTTCAATCATAAGAATCGATTCACAATCAGTCAAGACTGCGAGCACTTGATGCAGCCAATGTCTGCATCTCCATAACAATAAATCCTTAAGATTGTTGGGGAAAATTTGTTTGGTGAAGAAGATGAAGAAGTAGAAGTAGATCATTGACTCTTTAATGCATGATGACGATCACTATTCTTAGGATATTACTTGCCCCTATTATTATTATTGTTGGGTTTAGAACAAATATACCTCTAAGATATACATCAACGCCATAGATAAATGAGCTCAGCAATTACTCGAATCTCTCTTGAAATCTCCTTGAATGTGTTAAGATTGCATGTATGAAAAGAGAAGAAGAGAGAGTTATGAAGAAAAAATGCATTTCTGAATGGTTGTGATTACTATAAATAATGTGAATTGGTGTTTATTCAAATAAAACCAATCAACACATCTCTTGAAAATAGGTACCTTATCCCCACTCTTCATGTCAAGAATAACTTCTTCATAACTACTGATAACTTCCTTTTAGGACGAAGAGTAGCCTCTTTTCATAATCAAGAGTCATGTCTTATCTTAACCAAAAGTCACATATTCTCTTAACCAAGAGATACATCTTTTATGATAGCAAACTATTTGAACAGCAATCTCAAAAACACACTGAAAAGAGGCTTTGGCAAACAAACTTTGATTAAGAAAAAATATTCCGAGATGAACCATGGACCAGGCTTTATTTTTCTCTGCAAAAAGTAAAGCGGAAGAGGAAGTAAAAGAGGAGTGAGACGCTTGATTCTGTAACATATAGCGACCAAGGTCTGATTACATCGCTTAAAATTACCGCCAGAGGGACTAAGCATTGATAGGGACAACTTTTTCCATCGAGGAAAATGAATTTCCTTGTAGTAAAGTGCACGTAGCCTGAACTTTCACAGTATAAAGTAGTCCCAAATAATTCCTATTAAATATATGCTGGACCATGTCCTAATGCAGACAAGTATCGCATGTTAACAAAATGTGCGCGGAGTATTTGTGTCGGTAATTAAATATTTCCTGCTTCTGATCAGGTGAGACGAGGATCATTCATTTGCCTATTTGGAGGTGAGGACCTTGAATGGATCAGGAAGTTAACAGCCACAGCCAAAGAAGTCGCTAAGATTGCTGGTATCATGCTGGGAATGGTATACGTGGGAAAGAGTAATTCAAAGGAAGGAGTGCGGAGAACAGCTGCGACGATCACCTCAGAGAAACTGAGTTACTGCTGGAATGACCCCAGATTCTTCTGGCTCTTCTGGGCTAGACTCGAGAGCATGCTCCACTCAAAGGTGCACCTCGGGAACTCCATCGAAAACGACCCTTTACTGCCATGGATCCAGACGATACTCAACTTTGACAGGAGCGACGAAGGATGGGCAGTTTTCTGTCAGGGTGTAGGGCCGGACATGGTGGCAGCCAAGGGCAACAATGTCTTAGAGAACATAGAGGAGTTCGATAAGTGGAAGGACGATGCAAATCAGAAGGGTTTCGTTAATGCACTGAGAGACCATCTAATACAGAAGCATCTGATACGCCTGTTTGACGAGATTCATTTGGACAACTTGACCATTCTCAAGCATTTAATCTATGCCGAGAACGACATACAGCCGCTGGTGGACGGTACCACAAAATCGAGGGTTTGGTCCTACTTCCTTTTACTTCTTCCCTCCCATTATTCTACTCAATTGGCCTCGATCTAGTCAATGTCTATCTACAGAAATATAACATCTCACAACAAACAGGTCGGCCTTGAAGTGCTGAGAAAGAAAACAGTGTTGCTACTAATATCAGATCTCGACATTTCCTTTGAAGACATGGTACTTCTCGACCACATCTACAGAGAGTCTCGTGCAAGGCCTGAGAACCAGTTCGAAATAGTGTGGCTTCCAATTGTGGATATCAATCCAAAATCAGCTGCTTGGGATATGACCCATCAACAGATTTTCGAGACGCTGCAAAGCATCATGCCATGGTACACTGTCCACCACCCTTCAATCCTTGAACCGGCCGTGATCAAGTACATAAGAGAGGAGTGGCGTTTCTCAAAGAGTATCATCATAGTAGCTCTGGATCCACAAGGGAGGTTGGCGAGCCCCAATGCCCTCCACATGATTCGGATATGGGGAAATTTGGCCTTCCCTTTTGCTAAGGAGCGAGAGGAAGCGCTATGGAGGGAGGAGCGTTGGACACTCAAGCTGATCATTGGTGGCTTAGACGACGGGACTATAAAGGAATGGGTAAAAACTTCATCCCTAACGATCCTTTTTTCCCCTAGATTTATTCTTAGTCATGCATCTTCAAAAATGCTCTTCAGAGAGGCTTTGGCGAACAAACTACGATTAAGATAATATATTCCGAGATGAACTATGGACCAGGCTTTGTTTTCCCCGCAACAAAATAAAGCAGAAGTGGAAGTAAAAGAGGAGTGAGACATATAGCAGCAGTTAAAAAAAAATGGATAACATAAGCGAGAAGAGGCAGTCTATCCAAATTTCTGATCAGATCGCCTAAATCTACCCCCAGAGGGACTTACCACCGTCAGGGACAACCTTTTCCATTGAGGAAAATGAATTTCTTTGTAGTAAGGTGCACGTAGCCTGAACTTTCGTAGTATAAAGTAGTCCCAAATAAATCCCGGAAAATATACAATGTACCATGTCCTAATGCAGACAGGTATCACATGTTAACACAATGTGCAGAGTATTCATGTCGGTAATAAATATTTCCTACTTCTGATCAGGTGAGACAAGGATCATACATTTGCCTATTTGGAGGCGAGGACCTTGAATGGATCAGGAAGTTAACAGCCACAACCAAAGAAGTCGCTAAAATTGCTGGTATCATGTTGGGAATGGTATACGTGGGAAAGAGTAATTCCAAGGAAGGAGTGCAGAGAACAGCAGCGACGATCATCTCAGAGGAACTGAGTTACTGCTGGAACGACCCCATATTCTTCTGGCTTTTTTGGGCTAGACTCGAGAGCATGTTCCACTCAAAGATGCACCTCAGGAAGTCCATTGAAAACGACCCTTTACTGCAAGGGATCCAGGAGATACTCAGCTATGACAGAAGCGACGAAGGATGGGCTATTTTCTGTCAAGGTGTGGGGCTGGATATGGTGGGAGCCAAGGGCAACAATGTCCTGGAGAGCATAGAGGAGTTCAACAAGTGGAAGGACGATGCAAATCAGAAGGGTTTCCTTAATGCGTTGCATGACCATCTAAGACAGAAGGAGCTGGTACACCTGCTTGGCAAGATTCATTTGGACAAAACAACCATCGTCAAGCATATGATGGACGTCAAGGACGACATACAGCTACTGGTGGACCATACCATAAAATCAAGGGTTTCTTCCTACTTTCTTTTACTTCTTCCTCCAATTTATTTGACTGATCTAGTCAATGTCTACCAACAGAAATATAACAGCAATTCTCTCTCATTTCCAAACAAACAGGTCAGCCTTGAAGAGTTGAAAAAGAAGACAGTGTTGCTACTAATATCGGATTTTGACATTGCCACTGAAGACATCGAACTTCTCAACCGCATGTACAGAGAGTCTTATGCAATGCCTGAGAACCAGTTCGAAATAGTGTGGCTTCCAATTGTGGATATCGATCCAAAGTCAGCTGCTTGGGATGTGATCCATCAGCAGAAATTCGAGGAGCTGCAGAGCAGCATGTCATGGTACACTGTCCACCACCCTTTGATCCTTGAACCGGTCATGATCAAGTACATAAGAGAGGTCTGGTTTTTCTCAAAGAGTATCGTCATGGTAGCTCTGGATCCACAAGAGAAGTTGGCGAGCCCCAATGCCCTCCACATGATCCGGATATGGGGAACTTTGGCCTTCCCTTTCACTAAGGAGCGAGAGGAAGCGCTGTGGAGAGAGGAGCGTTGGACACTCAAGCTGATCATTGGTGGCTTAGACGACGGGACTATAAAGGAATGGGTAAAAACTTCATCCCTGACGATCCTTTTTTCCCCAGATTTATTCTTAGTTATGCATCTTCAAAAACGCACTTGAAAGAGGCTTTGGCAAAAAACTGTGATGAAGAAAAAATATTCCAAGATGAACCATGGACCAGGCTTTATTTTTCCTCATAAAAAGTAAAGAAGAAGAGGAAGTAAAAGACAAGTGAGAAATTTGGTTCTATAACACGTAGCAACCGAGATTTGATTGCATCGCTTAAAACTACCGCCAGAAGAACAAAGCACGGCCAGGGACAACTTTTTCCATCGAGGAAAATGAATTTCCTTGTAGTAAAGTACACGTAGCCTGAACTTTCATAGTATAAAGTAGTCCCAAAAAATTCCTGGTAGATACATGCTGGACCATGTCCTAATGCAGACAAGTATCGCATAACAACAAAATGTGTACAGAGTATTCGTGTCAGTAATCTCTATTTCCTACTTCTGATCAGGTGACACAAGGATCATCCATTTGCCTATTTGGAAGCGAGGACCTTGAATGGATCAGGAAGTTCACAGCCACAGCCAAACAAGCCGCTAAGACTGATGGTATCACGCTGGAAATGGTATATGTGGGAAAGAGTGATTCCAAGGAACGAGTGCAGAGTATAGCTGCAATGATCACCTCAGAGAAACTGAGTTATTGCTGGAACGATCCCACATTCTTCTGGTTATTTTGGGCTAGACTCGAGAGTATCCTCCACTCGAAGGCACATCACGGGATCACCAGAAACGACCCTGTAATTGATGAGATTAAGAAGATTCGCACTTATGACAGGACCGCCCAAGGATGGGCTATTTTGTGCCAAGGTGCGGGGATGGAGATGGGCACAGCCAGGAGCGACATTGCGCTCCTGGACAGCATGGGGGTGTTCCATGCACCGATCTAAGAACATGATGAGTTTAAAGACTATAGAAGAGCGGAGTATCACTGGAGGTGCACCCCAGCAACCGCTTGATCACGCCCGGGAGCAGTGTGAATTCCCCAGATAGAATCGTGTGTGTAGAGTGCGGCGAGGAGATGGGGACTATTTACCGCTGCTGAAACGAATAAGCAAAAGATAGAATTGATTACTTGAATGTGAAGGTCTGTTGTGATCTACCATCTTGAGGCTATGAAAGATTTGGTTGTGGAAGAGAGTGATGCAGGTTGTAGTGTCGTGTCTGGTGTGCCAATCATTCAGAGCCTAGCTCTGGCTATCATGCAATCTATCCCAATCATTCAGAGCCTAGCTCTAGCTATCATGCAATCTATCCGGTTTGTCGCCTTTTCGTTTTTCCCCCCTCCTTTTGGGGTTTCAAACGTGTTCTATTTCCAAGGGTTTAGGCTGCGCATGGTAAAATTTCTGTTTCTCAATTTCTCTATTTCTCTGTTTCCGGGAACAGGTTTGGAACAAAAATATGGTAACGCAAATTGATTTCTCTATTTCTGAAACAGATTTCTGTTTCAGAAATTGTTTTGGAGGATAAATCAGAAGCTAAAAATTTTAGCTTCTCTATTTCTAAAGTAGAAATAGAAATTATTTCTCCATCCACCTCCTTCCTTAAGCAGACTCGACTCCCTCTCTCCTCACTACCGTTGCTTTCCCACTCCTTCTCCTCACCTCAACCAAAAACCCTAGCGACTTCGAAGCTGGTCATCCTCGCCGTCGCCGCCGGTCATCTCGCCGTCGCCGTCGCCGCTCATCTCGACCGGCCTAGCTCCGGTTGTCCTGTTGGACCCACCTCGTCCATTCGCGTCCCCAGTCGTGCTCTAGTTGCCATCGCCCAGTAGCCGTCGCCGTCGCCCATCTCCAGTCACCGCACCCATCTCCAGTCGCCGTCGCCGTCGCCCATCTTCGTCCGAGTCCCCTTCCTCTCTCGATTCCGCGGATCCAGTCGCCCAACTCCAGTCGCCGTCGCCGTCGCCCATCTCTGTCGGCCATCTTCGTCTGCGTCCCCTTCCAGTCTCGATTCCGCGAATCCAGTTGCCGTCGCCCCTTTCTGCTTTCGATTCCTCACGAGGTTCGATCGATCCTTCCCTTTTTGCCTCTTTCTTCATTGTTTAGTGCTTGTTTTGTGCTTGTGCTCTGCAATTTGTGCTGCGAGGCTGGGTTGCTCTGTTTCTCGGTGGGATGGGGAATGTGAGAGCGATTGCGAATGGTTGGTGTTTGTGCTGTGAGTCTTAGGTAGATTTCGCTTGGGCCAGAGCGAGAAGCAAGAAGCACGTGTTCTTGGGGCTGCTTTCAGCTGCGACCTGTCTCGTTCTTGGGGCTGCTTTCAGCTGCGACCTGTTTCGCCCGAGTTCTTTGCTGTGCTTTGAGAAGCCCGACGTGTTTCGCCCGCGTTCTTTGCTGTGCTTGGTTGGTTTTTGTGCTGTGAGTCTTAGTTATTTCTGCTGTCTGCTAATAAAATATGGTTTAGCTAGTATTGAAGCGTGGCTGCTCGTTGTTTGGGTAAGCTTATCACGTATTTGGCAAATTTTATGCTTTCTCTTTAGATCATATCCGTGGAACAATAGCTTAATTCAACACCATCGCAAATCTTGTGTGTTAAATGGGACGGCATAATCACTGTGTTAATAAATGGTTTCAGTTTGCATTTATATCCTTAGTTTTTTGTTTATCATGCATTCAGATGTTGAGTATATAGTGCCTTGAGTTAATAATCAAGGTATATCCTACCATCTGCCTCCCTGCGCGTTGTATGATACACAAGGGTAGCGCGTAGCTGCTTCTGATGTTCCATTAAATTTAGGCTGCTATTGCTAATCCAATGGTTGATCTTGTCGATTGGCCTCCAGAAAAATGTGCGTGGGCAAATTTCAAGGAACCAGACAAATTTCACGGATGATAGTTGCCTGATTTCTGTTTGTCATCCTCAAATCCATGTCTAGCCTTCTTTATAGTGAAGCCTATGATCACCTTTGAATTTATAAATGCATTAAATGTTATGAAAACAATGAAGAATGACTATTTGGACTGCATTTTGTTGCTCTGCACATTGCAAGTACAGCATAGAAAACTTTCTCCATGTTTTGGTTGTGGATTTTTGGGTGTATGATGTGCGGGCAAGGAGGTGTTGGTTGATTTTCGCTGGACTATGAGATATTTAAGGACACCTCAGTGACCTTTGTTATGTTTATTTCGTTGTCTATGCTTGTGTTATTGCAGATATGGGATGGATTGAAGGGGTTTGCATTTCCATTTGTTTGTTCCTCTTGAATCCCCGGTTGACATTGCTTAGTAGAAGTCTTATGTATTGGATCAATTTCTTGCTGGTGCAAACTCTAAAGCCAGGAGTGACTTGCTTTTGGATCCAGATGCAGATGAAAATTATTCCTACGTAGAGTTGAAACATGCTAACAAGATCATCGGCACCACTGCGGAGGAGGTTGTTATGAAGGCCAGGGAGGGTGCTGGCATCCCTTGGCATGTTCCTGGAATGTAAAAATATTTCCCTTTTTTTGTTAATTTTTGTTTCTTTTTGGCCAGTTATATATATTTTTATTAATAGCGGCAGACCTAGGAAGTTTGTTGGCACCTTCGCTTGTATCATGTGCTTAGCAAAGCACCACTGGAAACTGATGGTTAGAAGGTAACGAATGTGGTTTCATGATTCATTTAATCCAATTCCACGTCTTAAAAAGTCTTTGCAGTTTATGAGAAAGATGTCCAACTTCAGTTGTGCCCAAGTTTTGTGAAACTGTAGCTGAACATTCTGCAGCTGAATAGTTCCAGCATAGTTTACCAAAACGCTTATGTTGCAATTATATCTGAAAATCCGATACTATTCTGTCTCGAACCACCATGGCCATGAGCTGATGAAAAAGAAAAAAAGTATAGTAACAATAGTTCCACGAATGCAATTATATTTGAAAATGATGTTCGCGAGTCGCGCAAAAAAGTGTAGTGACTTGAACCCGAATCTTGAATGAGGAGAATAAATACATTCACTATTTGCATATTAGTATTTGAAAATACCAAATCTTTTATAGTTTGCATATTGGCATTTTTTATACTAATCACTAGCTTTTATTTACATAAATTGCTAATGTTTTGAAGTTCCTAACTACTCTATCGAATTACCAATATAAATTAAAGTGATTTACCAACTTTTATCAAATTATGTTACCATCACAAGCACCAAGAAGAGTGAGGATGAGGACAACATGATTCATAGAAATAGAAATTTTTTTTCTGTTATCAAACGGATTTCTGTTTCAGAAATAGAATTTTTGAGTCATTATCAAACGGGTTTCTTTGCTCAGAAACTTGTCCGGGGAATAGAAATTGAGAAATTGATTTCGATTTAAATCAATTTCTGTTTCAGAAATTTTATCATGCGGAGCTTTAGATGCCGTGTTAATGTATGGGATGAATCAACTTTTCTTGTCCTCTATGAAGATTTGTGCTTGTGATATTTAAGGTGTGTTTGTTTAAAAATGTTTATGTTCCCCGGAATACAAATTTTTATTCTTTTATTTCGAGGAACAACAAAAGAACAGAAACGTATTTATTTACACTTTTCTTTCTAAGAACAAAAAAAATCCATTTTTTTTCCTAGGAACAGGTTTGGAACAGAAACAAGAAGTAGAAAAAACTTGTTTCTTGTTCTCAAGAACACTTTTGAGAAATATTTTTTTCTCATTTTTCTTCTTCTTTTTTCTCTTTCTTTTCTTCTTCTTTTCTTCTTCTTTTTCTTCCTTTTGCCGGTTAGCGGCCTTGGCCATGGCCAACGTCGATGATCGACCAGATGAGGACCGACAACCTCGCTGGAGTGTTGCCGGTCCCCAAAGAGGCCGAGCCACAGTGAGGCTTGTCGACCTGAGCCTTGTGTGGCCACGGTGAGACTCGGCCTCCCCAGCCGACGCGAGGCCGACCTCGCGCCACCTAGCCTCGACGAGGCTCGGCCTCACCAAATTTGGGCAAGGCAGAGCCTCACCAGGGCCAAGCTGGCCTCCAGCGAGCTCGCCGGATGTCGCCCAGCCGGTTGTTAGCCACGACGGTGGACGGCGACCGGCCAAAGAGAAAAAGAAAAAAGAAAAAGAAAATAAAAATATTAAAATAAACAAAAAAATTATATAAGTTTACCAAACTTGTTTCTGTTTCAGGAACATAAATTTTGTATAGTTACCAAACGCGTTCTTTTGTTCAAAAAATTGTTCCTAAAATAGTTTTTTATATTTTTGTTCATATAAGCAATTTTTGAACAGAAACGTTACCAAACATGCCCTTAATATAGTTGTTTAGGGCGCACATGACAAAATTTCTATTTCTCGATTTCTCTGTTTCTCTGTTCCCCGGAACAGATTTGGAATAGAAATCCGTTTGGTAACGCAATTTGATTTCTCTATTTCTGAAACAGATTTTGATTCCAAAAATTGAAGAAATCAGAAGCCGAAATTTGTAACTTCTCAGTTTCTGAAATAGAAATCAGATACTGAAATCAAACCATATAAAAGAACCTTGCGCTTTCTTGCTAACTTAATTCACTCATAACCATAACTTCACAAATTATTGCTCATTTTCTTTTTCTTATTTTGCTCGTTTTTTTTTTTTTTTTTTTTTTTTTTTGCATTTTTTTATAACTTCCTCTTTAGGATGAAAGGCAATCGAATGGGTCCCCAATTTTAAAAAACAACCAAAGTTCTTAAATGCTTACTTAAAAACAACGGGGCTCTTTTCTCCTAGAAAAGGCACACGCATGGCCAGTTGAAGAAAAAGTTCTTACGTAATAGATGAATAAAAAACTTGCCTAGAAATTTAACCTTATTTTTTTTTATGGATTCAAAATTCTTGCAAAATCAAAATAATTAGATTGTTACACAATCTTGAATTTTAATTCGAATGCAAGAGATTCAAGAGAATCTCTCTCTTTGCTATGCAATAGCCATTAAAGGTTCATTGAGCAACAATAAAGAAATTAAGGATGAGCAACTGGATTGATTCAATTCGAGAATCAAAATAAACCAACCTTCCCCTGATTGGTTCCTAACCATAAACGTTACTTTAAGATAGAATTCTAATAAATTCCTTTACACCATTAATTTTATTTTGTTGATAATCTTGTATAATACTAATTTTTGATAAAATGACAATGTTGTATAGGTGCCATTGATGGCACCCATATTCATGCTTCCGCAGTACTTGTCTGAACCTATGCAGAATGAACTTGTAAACGATACATT
Organism: Eucalyptus pumila; assembly: GCA_016097595.1. Taxonomy (NCBI): domain Eukaryota; kingdom Viridiplantae; phylum Streptophyta; class Magnoliopsida; order Myrtales; family Myrtaceae; genus Eucalyptus; species Eucalyptus pumila. The sequence continues at coordinate 838,471 of CM027847.1, forward strand.
GACCAAAGAGGGAAACCAAATAAATACGCTTAGGAAAACAATTGCTAATAAAATGGCAATGGATAATAATATGTCGAAAATTCCATGAAATTGTATTTTCAACTTTTGTAATGTATTAGTATTATTTCGACTATTATTTTGTATTTGAGGATATCCTATCTTGTTTTAGTATTATTTCGACTATTATTTTGTATTTAGGACTTCCTATATTGTTATATAATCAATTTTTATTCCTAGAAATAGAAATTTTGTTTTGTTGTCAAACGGATTTTTGTTTCAGAAATAGATATTTTGAGTTGTTATCAAACGGTTTCTTTGCTCAGAAACTTGTCCGGGGAATAGAAATTAAGAAATTGATTTCTGTCTTAGAAATTTTGTCATGCGCACCCTTAACTTCTGTCAATCTATCTTTGGGTTTGTTTCGCTTCAGGATAAGCTTCTTAGGATATGTTCGGTAACATTTCTGTTTCGTGGAGCAATTTCCTTTTAGAAATAATATTTTTCTATTTTTATTCCCCGAAACAATTTTTGAATAAAAAGATGTGTTTGGTAATTATACAAAATTTTTATTTTCGGACTAAACAAAGCACTGGGATTCATTTTATATGGTTCACAAATTTTTTTTATCATATATAATTTCTTTTAATTTTTAAATATTTTTTTATTTTTCTTTTCTTTTCTTCTTCTTCCCAGCAGGTAGCAGCAACAAGGAAGAAGAAGAAAACAAAAAAACAAAAAAATTATTTTTTTTCTAGAAATTATTCCCATGAACAAGAAATTACTTTTTTCAACTTCTTATTTCTTTTTCAAATATATTCTCCGACCACTTTTCTATTATAGGAGATAGAAATATTGCTATGAACATCATAAGTAACAATGCCTCTGGTTTATGGGATTCATCATCCCATGGGGTCTTATTCAACGTTTTGAAACAAGGGAAAACCGGGAAGCTCCTTTGCTGATTTTGGCCTGCCCATGCAAAGCAAAAGGGTGTTGAACAAAGACTTTCTATCGCATGGGAATAAACAATCACACGAAAAGTTAATTATATATTTTTTCAAATATTCTACGATATCCTTATTGATATTCTCTCGGAACTCGATGATTATATTACCTAAAAACACATCACACTTTTCAAGTATGAATAATCTCGCATTTTAGTCATTTTGCGCGTGCTCGTACTCCGTGGAATTAAACATGTTCATGAGATTAGATCTTCTGTACCGATAATAATTTATAATTATTTGTTATTTGATTTTTTGTAATCCCGACAGATTATTATTCTCATATCACCCAACCATTTCACTTTCATTTTCATAATTCCATTCACTACTCACCTACCAAACCTTCGGGTGTTCGACGTTTCAGGAATGATTTTCTAAAAGGCCTCGTGCCATTCTTGAAGGGAGTTAAATTTGAGCTCTCGATTCTGGTATTTTTCCAACATCTTTCTTTTATTGATTTCTTCATATGCCAACTTGACTTTATCTTTCGGTTTAATCGGTAATTTTTTTCATATCCTCCCTGATATTCAGGATCATCTCTTGAAAACCGAAATGCCTAGAGAACCATATAAAAATGAGTAGAAAATATTTATTTATTAAGACCCCATGCGTTTCATAGAAAATATCACTTTTCTTGAACATGTTTTCCAAAAAACCATTTTCCAGGAAAAAAAAAAATTGGTATTCAACTGAAGTTTGAAAATAAACTAGAAAATATTCTACTGTTCAATATTTGATTAGATTTTCAATGAAAAATTATCCAAAAAATCAAAATATTTTTTTTAAAATGATTTTTTTCTTTTTTCTTTCTTTTTCTTTTCCTTCCTCCTCTTTCATCCACCAGCCACGTGCCTCAACGATGGCTGGCAGCCCAACGAACGACCAGGACACGAGTCTACAAACTCGAGGCTCAACCAATCCAGGCAAGCCCAAGTTCCGTCTAGGCTCGGGCCTCGCTAGCCTCTGGCAAGGCTTGACCAGCCCAAGGAAGAAGGAAAAAAAGGAAGAAAAACAAAAAGAATAGGAAATAGTTCAAAACTTGATTCTTTTTCAAAGAAAAAAATAATAAATAAAACATAAAAATAAAAGGAAAATGTGTTTGGTGAAGGTTGATGAGGTGAAAGAAGATATGGAAAACATTGGCCTTACTTTTGAATATTCTTTTTCTATTAAAGGGAGGATGTTTTCCATGACAAATTTATTTTCCGCGAAATAAATGACGAAAAATACAAAAAATATTTTTCTTAAAGTTGTTTTCCACGAAACGAACATAACCTAAGGATCCATTTGTTTTGTAAAAAATCAACAATTTCATAGTATTTTTTTTAGTTAAAATCGATTGTTTATGTCACTTACAAAATTGAATTGACCAAAAAGTACTTTCTTCGTCGGCAAAAATGCTTAAACATGGATTATTGTTTATTATAAAGTTTGTCGAATAATTATTATAAGTGATACGAACAATCATCTTGAAGGAAGATGCTTTTTGTGAAAGATTAGAAAATTACATACAGAAGTAAAGAATACTGACACTTGGGATTGGGGGTTCTTTTTTTGTGAGGAAGTCATCATCATAGCAACTAACTACCATAAAAGGAAGAGATTGGGGGTTCTTTTTTTGTCTCAAACCAAATACCCCCGACCAATTTCCTCATCGCTTAGCATGGCCGAATCACTCCTTATCAGCATTGCTTTGGGCGTGCTAGGGAAGATAGCATCACCGGCGCTCCAACAAGCTGGTGCAATATACAATGTTGAAAACCAGATCCGCGAGCTTAAAGATAAGCTTCCCGCCATTACGGCCGTGTTGTCAGATGCTGAGGAGAAACGGGCGAAGAACCCCCGCCTGCAAGTGTGGCTTGGTCAGCTTCAAGACGTGTTGTACGATGCGGAGGATGTGCTCGATGAAATCGAGTGTGAAGCCTTACGAAAGCAGGTCATCAATCAGTACGGCGGCGTCAAAGAGAAGGTGCACCGTTTCTTTTCCCTCTCTAATCCCCTAATACTCCGTGTAAAAGTCAGTCAAAAAATGGAGGTTAGGGAGACATTATCTAAAATTTCTGATGCAAAGAATGAATTTGGTCTTAATGAGCGGAGTGTTGACAGTGATGCGACACAGAAGCGATCACGAGAGATGACTTACTCGTTCATAAGTGAGTCGGCTAACGTTGGAAGAGATAATGACAAACAAAAGATAATCGAGATATTGATGCAAATAGACGACGAAAAACCCTCGGTGATTCCCATTGTTGGAATAGGAGGTTTGGGCAAGACAACCCTTGTCAAGTTAGTTTACAACGATCACAGTGTGAAAGAGCATTTTGACTTGCGATTATGGGTGTGTGTACCCGAAGACTTTGATTTAAAGAGAACTATTGAAGGTGAAGGCTTTATGAGAAATTGGGCTTAAGGCCCGTCCGCCCATGCTGGGCCCAAAAGGCCCAGCCCACGGGAATAGGGCCCGTGGAGGGGGAAGGTATAAAAGGGAGGAGAGAGAGAGAGACGAAAACGTTTTGGATGAACGTACGTCTTCTTCTCTCCAACGCTCTCTCCCCCTAAAACAAAACAGTAAGCAAACGGCGACACTGTCTTCCCTTCAAGGCGTCACCGGATCGAACCAGGGCCAGAATTTCTTCCTCTATCGGCGTCGGTGTCTAATCTGTGGCTAACAAGGTACGCTCGAATCCGTGGTGTGCTTTAGGATCGGTGATATGTGTAATTCCCGGGCTTCGCTTCCGCATTCGTTTTAAGGGTTCGATTTAGTGTCGAATCCGGTTTTCGGGGATCAGTCATTCCCAACATTGGTATCAGAGCCCTAGTTCACGTTTTTCCCGACCTGTTTGACATTTTTTCATTGATTTTTTCGCGAAAACCTTCGGCCGTACTGATCGGGGCGAAAATCCCGACACCCAAGCGTTGTTCGGCCATTTTTCTGAGTTTTCGTAAGTCGAAATTGAATTCTGAAAGCACTGGGAGAAAGGGCTCGTCGAGACGAGTCCGGCGACATGTCGTGCATCGCCGGACGACACCGCACGCGCCCACACGCGCGGCCACAGGCCGCTGCGCGTGGGCGCCACGCGCCCGAAGAGTTGGCTTCGGCCAGCGCATGCGTCACATGTGCCGGCGGCGAACCGGCACGCGCCGGTCGACGGACCGACGCGTGCTGACGTCAGCATGACGTCACCCAACGGTCAGTAACCGTCGGGGTGATGTCATCGATGACGTTAGCAGTGACGTCAGTTGGCCGGGTGGTCATCGGTTGGTGACCCGGCCCGACCCGACCCGCGGACGCCCGGCACGCGTGTGGCACGTGTTGGCTGACATCTGCGTGACGTCAGCCCGCGCACGCGTGCGGCACGTGCGGGCGGTTCGAGCGAACCGGCCCGACGGCCCGACCGGTGCGACCGGTCCGTCCGGTTCAACCGGTTCGACGACTTGACCGTTGACCGACCGTTGACCGTTGACTTTGACCGTTGACTTTGACCGTTGACCGTTGACCCGAGAAAAAAAAAAAGGAATTTGTTTCTTTTTCAATTATGTCTATGTGGGTTGTAGGTAATCCATTTTTTATTTTGCATTTGTTGCATGAATCATGGACAATTATGTATTTTCCATTTTGTTTATTATGAATTATAAGTGATCCATTTTTAGTTCTGCATTTGTTGCAGGAACTATGATGCGTTATGCACGGATACCTACAATCCCAAGAACGGACGAAGGAAGAGCTAGACTGAAAAGGCTGATGAAAGAGTTAGCTGATTATCGGTGGCTTGATGGTGATTTAGTATCACACATGGTCAAGGTCAATCAGATGATACAGGAAATCATCTGGAATGGTTATCTTATGCCGGATTTTGAGAAGGTGCCGGCTTTGATGAACACTCTTCCACCTGAATGGCAAGCAGTGTTAGATCGGCTATGGGAGGTCAACGTGGTCCCGGATTATAGGAATCTAGTGGATGCTTTTGTAAGAGAGTACTATAGGATTGAGTTGACCAAAACTTCAACCCTTAGATTGAGCGCCACATGGCGCAGAGTAAATGCGCCTTGGTGGCAACATGAAAGCTCTCCAAAAGTTTTTCCATGGTTGGCAAATGTGCCTTTAGTTTTCTCAGATGTTTTGACTAATAGATTAGAAGGGACATTCCCTAATTATTTCTTAGATTAATTGTGAGATTTTTTATGGATGTAAATATCTCTTTCCATGTTGATATTTTTCTTTGTATATATTGCTTAGTGTAATGTATAGTTGTATTATGTGAAAGCACTTTGTTATTCTATTGGATGTTAGATAATATTTGCTTTTCATGTTATCGTTGATTGCTTTGTGGGTAGTTAGCTGTGGGTAGTTATAGAAGTTTTTGTAACTTCATAGAATTGATTTTGCATATGACAATCATATTAATGATAGTTTTAAGTTAGGATTTTTGGAGGATGATTGGAAACGTAGTGACCTTTTGATTCTGAAGCCTTACTTGAAATTATTCATTAATATGATGGGTCTATGTAAATAGGGATGCATAAATGATAGGCATTAATTATTCGTGCATGTATGTCTGATGTGTTCAGACTGATGGTTTCAGCAATTAAGAACGTGATTGCTGATATGAACGGCAACTATTGTGAAATATTGAATATGAAGATTCAATATGTGCTGGAAAAGCAAGAAGCACTAGAAGCTCTTGACCATGTTATGGAAGATCTTGAAGATGCCGTGCGCCACCTTGAGTTGGTAGAGGACCGCTTAACGGCATGTGAGCTGAGAATAGATATTTGCAATGTTGGTTCTAGCTCAGAAAGGGTTTTAAGCTCTAAGTGCAAGCGTATTGATTCGTTCAATATGTGGAAATGCAAAGGATCAAGTCCTTATTGCAAGAGACCAAGAGTTAACCAACACAAGAGAGGAAAACGTCCTCAAGTGAAGAAAATGTCAAGGGTGAGATGTTACAACTGTGACAAGAAGGGTCACTATACTCGCGACTGTCGTGAGCCAAAGAAGGTAAACACCTCTTGTACATTTGAGAACTTTACTTCTGTGTCAAGTTCTGCATTATTAGCTTAATCCAATCCTTTGTGGACTGTAGATTCAGGAGCAACGAACGATGAAGCGAAGGATAGAGGATCCTTCGTGGAATTCCGACGAGTATCAACTGGAACTAAATGGATTTATGTGGGAAACAACTCCAGAGCTGAAGTTAAAGGGATTGGCACCTGCCAATTGAATATGCGTGGTAGACGCAACTTGTTCCTACATGATGTTCTATATACTCCGGAGATTCGTTGGAATTTAAGTGTTTGTTTTGATGTTGGTTAAGCTTGGTTTTAGTGTGAACTTCCGTAATAGCGATGTAGATTTGTATTTGAATACAAACTACTATGGTTGTGGTCACTTTCTGGATGGTTTTATTGTATTGAATGTTGATTTGTGGTGATGTCAATATATGTTATTCCCTTGTTTCACGTCTTCTACTTCATAAGATAATGATGTGAATGTGTGGCATGCTAGACTTGGTCATATTGGCCAACAACATATGAATAAACTAGCCAAAGAGGGCTTGTTGGGCAACATTGAAAAAGTCGATTTGCCAATATGTGAGCATTGCCTAGTAGGGAAAACGACAAGGAAGCCATTTGGAAAGGATAGAAGAGCTGAATTTCCTCTGCATTTAATCCATTATGATGTATGTGGTTCAATGAATGTGAAAGGAAGGCAAGGGGTTGTTTATTTCATCACTTTTAATAGATGATTATACTCGATTCGGAGGTATCTATTTGATTTCTCATAAATCTGAAGCATAAGTTGTTTCAAAAGGTTTATGAACTTGGTTGAAAATCAATTAGACAAGAAAATAAAAGCATTGAGATCCGATCGACGTTAAGAATATTTATTTGATGAGTTCAGAAATTATGTGGTGAAAAGGAATAGAAATACAGTTGTCTATTCCATATACTCCTCAACAAAATGGTGTTGCAGAGAGAAGAAACAGAACCCTACTGGAAATGGTTAGGCCCATGATGGCGCATGCTAACTTACATATCACTTTTTGGAGTGATGCGTTGTTAACCGCTGCCTATATACTTAACCGGGTGCCTTCCAAATCAGTTAGTTCCACTCCATATGAGTCATGGACAGGTAGAAAACCGGACTTAAGTTTACTTAAGCCATGGGGTTATGCTGCCTATACTCATGAATCCTCTCACAAGTTTGGGAAATTGAGTCCCAGATAAAGGTAGAGTATTTTAATGAGATACTTCGAACACTCGATTGGGTATGTGTTCATAGGTGAGCAGGAAAGTGGGAGAATAACTGAATTTGAATCACATGATGTCACATTCTTAGTGGATGAATTTCCTAAGAAGGGCGAAATAGGAGAAGATTTCTCCCTATTTGAGACCTTGGATCAGGATAATGATGTTAGTGGAGTTCATCCTGATAATGCTAGTACGAGTACCTAGAGGGGGGTGAATAGGTTTATGAAAATTTTCTTGAAGATTGCACAATACTTAGACAGATGAAGGATTAAAAAAATCAATCGTAAGACTCGTAAAGGAAAGAGAGAATTAAACACGAGGTTTATAGTGGTTCGGCTTGATTCAAGCCTACGTCCACTCTTCTGCACTGACAGCCGATTGGCTGGATTCCACTATGAACAAAGAGATGTTACAGTGTTGATCTTCCTTGATTTCTTGATGTAGATGATCTACTACACTCGCTCAAGGTATCACCAAGTACAAACACTCTCTCGTGTATACAATTTCGCTCTAACCGTATCGACTAACAATCAAGGTTCTTCGACTCGGAATTTTTCTATCGATCACACACTTAAAACAACTAGAACGTCTTCCTTTTATACTCCTTTATGCCATCATAGCCGTTGGCACTTACCAAAGGAATTCCTCCAATCTACCCGTTGGACGGAATCAATTAAGAAGATCATCCGAGCTATTTAAGGAATCGATGATAGCCCATCAATCCTATTCGCCCATACAATCAGGATTTTGGTTTCCAAGAATAGAACATTCCAAGAATGTTTCGTCGACCATCGGATCTTCAATTGTTCTTAGATAAGAATCAAAAAATCCGAAGTGCTTATCCAACCAAGGGATCTTTTCCAAAGGTTTTGATCGAATCCCCAACCATATACTTCGGCTTCGGATATCCTTCGCTACTGGATTAGAAAGACTATCAGTGAGAATAATCTTGAGTCTTGAGTCTTGAGTCTTGAGTCTTGAGACTACACAAAGTCTTGAGACTTTAAACTATCGATATCCAGACTAGACTGATAGAAATGTTTTGTCAGCTTCAAAATATTCTGGAAAGATTTCTCCAACAATCTCCCCCTTTTTGATGGTGACAAAACTTTCTTGTAGATTTGAACAACTTTGACCTGCAAAAACATTTCTCAAGCAATATGGCTAACTCATAAAGATTAATAAACAACCAGACTCTGCATCCACAGCAAATTGGTTAGTCTTTCATGAGTAATACCATATAACAATACTTGATATAAATGCAACCAGTCAAGCATCAAAATCCACAGCCAATTCGAGTCTCACACCCAAGTTCAAGTTCTCAAGTCATACTCAAAAATAAACATAACCACAAAAGTCAAAGTTTTAAAGTTTTAAAATAATGTTTGTTCAAATTGGTTCTCCCCTTTTTGTCATCATTAAAAAGAGGGTGAGAAAGGAGTCATGTCGCTTGGGAATGCGCACGATCGGAATTCTCCCATTGATCGGACTACGCCTTCTAGCCTCTTCAAGTCCTCCCTTAGATGAGCTACCTCATCTCCTTTGGCATTGGCTTGAAGTTGCAGAGCGAGATCTTTCATCTTGTCCTCCAGGGTGACTGAAAATGATTGTCCAGCATTCTTCATTGCTTGAATTTCATAGTCTAGAGCATATATCGACCACGCATTTTAAGAATATCCATGATGCGATGAAAATCTGCAGAATTGTCTCGTACGTGTACCGGCATGAGCTTTTTCAGATGGAGTAAATGTATACGATGGCGCTTCTGTATAGTCTTGCAGATTTGGTGTCGATGTATCACCTTCTTCGTGCAACCGAGAAGCCTGAAATTCTTCCGGGTCCGCTGGAGATTGTCTTGGACATTCACTATCTGCGCAGCATGAGGTGTAGACCTTTCTTGCTCGCCAACTCCCCCGTCTCTAGGACATCCAAAGGGGAAGAGTGATGATCATGCTCTAGATTTCCTTCTCTCCGATTCAGCAGAGACTTTTCTTTCTCTACTTCAGCTTCTTTCTCCTTCTTTCTCTCGCTCTTCTTCTTCTATCGCTTCTTCTGAAATTCCGTCGACCGAGACACGTAACGTCGGGTTCTTGTCGGTGCATGGATAGTAGGATCTTCATCCTCTTCATCTTCATCCTCCGGGATGAGAGATCTTTTCTTCTTTTTCGATGGGGCTCTAATGGCCTCCTTTCCTTTTCTCTTTGAAGCAGATCGAACGGGAGATTTCACTCTGAATTTCTCCATTGCCTTGGAAAGTTCTTGCGACGCATCTTCGTTAACATCTTTAAACCTACCACCATCTTATCACACGGTTGATCACAAAGAGATTGAGGCGGTTCAATATTCATGTGTCGAAGATCTTGGTCACCTGACCAGGATAAGGCAATTGTCCTTTGTCTTTCGACATTGCTCGTACATATGGAAGAGAATAGTGTGCGGGAGAGAGAACTTTCGTCCGTGTTGATCGCGTACATCAACTTTGCTTCAGAAAGAGACACAGAAGTCTTTGACGTAGACTTTGGTCTAAGACAGTTGATCACAGTCTTATGAAGCACAATGTTGATGGCATTCATCCTGGAATAGGTAACTTTCTTCTCTGCGTCCCTATCTTTGACCAGTTCTAGAGTAGTGCGAGCAGGTGAGACTTTGATTGGAAGATAGCGTCCTCGTTCAACTCCAACTATATCAGCCAACTTATTCACATCTACCACGTAGACTTTGTCTCGTACACTGAATGAGATTCTATTCGCATCCAAAAAGCTGAGATTTGAATAGAAATAAGCGGTCAAATGAGCATACCCGTCCGTAGAGTCAGAGCAAAAATTCTCAAGTTGAAACAAATTCAACTTTTCTCTTAAGTTTATGTTGATGGCGTCCAGGAAGTCAAAATCGACACTTCTAGGGTTTATCACCCCTCTTTTCAACAGCCTGGAATACACTTTTTCTTGATCCTTGGATTTGAACAAATCCATCCGATTTCCTTTCACATTTGCTGCCACTCCCATTTTCGGTTGAAATTCAAGGAACATTCTGTCATCATCGTTCCCTTCAATTAAATTTTGTCCGGCATACGAGGATCACTTGGAATGTTCGCAAGTGCTTCCTCCGCTTTTCCTTTCGGGCAATTCCCAATTCCTCCATTTTCTTGAAAACGATACTCATTCCCATAATTTTTGTCCTTAAGGAAGTCATCTATATAATTCAATGGAGTACCTGTGCTTTTCAACGCACGATAAAGTTTATACATAAAGGAGGGCTTTTGGACTCTTCGGGTCGGCATCCTCGATTATCTCTTCTTCCAGATTATGACTTGCACCTTGTGGGGCGGGAGGCGTTGAATGACGTGGATGAGAGCGTATCGGACTTTGTCGCTGACTTGTTAAGTCTTCTTCCTCGGTGAGATCGAAATGAGTCGGTCCCTTCTCCATTCTTTGTGGTCCCCCCTTGCGATTCTTGATGATTTCCTCGAAGAAGACATCTTTCTTTGTCGATTGGAAGATTCCTTCACTTGCTTTTCCCAAGAAAAATGACCACTTTCTTGACGACGAACAAGCGGTAGAGAAACGATATCGGGAGGAGAGTGCCTTTTAGGGTTTTGAAGATTGAGGAAAAGAAAAACCGTATATATATATAACTCAGTTTTGAAAAGGGAAGTTCAATCGGTGCAAGGAAAGTGAACGATCACTTCTTTTCAAAATCAATAACTGCCAAAATTATTCTTTTTTTTTTATTTAAAAAATCTTCAAATTTCATGCGGATTATAGAATAACTGAACAAAAGATCGTACCTTTTCGAGTTAAAATAACTAAATGAAAATTCGTACCTCTTAGATGAAATACAACTTACAGTCTATAGCCACGAATGTCTGAGTCTGAGGATTTAAAGTCTGAAAGATTAGAGTCTTAGAGTTGGTGAGTCTCTAGACTTTAACTTCTTCGAGCTTCAAAATGTTGAGTCTTGAACGGATAAAGTCGAATTGATTTTTCTCCAAAGGCTTTGTGAATATATCCGCTAGTTGACTCTTTGAATCAACAAATTGAATCGAGATTTCTCCATTTTGAATATGATCTCTAATGAAGTGATGTCGAATCTCAATATGCTTTGCTCTTGAATGAAGGATTGAATTTTTGGTGAGATTGATCGCCTTGGTGTTGTCACATCTGATTTCGTGCATGAGTCTTCAATCCCAAAGTCTTGTAGCCTGTTGTTTTATCCATAGAATTTGCGAACAGCAGCTTCCAAGAGCTACATACTCGCTTACGTCGTTGAAAGAGCTACGTGCTTTGCTTCCTCGAAAACCAAGACACCGTCCTGTTTCCAAGTATTTGACAAGTTCCAGAGGTGCTTTTTCTATCGACTCGCAACCGGCCAGATCTCGCATCCGAGTATCCTAGAAGATTAAAGTCTCCTTCTTGGGATACCGAGACCGATGCTTGAAGATGAGGCAACGTATTTGATAACACGTTTTACAAAGCACCGAGATGGGATTTCTGCGGGATCTGATTGAAACCTAGCACAAATGCAAACACTCAACAAAATATCAGGTCTAGAAGCAGTAAGATAAAGAAGTGAACCGATCATGCTCCTGTACAGCTTTTGATCTACTTTCTTCCCTTCTTCATTCTTGTCTATCTTCTGAGAACATGACATTGGTATGTCGGTCTTCTTGCACTTTTCCAATCCAAACCTTTTGACAAGGTCATTCGCATATTTTTCTTGATGGATAAAAGTTCCTTCCTTCATTTGTTTCACTTGGAGTCCAAGAAAGAATGTTAACTCTCCCATCATACTCATTTCAAACTCATCCTGCATAGTCTTAGAAAATTTCTTGCATAGACTTTCATTAGGTGATCCAAAAATAATATCGTCCACATATATTTGAACAAGTAAAAAGCTTTTGCTTTCCTTTTTGATAAACAAAGTAGTATCTACTTTACCTTTGACAAAACCATTCTGTAATAAGAACTTACTTAGTCTGTCGTACCAAGCACGAGGTGCTTGCTTTAAACCATACAAGGCCTTTTTCAGTCTAAAGACTGAGTCTGGCTTCTTTGGGTCTTCAAACCCGGTGATTGTTCCACATAAACTTCCTCATGGATGAATCCATTTAGGAAAGCACTTTTGACGTCCATTTGGAATAACCTGAAATTTTTATAACAAGCAAACGCAAGTAATAGACGAATAGCTTCTAACCTTGCTACTTTGGAGCGTAAGTCTCATCATAGTCTATTCCTTCTTCTTGCGTATATCCTTTGGCCACTAGTCTTGCTTTGTTTCGTACGACTTTTCCTTCTTCATTCATCTTGTTCCTGAATACCCATTTGGTTCCAATAACAGTTTTACCTTTTGGTTTAGATGTTAATTCCCAGACATCATTGATGTTGAATTGTCTGAGTTCTTCTTGCATAGCTTCGATCCAACTTTCATCAGATAAAGCTTCTTCTATGCTTTTTGGTTCGATTTCAGAAATGAGGGCCACAGCACTAGATTCTTCACGCCTTTTTGATCTGGTGCGGATTCCTTCATTGATTTCGCCAATAATGAGATCTTTAGGATGACTGGATTTATGCTTCCGATTCTTTGGTTGTTCCGCTGGTTGATGATCTCTTTCTTTGTTTGAATCTTCATGTGCTTCTTGATGTTGGACTTCCAGACCGAGATGCTTCTTGAGTTGTAAGCATTGGAAGGTGCGGAGTAGGTTCGAGACTCTTCTTCATGCGAGTCGGCTGGATTCATCTTGCATTGAGTCTTGGAATTTAACATTCGTTGATTCCTCCACCGACGGCTTTTCTTGTTATAGACTCGTAGGCTTTGCTTGATGTAGAATATCCAAGGAAGATGCCTTCATCGATCTTTCTTCAAACTTACCAACTCGATCATTTGCATTTTTCAAAATAAAGCATTTGCAACCAAACACATGAAAGTATGAAACAATAGGCTCTTTACCTTTGAACAATTCATAGGGGGTTTTTTCTAAAATAGGTCTTAAAAATACTCTATTTATAATATAGCATCTTTGTTGAAACGACTTCAGCCCAAAATCGTGAAGAAATTTTGCTTTCAATTAAAAGTGTTCTAGCCATTTCTTGAAGAGATCTATTCTTTCTTTCCACAACTCCATTTTGCTCGGAGTATATGGAGAGGAAAACATATGATTAAAACCAGATTTATCACAAAATTTCGTAAAATCTTTATTTTCAAATTCACTTCCATGATCTGTTCTTATGCTTGAGATTAAACATCCTTTTTCATTTTGAACCTTTTTGGCAAATTTTTCAAAATACGAAAAGGTTTCTGACTTACTTGTAAGAAAATATACCCAAGTAAAACGGGAGTAATCATCCACAATTACTAGGCAATATTTCTTACCTCCAATGCTCTGGGTTCTGGTTGGTCCGAAGAGATCTATATGAAGCAACTGTAGTACATGATTAGTAGAAACATGGTTTATTTGCTTAAATGAATTTCTTACCGCTTTCCCAGAATGCATGGAGTGCATGAATCAGACTTTTGGTATGGCAATTTAGGTAGACCTCGAACAAGCTTCTTTGATGAGATTTTGGCTAACTGTTTCATGTTGACATGGCCAAGCTTTCTGTGCCATAAGACTGCTTCATCTTGAATTGAGATTAGGCATTGTGCTTCATTCGGTTTTACATCAAGGAGGTAGATATTTCCATGCCTTCGACCCATGAAAGAGGCGAGTTGAGTCTTTGCTAACTCAGAACATATGCCTTCTTGAAAGGAGATCTTGAAACCAGTATCACACAATTGGCTAATACTTAGAAGATTGTAGTTGAGTCCTTCCACTAGAGAGACATTGCTTATTGTGAGATTTCCAATTTTCACGGTTCCAAATCCCACAATGCTTCCTTTCTTTGTTTCCTCCAAATGAAACTTTTCCACCATTCACTTGAACAAGCTTTATGAAGCAATTTGAGTCTCCGTCATGTGTCTTGAACATCCATTTGTCAAGATACCACTTAACTTTCTTTTTGACAGAGACTCGCATTCAAAAGAGAGTCTCAAGCTTTCTTTGGTACCCAAATTTTCTTGGGTCCTTTGGCGTTAGTAGAATAAGCATTACTAGGCCATACTTTCTTAACAAGGCTTCCAAACCATAGGACACTCTTTTTCAAAATGATCCTGATCTGTTACACTTTGAACACCTTAGAGCACTTCGACCTACGAGACTTTACAAAGACTTTCTTGAAATGATTTTTGTAAGCCTCTTTTGACGGTCTTTTCTTAATTCTTTCTTTTACTTTTGGAAAATCAATTAAAGGAATTGTTTCGCTGTCATACCCAAACCGGACTTGTTAAAGTAAGGTCTTTGATTTGAAAGAACTTTTTCAAGTTTTTCAGACCCTATTGAAAATTTCTTTGAAATATTTGATAAGTCAGTTTTTAAGAAAGCATTTTCTTTTGAAAGTTTATCTTCATTCTCCTTAAGAGTAGAAAAATTCAAGTCTAAACTTTTCACTTTTTCTTCTAAAATATTTTCCTTTTGTTTTAAAACTGAGTTTTCCTTTTTAAGTTCGGAAATCCTTTTTAGAGAAGTCTTAAGACTAAAACATAGTTCATCAATGTATTTAGAGACTTTGACAGGGATTTTATAATCACTTACCTCAAATTCGTCCGAGTCGATCCGAATCCGAGTCCGATTGAGCCATTAGACACAGTTGGCATATTCCTCATCACTTTCTTCACACTCGTATCGCTCCAAGTTTCGGCTTTGAGAGCTTTTGGAGACTTTTCAGCTTTTCCTCTTTTCTTCTTCAGAGAGGACAATTTGGTCTCGATGTGTCCCTTTTTCTTACATTCGAAGCAAACTACATCTTTGTTTGGTTCCTCATTATCAACAAACTTGGTTTGCTGTTTCGAAGACTTTGTTTCCTTGAGTTGAACCTTCTTCCTTTTCTATTCAGCTTTCGAACCTTCTAATCATAAGAGCAAGCTCCTCATCGTCCAGATCTTCTTCAGAGTCTGTATCATCAGAATCATCGTTAGATTTTAATGCAATGGATTTCTTACCTCTTGGATCTTCATCTTCATTAATTCGTTCCACTTCATAAGATCGAAGAGTTCCAATCGGCTCGTCTACGAGATAATGGCATGATTCTTTGCGTCTCTCTTATTGAAGTCTTTATATGATTCCAATCCTTGGAGAGTCCACGCAGTAGCTTGTTCACCTTCATAGGATCAGAAATTTTCTGTCCTTGATTCTCAAGGCCATTGACAATATCTCTGTAAAACGGCTAAACATGTCGGTTATAGATTCTCCTTGTTTCATTTTGAAGGCTTCATATTGACCAAGGAGAATGTTAATTCTGGTCTCCTTCACTCGGTCTGTCCCTTCATAAGTGATATGTAATCTGTCCCCGAGACTTCTTTTGCTTTGTATCACAAGAAGATATTCTGTTATATTCGAGTTGGTGATAAAGCACAATATAAAGAGTAAATTGCTTTTGCATCGAGTGCTTGTCTCTTGTTTATCTCTTCTTGAGACATTCCGCTGGTTTCAACATTTTCTTTCCCTCTTTCGGATCTGATGCAGCGGTAGGAGTAATTCCTCTTTCCACCACATCCCATTCCGGAGGATCCTTTGATCGTAGAAAAGCTTTCATCTTGTTTTCCAGATGTTGTAATCCTTTCCATCAAAGTAGGGTGGTCTGGTATTGCTTTGCCCTTCCACCAGCCCTGGTGCTAGCATACTAGCCATGGATCTTTTACTCTGAAGTAAAACACTTCAAATAAAGTAAGAACACAGGCTCTGATACCAATTGATAATGCTAGTACGAGTACCTAGAGGGGGGTGAATAGGTTTATGAAAATTTTCTTGAAGATTGCACAATACTTAGACAGATGAAGGATTAAAAAAATCAATCGTAAGACTCAGTAAAGGAAAGAGAGAATTAAACACGAGGTTTATAGTGGTTCGGCTTGATTCAAGCCTACGTCCACTCTTCTGCACTGACAGCCGATTGGCTGGATTCCACTATGAACAAAGAGATGTTACAGTGTTGATCTTCCTTGATTTCTTGATGTAGATGATCTACTACACTCGCTCAAGGTATCACCAAGTACAAACACTCTCTGTGTATACAATTTCGCTCTAAGCGTATCGACTAACAATCAAGGTTCTTCGAGACTCGGAATTTTTCTATCGATCACACACTTAAAACAACTAGAACGTCTTCCTTTTATACTCCTTTATGCCATCATAGCCGTTGGCACTTACCAAAGGAATTCCTCCAATCTACCCGTTGGACGGAATCAATTAAGAAGATCATCCGAGCTATTTAAGGAATCGATGATAGCCCATCAATCCTATTCGCCCATACAATCAGGATTTTGGTTTCCAAGAATAGAACATTCCAAGAATGTTTCGTCGACCATCGGATCTTCAATTGTTCTTAGATAAGAATCAAAAAATCCGAAGTGCTTATCCAACCAAGGGATCTTTTCCAAAGGTTTTGATCGAATCCCCAACCATATACTTCGGCCGGATATCCTTCGCTCTTTTGGATTAGAAAGACTGTCGGTGAGAATAATCTTGAGTCTTGAGTCTTGAGTCTTGAGTCTTGAGACTACACAAAGTCTTGAGACTTTAAACTATCGATATCCAGACTAGACTGATAGAAATGTTTTGTCAGCTTCAAAATATTCTGGAAAGATTTCTCCAACACATCCGAGTGGGAGTAATATGAGAAGTGATGAATTGAATTCAACTCATTCTCAATTATAACCACATAATGAGACGACATCATTATTACCTAATCCAAGTGAGAGCATGATGGAGAATGATGTGTAAAGTGTACAATCTCCCATACGGCGAACAAGTCGCCAAAGTATTCCCCGTCGACGTTTTGACATTGAAGGGGAAACTTTTATGGTTGCTCCACAAGATGAGGATGAGCCAAGAAATATTAATGAGGCTCTGAATTGCCCTAGTAAGGAAAAATGGATTCATGCAATGGAAGAGGAAATGGAGTCAATGAAATCAAACCAAGTCTGGGAACTGGTTGATCTTCCAAAAAGGACGCGGAGCTATTGGGAACAAGTGGGTTCTCAAAATAAAGCTAAAGGCTGATGGCTTGATAGAAAGGCATAAGGCTCGCCTTGTGGCGAAGGGGTATAATCAACAGGAAGGACTTGATTATGTAGAAACATTCTCTCCTGTAGTGAGATTTACCTTGATTCGCATAATTCTGGTAATAGTGTTTGGTATGGATCTTGAGTTACATCAAATGGATGTAAAGACTGCTTTCCTCAATAGAGAATTAGAGGAAGAAATAAATATGGAACAACCTGTTGGTTTCATAGTGAAAGGCCAAGAAGAAAAGGTATGTCGACTTTGGGGGTCGATATATGGCCTTAAGCAGTCGTCAAGACAATGGTATATAGGATTTCATAATGCCATAATAGCATATAATCTTACAATGATAGATGAGGATCATTGTATATATATCAAAAGATCCAAGGATCAATTTGTGATCATATCATTATATGTTGATGATATACTAATTGCCGGAAGTAATATGGAGTTTGTTCATACTGTTAAGAGTTGGTTGTCTTCCAACTTTGAGATGAATGATATGGGATTGTAAACCCATAAACACTCCTATTGCAAAAGGTGAAGGATTGAGCTATAGACTGTGTCCAAGGACTCCACAAGAGAAGGAACAAATGAAACATGTTCCTTATGCTAGTGCTGTTGGGAGCTTGATGTATGCTATGATGTGTACAAGACCTGACATATGTTATGCAGTTGGAATGGTGAGCAGATACCAATCCAATCCAGGTCAAGCATGTTGGAAAGCCGTTAAAAGAATACTAAGGTATCTAAAGGAAACTGCTGATTATACGTTAAGTTATTATGGAAAGGATCTGCAACTCAAAGGCTATTCTGATGCTGATAGGGGAGGAGATTTAGATGAAAGAAAATCTACCTCTAGGTTTGTTTTCTTACCGAATAATGGCACCATATGTTGTAGCAGTAAGAAACAAAAGTATATAGCCTTGTCCACGATGGAAACTGAGTTCGTGGCATTATCAGCAGCAGTATAAGAAGATGTTTGGCTTAAGAGATTATTGGATCAATTAGGTGTTATTGGAAGTGCTGTAGATTAATTGTTGGTTAATTATGATAGCCAAGCAGCAAAAGCGTACACCAAAGATCCAAAATATCATGGCAAGACCAAACATATAGATACCAAGTATAATTTTGTCATTGATATGATTGCACGAAAAGAGGTGAACTTAGAGTACATACTACGCATAGATTGGTAGCAGATCCTATGACAAAGCCAATACCTAAAGATATGTTTTGTGGCCATATGAAATCTCTAGGACTGCGTAGAGGCTAATGTACTGAATATTGTTATTTTCCCTAAGTGTTCACATTTGATGAATTTGTGTTTTTCATCATTAATGCCTATGAATCTTTATTTGATCTTTATGCATCTTAATGCTCAGTGCATTACTTTAAGTTAGGAAAGTATGTCGGACAGATATGAGATTAGCCCACTCACACGGGTAATCGCCTCTATTTGCTGTGTGATAAATAGAGATGGGACTGTTTTTAAGCTTATTATCTAGGTGATAATCGAGAGCTCAAGCTTAAAACATGTATGTCGCCTTAACTGAGTGTTAAGATGAGGACATAATACTTACTATGTTCGAAAGTAAAATACCCCACATATTTTACTTTATCTGTCTATGATGCCAGATGTGAGTTCTGATGAATTTAGTAAATGAGTAGATACGTGAACTCAAGTTAGACATTGAGTATGTCTAAACTATCATCTATACGGTATTGAAATATGTAGACATACGCTCCATGGGAAAGGAGTTAATACCGTAATACGTATTTCATACTACGTATGCATGAGACGACCAAAAATAGTGGCAAAAGTTTGATCTCAACTTTTTATGTCGTGTGAGACTCTTGAGGAAAAGAGTTCCTCAATTTTTTAGTCCCCTCATGACTCTTACTTATTCTCAAGATTTCTATTTAGTGTTTGCTATCTTAGGATGTTGCCAATGGTCATGAGTTTGATTCGATTTAATGGGGCATTTCTAGAAAAGCAAGCTGAACTGAAATTGAGAGTTTGAAGGAAAGAGGAAGATCGATTTTGGAGAATCACATTGTAGTTTTGTATTCACCGGTTAACCAATTATGACTGTCTTTGGGATAATCATAATTGTGAATACGATATATATATATCATTGTTTGAAAGAGATCAAGAGAGATATAAATGTGATCAATCGATCTAGGGTACTGCATACTAAATCTACTCAGAGTGTGACGCCCATTATGAGCTGCTATATATTCCTAACAGATGTATAGCAACGAGCTCTCAAAGTATGCTGGTCGCACGGATTATTCACCAGTATGAATGTTTAAGAGAGGTAAAGAGAATCCTGTTCGGCCCACCATGTGCAAGTGGGAGATGAAGGCTTTATGAGAAATTGGGCTTAAGGCCCGTCCGCCCATGCTGGGCCCAAAAGGCCCGGCCCACGGGAATAGGGCCCGTGGAGGGGGAAGGTATAAAAGGGAGGAGAGAGAGAGAGAAGAAAACGTTTTGGATGAACGTACGTCTTCTTCTCTCCAACGCTCTCTCCCCCCTAAAACAAAACAGTAAACAAACGACGACACTGTCTTCCCTTCAAGGCGTCATCGGATCGAACCAGGGCCAGAATTTCTTCCTCTATCGGCGTCGGTGTCTAATCTGTGGCTAACAAGGTACGCTCGAATCCGTGGTGTGCTTTAGGATCGGTGATACGTGTAATTCCTAGGCTTCGCTTTCGCATTCGTTTTAGGGGTTCGATTTAGTGTCGAATCCGGTTTTCGGGGATCAGTCATTCCCAACAGAAGGAATTGTCAAAGAAGCAACTCATGAAAGCTTGACTCACTTTGATATTTAGCAATTGCAAACATTTCTGCAAGACACCATCAAAGACAACAAGTATCTACTTGTCTTGGATGACGTATGGAGCAATGACCACAGTAGATGGAAAGATTTAAGAGATTTGCTAAGCGTAGGAGCCAACGAAAGCAAGATAATTGTGACAACCCACAATTCAAAAGTTGCCTCTATAGTGGGTACCCATCCATCTTATCGTTTAAAACGTCTTTCTCATGAAGACTCTATGGCCTTGTTTGAAAAATGGGCATTCGACAAAAAGGAAAAGCAAGCACGTCCTGATCTCCTTGAGATTGGAAATGAAATTGTCGAAAAATCACAAGGAGTTCCTCTCTTGGTGAAAACTGTGGGGATTCTACTTTACAGAAAGAATGAAAAATGGTATTGGGCACATATAAGAGATAGCGAAACATGGAAGTTAATGGAAACAGACATTTTGCCAGTATTTAAGCTGAGTTATGATCATTTACCATCCCACTTGAAACGTTGTTTTGCCATAGTTTCACTTTTTCCCAAAGGATATGAAATTGTTAGCGATAATTTAATTAGGCTATGGATGGCTTTAGGACTCATTAGTTCAACAAGAGCAAAAATGGCATTGGAAGACGTTGGTGTTGAGTATGTCAAAGATTTGTGGAAGAGATCTTTACTTCACATGGTTGAGGAGTCTGAATCAAGGTCAATTTTTACAGTGCACGATCTGGTCCATTCCGTTGCAACAAATGTGGCACAAAGTGATTGTTCTATTGTTGGTTTAGATAATGCAAAGATTTCAAAAAGAGTGCGGTACGTTTCGTTCTCTAGTACTTTGGTAGAGGGAATCTCAAATTTCGATAAAGTCCCACCTTTTCTAAGAAAGTCAACTTCACAGAAGCTGCATGCAATTAGACGCAGTAGATTTCAATTCAGAGTTCATGATGAAGTTATTACTAGAAAGTTTGTTAGAAAATGCATCTCAAATTGTAACTGCTTACGATATCTGGATTTGTCATGTGGTAGTTTTGAGGAGTTACCACGTTCCATATGCAACTTGAAGCAATTGAGATCATTAAGAAACTTCCAAATACCATTTGTGAGCTGCAGTGTTTGCTACAATTATCCCTTCATGGTTGCACAGAGCTAGTCCATTTACCAAGACATATGAAAAGGCTCGTCAACCTTAGAAATTCTAAGCATAACAACAAAGCAGAAGACTCTACGAGAAAGTGGAATACAATTCCTAAAAAATTTGCATTTTTTGGGAATTCATATGTGTGCAAATCTCCAAATTTTGTTTGAAGGTGCTAGCCAACTGACTTGCCTTTGAGAGTTAGAAATTGGAAATTGTGAGAGACCAATATATATACCTTTTGAGAATTTAACCGCCCTAGAGTCCTTGGCGATCGATCATTGTGAGCTCACGTTGACCCACGAGAATAAGCCGAACTTTCCGTTGATTCTTCGTAAGCTAGTAATATCGAGGTCTCACCAAGTGATGGAGCTGCTCCAATGTCTCAACGAATCTGCTCGTACTTTGGAGTGCTTTTCAGTCTATGATTGCGCAACCTTGACGGCAATACCGGAATGGCTACCCAATCATAAATATCTCAGATCAATTCGCTTGCTAAAAGTACGAGCACCGAAAGTGTAATTGATTTTGGAGGATTGTACGTTCAAGCGCTTCAGGCCGAAGTCGAAGCTGACACAATAGTTGGAGAATTTCAGGCAGAAATTTGATGGGAATGATTAATTCTGGTCGAGAATGGTAAAGCCATAAGGAATAGAATTGTGACAAATCTAATTATATAGGGACCGAAAGCGAACTTCTCAAAACATACGGAGCCCTGACTTGAAGTGTAATTTAACCCATTTATTGTTGCAGTTTCACGTTTTTGGAGAATTGCTGAGCATAGTATTAGCATCCCAGCGGTTGAAATACTGAAACTCCATACATAGTATTAGCATCATGCGATCTGCATCAACACAGGGTTCTACTTCGGCCTGTAGTACAGGTCCTGCATATGGCTCCGGCTAGAAGAAGCCTATATTTATTATTGCCAATCAGAGATCGACGGCGTCCCAACACAACTCGCATCCCCATTTTTAGCTATAGCTAGGAGCAGGTCATCCGCTGCGCAGTTTCTTGCTGAGCATGTATCTGAAGGGAGGGTACGTGGCTTCCGTGAGATGGACTCCGTCACAGTTGATGTACTCCGAGGGACGAGGGCACACGTCGGCGAACGCCATGCCGCACGTCGCGAACGGAGTGAAGTGATAGGGCTTTCCGGTACCACAGCATGCCCGGAAGGGCTCCTTGAAGCCGTGCTTGGCCGCGGACTTCATGACAGAGTGGTGTGCGTACCAGTAATCGGCGTAGACGATCACCGCATCAGGGAACTGCTTCCTAAGGTTGGAAATCGTGGCCTGGAGCGCGGCATTATGCGCGCGGGTTTGGTCGTTCGCGCTCTTCACGCAGCCTAGGTCGTCTTTCTCGCCCACGGGGTCCAAATACATGGCCAGCGGCAAGCAACCCGACAGCGGTAGGCCTTGGACCACCATGTACTTCGCCCCCCGCCTCAGAAACGACTGCAAAGCAAATCATATCATTGTGAAGTTACTTGCGACGGAGAAAATGGGCGTCAGATCGATACTTTGGATGATGTTATCGACATTGACCAATCTCGCCACGGTCCAACCGAAAATTCGAGCGCTTATTTAATGTAGGTCGATTTTTCTACAGTAGATGCATTTATGATCAGCCCACCTAAGTTGGTCGAACTGAGCTATTCGACTCGAAGCTTTCTCTCTGAAATATTACCATACATTGGTGAACATCCATATGTACGAACGGACAAAACCCGACAATTACCTTCTTGAGTTCGGAATCGACAAATCAATTCTACAAGGTTAGCGTGATTCGGTTACTTCTCTAAACAGTTGACAATTAAGCTAGATCTACGACTCAAAAATATATACACGGACCCACAAAATACCACCCTAAATAATGCGACTTTAAACTCACACTAAGCACCTAGACAGACAAGCCTCGGCGATAATTGCAATGGCTAGCAACTGGACAAACGAGATCTAGTGACCTCATCAAAGCCTAGGCTCGGCGAGGTTGGCCAAGGTCAAGTCTCACCCAGCCATGACGAAACTCATGCCGATGACGGGTTAGAGGAGGGAGAAGATGAGAAATATAAAAGAAAAATATTGTAAAATTAATTAAAAATTAAAATAAATTCTAAATCACAAAAAAAAAAATGAGTGTGTGACATCCTGATTTTTTCAAATCTGATTTCAATTGAATAAATCGAGCATTTTGTCGACGCGTCTATAGTGTTATTCTCTGAGCCGATCACTCAAGAGATAACTAGACTATCTAGGAAAATTATTAAGGGATTTTAACGCAAAATGCTTGAGAATTCGACTAGGAATCGACTGCTCGACCGTACTAATTTGCAAGGGTCATTACGGCACACTTAAAAATCGATCAGAGATCAGAGATAGATTGATTCGATTGAGATGAGTGATCAAAATGTGGGTGATTCCACATGATTGCAAAATTCTCATCGATCGGTACTAAATTGATTTTTTATCGTTTTGGGTACCCTGTGTCCGTATTTGAAACCTTGAGATTTTCACGACAATCGAGAATCGCCAGTGTGTAGAAGATGTACATTGTGACTGGAGATAAATTGATCACGGGTCAATTGCACTAAAAATTCCTAAAAGCTACCTGATAGATTAGGTCACGCTAAAAGCGCGCCGGATTGAAAACAACCGTGAATTTGAACCCGATTTCAAAAATTGAAAGTTCTGTGGTGTCACGAGCTATTTGAGAAACGCCGACTCATTCTCCAAAGAATTTTCAGAAATTCTGGGATTTTTGCGGAAAATTGAATCGGACGTTGCGGAAAAATTAGTGGAAATTTGTACTGGCCAAATTAAAGGAAATTTGGACTTCCAAGCTGAGCCTTTGAGTGTTGAGGACTTGCAGAAATTTGTACGGGCTTTTTCTCCGAGGAAATTGGACATGAAATATGGGGAATTTGTCGAAGATATCGAAGTCCGAAAATTGAAAATTCGGAGCCTTGGAAGGAGCTGGAATTTTGGCTTCAAAATTTGATAATTTGTGGGGTTTTAAAGTGGAGAAAGTATTTGGGGGACATTGAGATATTTATGCAAGTTTGAAGGAGACCAAGCATTGAATTAAAGGGATATGTTTGATGATTTTGAGCCCCCCTCCTTGGCTTCCTCTTCACGGCTTCTCGATCATTTTCTTTTTTTTTTCTTTGTTACCGTTTTCCCTCATTTCCGTCGAAGACCGCAACTTCATCCCCTTCAATTCTCTCTCTCTCTCTCTCTCTCCATTTATTTCTCTCACGACAGCATCCCCTTAGCTTGTTTCTTCCTCCACCAAAGTTTCATTTCCTCTCCATTTAAGCGGCCACCCAATCCTCCCCCACTCACCCACGCCACTTGCCAATTTCCCTCACCTCGGTCAACCATCAACCATGGAAGCCCTCGGTTGACCGCGTGCAGTTCACGCCCAAGCGTCCAGCAGCACCGAAGCCCACCGAATCTGCTTGCTTTCATCTCCTGCGAAGACCTTCGGTTTTGTTGATTGAAGCAGCGTCCTCCGAAGAAGCCAGCTGCCTTCTTCTTCTTTTGGTTTTGGTGAGCTGTCCAGCAATCCAAAGTTCCCTGCCCCATTCGCTGCCACCGAAGATCAGCGAACCTCCTTAAGCTCACTTCATCTCACCGAACCGAAGCGGCCACGTCTCCAGCGAATTTCGTGAGCCCATCTTCGTGTAAGCCGCAGCCCATCTTCAGCAAATTTTCAGGCCCATAGAATCATCAGCCTCAGCTTAGGAAAATTCAGTCCAGCAGCCCATCCTGAAGTCAGCGCAGTTCAGCCCACACAGAATCCCAGCCCAACTCAGCCCAGTTCGCAATTGTTTCAGCAAGGCCCAGCAGCTCCTTTAAGCCCAAGTCCAGCAGCCCATCTTGAAGCTAGCTCAGTCCAGTGAAGCCTGGCCTGTTTCAGCTACAAACCTCAGTTAGGCTGAGAATTGTTGGGCCCGTTTTAGACCCGGTTCGAGAGTTCGCCGACACTGCCGAAAATTGAGATTTCGGCCGCCGTCGCGTCGTCGTCGCGGTGAACCGATTTTCACGATACACCAGTGAGTTTATACTCTAAACTCTGCTTAGTAGGTTAATGACGTTTAAGGGGTGTTTAGATTTATTTTATTAGAAATTAGATGGTTAGTTAGATTAAATTAGAAATGTAATTATTTAATTGAGCATGTTAGGTGGTTAGCATGGTTTAGCTAAGGCCTAAATAAATTGTACTATTTATCTAGAAGGGTTCGGGAATTTTCCGGGTCCATTTTGGTATTTAATTTAATGATTATGACTTAGGTTAGTATTTTTAGAATTTAAATTGATTTATTTAATTAATTTCAGTCATTATTTAATTATTAATTATTTTTCCGGAAATTAGGCCGAGATGACTGGTGACCGGAATTTCGTGTTGATTGCAATGGTGTGGTTAATTTCTGCAATTGAGTGTTAAATTATGCAAATTGAGTGTTGATTGGATTTTTGGTATTTAATTCAAAAATTATAAATTTCCAATATTTATTCAGAAAATCCCGAGTGTCGGGTTTTGACACCGAAAATAGTTTTAGTACTATATAAAATAGTGGGATTCCAAAAAGGATAAATATCAATTTTTCTGGATCAAGTTGACCTTGTACGCACACACGATAAATTTTATATGAATTTCAAATCTCGACGAAAAAGGCTAGGCTCACCATTTTAATTGAAGCATTTGAGTGCAATGCACGGTGCCCTGGGCCATATTTGAGTGATCGTGTGATGGTTAAGAGAAATCGTCCCGGGCTGTTGAGCTGGACGTTATCCCTATTTGGGATACCCCTGGACAACGGGAAGCCGGTCGCAGTTGATTCTGGACCCTATGCTCCTTCGGGAAAGTCGTCTGATAAAGAGACGTACCATGCTCAATGGGGTGAAACGATTCATGGCAATGCTAGAAGACCGCCGAACTGAGAGTAGGCCGTGCTATATGCCGAGATCAAAACTAGGAACGCGTGATTAATTGAGTGTGGCGTTTCAGTTATTAGAACTTATTTATTGCTCATGCTCTCATGTTGTTCGTGATATAAATTGTACTGACCTACATGGTGAATTTAAGACGAGGTAACTCTCCTTAATTGTGTGATTGTGTGATTAGGACACTTCTGGGCGTATTTCCCTCCTAATTGGGGTTTAGAGCTTAGACTTGCTGAGATGATATCTCACCCCGTTGTGGAACAACATTTCTAGGGTTGTCGAGTGAAGGACCTGGAGCTGAGAGGAGGTGATCGAAAGCGTAGGTCAGTTAGAACCGCTTCTTTTTGGAAGGCCAGTCTTTTGTAGTCTTTTGGCCATAGACCTATGTACATGACTCAGTGTATATATAAAAGCATGTTTGTTTGTGAATCTATTATCCTGCTTTTCTATCTCGAGATGAGCTTTTAATTTATTCTATACGTGGTCACTAAATTTTTTACACAAATTCAAGTTAGCACATTTCATCAATTGTAGGATTGAGTTGAACATATACAAAAAGTTCAAGAATTACATTGATAAATTAAAAGTCTAGAGACTATGTTGCATATTGGGCTACAATTCAATGTTCTATATTGAACAATGGACCAAAGTTCCATCTCCATCGAGTTGACTATTCAACCAAAGTTCCTTCTCTATCGAATTCCCGGTGAGTCAACGCCGGCAATCAGACACATGAAGAAGTCTACGTGCAGAAGGCTCTCGCCCTGAGGCTGCTCCTCCTCTTCCCGATTTCCTTGCAGGTGTCGTCGTCACCTCCGTGATTCTCGCTTCCTTCTTTTCAAGCAACCATCATCTTGTCCTTCCAACATTCTCTTCTGCCGCATCCCTTCTGCTGTACATATTCGGCTGGCCACCACCTTCAGCATTTAACTGCCATCCCTATCCTGACGTGCACGGCTTTCGTTTTGTCATTCGCCCCAGCTCGCAAGCAAGGTATTCAGTTTGCTGTGGCTTTATTCTGCTCAACCTCTCTACATAAACCCCTCGCTTGCCTCAAGTTAAATGTACTCAGATCGCTTCCCGTATGACTTGCTAATCTCAACTGGGCTAGCCAAGTTGCATTATCGAGTATTCTTGAGGTTGAGCTCGTGACTCTAGGCTTTGGAGGATGAAGACGAAAAAATGCATTTCAAAGCTCATCAGATGCTGGCATGACTGTTCGACAGGATCCATTAGGATGACAAATAAGAGAAGGCATTCCAAGGCGTATCGGAGGCTGGTACGCCTGTTCGAAGAGTTTCATTCGGACAACATGACCATTCTCAAGCATTTAATCTATGCCAAGGACGACATACAGCCACTGGTGGACGGTACCACCAAATCGAGGGTTGGGTCCTACGTCCTTTTACTTCTTCTTTTTCATTATTGTGCCCAATTAGCCTCGATCTAGTCAATGTCTATCTGCAGAAATATAACATCAATTCTCTCTCGTTTTGCGACAACCAGGTCAGCCTTGAAGTGTTGAGAAAGAAGACTGTGTTGCTACTAATATCAGATCTTGACATTGCCATGGAAGACATAGAATTTCTCAATTACATCTACGGAGAGCATCATGCAGGGCCTGAGAACCAGTTCGAAATAGTGTGGCTTCCAATTGTGGATATCGATCCAAAGTCAGCTGCTTGGGATATGACCCATCAGCAGAAATTCGAGAAGCTACAGAGCATCATGCCATGGTACACTGTCCACCACCCTTCGATCCTTGAACCGGCTGTGATCGAGTACACAAAAGAGGTGTGGCATTTCTCAAAGAGGATCATCATAGTAGCTCTGGATCCACAGGGGACGTTGGCGAGCCCCAATGCCCTTCACATGATCCGGATATGGGGAATTATTGCCTTCCCTTTCACCGAGGAGCGAGAGGAAGCACTATGGGAGACAGAGAGTTGGAGACTCGGGCTGATCATTAATGCTTTAGACGACGGGACTATAAAAGAATGGGTACAAACTTCATCCCTAACGATCCTTTCTTTTCTGACTTATGCTGAGATATGCATCAGCAAAAACACACTTAGAAGAGGCTTTGACAAACTTTGATGAAGCAAAAATATTCCAAGATGAACCATGGCCGGGCTTTATTTTTCCCCCCAATAAGTAAAGCAGAAGAGGAAGTAAAAGAGGGGTTAGACCTTCGATTCTGTAACAAACAGCATCAAGGATCTGATTCCGTTGCCTAAAACTAACACTAGAGAGACTTAGCACTGCCAGGGACAATTTTTTCATCTAGGAAAATGAATTTCGTTGTAAAGCACACATAGCCCGAACTTTCATACTAGGAAGTACTCCCAAATTTTTTCCTGGTTACTATATGCTGTACCATGTCCTAATGCAGACAAGTATTACATGTTAGCAATGTGCACAGAGCATTCGCATCGGTAATCAGTATTTCCTACTTATGATCAGACGACACAAGGATCATGCATTTGCCTATTTGGAGGTCAGGACCTTGAATGGATCAGGAAGTTCACGGCCACAGCCAAAGAAGTCGCTGAGATTGCTGGTATCACGCTGGAAATGGTATATGCGGGAAAGAGCAATTCCAAGGAACGAGTGCAGAGTATAGCTGCGACGATCACCTCAGAGAAACTGAGTTACTGCTGGAACGACCCCATACTCTTCTGGCTCTTTTGGGCTAGAATCGAAAGCATGCTCCACTCGAAGTTGCACCTTAAGAAGACCATCGAAAACGACCCTGTAATGCGTGAGATCATGACAATTCTCAGCTGCGATACAAGCGACCAAGGATGGGCTATTTTCTGCCTAGCTACAAAGCCAGAGACGGTGAGTGCCAGGGCCAAAAAATTCGTGGAGATCATGATGGAGTTCAAGGCGTGGAAGGACGATGCAAATCAGAAGGGTTTTGTTAATGCGCTGGGCGACCGTCTAAGACAGGAACTTTACAAGGACCCCGACGATTGTGATGTTTGCAACCTTAAAATGGGGATTTCTCTCCGCTGCTGCAACGAATAAGCAGAAGGTAAGATAAAGATTGCTTGGATGCGAAGGTCTGTTGTGATGTTACCATCCTGACGTCATGAAAGATTTGGTTGTGGAAGATAGCGAACAGGCTGTGCAGCTTGTATTGTCCTCTATGAAGATTTGTGTCTGTTTAGACTTCTGTCAGTACATATAATTTTATGTTTCTTGCTGACTTTGGTCTGCCCATACAAAGCAAAGGGGTGTTGAGCAAAGAGTATCTATTGCTTACAGTTTGAGCAGCTGGTGACTGTTAAACCCGTGTTAAACCCGTGCCATGCAAAGTTAAATTATATTCTTTTCAAATATTCTACAATATCCTTATTGATATTCTCTCGAAACTCATTGACAATATTCTCTTAAAATACATCATACTTTTCCAATGTGAATAATCTCACAATTTAATCATTCTGCTCCTGTGTTATCACCTGAAATTTTGTCGATCTTTTGCAAAAAAAAAAATAAAAAGAGATAAAAAGCAAAGAGATAAAATAAAAACATGAATGAATGAAAACATAAAAAAAAAAGAAAGAAAAGAAAAGAAAAAACAAAAAAAAAACAAAAGGAAATGAAAGGGGGGCTCGCTGGCACTCTCTCTCTCTAATCTTGCTCTTGGTCTCCTTTCTCGCTCTGGGGGAAGCCTGTGCCGTGCCTAGATCTGCTGCGGACGCTCGATTCCGGTCGCCGATCGCGTCGAATCCGGTGCCGGACCCCTCTCCAAAACCCTGACCCGGACCCGACGTTCCGTCCGACGGATCTCCGAATTCACACGCCGTTCTTCGACGTCGCCGTTGAAGTTGCAGATCCGACTATCCTTGAGTTTATCAGCTCACTCTTGCAAATGGAGGGCAGAAGTTTCAGCAGCGACTCACATTCCTATAAAAAAAAAAAAAACGAATTAGATGGTGAGTGTTACTGTTATTGTGGGTTACCGAGTCCGAGAAGAACATCTGGGACTCGGTTGAATCCCGAGAGATATAGAGAAAGCTCGAAGTGCAAATATTTCAAATGGGTTGATAGGAAATTCTCTGATCGAGCGATAGAGGTGATCCTTGAGTTACTTGAAGGCCGAAATCAACCTCCACCTGCATTAATGGACGAGTTGGAGAATGTCGACTCAATGCAAGCTCAAATGAAGGGTTTAACATCTCTGGTCGACCATTTGAAGAGAGAGGTTTCAAGGCTGAAAATTGAAAGAAACTTTTATCAAGCGTTGATTGTGTTCTTATTCTCTTGTGTAGTTTATTCAAATGTGAAGTAAGTAATGAGAAGAAGTTTGTATGTCTATCATAGTCGAAGTTTGTATGTCTACCATTTTTGTATGAAGAAGGTTTTGTTGTAATCCATGGTAGAAATGCAAGGTTGGAGTTGGAATGTATTAATTGTGAGCACTTCAGAAATGCAATATTTGCTTGCTGCATTTTTTATTTGCCCTCCTGATTTGCTAGTTTGTTGGTTTGCCGCAACTGCAAACCATGGCGAAATGGAAGGTTGAAGTTGAAATGCATTAATTCTGAGCACTTTTTATTATTTAGTTGTGTATTAGCAATGTTTGTTTTGGTTAGTTTTTGCTTCAAATAGAATGATTGCTGCATTTTTATCGTTGTAATGGTTTGCTGGTTTCCTGCAACTGCAAACCATGGCAAAATTAAGGGATGGTTGTCAAATTAACGATTGACCATTTCAGTGCCAAAAGTTGTAAATAATGATCGCTTGAGTGCTAAGTTTTTATAAAAGTGATCATTTAAGTGCCAGTCGCAATTACAAAGTGATCACTTCTGTTGCACAAGTTGTAAACAGTGATCGCTTGAGTGCCAATTTCAAACTTGCACGAATGTGGTGCATCCTGCATCTTGTTCTTGCACCAGTTGGCTTGCTGGTGCATTTTCTTGCAACACAACAGCCCTGCAACGAGATGCGCTAACACCCAAAACTGCATCTTATTCCAGCACATACAACCAGAACCCCATAGATAGCATCAACGCATCAACTGCATCATATTCTAGCACATACAACTAGAACCCCACAGATAACATCAACGCATCAATGACTTCAACCAGCAACACTATATGCACACATTTAAATCTAAAAATAATAGCAACCTCATAAGAACATTGCACCAATAGCAAAAAAAATATACAGAAATAGCTATTGTCATTGATATCGATTGATTGTTTACAAAAGAAAAGAAAAACATGAACTTCACTCCCCAATCACTGAAGGTTCAGCACCCTCTTAAAAAAAAAACCAATGGCAATATGGAGGCAGCAACTACCATCAGTGATATAATATCCAGTACCCTCCTAAAAAAAGAAAACATAAAAAGAGAGACCATGTCCAGCACCACATAAAAATAAACATAAACTATGTCCAGCACCCTCCCATCAGCCGCACCACATAAAAAGAGACCAAGTCCAACACCCTCCCATCAGTCAATATGGACAACACCCTGATCTCCTTTTCGTCTTGGGGCTTTGAATTGATTCATAATCCGAGCACTCTTTCGAACTGGATGTGCAGGTTCTTTAATTGGGCGTTCTGTCACCTCATTTTCCTTGTTTTTGACGGTGGCTATTCTTGTTCTAGCACGTATCATGTGTTGGTCCATATCATCACTATCGCGCCCAATCGTTGGTTGAGATGGAACTGGTGCTGAGTTCTGTTTGGATGGCTATTTTGCAGCTATACCCACTGTCTTCTTCTTTGAAGTATTCTTCTTTGGCTGCGTCCTTGATTCTTGAATTGGCCCACCTTGAGAGAGAAGTACCTCCGAAGTTCTCCCAGACTACAAGAACATAACGATATTGTCAACCAAATGAATTGAAGTACAACAAATTAAATGCATGAGGCCTACAAATCTTACATTCAAAATAGTCATTCCAGTTTGTTTATCTGTGTAAATCCCATAACCATATTGCCTTAATCTTTTTCCAATAGTCCCTCTTGTTCGTTGTGGTGCATTATTTTCAACCGCAACAGATGGGGGAGCAGCCTTTGCAACTTGTGCTGTTGCTCGTCTTCCCACCTGAGAAACACATAACAAATTTAAAATTCAGCACATAAAAGACAAACACAGCGATGCACAACTTACATGAACTTTTTTTCTTCTCGTTTGCTCAACGGTGGACTCAGTTGTTGTTACTGTCCTACCTATTCCAGTCCCTATCCCTACACTTGAGCCTACAACAGGGCCTTTTTCTGGCCCTTTAGAAGGCCTTATAATAATGTACTATATTAGGATCATGACCAACTACAATGAATAATTAGACATCTACTCATTTTCATGGTGGAAACAAATAGAGAAAACTTATCAAATTACAAGTGCATTATAGAGGAAAAGCACAAGAGAAGCCAGTACACATGGTCAACCATCAAACTCTATCGAATAGGAAATGTAAAGTTACTGAGGTAAAGAGGATACTTTCCTTACACAGGGCTTTCTGTTTGCCCTTCAGTAGGCACTACTGCAGGGCCTTCTGTCCTACCTTCACTAGGCACAACAAGAAGCTCTTCAGTAGGGCCTTCTGTCCTACCTTCAGCCATTACATTTTGCTATTGATGCTGCCTTTTCAGCTCACAACCTTTCTTATTGTGCCCTTCCTTGCGGCAATAGGAGCATTTCATCTTTGAGCCAATCCTACTCATCCTCTGACTTAATGCATCTTCCTGCTGCATTCTTCTTTTCTTTTTTGGCCTTCTAATTTGCTTCTTCAGCGGCAAAGGTAGAGGGCTTTTATGATTTGTTGGCTCCCAAAATTTGCTACTTGTGATAGGCTGCATCATGAATTGGTATGAAGCAAGATATGAGTTTTTTTTGTACCAATCATGTAGGTAATCATTTGGGTTTTCTTGCTTCATCTAAATAGCACAAATTACATGGGCACAAGGAATTCCATTCAGTTGCTAGGCTTGACATGTACACTTTCTTCTATCCAGGTTGACAACATACTTATCCTGATTTTGAATAATCTCATATCCATTATCTCCATTCCAAACTGGATGGTAGAACCTACTAGCAACAATGTTTGCATCTAATCTCTTCATAATCCTAGAGCCACAGTCTCTAGTTTATTTTGTAACCTCATCTCTTTGCCTATGCAGTCTAGTCATCACCATCACTCGAATATCATTAAGCATGCTGATGATTGGTTTGCACTTGGCCTCTAAAATTCTGCCATTGAAAGCTTCACTGAGGTTGTTATCAATGATATTGCATTTGAACTCTTCGTTGAAGAAGGCCCGACACCAATGCTTAGCTTCTGTCTGGAAGAGTGCATCAAAACCTTTCTTTGTCAGCTGCAACAATCCTTGTTTGGCTAATCTGAAATCAGCCATGTCGGTACTCTTTGTTATCTGCCAGAATTGCTTCTGGAGCATATCTCCTTTGAAGTTCCTTGACCAGTTTGCATTTATGTGCCTTGCACACATTCTATGCTCAGCATGTGGCATCAACTCAACCAATGTAGGAATAAGTCCCTACAAAAATTCAAACCAATAAATACAAGTCATGAAAAATATGCAAATGATTAATATTAAAAGGGGGTGAATTAATTGACAATGAAATTACCTTCTGTTGATCGCTCATGAATGCCCATCCTCCCCCATCGGTTATCTCAAGGTCAACCATTAAATTTTTGAGAAACCAAGACCAAATATCCTTGTTCTCTATCTTCACCACCGCCCAAGCTATCGGAAACATTTGATTATTGGCATCTCTCCCCACAGCGGCCAACAACTCCCCCTTACACAAACCCTTTAGAAAGCATCCATCCAATCCTATAACTCTTCTACAACCAACCAATAAGCCATGTTTGCATGCATCAAAACATACATAAAATCTATCAAATCTAGGCTCAAGATCAGGGAGTGGCATCTCCACAACCTCTACATACACCCTACTAGATGGGTTTTGAAACATGCATTCGGCAGCATAGTCCCATACCTGCGCATATTCTTCCTTATATCCACCCATCAGTATTTTCATCACCCTCATCTTAGCTCTCTTACATTGATTCCTTGACACATTAACCCCTACTTGCTCCTTCACTAACTGTTGAAATTGAGGACTCTTGATCCCAAATATTGCTTTGATAGTGTTGAAAAAATGCTTCGATAACCACACACCCGTTATCCTTTTATTGTTAAAAATAATTGGACAAGTATGCTCCTCCTGAAATGACCTAATCTGGAATGACCCATTCTTACTCAACGCATCATAGAGCTTCCATGGACAATTAGGTTGTGAGCACTTAGCTTTAGCTTTCACAAATTCATTCGTGTTTCTAATGAATTTAACACTCCTCTGTTCACCAATGGAGTTCTTCACAACAACTTCCTTAAACTGTTTGGCATCGTCAAATCTCATGTCCACGGACAAAATAGGCTTATCAACAGTCGGATCAAAGTAAGGGTACTTACTTCTTCTTCGATGAGCAGGTTCTTCATCATCATTGTCAAGCTCATTCTCCGAACCAACAACTTCATCGCTGCAGCTTTCTTCATATTCACTTCTATTACCTTCAGCTGGAACTTCATCCCCATTTACTGGCTCAGGCCTCTTTGCTGAAGGTGCAAGTTTTTTTCTCAGAAATTCCTTTTGCTTTTGTCTTGATTGTGTGAGTTCATCATCATCTTCGTCACTTGGGAAATTTACTGAAGCAAAATATTCATCTTCCGATTCACTGGATAAAGCAATTTCTCATTCTAATCCAATGAAGTCCTCATCGCTCAAATCTTCACCCAAATCTTCACCCAAGCTTTCAGGACATGTCACTGTTTGTTCATCTCTATCAATGTGAATTCTATCACTTTCATCCCCGACCTAATTACTCACTTGAATAGGATCCCTCACTTCTCCTCTTTCAGTGGTGATCTGCTCATCTCATCCTCATCCTCACCATCACTATAATACTTAACGTATACCTTATCTTATTCGCCGTGAAAATAATAGTAAATGATATCCTTAATAGCATTATCGTTATTAAAAAATCTCAAGCCATCCTTCAATTCCTTCCCAGGAACACATTAATGTAGTTTTTGCACTTTGCATCGTAAAATACACAAAATCCCTTAGAAAATCAATATATGATGGCTTCCGAACATTGACATAAGTAGTACCTTCATTTCCACCAGTATATTCCCAATCATCGGTGCCAATAAGAAACTCTCAACCATAGCAAACAATGATACCGACTTGATTCGCATCCATGTCGACGCTGCAACCAATGAAAAAAAAAATAACAAAGGTCATTACTTGTTGGGACCACATGACAAAATCAGCAACTTCACATTTTCACATGGAGGTCCTTGTCATTTTGTTGTCAAGGAATAAATGCAACTAATCTCCCCAATTCAGTGCTTTTACAGAAACAAAATAAACCGAATTGAATAAACAAAGTGAGGTCCCACCACCCATTTTTCAATTCAATCACATTCGGTCCCTCTGTTTCCCCCATAGAAGCGGTCCAATTAATTAAATAAATTCGGTCCCACCACCGTTTCCCCCCGAGTCAAGCCCCATTTTCCCCTCCGCGCCCTATTTTTATATTCGGTCCCCACAAAAGAAAGGGAACGAACGACAAAACTCTCAAATTTTCTATTCGGTCCCCACGACTTTCCCCACCACTTTCCCCCTGAGGCGAGCCCTCAATTTGCCCTCCACACCCTAATTTGCCCGTCGGAACCCTAAATTTTTCAGTAAATTGACAAACCTAAGTGAGCAACAGTTGAGGACACAGCCAGTAAACGAACGTGAACGACAACGCAACTACAGCGGTGGCCGAGCGATAGTGGCCGAGCGATGGCGGCCGAGTGACGGCGGCCGAGTGAACGACGGTGGGTCAGTGACCTATGACCAGCGGCGTCAAGCGAGAACCCTATACGAACACCGTTATTGGCCCACGTCGTTTTTTACCGTATTGAATCCACTATACGATGATCGTTTTGTAGGTAATCCACGTGGAATGGTAAAACGACGTCATTTCTTACGAAGAAAAGGAAACGGCGTCATTTTATGCCATCCACCGTGGACAATATTAAAAGTTGTCGATTTTTTTTTTAATTATAAATGCCACATAATCATTTTGGCCAGAATTTATTGCTGGTGGCACCAAAGTGAGTGTTTTTTCTCCGATTTGGCACTTAGGTGAACCAGCGGAAACTTTTGGCACCAAAGTGAGCGTCGTACACAACTTATGGCACAATTAGTGTACTTATCCCATAGTAGAACCCAAGGGAAAAGGGCCTGCTGAAGAGGTCCCCACTACAATTCCGATAATTGTTGGTCTAGAGCCTCCATCTAAGGAGACTCCAACTCCATACTTTGGAGAAGATCCATACTTGGGAGGATCTTGCTGATGAATTCCTCCAACAATATAAGTTTAACACTGAAATTGCTCCAACTCGAGAGGAATTAGTCCGGGTCGAGAAGAGGAGAACTGAAATGTTTAAAGCCTATGCTCAAAGATGGAGAGTTACTGCATCTCAAGTAAAGCCACCATTGTTTGAGAAGGAGGCTATGAAATTATTGCTTCAAGCTATGCCTCGAGATTTCTTTGAGAAAATGTACAACCACACCTTTATTAACTTTGCCACATTTGTGGAGTTAGGTGAATGCATTGAGGGCATCATGCGTGAAGGAAGGTTGACCGACACCACGAATCGCCAATATGCTCCAAAGACAGATAAGAAATCAGATGTGGAGATCGCTTATATACAAAATTCCTCTTCTCAGAAGCCATATAATCCTTAGGCTCATAGACCTGCCATGGAGGTAGGGAATTCTTCTCGAAACTTTGAGCGCAAAGGAAAAGCCCCACAAAGGCAATTTACCCAATTGCCTAGACCCATGTCACAATTACTTCCAATGCTTATCGAAAGTCATCTTGTGGCGAGAGAGATCCCGAGGGATAATCCGCCAAAGTTTGTTGGGTTTGACCTTAATAAGACATGTGAATATCATATGGGTGAAAAATGTCATCATGTGGACAACTGTCTGGTGCTCCGTTCTAAGATCCATAATTTACTAGATAAAAAGCTACTTACATTTAAGGACTCAGCGCCGAATGTCCAACAAAACCCCTTTCCAAAGCATTCTGAAGATGTTAACACGGTTGGCACTATCGATGGAAATGAAGAACCTATAGTTCCCACTATCTAAAGGATGTCTCTAGTTCTTGTATTCAATTTTTAGTTGTATTCCATTTAGTTCTCTCCTGCGAGGGAATTCCATTCATTTCTCCCCTGCGAGGGAATTCTATTCATTTCATTTGTTTTTACTTGTAATAATCTAGATCACAAACTATATGAATCCAGGATGATCAACGTTGTAATGCAATTTTTGCATATTAATAAAATTCACATTTTGTTAATAGACGTGTGAGGCTCGAATCAGTCCTATGATGATGCTTTGAGGCCTAAGCCTCCGCACGATATATAGTTTCAAAATGTTTTAGTGGAACGAGGACGTCCAATGACATGAGGGCTAGTTCCCAATATATTTCTTCAAAAACCCAAATTCAAAAGTAAATTTTTCATGACATTTATATGCATTGCATTCATTTATATGGATATATATTAACCTTCTTTTTTATTGCATCTCAAGCATGACATTTCACATCACAATAGTCATTTGCATGGCTCGGATTTGCATTCAAAAGATTTTGATGAACCCGATTATTGAAAGGCCTTTGAGCCACTTTAGGGTATATGCCTTATGCATCACATGCATACATATTGCATCTGCATGTTTGTTCATTTTGCAGGATCTTTGAAGAGGATTCTCCCTGTCCATAAGAGGTTCATCTTAGAAATGTAAAACTTTCAAAAAAATGCCTATCTTCTTCAAAACTTAAAAGTGAACCTATCCCTTAGGATGCCAAAAGAGTCAGTTAGAACTCTAGAAACGCAAGTAAAACTCTAGAGGTGAACCCCTGTGCTGAGTAAAACCCGTTTTGTCCACAAATTTTATTCGACCTCGTTTTCAAAAGTCTCCTCAGTAAGGCCAAGGAAACACGTCTTTTCAAATGAAATTTCATTAAATTTTCATTCCCTGGGGAGTTAAATTTAACCCAAAGTGTGCTTTGGAAAACCTGAAAAGGGTTGTTAAATATGCCGAGTAGCAATGCCTAAAATGATGAGAGAGGCAACCTCTTTACCAAACACGTCCTTATACAGTCCTTGAGAGAATTGAGTGAAAAGAACCATGTCTTAGGGCATAGGGTTCATTCACAGTGAATACATGGTTTGAGATGATAAAGGCATTTCATTTCTCAATCCCAAACACTATTGATATCCCTTGTAAGCCACTTTGAGCCAAATATGGAGTATTTCCAAAATAACCCTGTCAAGAACAACCCCACATTGGGGGCAAAATGGGGGGTCTTGGTTGAAAATTATGGAGCAAAAGATTAAGAAAGATTTTATTACTTTCACTTGTATCAATCTTCTCGTGCTAGCTTCAGGTTATTTCTTATCGAAACTCAAAGCATCCTGAAGTGACGAAGAGCATTACGTTCGCTACCACAAACACAATTACCCTTTGCTTAGCCAATTTAAGCCTTATACAATTCTTTCATAACCCCAGGTGATCATTATCTCCCCACACTAGGGCAAGGCACATGATTTACCAACAAAATTGAGAATATTGGTAATATTTGTAAATGCCACTCGAGAGTCCTAGATACTCGAAAGAGAGTGAAAACTAGGGGGTGTGAAAAAATAGTGTGCCTGGTAAAAGCAAGGCTAATGCCCATGAAAAAAAATGCAAAAAAGAATGAAATCAATGGTCATGCAAAAGGCCATTTGTTGAAAAACAAAAGAAATGCCTTGCAAGAGAAAACGTGTATTGCAAGCAATATCATTAGTATAGAGAGCGAAGCTCTCATGTCTCTAGACAAATTATCAAAAGGACTCTCGAGATAGGTTAAATTTCAAGAATCAAATTTTCGAAAAGTTATGTGATGGTAATGATGCCAAGATAATCACTCACTTTTAACCATTTGATATTTGAAAAGTTTTCATGCCTTTTTAAGCCTCACCCGATACCAATATTACAACCCTTATCCGAAATCTCTTCCGATTGGGATGGTTCGAGTTGAAATGAGAGTATCACATAGGAGCTACCACTAGAAGAAGTGGAAGCAATCATATCTTATCTTATCTTCAAGGTTCTTGATTTATAAACCTGAAGAAGATATTAATTGAATATTCATTTCTTGGCCTCCAAGTACATGCCCTTTGTATAAGCCCATGACTAAGCCATCATTACGGTCCCTTCAAAAGACCTTTTGATCAATGGATTGTATTCATTGTGAACGTTTCCGAAAGCCCTAGACATAGGTTGAGTGAGACTTCTCCAGTGAGATTTAAACAGTTTTCCCATATCAATGGTTGGGAACAAAAGCCCTTTTTGAAAGTTAGTGTGAAAGACCTCTTTTGATTAGGATATTCCACTTAGCATATTTGATTTAACCCTTAGATGGTTAATCAGATCTCATTTTGTTAAAATCTTTTCTGAAAGGATTTGACAATCAATATCATTTCGCAAGATTGGTTCTCTAGCAATTTCGACTATCATATCCGGTCGAAATCCGTTTTTACAATGTGAGACATTTATCCCAGTTGAAACCCGTTTATACACGGTGAGACTATCATACCCGGTCGAAACCCGTTTTTAGATGGTGAGACAATTATATCCGGTCGAAACCCGTTCGTACACGATGAGACTATCACATCTAGTCGAAACACGTTTTTACACTGTGAGACCTTCTTCTTCTTCTTTTTCAGTCTGAACCATACGGTTCGTGGGCCATCCTTAAACCACGTTTTAAAAATGTTCATGAGTCTATCCTTAAACCTCGTCTCTTAGGTTTTAGGTTATCCTTAAATTTTGTCTCTTAGGTTCTAGGTTATCCTTAAACCTTGTCTCTTTAGGTTCCAGAAAGACAGAGTGAATAAACCTCAACAAGAGTTCAAATACTCTAATGAGCGAAGGTTAGTATCAGATATGTCCCTAACCAAATATCATTGCTCTTGTCTTTTTCTATTTCCAAAGTGGAGTCGACTAAAATTTCAGGTATCAATTTTATCTTTGAGTTGAACCTTTTTTAACTCCCACCTAAAGAGGGGCAGCTGTTGTCACCCGAAATTTTGTCGACCTTCTGTGAAAAAATAAAAAGATAAAAAAATGAATGAATGAAAGCATAAAAAACAAAAAACAAAAACAAAAGGAAAAGAAAAGGGGGCTCTCTAGCACGCACGCTCCCTCTCACGGACTCTCCCTCGGGCGGAATCTCTCGCACACAGAGTCTTTCTCTGGGGTTTTCAGTCCAGATCGGGGGGGCTCCATTCGACTTCGGCGATCTCTCTCTCCCTTCTGCTCCTCCGCACCAGAAACCCTAGATCGATCATCCTCCATTGTGAATCTCTCTCTCTCTCTCTCTCTCTCTCTCTCTCTCTCTCTCTCTCTCTTCTCTAGCTTCGACCTCCATCTTCCGCGTCCTACCGGAGCGGATTCATCTGCGACGAAGCGTGGTTTTTGATTGGCGACGCTGTCATCGTCGGAGGAAATTTCGCCGTAAGGATTTTCTCTCGCTGGATCATCGAAGGTATCGACTCGGCTCCGAGGACAGGGATCGGAAGTTGACGGGCGACAGTGACGACGAATACGACGGCGTTGGTCGATCTCCTCTCGATCTGGCTCACTCTCTACCTTCCAAGATCGGAGTGACAAAGGAAGAGGAGGGGAAGTAGAAGCGTCATCGGAGTGACACCGAACCGATCAGACACGTCTGCTGGTGATGAGAGGGATGCTGGCGGCAATGGATCTATCTCTCTCTCTCTCTCTGAATCTATCTCTCGGTCGATCTCTCTCTCGATTGAAGACCGAACAGCTATCGATCGAGGAGTTCGAGGTGCGGGGCTTGGTTTGCGCCAAGTTCGGAAGTTTTGGCTTGGTTTTGAGGATAGAGATCTGAAGCCAATCTGATGGTAGCAACGACAACAGCGACGAAGCTCGATTCGACTTCTTCCGATCGTCATCTAACGCCGGGGTTTTCTCTCGGCTCTGTCTCTGGCTCGATCAGATTCTCTCTCCCTCTTTTGATCGCTCTGTCTCGCGCTCGATCTGTCACTCTCTCTCTCAGATCGACCACAAATTCGAACTCATGTATGTCAAGCATGCGTTTGTGCATTGGTATGTTGGTGAGGGTATAGAGGAGGGAGAGTTCTCTGAGGCCCGTGAGGATCTCGCCGCCTTCGAGGAGGATTATGAAGAGGTGGGTGTTGAGTCTACCGAGGAGGAGGAGGAGACTGTTCTGTGCATTCTTGATATTTTTCATGCAATACTTGTTCACAACTATGATGATCAAACTAGTGAATTCGCAGAGAACCTAATCTGTAGTTCTTAGTTCACCTTCTCATTTAGCCGTTTGGCTTTATATCCCACAGAGAGGGTGAAACACCAAATTTATTTGATGATGAGTTCACTAATTGAAGTTCTACTTGAAAATGATTGTGAGCGACACATTAGGGATGCTGTGTCTTACCTTCCCTCTGATCCAAATGATTTGTTGTTTCTGCTAGGGCAACAGAACTCCCATGATCTACAATTCTCCTTCTGTCAATCTGTAGCGCTACAAATTTTGTATTGCAGTTCTTTGTTTGATGAAAGGCTTGCAGCTGATAAAAAACTTTTAGCTTCCATCGAACAATTTATCCTTGGAAATGGTCTGATCTTCTTAGTATCTCCAATTAAGCTGTTAGATGACATTGATTTCATGAGCTTTC
This sequence comes from Eucalyptus pumila, assembly GCA_016097595.1. Taxonomy (NCBI): domain Eukaryota; kingdom Viridiplantae; phylum Streptophyta; class Magnoliopsida; order Myrtales; family Myrtaceae; genus Eucalyptus; species Eucalyptus pumila. The sequence continues at coordinate 880,535 of CM027847.1, forward strand.
TATGGATATTTTGTTTGTTTACTTGCCCATCATTTGCTATGTCTAACAATTTTTGCAAGATCAAAATTAGATTAGTAAGTGATACATGTCTTGTTCTAGTACCCTATTCTAACTGGCTGATTTGCATGCCCTCATGATACCTTGCTATCTTGCTGTGTTTCTAACATGGTATTGTGCATTCTTGAACTTTCACAAATTCCTATATAGCTCATGTTGGAAAACTTTTTCCATGAAAGTTGTTCCCCATGATGTTGTTGATGTTGTGTGATTCGCTTGGAACCAATTGTCCATAGGTTCTGTTCAAATTTCATTGATTTTTTTTTTTACCTTGTTCTGTGATATTTTGTTGCAATTTTCTGCTGTGATCTTCTTCTAGAAATTTTTAGGACATACTAAAATGCCATAAAATTCATTTTTTTTTAGTAGGAGAATGGCCATTTGTTGCTTTTCTTCAAGATATTGCTTATACTTCATTCCTGTTGCTTTGCACGTGAGATGAGACTGTAAACTTTAGAGTGAAAACAACATCTTGCTTGGGTTGTATGTGTAAGTACATAGCATCTTGCTTGGGTTTTAGGTGCAAGTACATAGTCACTATTAGCTTGCATAATCTTCATCTTGGCATGTGTCATTTGTTGAATTTGTACACCTACTGCATTGTGAGCTTGCTGAATATGTCTACTCTTACCATACATGGCTCAAGTTTACTGGATTCATTGTTGTTCTTGCTGAAAATGCTGTATTCTTTGCTAGAATGTCATGTATATCCATAATATGTTGTTGCCAGGTTATAAGTGCTGTTTGTGATTTGAATTTGCTGGATTCATGTTCATGTCTGATGTCTATGTCCATTCGTTATAATAATGATTTCTATGTATTATCTTAGTCATATAAGATGAGGCAAGGAATCTATGTTTCTTAGATTAGGTTTAGATTAGGGCCCTAAAGATGGAGAAGGCGTGAAGATGGTGGAGGTCGATGTCTATTCCGACTATTATCTTGTACTATTCATTTTCCGGATATATGTCTCGGGTTTCATTTGTTGTATAAAACTCGACGAGTTGCGGGTTTTTCTTATGTCTCTCATTCATTTTTTCAATTGTGTTTTCCTTTTATTTCTTTTTTAAGATTGCATGATAGATTTACTGCTTTCTTGATTGTTTACTTATTGTCTTGCAATTTCAATTCCCTTGATTGTTTTCTTTTCATGTTTTTCTAAAAATAGAATAGCGTGAAAATGACAAACCACGCATGATCACTTAGTTGAAAATGTGAAAAAAAAAAATGTATGGATATGTTAGGAGAACACAACATACTGTTTAAGTACTGAAAGGGCGTTAATAGAAATATTAGCGTAACATAAGTCCCCGAACCTAGATATTTGGTTACGTAGGAATCAAGGGAATACTCCAAACTGTCGATTGGGTTTTCTAGCCGACCCCCAAAAACGAGGCTAGTGGCGACTCCCATCTATTTTTAGGTGGTTATAAATGATTAGACTGTATAAAATTCGCTGTCATTAGACCGTATAAAATCCGCTGTCACGCGGGGAATGAGCTTGGGAGAGCTCGTGATGTTGTGATCAAGTACTCCTAAACCCGACCTTTTCTCCTTTTGACTCGAGGGCGGCGAGATCGGGTCGTGACATCCTGCTCCTTGGAATGAACATTTTCATGAGACTGGACTTTCTTTTATCAATAAAATGCTTTAGATTTTAAATTTGAATAAAAAAAGGGTAAGCGAATAAAAGTTTTAAAACTTGTCATGGAAATGCAATTGAGTTCTAAAATTTTCAAAAAGTGCAATCAAGTTTTAAAACTTGTCATGAAAGTACAATTGAGTCTTAAAACCTTCAAAACGATCATATCAATTTGACCAATTTTAGGATTTAATTGTACTTTTGAAAATCTTAAGACTTAGTTGCACTTCATGACAAGTTTTGGGACTTAATTGTGCTTTTGAAAGTTTTAGGACTTTTAATGCACTTATCCCTAAAAAAAAAAAAAGAGAGAGATAACATGAAAAATAAAAGTAATAGGAAGAATCGGCTTTGTGCATTTCCATAATTCCATTTACCACTTACCTACGAAATCTTGGAAAAAAGAGAGAAATCATTAAAAAAAAAAAAAATGAGCCTCTGGTTTCTTTTTAGCTAGTGAGCAGAGGTGAAGAGATAAGATCTGTAGTTCAAATGGTACGTGACTAGCTTCATATTATTTTGAGGCTCTGTTTATCTTGCGAAAAATGTTATATTTCTGGCAAAAGTTTTCTGGGAAGAGAAAAATGACAATATTTTCTGTTGTTCATCTAAAACTTGAAAATGAATTAGAAATATTTTTTGCTGTTCAATATGAAAAATTCGATTTGATTTTCCTTTGTATACTCCTTTTAATAATTTTTTATTTCTTAAAAAAATCAACATTTCAATTTTTTCTACTTTTTCTTTTACTTTTTCTTTTTTGTGTTTTCTTTTCCTCCTCCTTCTTCTTCTATGGTCGGTCACCAGCCATGGTGACGGCCAACAACCAACCAAAGGCAAGCTCGAGGCTCGCCAGATTCTAACAAACCTTGAGCTCGCTGGCCTAAAAAAGGCTCGCCAATCTAGCGAGGCCCGATGCTAAAGAATCTCAATCACCCCTGGCTCGTCAACTTTGGGCCTCACAAGATCGGCAAGAAAAAGGTGTGCGCTCTGCAAGTGGCTAGTTCGAGCTCGCTTGTGGTTGGCAAAGGGCCAAAAGAAAAGAAATAGAGAAATGATTAAGAATTCTATTTAAAAAAAAAACAAGAAAAAAAGAAGAGGAGGCTAGCAAGGGTGTGAAATAAGTAAGTGAGGAAAATGTTTTCCTCTACTTGAAAAGCGGAAAACATTTTCCTTTATTTTAGATGACTTTTTTCTATTGGAGGAAAATGTTTTTTCCAACCTATTCATTTACGTGAAACGAACGACAGAAAATCTCAAAAACATTTTGTTGGAATTGTTTTTCATGAAATAAATGAAGTATAAAAGTAGCTGCAAATGTGAAACAAAACATTAGAAGAAAAATATGAGTTAGCAAAAACCTTTCAAATGAATATGTGAAGAAAAAAGTTCTAAAGAAAAAAAAATGAAAGATAGGTCAGCTAGTTTTGCGATAAATTAGTCAAGTCTTGGCATTTATTCTTGGTAAAAAACCACAAAATAAAAATCATAAACTTTGCTCACTATGATACATTTACCCTAAATTATTTTTTGTAACACCAAAAACTTAAACTTATACATGTATGATACATTCACCTTAAAAAAAAATTGTAACACCAAAAACCCTAAAAAAAATTTCTATGACTTAAAATTTTTAAGGCAAATGTCTTACACAGATATAAATTTGGAATCTTTTGTGTCACAATAAAAAAAATTGAGATAAATGCATCAGCACTGTACTAGTTTGGAATAAATGTGTTGTACTATATAAGTTTGGGATAAATATATTGCATAGATATAAATTTGAAATTTTTAATGTCACAAAAAAAATTAGGGAAAATATGTCACAATTGGCATGGTTTAGGGTTTTTTTGTGACTTTTGCCCATTTATCAATTTAATGATCATGTCTTTGGGCAAATGGGCAGACGAATTGGATTTAATAGCCTTGGGTAACAGTCTAGGTTACACTTGGGCTATGTAAAGCAGAACAAGACCGAACTAATTCCCCTTTGTACCTGTTGATATGCTTATTACTTATTTATTTATTTTTGTCATTATTTCGCTGTTTTTTATTTTTACTTTTGTACTTTTACAAGAATGAAAATTTGAATTATTGACTAAAATTCAGATATCAATGGATCGTGAGAGAGATTAATAGAAATTATCATATAGACGACCACATATCATCTTAAAACAAAACTAAGGAAGGCTAATACAATAAATATTTAAAGGCGGTAAGCCGATGCACCACAGGAGTTCAATCCATGGTCCATACAAGGTCTTGTCCATATCCTACTCTGTTCCATTTTGCTTTCTACATACACTGTCACCACCGCTATCTTTTAAGTCTTTGATTGACATGGAAGAAAAGTAAGTGATATGTCTTGGGGTTCCCGATGGCTAGATGCTCCAAATCAACTGATTAAAAACTAAGATAGCCTTTTAGTTCGAATGGTTGAGGCAGAATTAGCCTTTCAAGTCATCTCTGTGGTTCCATCTTTCTTTTCATTTGATTTCTTCATACACCAACATCTTTCGGTTTAATCAGTAATTCTTGTCATATCCTCCTTGATATTCCGGATCATCTCTTAAAAAGAAAGGCCAAGAGAACCATATAAAAATAAGCGTCCACTTATTTCATAGAGAATCAATGATTTGAAAGTATTCTCTAAACTAAAATTGATCGCTTTTCTCACGTACAAAATTGAATTGAGTGTTTATCAAAGAAAATGCTGAAACATGAATTATTGTTGATTACAAAGTCTATCGAATAATTACGCTAAGTGATACAGACAATTATTTTAAAAAAAAAATGCTTTTTGTGAAAGATTCGTAAATTTACATATAGTAGTAAAGAATAGACACTTGGAAGAGTCCCCTTTGGATCTTTGAAGTAATTCGATTCTTGATTGCTCCTGGGAAGCAAAGGTACAGAGTATATTTCTGCTAACCTGAAAGTGAAGGCCTACTCGTCACGAAAGAATCTTCCTTTCGTAAGGAAGTTATCATCATAGCGACTAACTCACATAAAAGGAAGACAATGTGGGTTCTTTTTCGTCTCAAACCAAATACCTCCCCAACAATTTCCTCATTACTTAGCATGGCTGAATCACTCCTTTTCAGCATTGCAGAGGGTGTGTTAGGGAAGATAGCATCACCGGTGCTCCAACAAGCCAGCGCAATATACCGCGTTGAAGATCAGATCAGCGAGCTTAAAAATACGTTGACTGCCATTGTGGCCGTGTTGTCTGATGCTGAGGAGCAAAAGACGAAGAACCGCAGCCTGCAAGCATGGCTTGGTAGGCTTCAAGACGTGTTGTACGATGTGGAGGATGTGATCGATGAACTCGAGTGTGAAGCCTTACGGAAGCAAGTCATCAGTCAGTACGGGGGCGCCAAAGAGAAGGTCCACCGCTTCTTTTCCCTCTCTAATCCGCTAATACTCCGTGCAAAAATCAGTCAAAAAATCAAGGAGGTTAGGGAGACATTATCTAAAATTTCCATTGAAAAGAATGAATTTAATCTTAATGTACACAGTGTTGATGGTGGTGTGACGCATATGCGATCACGAGAGACGACTTACTCGTTTGTGAGTGAGTCGAATGTCGTCGGAAGAGATATTGACAAACAAAGGATAATTGAGATATTGATGCAGTCAGACGACAAGAACCTCTCGGCGATTCCCATTGTTGGAATAGGAGGTTTGGGCAAGACAACCCTTGCCAAGTTAGTTTACAACGATGACAGTGCGAAAGAGCACTTTGACTTGCGATTATGGGTTTGCGTACCCGAAGACTTTGATTTAAAGAGAACTATTGAAGGAATTGTCAAAGAAGCAACTCATGAAAGCTTGAGTCACTTTGATATTCAGCAATTGCAAACATCTCCACAAGGCACCATCAAAGACAAGAAGTATCTACTTGTCTTGGATGATGTATGGAGCAACGACCGCAATAGATGGAAAGAATTAAGAGATTTGCTAAGCAAAGGAGCCAACGGAAGCAAGATAATTGTGACAACCCGCAATTCAGAAGTTGCCTCTATAATGGGTACCTGTCCAACGTATAATTTAAAAGGTCTTTCTCATGAAGACTCTATGGCCTTGTTTGAAAAATGGGCGTTTGACAAAAAGGAAAAGCAAGCACTTCCTGATCTCCTTGAGATTGGAAATGAAATTGTCAAAAAATCACAAGGAGTTCCTCTCCTGGTGAAAACTATGGGGAGTCTACTTCACATAGAGGACGAAAAACGGTATTGGGCACATATAAGAGACAGTGAAACATGGAAGTTAGTGGAAACAGATAAAAACATTCTGCCAGTACTTAAGCTGAGCTATGATCATTTACCATCCCACTTGAAACGTTGTTTTGCCACAATTTCACTTTTCCCCAGAGGATATGAAATTGTTAGTGATAATTTAATTAGGCTATGGATGGCTTTAGGACTCATTAGTTCAACAAGGGAAAATTCAACGATGGAAGATGTTGGTGTTGAGTACATCAAAGATTTGTCGAAGAGATCTTTGCTCCATATAGTTGAGGAGTCTGAATTAAGGTCATTTTTTACGGTGCACGATTTGATCCATTCTATGGCAACAATTGTTGCCCAGAATTATTGTTCTATTGTTGGTTTAGATAATGTAGGGATTTCAGAAAGAGTTCGATATGTTTCACTCTCTAGCACTTTGTTAACGGAAATTTCAAATTCTGATGGAGTCCCACCTTTTCTAAGAAAACAAACTTCAAAGAAGCTACGTGCAATTAGACATGGTACGTTTGAATTAGGAGTTGATAATGGAGTTATTACTAAAAAGTTTGTTACTATATGCATCTCCATGTGTAACCACTTACGTTATTTGGATTTGTCATATGGTATTTTTGAGGAGCTGCCACATTCCATATGCAACTTGAAGCAATTAAGATCATTATGTCTCCGTGAGAACAAGCGATTGAAGAAGCTTCCGGATACCATTTGTGAATTTCAAAGTTTGCTACAATTATCCCTTCATGGCTGCTCAAAGCTAGTTCATTTACCCAAATATATGAAAAGGCTCGTTAGGCTTAGATTTCTAAGCATAACAACAAAGCAGAAGAGTCTGCAAGAAAGTGGAATAGAATTCCTAGGAGAGCTGTATTTTTTGGGAATCTATAAGTGTGCAGATCTTCAAGTTTTGTTTGAAGGTACTCGCCAAATGACTTGCCTTCGAGAATTAGAAATTGGAAATTGTGAGAGACCAATATATCTGTCTTTCGGGAATTTAATCGCCCTAGAGTCCTTGACGATCGATAATTGTGAGCTCACGTTGACCCACGAGAATGAGTCCAACCGTCGGTTGAATCTTGTTAAGCTAGTAATATCACGGTCCCAACAAGTGATGGAGCTGCTCCAATATCTCAGCATATCTACCAGTACTTTGGAATGCTTTTCAATCTATGACTGCTCAGACTTGACGGCTATACCCGAATGGCTATTCAACTGTAGACGTCTCAGATCAATTCGCTTAATCAGATGTCGCAAATTATGGTCCATGCCAGAAGGAATTCAGTCCCTCACTGCCCTCAGAGATTTACACATCCAATATTGTGGTGAACTGAGCCACAGATGCAAGCCTTTTTTGGGCGAGGAATGGCACAAAATCGCTCACGTTCCTCAAATCCAATTTGATTTGATACATGTACAACGGACTGATGATGAGGTACGCACCTATCTCTCTCCCTTCATTTCTTCTTTGTTCTTAATTGTAGCATGATCATATAATGAGACTCCCTCCTTGTATTATCTTTCCCGGATTCCTCGCACGATGAAGGTTAAGATATAAGACAATGCATTCTGCAATTTCATAAAATTGACAACTTCAAATATGTTGGGAAAATTTTGACAAATCCCACTTCTCGGTACCATCTGCCATACTGAAAGTAAAACTTGATTCCCTGATGATGGAATCTGATTTTCTGCTTTTACTTGGAAATTCGAATCTAATGCAATTTTTTGAATGCTTTCCTTTTGATGATAACTTTTTTTTTTTAATGATTACTGTTGAAGAGTTATGATTTAATTGGAAATTTTATTCTTTGACGAATGAAGTTGAAAAACAACATACTCAACCACGGTCGCATCTTTCATTGATCTTTATTTTCAAGAATAATCTCTCTATATAAATAATGACTTTTGTTACCAAATGACGGACAAAAGAATAATTTAAAATGTGAACAACGACATTATCATTTTATCCAGTGAATCTCCCTTATATAAATTCTAAATTTAGATAACCTTCCATATCATTTTATTCAAACCAGTGACTACCCTTACGTATGTTTCGAATGTTTTATATTAACAAAAGGTCAACTTGTGTGCATTATAAGATTAAATTAGATATGTAAGCACTTGCTCGTAATGTACGTATTGTATGTTTTTGGATACATGTCCCTTGACATGAATCTTATAGCCTCGAATAGATTGATTTAGCTAACTGACGAAACATATCTTGGTAAGCAGATTGAAAACGACAAATTCGCAGTATATCACAATAAATATTATAATACTATGTTATAGATACTCTTAAGCTCATCTCCTTCTTTTTTCTTCTTCTTTTCTGTTGAGCAGATGAACTCCTATGATCGTGGTTGCCACTCTCGGGGCTCGGCAAAACTATCTTGGTAAGTAGACTAAAAATTCACAATTCCGCAGTATACCACAGTAAAATGCCATAATACTATGTTATAGATACTCTTAAGCTCATCCTGTTCTTTTTTCTGTTGAGTAGATGAACTCCTATGATCGATCTGGTTGCCACTCCTCGCGGGGCTCCACAAAGATTTGTTCGCGAACTCAGCAAATCTCTTCATTAATCTATTTCATTTGCCAGTATGAAAACAATGGTTGCCAATATTGTGCTTTTCTCTTTATTTCCTTGAATAAGTGTTGTCCCTTATTATTTCCTTGCGTTTGTATTGCCACTTTCTCGACAGAGAAAAATGACTTATTCATATCGTATGAGACCAACTGAAGCACTATTTGAGTTTGAAAATTTTTACAGCAACAGTTGTCATTCATTTAGGAACGATGTATGAAATCACGATGCACCATCGAATCTTACTTTTGATAAATTAGTGTCTCGATCTTGTCACAACATAACTTTGCATTATCACACTGCTACAAGGATGAGTTTGTAAAATATGATTGTTCCAATATTCAGTTGCATTAGTTAGCAAACAAATTTATGGAATTCATTGCTTAAAATCCATTAGCAAATTTCACTAAAGGTTTTTCAGTGCTTAAAATTCATTGCTTAATCGTTAAATATTTTTAGTTTTATCAAACAGGATGTAATTTTTAGCGCTGTTGTTCGGTAACTGGTCTTGATTTGACATTTTCCGTAAGATTTTGGATTGAAATGTAACGAATGTAACTAAATCTTTCTCAGCAAATGGTACAGGGACTAGTTTTGTCGCCGAAGCAAAGTACATGGACCAAAATTGATAATTGCTAAAAGTACGAGCACCGAAAGTGCAATTGATTTTGGAGGATTGTACGTTCAAGCGCTTCAGGCCGAAGTCGAAGCTGACACAATAGTTGGAGAATTTCAGGCAGAAATTTGATGGGAATGATTAATTCTGGTCGAGAATGGTAAAGCCATAAGGAATAGAATTGTGACAAATCTAATTATATAGGGACCGAAAGCGAACTTCTCAAAACATACGGAGCCCTGACTTGAAGTGTAATTTAACCCATTTATTGTTGCAGTTTCACGTTTTTGGAGAATTGCTGAGCATAGTATTAGCATCCCAGCGGTTGAAATACTGAAACTCCATACATAGTATTAGCATCATGCGATCTGCATCAACACAGGGTTCTACTTCGGCCTGTAGTACAGGTCCTGCATATGGCTCCGGCTAGAAGAAGCCTATATTTATTATTGCCAATCAGAGATCGACGGCGTCCCAACACAACTCGCATCCCCATTTTTAGCTATAGCTAGGAGCAGGTCATCCGCTGCGCAGTTTCTTGCTGAGCATGTATCTGAAGGGAGGGTACGTGGCTTCCGTGAGATGGACTCCGTCACAGTTGATGTACTCCGAGGGACGAGGGCACACGTCGGCGAACGCCATGCCGCACGTCGCGAACGGAGTGAAGTGATAGGGCTTTCCGGTACCACAGCATGCCCGGAAGGGCTCCTTGAAGCCGTGCTTGGCCGCGGACTTCATGACAGAGTGGTGTGCGTACCAGTAATCGGCGTAGACGATCACCGCATCAGGGAACTGCTTCCTAAGGTTGGAAATCGTGGCCTGGAGCGCGGCATTATGCGCGCGGGTTTGGTCGTTCGCGCTCTTCACGCAGCCTAGGTCGTCTTTCTCGCCCACGGGGTCCAAATACATGGCCAGCGGCAAGCAACCCGACAGCGGTAGGCCTTGGACCACCATGTACTTCGCCCCCCGCCTCAGAAACGACTGCAAAGCAAATCATATCATTGTGAAGTTACTTGCGACGGAGAAAATGGGCGTCAGATCGATACTTTGGATGATGTTATCGACATTGACCAATCTCGCCACGGTCCAACCGAAAATTCGAGCGCTTATTTAATGTAGGTCGATTTTTCTACAGTAGATGCATTTATGATCAGCCCACCTAAGTTGGTCGAACTGAGCTATTCGACTCGAAGCTTTCTCTCTGAAATATTACCATACATTGGTGAACATCCATATGTACGAACGGACAAAACCCGACAATTACCTTCTTGAGTTCGGAATCGACAAATCAATTCTACAAGGTTAGCGTGATTCGGTTACTTCTCTAAACAGTTGACAATTAAGCTAGATCTACGACTCAAAAATATATACACGGACCCACAAAATACCACCCTAAATAATGCGACTTTAAACTCACACTAAGCACCTAGACAGACAAGCCTCGGCGATAATTGCAATGGCTAGCAACTGGACAAACGAGATCTAGTGACCTCATCAAAGCCTAGGCTCGGCGAGGTTGGCCAAAGTCAAGTCTCACCCAGCCATGACGAGACTCATGCCAATGACGGGTTAGAGGAGGGAGAAGATGAGAAATATAAAAGAAAAATATTGTAAAATTACACAAAAAAAAAAAATTGAGTGTGTGACATCCTGATTTTTTCAAATCTGATTTCAATTGAACAAATCGGGTCTTTCATCGACGCGTCTATAGTGCTATTCTCTGAGCTGATCACTCAAGAGATAACTAAACTATCTAGGAAAATTATTAAGGGATTTTAACGTAAAAGGCTTGAGAATTCGATTAGGAATCGACTGCTCGACCGTGCTAATTTGCAAGAGTCATTACGGCACACTTAAAAATCGATCAGAGATTAGAGATAGGTCGATTTGATTGAGATGAGTGATCAAAATGTGGGTGATTCCACATGATTGCAAAATTCTCATCGATCGGTACTAAATTGATTTTCTATCGTTTTGGGTACCCTGTGTCCGTATTTGAAACCTTGAGATTTTCACAACAATCGAGAGTCGTCAATGTGTCGAAAATGTACATTGTGACTCGAGATAAATCGATCACGGGTCAATTGCACTAAAAATTCCTAAAAGCTACTTGATAGATTAGGTCACGCTAAAAGCGTGGATTGAAAATAACCATGAATTTGAACCCGATTTCAAAAATTGAAAGTTCTGTGGTGTCACGAGCTATTTGAGGAACACCGACTCATTCTCCGAAGAATTTTCAGAGATTTCGGGATTTTTGCGGAAAATTGAATCGGACGTTACAGAAAAATTAGCGGAAATTTGTACGGGCCAAATTAAAGGAAATTTGGACATCCAAGCTGAGCCTTTGAGTGTTGAGGACTTGCAGAAATTTGTACGGTTTTTTTCTCCGAGGAAATTGGACATCAAATATGGGGAATTTGTCGAAGATATCGAAGTCTGAAAATTGAAAATTCGGAGCCTTGGAAGGAGCTGGAATTTTGGCTTCAAAATTTGATAATTTGTGGGCTTTTAATGTGGAGAAAGTATTTGGGGGACATTGAGATATTTATGCAAGTTTAAAGGAGACCAAGCATTGAATTAAAGGGATAAGTTTGATGATTTTGGGCCCCCCTCATTGGCTTCCTCTTCACGGCTTCTCGATCCTTTTCTTTTTTTTTTCTTTGTTACCGTTTTCCCTCATTTCCGTCGAAGACCGCAACTTCATCCCCTTCAATTCTCTCTCTCTCTCTCCATTTATTTCTCTCACGACAGCATCCCCTTAGCTTGTTTCTTCCTCCACCAAAGTTTCATTTCCTCTCCATTTAAGCGGCCACCCAATCCTCCCCCACTCACCCACGCCACTTGCCAATTTCCTAGCTCACCTCGGTCAACCATCAACCATGGAAGCCCTCGGTTGACCGCGTGCAGTTCACGCCCAAGCGTCCAGCAGCACCGAAGCCCACTGAATCTGCTTGCTTTCATCTCCTGCGAAGACCTTCGGTTTTGTTGATTGAAGCAGCGTCCTCCGAAGAAGCCAGCTGCCTTCTTCTTCTTTTGGTTTTGGTGAGCTGTCCAGCAGTCCAAAGTTCCCTGCCCCATTCGCTGCCACCGAAGATCAGCGAACCTCCTTAAGCTCACTTCATCTCACCGAACCGAAGCGGCCACGTCTCCAGCGAATTTCGTGAGCCCATCTTCGTGTAAGCCGCAGCCCATCTTCAGCAAATTTTCAAGCCCATAGAATCATCAGCCTCAGCTTAGGAAAATTCAGTCCAACAGCCCATCTTGAAGTCAGCGCCGTTCAGCCCACACAGAATCCCAGCCCAACTCAGCCCAGTTCGCAATTGTTTCAACAAGGCCCAGCAGCTCCTTTAAGCCCAAGTCCAGCAGCCCATCTTGAAGCTAGCTCAGTCCAGTGAAGCCTGGCCTGTTTCAGCAACAAATCTCAGTTGGGCTGAGATTTGTTGGGCCCGTTTTAGGCCCGGTTCTAGAGTTCGCCGACACTGCCGAAAATTGAGATTTCGGCCGCCGTCGCGTCGTCATAGCGGTGAACCGATTTTCGCGATACACCGGTAAGTTTATACTCTAAACTCTACTTAGTAGGTTAATGACATTTAAGGGTGTTTAGATTTATTTTATTAGGAATTAGATGGTTAGTTAGATTAAATTAGAAATGTAATTATTTAATTGAGCATGTTAGGTGGTTAGCATGGTTTAGCTAAGGCCTAAAGAAATTGTATTATTTATCTAGAAGGGTTCGGGAATTTTCCGAGTCCGTTTTGGTATTTAATTTAATGTATGGCTTAGGTTAGTATTTTTAGAATTTAAATTGATTTATTTAATTAATTTCAGTCATTATTTAATTATTAATTATTTTTCCGGAAATTAGGCCGAGATGGCCAATGACCAGAATTTCGTGCTGATTGCAATGGTGTGGTTAATTTCTGCAATTGAGTGTTAAATTATGCAAATTGAGTGTTGATTTGATTTTTGGTATTTAATTCCAAAAATTATAAATTTCCAATATTTATTCAAAAATCTCAGGTGTCGAGTTTTGACACCGAAAATAGTTTTTAGTACTATATAAAATAGTGGGATTCCAAAAAGGATGAATATCAATTTTTCTTGATCAAGTTGATTGTGTACCCACACACGAGAAATTTTATATGAATTTCAAATCTCGACGAAAAAGGCCAGGCTCACCATTTTAATTGAAGCATTTGAGTGCAATGCACATTGCCCTGGGCCATATTTGAGTGATCGTGTGATGGTTAAGAGAAATCGTCCCAGGCTGTTGAGCTGGACGTTATCCCTATTTGGGATATCCCTGGACAATGGGAAGCCGGTCGTAGTTGATTCTGGACCCTACACTCCTTCGGAAAAGCCGTTTGATAAAGAGATGTGCCGTGCTCAATGGGGTGAGACGATGCCTGGCAATGCCAAAAGACCGCCGAACTAAGAGTAGGCCGTGTTATATGCCGAGATCAAAACTAGGAACGCGTGATTAATTAAGTGTGGCGTTTCAGTTATTGGAGCTTATTTATTGCTCATGCTCTCATGTTGTCCGTGATATAAATTGTACTAACCTGCAGGGTGAATTTAAGACGAGGTAAGTCTCCTTGATTGTGTGATTGTGTGATTAGGACACTTCTGGGCGTATTTCCCTCCTAATTGGGGTTTAAAGCTTAGACTTGCTGAGATGATATCTCACGCCGTTGTGAGACAACATTTTCAGGGTCGTCGAGTGGAGGACCTGGAGCTGAGAGGAGGTGATCAGAAGCGTAGGTCAGTTAGAACCGCTTCTTTTTGGAAAGCCAGTCTTTTGTAGTCTTTTGGCCATAGACCTGTGTACATTGACTTAGTGTATATATAAAAGCATGTTTGTTTGTGAATCTATTATCCTGCTATTCTATCCCGAGATGATTACTGTCATGGGATTTCTTTTCGCTTCCGCATATATAATAAAATGGAAAGGGTCGGCGACTCGTCCTGGGAAGTCGTAAATTATTATCGACCAGATAGGGATGGGCACGCACTCGGGGTCCAGGGCGTGACAGAGTGTCATGACAAATGCATTTTTATTCTCTATTTGATAATAGAAATTTTGTGTAGATGTATTAATATCCATTCTATTTCTGTGAATAATTTCTGCTTAATTTTTTTTTTTAATTTAGTTTTCTGGACAAGTTTCCGAATATTTAAACACATCTGATAATTATATAAAATTTCTATTTTGGAGTAAAAAAAGAACATGAATGCATTTGACACAACTCTTAAATTTTTTTGTGACATAAAATTTCTAATAATTTTTTTTTATAATTTTATGAGATTTTTCTTTTTTTTCCTCCTCTTCTTCATCCTCATGTAACCATTTGTCGAACCTCCCCTCAATGATGGCCACGATAGGCCAGACAAAAGTCAACAAGGTCGCCAACTATTGCCAAGCCTAACAATCGACTAGAGGAGGAGAAAGAAGAAAAGAATAAAAAAGAAAAACAAAGGAAAGTGACTTGATTCTAGAATTTATTCAAGAGTATAAAATTAGTTGATATTATCAAATAAATTTTCATTCTTTTTCTGAAATCTAATTAACTGGTCTATCGTAATAGTTTAGCTCAGGTACGGAAGCACGGAAGCAGAGCCGAAGCCAGAGAGCTTTATTAATTCCGTCACGGGAGCTTTATCTCCGTGTGCTTTTATCATTTACTCCATGGGAAACCTGGTCACGTTCGCCCGTCGGTTTTCCAAAGTATCAACTTACTTCGAGAAAAGCGGTGACGGTGCCGATGGCGAGCTTCCGGATGGTATCGCCGTAGACGGGATCCCGAGGGAGTAGGCGTAGTCGTTGACACCGATCTCGCCCACCCACACCAGTGTGTCCTGCAGCGCGCCCCGGCACGCCTTTCTCCAGGTACTTGCTGAAGCAGAGGAGCTGCGTCAGGAGCGACTGCGGCGTCGCATCCAGGTTCAGGTTGTTCTTCACGAAGAACTCGTGGTCGATGGCCGTCAAGCCCGTGACTACGAAGTTGACGCTGTGGGTGGCGGTGGTGGTGGCAGGGAGGAGGAGATGTGCGGTTGGGGGGAAGGAAGGGGAGGGAGAGGGACTGGGCCACGAAGTTGATGACGAGGCGGCCGTCGGAGTAGCGGTTTGTAGGGCGGTGGAAGAAGGTGACGCCGTAGTGGGGGTCGGAGACGTGGCCGAAGCCAAAGAGCTCTTATTTTTTATTTTTTATTTTTGGTAAAAAGGAGCTCTTTTTTTGTGAATGGACAAGTAGCGCGACATCTCCTCACAGAGGAAACAATACAACTGATGAATAAGAAGACATCATATCAAACCAAGCATACAGAAAATTATTTCTCACATCTTTATGAAATCATAAAGAGTAGAGGACCTCTAAAGGTATTGACTAAGAAACCGTCAACCAACCTCACTTCTCTGAGAGTGTCATAGAAGCCGCCAAAAAACAATGATTTTGCGTTTATACAAAACCTGTAAAAAAGCAAGATGGATAGAAAAGCAGACATGCATGAGGTAACGGGAGATAACTATATATGAAGGACAGAGACAACTATGAGGCCAGTGATGAGATTACCATTCTATGACCTGAACGCGGACCAGGACAACCTTTTAGATTAAGTTGTTCCCACTGATTTGTTTTGAGGTCCAACATCCAAAAGTCCTAAAAAGAAAGTTCGATCATAGATCAACATAATTCAAAAAACTCCCACATAATATCTTTTCTAGCAATACGCAGAAAATACTGTGATAGTTTTGGCATAAACAAAACTGCATGTGCGTTACCCTGTAGTGGTGGAAGCGTTCTTGATTTGGGGAGGTAAATTCACCACCTAACAACAAGTACCCAAAGTTATTTGTGGGATGCAACGGATATTGCACCAGCAAGTAAACACCTGTGGAGGAAGACTAACGAGCTCACCGAATATATACAGATAATTTTTCCAAGCAACTGCCTGATGAGCACTGCGAGGAGGTGGACTATTGGGACTGGAGATCAATTTCCACGCCTGCTTCTCCACATCATACCGGTAAAGATCACCGTAGACAAAAGTCTGCGCCATTTTGAAACCAGGGTGGTGACCAAAAAATGAGCCATGCTCGCGGCATAAACGTAAGCACTCCATCAACTATTGTGGACGCCTCACCTTGGTGCCTGATGGTTTTATGTGATGGGCCTAAGTTGGCCCGTCCGCCCATGTTGGGCCTAAAAGCCCAGCCCACAAGATTAGGGCCCATGGATGAAGGGGTACATTTCTTTATTTGGAGGGGATGTATATAAGGGAGGAAAGAGAGGGAGGAACGCACCTTTTGACATTACGTACGTTCTTCTCCCTCTCTCCCTCCAAAAGAAAAAACAAGAAGAAAAAGGCGACGCCCTCTTCCCTTCAAGGCCAAATCAACGTCATCGGATCGAACGGGATCGGTTTCTCTTCCTCTTATTGGCGTCGGTGTTTAATCTGTGGCTAACAAGGTACGCTTGATTCTGTGGTGTGCTTTAGGATCGGTGATACATGTGAATTTTCCGGGCTCGTCTTCCGCATTTGTTTTAGGGGTTCGATTTAGTGTCGATTCCAATTTTTTGGGAATACGATAATCCCAACATTGGTATCAGAGCCCTAGTTCATGTTTTCCCGACCCATTTCATGTTTATGAATGATTTTTGATTGATTTTTTGTGAAAATAATCGGCCGACACGGATCGGGGCGAAAAATCCTGACACCCGAGCAATGTTCATCCATTTTTTCGAATTTTTGTAAGTCAAAATCGATTTCTGATGGCATAGGGTGAAAAAGCTCGTCGAGACGAGTCCGTCGATGGGTCAAACGCCGCCAGGAGACGCTGGACGCGCCCACACACACGGCCAGAAGCCGCTACGCGTGGGCGCCACGCGCCTGAAGCGCTGGCTCAGCCAACGCATGCGCCACACGCGCCGGTCGGCAAACCGGCACGTGCGTGACGCCGTCGGTCGGCAAACCGACGCGTGATGACGTTACCCAACAGTCGTTAACCACTGGGATGACGTCATCGATGACGCATCGCGCCGACCCGACCCGACCGACGAATCGACCCAACCCGAGACGCGACCCGACCCGAGATCCGACCGGTCGCTCGCGCGTGTGAGGCACGTGCCGGGTCGGTTCGTCCGACTCGGCCCGACCAGCCCGACCAGTCCAACCGGTCCGACCCGCCACCCGTCGACTTGTTGACCACCGTTGACTGTTGACTTCGACCGTTGACCACCGTTGACCGTTAACTTCGACCGTTGATCGTTGACTTTGATCGTTGACCAAAAAAAAAAGGAATTTGTTTCTTTTTCAATTATGTCTGTGTGGGTTATAGGTAATCCATTTTTATTCTGCATTTGTTGCATGAATCATGGAAAATTATGTATTTTCCATTATATTTATTATGGATTATAAGTGATCCATTTTTAGTTCTGCATTTGTTGCAGGAACTATGATGCGTTATACACGGATACCTGCATTTCCGAGAACGGACGAAGGAAAAACAAGACTTAAAAGGCTGATGACAGAGTTAGCTAATTATCGGTGGCGTGACGGTGATTTAGTATCACATGTGGTCAGGGTTAATTAGATGATATGGGAAATCATCTGGAATGGTTATCTTATGCCGGATTTTGAAAATGTGCCGACCTTGATGAACACTCTTCTACCTGAATGGCAAGCAATGTTAGATCGCCTAAAGGAGGTCAACGTGGTCCCGGGTTATAGGAGGCTAGTAGTAGATTTTGTAAGAGAGTACTATAGGATTGAGTTAACCAAAACTTCAACCCTTAGACTGAGCGCCACATGGCGCAAAGTGAATGCACCTTGGAGGCGACATGAAAGCTCTCCAAAAGTTTTTCCATGGTTGGCAAATATGCCTTCAAATTTCTTAGATATTTTAACTGATAGATTATAAGGGACATTCCCTATTTATTTCTTAGATTAGTTTGAGATGTTTTTTTTTGTGTAAATATCTCTTTCAATGTTGATGTTTTCTTTTGCATATATTACATGGTGTAGTGGATAGTTGTATTATGTGAAAGCATCATTATTCTATTGGATATCAAATATTATTTGCTTTCTGTTATTGTTGACTGCTGTGGTTAGTTCATAGAAATTTTTGTAACTTCATAGGATTTAATTTTGCATAAGACAATTATATTAATAATAGTTTTAAGTTAGGATTTTTGGAGGATGATTAGAAACATAGTGACCTTTTGATTCTGAAACCTTACTTGAAATTGTTCATTGATATGATGGGTCTATGCAAAGTGAATGCATAAATGATAGGCATTAATTATTCGTGCATATATGTCTGATGTGTTCAGATCGATGGTTTCAGCAACTAAGAACGTGATTGCTGATATGAACGACAACAATTGTGAAATATTGAATATGAAGATTCAATATGTGCTGGAAAAGCAAGAAGCATTAGAAGCTCTTGATCATGTTATGGAAGATCTTGAGAATGCCGTGCGCCACCTTGAGCTAGTAGAGCACCGCCTAACGGCATTTGAGCCGAGAATAGGCATTTGCAATGCTAGTTCTAGCTCAGAAAGGGCTTTGAGCTCTAAGCGCAAGCGTATTGATTCATTCAATATGTGGGAATGCAAATGATCAAGTCCTTATTGCAAGAAATCAAGAGTTAACCAACACAAGAGAGGAAAACATCCTCAAGTCAAGAAAATGTCAAGGGTAAGGTGTTACAATTGTGACAAGAAAGGTCACTATGCTCGCAACTGTTGTGAGTCGAAAAAGGTAAACACCTCTTGTACATTTTAGAACTTTGCTTATGTGTCGAGTTCTGCATTATTAGCTGAATCCAATCCTTTGTGGACTATAGATTCAAGAGCGACAGACCATGTAGCAAAGGATAGAGAATCCTTCGTGGAATTCCAACGATACCAACTGGAACTAAGTGGATCTATGTGGGATATAACTCCAGAGATGAAGTTAAAGGGATTGGCACCTACCAATTGAACATGTGTGGTGGACGCACCTTGTTCCTACATAATGTTCTATATGCTCCGAAGATTCGTCGAAATTTAGTGTCTGTTTTGGTGTTCGTTAAGTTTGGTTTTTGTGTGAACTTCCGTAATAGCGGTGTAGATTTGTATTTGGATACAAACTACTATGGTTGTGGTCATTTTCTGGATGGTTTTATTGTATTAAATGATGACTGTGGTGATGTCAATGTTTGTTATTCCCTTCTCACGTCTCCTAATTCATATGATAATGATGTGAATGTGTGGCATGCTAGACTTGGTCATATTGGCCAATAACGTATGAATAGACTAGCCAAAAAGGGCTTGTTGGACAACATTGAAAAAGTCGATTTGTCCATATGTGAGCATTGCCCAGTAGGGAAAACGATAAGGAAACCATTTGGAAAAGGTAAAAGAGCTGAATCTCCACTGCATTTAATCCATTCTAACGTATGTAGTCCAATAAATGTGAGTGGAAGGCATGGGGCTGTTTATTTTCATCACTTTTATAGATGATTATACTCGATTCGGATATGTCTATTTGATTTCTCATAAATCTGAAGCATTGAGTTGTTTCAAAAGGTTTATAAACTTGGTAGAAAATCAATTAGACAAGAAAATGAAAGTATTAAGATCCGATCGAGGTCGAGAATATTTATCTGATGAGTTCAAAAAATTATGTGATGAAAAATGAATAGAAAGACTGTTGTCTATTCCATATACTCCTCAACAAAATGGTGTTGCGGAAAGAAGAAACAGAACCCTACTGGAAATGGTTAGATCCATGATAGCACATGCTTAACTTACCTATCACTTTTTGGAGTGATGCGTTGTTAACTGCTGCCTATATACTTAACCGGATGCCTTCCAAATCAGTTACTTCCACTCCATATGAGTTACGGACAGGTAGAAAATCGGACTTAAGTTTTCTTAAGCCATGTGGTTGTGCTGCCTATACTCATGAGTCCTCTCACAAGTTTGGGAAATTGGGTCCCAAAGGAAAGAAGAGTATTTTAATGAGATACTCTGAACACTCGAAAGGGTATGTGTTCATAGGTGAGTAGGAAAGTGGGAGTATAACTAAATTTCAATCACGGGATGTCACATTCTTAGAGGATGAATTTCCTAAGAATGGCGAAATAGGGGAAGATTACCCCCTATTTGAAATCTTGGATCAAGATAATGATATTAGTGGAGTTCGTCCAAATGGGAGTAATATGAGAAGTGATGAATTGAATTCAACTCATTCTCAATTGCAACCACATGATGAGACGACATTATCATTATCTAATCCTAGTGGGAGCATAATGGGGAATGATGTGCAAAGTGTACAATCTCCCATACGGCGAACAAGTTGCCAAAGTATTCCCCGTCGACTTTTTGACATTGAAGGGGAAACTTTTATGATTGTTCCGCAAGATGAGGATGAGCCAAGAATTATTAATGAGGCTCTAAATTGCCCTAGTAAGGAAAAATAGATTTATGCAATGAAAGAGGAGATGGAGTCGATGAAATCAAACTAAGTTTGGAAACTAGTTGATCTTCCAAAAGGACGCAAAGCTATTGGGAACAAGTGGGTTCTCAAAATAAAGCGAAAATCTGATGGCTCGATAGAAAAGCATAAGGCTCACCTTGTGGCAAATGGGTATAATTAACAGGAATGAATTGATTATGAAGAAACATTTTCTCCTGTGGTGAGATTTACCTCGATTCGCATTATTCTGGCAATAGTGGCTAGTATGGATCCTGAGCTACATCAAATGGATGTCAATACTGTTTTCCTCAATGGAGAATTAGAGAAAGAAATATATATGAAACAACCTGCTGGTTTTATTAAAGAATGCCAAGAAGAAAAAGGTATGTCGACTTTTGAGGTCGATATATGGCCTTAAGTAGTCGTCAAAGACAATGGTATATACGTTTTCATAATGCCATAATGGTATATGATTTTACAATGATAGATGAGGATCATTGTGTATATATCAAAAAGATCCAAAGATCAATTTGTGATCATATCATTATATGTTGATGATATACTAATTGCCAGAAGTAATATGGAGTTTGTTAATACTGTCAAGAGTTGGTTGTCTTCCAACTTGAGATGAAGGATATGGGTGAGGCTGCATACATTCTTAGAGTTAAGATTTCAAAAGGTTGTTCGAAGAAATCGTTATCTCTTTCGCAAGAAACATATATAAATAAGGTTCTTGAACGTTTTCGTATGCAAGATTGTAAACCCATAGACACTTCTATTGCAAAAGGTGAAGGATTGAGCCATAGACTGTGTCCAAGGACTCCACAAGAGAAGGAACATGAGGAAAAAATGAAACATGTTCCTTAAGCTAGTACTGTTGGAAGCTTTATGTACGCTATGATGTGTATAAGACCTGACACATGTTTTGCAGTTGGAATGGTGAGTAGATACCAATCCAATCCAGGTCAAGCATGTAGGAAAGCCGTTAAAAGAATACTAAGGTATCTAAAGAGAACTACTGATTATACGTTGAGTTATCAAGGAAATGATCTGCGACTCTAAGACTATTCTGATGCTGATTGGAGAAGAGATTTAGATGAAAGAAAATCTATCTCTGGATTTGTTTTCTTACTAAATAATGGCGCCATATGTTGGAGCAGTAAGAAACAAATGTGTATAGCCTTGTCCACGATGGAAGTTGAGTTCGTGACATTATCAGCAGCAATATAAGAAAGTGTTTGGTTTAAGAGATTTTTTTGGATCATTTAGGTGTTATTGAGAAAGCTACAGATTCATTGTTGATTAACTGTAATAGCCAAGCAGCAAGAGCGTACACCAAAGATCCAAAATATCATGGTAAGACCAAATATATAGATACCAAGTATAACTTTGTCAAAGATATGGTTGCACGAAAGGATGTGAACTTATAGTACATATCTACGCATAGAATGGTAGCAGATCCTATGACAAAGCCAATACCTAGAGATGTGTTTTTATGGGCACATGAAATCTCTAGGATTGCGTAGAGTCTGATGTACTGGATTGTAATTTCCCTGAAGTGTTCACATTTGATGAATTTGTGTTTTTCATCATTAATGCCTATGAATCTTTGTTTGATCTTTATGCATCTTAATGCTCAGTGCATTACTTTAAGTTAAGAAAGTATATCGGACAGATATAAGATTAGCCCACTCACACTGGTAATCGCCTCTATTTACTGTGTGATAAATAGAGATGAGACTGTTTTTAAGCTTATTATCCAGGTGATAATCGAGAGCTCAAGCTTAAAACATATAAGTCGACTTAACTGAGTGTTAAGATGAGGACATGATATTTACTATGTCTGAAAGTAAAATAACCCACATATTTTACTTTATCTGTCTATAATGCCATATGTGAGTTCTGATGAATTTTGTAAATGAGTAGATACATGAACTCAAGTTAGACATCGGGTATGTCTGAACTATCATCTGTACGGTATTGAAAGTGTAGACATACGCTCCATTGGAAAGGAGGTAATACCGTAATACGTATTTCATACTACGTATGCATGAGACGACCAATAAGAGTGGCAAAAGTTTGATCTCAACTTGTATGCCGTGTGAGACTCTTGAGGAAAAGAGTTCCTCAATTTTAGTGCCCTCATGACTTTTACTTATTCTCAAGATTTCTATTTAGTGTTTGCTATCTTAGGATGTTGCCAATGGTCATGAGTTGATTCGATCTAATGGGACATTTCTAGAAAAGCAAGCTGAACGAAAATTGAGAGTTTGAAGGAAAGAGGAAGATCAAATTTGGAGAATCACATTGTAGTGTCTACTCAGAGTGTGATGCTCATTGTGAGCTGCTATATATTCATACCAGATGTATAGCAACGAGCTCTCAAAGTATGCTGGCCGCACGGATTATTCACCAATATGAATGTTGAAGAGAGGTAAAGAGAATCCTGTTCGGCCTACCATGTGCGAGTGGGAGATGATGGTTTTATGTGATGGGCCTAAGTTGGCCCATCCGCCCATGTTGGGCCTAAAAGCCCAGCCCACAAGATTAGGGCCCATGGATGAAGGGGTACGTTTCTTTATTTGGAGGGGACGTATATAAGGGAGGAAAAAGAGGGAGGAACGCACCTTTTGACATTACGTATGTTCCTCTCCCTCTCTCCCTCCAAAAGAAAAAACAAGAAGAAAAAGGCGACGCCCTCTTCCCTTCAAGGCCAAATCAATGTCATCGGATCGAATGGGATCGGTTTCTCTTTCTCTTATCGGTGTCGGTGTTTAATCTGTGGCTAACAAGGTACGCTCGATTCCGTGGTGTGCTTTAGGATCGGTGATACATGTGAATTTCCTGAGCTTATTTTCTGCATTCGTTTTAGGGGTTCGATTTAGTGTCAAATCCAATTTTGGGAATACGATAATCCTAACAGTGCCATTGTAAAACTCGCCGCCATAAAAAATCATTTCTGTGTCTTTCAAAGGATTCAACGTCATCTACAGGAGTTAACGGGACCATTACAACAACAAATCAATCACACAATTCAGGCAAGCCACCATGAGGTGAGTAAACAAAATGGCGTGCAGCGACAGCCAATAAAGAGAGTCATTACCGTGCAATTAGATCGTGGAGAAGGCGCTAGTACATTTTCCTCAATGTGGACCTGCTTCTTCTTTGCCTCCTCTTTTTGTATACTTAGCTGGTCAGTGGGGGTGCAAACAAGTCAAAATTCGAGCTTAAGGAAACAGAGAGCAACCATGTCTAATCTTAAATCAAGAACAGATACGGGTAGAAATCCAATTGCAGCTTCAAAGATCAAATTATCGTCATAATCTATCGGAAGCAATTGAATTTCTCAGTCCACTAGTGACGCGCGACAAGACTCGGTTTTACGCGTTTTTTTCCTAGAAACAGAGGATCAACGGCACCATCGGTTTCGCTCAAATCCTAAGTTTCGGACATAAAAAAGGGAGGTTTTGCGATGGACTGCATCGTCTCGGCAGATGAACATCCGACGAGACGGTTAAAAAAGGGGCAGCATCATACGAGGATGGCGTCGATGTCGTCTTCAGGGGAGATCTTCTTGGTGTCCCGGCGAGCTCTCTTCTCCGCTTTGGCGGTTTTCCTCACCGTCTTCTCCTTCCCCTTCCCCGGCTTCTTCGTCTTCTTCCCCATCCTCTCTCTCTCTCTCTCTCTCTCTCTCTCTCTCTCTCTCTCTCTCTCTCTCTCTCTCTCTACAGTTCACCGTTTCGTCGGTCGAACTGGCGGCAACGCTCGCAACTAGAAGAAGGCCGACGGCAAGAGCAGACAGAGGAGGGGAGGCGAGGTTTCTCTTTCGAGGGGCGTTCTTTCAAGGAAAATTTCACTTTCATCCCTGTAGTTTTGGGATCCTTTGCTTTTTGACCCATGTACTTTATTTTCGTCGTGATTATAATCCTTGTGCTATTCTTCCACAATAATTTGATGGGATGAGTTCTCTGGAAATCTTAAAATTTATTGTGGAAGTGCAATTGAGTCATAAAAATTTCAAAAAGTGTAATTAAGTCATAAACCTCATCACCAAAGTACAATCGAGTCCTAAAAATCTCTAAACATGCATTTGACGGCATGACTTGATTGAACTAATTTGATAAGTTTAGGACTTGATTTGCACTTTTTGAAAATTTTAGGACTCAATTGCACTTTCGTGATAAATTTTAGGAATTAATTGTAAATTTTGAAAATTTTAGAACTTATTTATATTTTTATGATAATTTTTAAAATTTCCAACACAGTTGTCCGTCAAATTTCCAGGGAGTCAAACGGCAGCAATTGACGCATGAAGAAGTCCACATCCATGCTGAAGGATCTCGCCCTGAGGCTGCTCCTCCTCATTTTCCCATTCTCTTCTGCCTTGTCCACCAAAAAAGGAAAAAGAAAAAACGTTCTCTTCTGCCACGTCCCTTCTTCCTGTATATATTTTGTTGGTATTTTGTTTATAAAACAAATGAAGAAGTGCCTTGTCCCACATCGAAAAAATGTGAATGTGTACGTGGATGGGATTTGACACTAACCGACGATCATTAATTTATTTATTGAAAATTCGAATTTATTTCTATAAAAAAATTAACTATAAAGTCTTGTTGAAACAGTACGATTGTTCATGAAAAGTTGCGATTATTTTTATTTATTATTTATTTAATTCCGAATTTTTATATATTTTCGACATAACCTTTAATACGTACTTGTTCATTTTATAACATTTCCCGAAAGGTTGCCTTTGTTCTTTTTTGCAACCTTTTGAAGAGTTGCCTCTTCGAAAGACAAAGATAAGTAACGTTATTTTGAGATCAAAAAATAATCTTCTTTCATTTTTTTCGTTTTCTTTTGAAAGAAACTACAGCCATTGTTTATAATTATTTTCCATGAGAGGCATTGGAGAAATATTATAATTGCTATCTAGTATTCTCATTTTAGACTTTGTTATATCCTGAAGGAAATTTGCCGATGACCATTAGTAACTTTGTGGGGCAAATAAATCCTTAAAAAAAGTAATATCACGCCTCAAAGTCCGATTTGATTACTCGATCCGACTTTATTGTTCTATCCAATTTGAAGATATATTTTCCCAACATATTTTAGGTGGCCACGTTTGGTATTCGATACCATCCATGTCCTGACGTGCACGGCTTTCGCTTTTGTCTTCGCCTCACTCGCAAGCAATGTACTTGCTTGCTGTGGCTTTATTCTGGTCAACCTCTCGAAGTAATCCCCTGGCTTGCCTAATGGTAGATGCACTCGGATCGCTTCCCATGTCACCAACTAATCTGAACTCGATAGGCCAAGTCATATAATTAATATATTCTGGAGGTTGAGCTCGTGACTCTAGCTTCGGAGGATGCAGATGAGAAAATGCATGATGAAGCTCAGCAGATGCTGTTGTGCCTGTTTGACAAGATTCATTCAGACAACAGATGACACAAGGGATTCCAAGGCTTATCAGACGCTGGTACGCCTATTCGATGGAGACAACATGACCATCCTCAAGCATTTAATCTATGCCAAGAACGACATACAGCCGCTGGTGGACGGTACCACAAGATTGAGGGTCTGGTCCTTCTTCCTTTTACCTCTTCCCTCCCATTATTGTACTCAATTGGCCTCGACCTAGTCAATATCTATCTACAGAAATATAACAGCAATGCTCTCTCACTTCACAACAACCAGGTCAGCCTCGAAGTGCTGAGAAAGAAAACAGTGTTGCTACTAATATCAGATCTTGACATCGCCATTGAAGACATAGACTTTCTCAATTACATCTACAGAGAGTATCATGCAAGGCCTGAGAACCAGTTTGAAATGGTGTGGCTTCCAATTGTGGATATCGATCCAAAATCAGCTGCTTCGGATATGACCCATCAGCAGAAATTCGAGGAGCTGCAGAGCATCATGCCATGGTACACTGTCCACCACCCTTCAATCCTTGAACCAGCCGTGATCAGGTACATAAGAGAGGAGTGGCGTTTCTCAAAGAGGGTCATCATAGTAGCTCTGGATCCACAGGGGAGGTTGGCGAGCCCCAATGCCCTCCACATGATCCGGATATGGGGAAATTTGGCCTTCCCTTTCACTAAGGAACGAGAGGAAGCGCTGTGGAGGGAGGAGAGTTGGACACTCAAGCTGATCATTGATGGCTTAGCTGACGGGACTATGGAGGAATGGGTAAAAACTTTCATCCCTAACGATCCTTTGTTCCCCATATTTATTCTTAGATATGCATCTGTTGGGGAAATTAGTTTGGTGAAGAAGATGAAGAAAATATTAGTAGATCCTTAATGGCTTGATGCATGATGACAATCACTATCCTTAAGGTATTATTTGTCCCTACTATTGTTGCTGCTTGGTTTAGAACAATTATACCTCTAGAATATATACCAAAGCCACAGAGAAAGGAGTTTGGCAATTACTCGAATCTCTCTTGGAATTTTTCCTTGAATGTGTTGAGATTACGTGTATGAAAAGAGAATAAGAGAGAGTTCAGAAGAAAAAGTGCATTTTTGAATGGCTGTGGTTATTATAAATAATATGTTTTATCACATTAGCCACAATTAGGTTCTCAATCGTGTGGAGAAGTTTATTTCGATAATCATTCCAAGTTGAGGGCAATTGTGAAATAATTGCAGCAACTTGAAGAGGTTCAAAAACTTCAATCATAAAGCCTCTGAGTTTGGCAACATATATTTATAGTTCATCCGTTTGTTTAGAGGCAAAATTTCGATTAATCATGGTAAATACAAAATATTTCAAAGCAGTAAATCTATTGGTACCTTGTTTATCGGTATTATATTTAGTCTCCAAGGCATTTCAAATGTCTCTAGGATTTGTGTAAAATTGGAAAGTTTCATGCAGACAATCCAATAAAGTATTGAGAATTCTTCCTCAGTACCTCCTTTCATCATCCTTGCGCCTTTTCCTTGCAACATTGATTTGATCAGAGTCATCATCCTTAAGATTTGGAGTAGTGAGCAAGTTGGGGTCTAGGATGTAGAAGATACATAATCCAGATAGAAGAAGAATCGTATTCTCCTTCCAACGGATGAAATTAGTTCCATCATAAGGATCGATTCACAATCAGTCAAGACTGCGAGCACTTGATGCAACCAATGTCTGCATCTCCATAACAATAAATCCTTAAGATTGTTGGGGAAAATTTGTTTGGTGAAGAAGATGAAGAAGTAGAAGTAGATCATTGACTCTTTAATGCATGATGACGATCACTGTTCTTAGGATATTACTTGCCCCTATGTTTATTATTGTTGGGTTTAGAACAAATATACCTCCAAGATATACATCAACGCCATAGATAAATGAGCTCAGCAATTACTCGAATCTCTCTTGAAATCTCCTTGAATGTGTTCAGATTGCATGTATGAAAAGAGAAGAAGAGAGAGTTATGAAGAAAAAATGCATTTCTGAACGGTTGTGATTACTATAAATAATATGTGAATTGGTGTTTATTCAAATAAAACCAATCAACACATCTCTTGAAAATAGGTACCTTATCCCCAACCACCACTACTCTTCATGTCAAGAATAACTTCTTCATAACTACTTATCACTTCCTTTTAGGACGAAGAGTCGCCTCTTTTCATAATCAAGAGTCATGTCTTATCTTAACCAAAAGTCAGGTATTCTCTTAACCAAGAGATACCTCTTTTATGATAACAAACTATTTGAACAGCAATCTCAAAAACACACTGAAAAGAGGCTTTGGCAAACAAACTTTGATTAAGAAAAAATATTTATGAACCATGGACCAGGCTTTATTTTTCTCTGCAAAAAGTAAAGCGGAAGAGGAAGTAAAAGAGGAGTGAGACGCTTGATTCTGTAACATATAGCGACCAAGGTCTGATTACATCGCTTAAAATTACCGCCAGAGGGACTAAGCATTGATAGGGACAACTTTTTCCATCGAGGAAAATGAATTTCCTTGTAGTAAAGTGCACGTAGCCTGAACTTTCACAGTATAAAGTAGTCCCAAATAATTCCTAGTAAATATATGCTGGACCATGTCCTAATGCAGACAAGTATCGCATGTTAACAAAATGTGCGCGGAGTATTTGTGTCGGTAATTAAATAATTCCTACTTCTGATCAGGTGAGACGAGGATCATGCATTTGCCTATTTGGAGGTGAGGACCTTGAATGGATCAGGAAGTTAACAGCCACAGCCAAAGAAGTCGCTAAGATTGCTGGTATCATGCTGGGAATGGTATACGTGGGAAAGAGTAATTCAAAGGAAAGAGTGTGGAGAACAGCTGCGACGATCACCTCAGAGAAACTGAGTTACTGCTGGAATGACCCCAGATTCTTCTGGTTCTTCTGGGCTAGACTCGAGAGCATGCTCCACTCAAAGGTGCACCTCGGGAACTCCATCGAAAACGACCCTTTACTGCCATGGATCCAGACGATACTCAACTTTGGCAGGAGCGACGAAGGATGGGCGATTTTCTGTCAGGGTGTAGGGTCGGACATGGTGGCAGCCCAGGGCAACAATGTCTTAGAGAACATAGAGGAGTTCGATAAGTGGAAGGACGATGCAAATCAGAAGGGTTTCGTTAATGCACTGAGAGACCATCTAATACAGAAGCATCTGATACGCCTGTTTGACGAGATTCATTTGGACAACTTGACCATTCTCAAGCATTTAATCTATGCCGAGAACGACATACAGCCGCTGGTAGACGGTACCACAAAATCGAGGGTTTGGTCCTACTTCCTTTTACTTCTTCCCTCCCATTATTCTACTCAATTGGCCTCGATCTAGTCAATGTCTATCTACAGAAATATAACATCTCACAACAAACAGGTCGGCCTTGAAGTGCTGAGAAAGAAAACAGTGTTGCTACTAATATCAAATCTCAACATTGCCATTGAAGACATAAAACTTCTCGACCACATCTACAGAGAGTCTCGTGCAAGGCCTGAGAACCAATTCGAAATAGTGTGGCTTCCAATCGTGGATATCGATCCAAAATCAGCTGCTTGGGATAGGACCCATCAACAGATTTTCGAGACACTGCAGAGCATCATGCCATGGTACACTGTCCACCACCCTTCGATCCTTGAACCGGCCGTGATCAAGTACATAAGAGAGGAGTGGCGTTTCTCAAAGAGTATCATCATAGTAGCTCTGGATCCACAAGGGAGGTTGGCGAGCCCCAATGCCCTCCACATGATCCGGATATGGGGAAATTTGGCCTTCCCTTTTGCTAAGGAGCGAGAGGAAGCGCTATGGAGGGAGGAGCGTTGGACACTCAAGCTGATCATTGGTGGCTTAGACGACGGGACTATAAAGGAATGGGTAAAAACTTCATCCCTAACGATCCTTTTTTCCCCCAGATTTATTCTTAGTTATGCATCTTCAAAAACGCACTTGAAAGAGGCTTTGGCAAAAAACTGTGATGAAGAAAAAATATTCCGAGATGAACCATGGACCAGGCTTTATTTTTCCTCGTAAAAAGTAAAGAAGAAGAGGAAGTAAAAGACGAGTGAGACATTTGGTCCTATAACATATAGCAACCGAGATTTGATTGCATCGCTTAAAACTACCGCCAGAAGAACAAAGCACGGCCAGGGACAACTTTTTCCATCGAGGAAAATGAATTTCCTTGTAGTAAAGTACACGTAGCCTAAACTTTCATAGTATAAAGTAGTCCCAAAAAATTCCTGGTAGATACATGCTGGACCATGTCCTAATGCAGACAAGTATCGCATAACAACAAAATGTGTACAGAGTATTCGTGTCAGTAATCTCTATTTCCTACTTATGATCAGGTGACACAAGGATCATCCATTTGCCTATTTGGAAGCGAGGACCTTGAATGGATCAGGAAGTTCACAGCCACAGCCAAACAAGCCGCTAAGACTGATGGTATCACGCTGGAATTGGTATATGTGGGAAAGAGCGATTCCAAGGAACGAGTGCAGAGGATAGCTGCAATGATCACCTCAGAGAAACTGAGTTATTGCTGGAAAGATCCCACATTCTTCTGGTTATTTTGGGCTAGACTCGAGAGTATCCTCCACTCGAAGGCACATCACGGGATCACCAGAAACGACCCTGTAATTGATGAGATCAGGAAGATTCGCACTTATGACAGGACCGCCCAAGGATGGGCTATTTTGTGCCAAGGTGCGGGGATGGAGATGGGCACAGCCAGGAGCGACATTGCCCTCCTGGACAGCATGGGGGTGTTCCATGCACCGATCTAAGAACATGATGAGTTTAAAGACTATAGAAGAGCGGAGTATCACTGGGAGGTGCACCCCAGCAACCGCGTGATCACGCCCGGGAGCGGTGTGAATTCCCCAGATAGAATCGTGTGTGCAGAGTGCGGCGAGGAGATGGGGACTATTTACCGCCGCTGCAACGAATAAGCAGAAGATAGAATTGATTACTTGAATGTGAAGGTCTGTTGTGATCTGCCATCTTGAGGCTATGAAAGATTTGGCTGTGGAAGAGAGTGATGCAGGTTGTAGTGTCGTGTCTGGTGTGCCAATCATTCAGAGCCTAGCTCTGGCTGTCATTTAATCTATCCGGTTTGTCGCCTTTTCGTTTCCCCTCCCACCCCCCTTTTGGGGTTTCAAACGTGTTCTGTTTCCAAGGGTTTAGATGCCGTCTCGATGTATGGGATGACTCAACTTTTCTTGTCCTCTATGAAGATTTGTGCTTGTGATATTTAGGGTGTGTTTGTTTAAAAATGTTTATGTTCCCCGGAATACAAATTTTTGTTCTTTTATTCCGGGGAACAACAAAAGAATATAAACACGTTTGTTTACACTTTTATTTTCAGAAACAAAACAAAAAAATCTATTTTTTTAAAACAAGTTTGGGAATGTAAAAAATTAGAAAAAACTTATTTTTTGTTCCCGAGAACACTTCTAAGAAACATTTTTGTTTCTCATTTTTCTTATTCTTTCTTCTCTTTCTTTTCTTCTTCTTTTTCTTCATTTTGCCAGTCACCGGCCTTGGTTATAGCCGACGCCGATGACCGACCAGACAAGGACCGACAACCTCGCTAGAGCGTTGCCGGCCCCCAGAGAGGCCAAGCCACAGCAAGGCTCGTCAGCCCGAGCCTCGCATGGCCACGGTGAGACTCGACCTCCCCGACCGACGCGAGGTCAACCTCGTGCCGCCTGGCCCCGACGAGACTCGGCCCCACCAGATTTGGGCAAGGTAGAGCCTCACCGGGGCGAAGCTCGCCAGATGTTGCCCAGCCGGTCGCCGGCCACAACGGTGGACGGCGACCGGCCAAAGAGAAAAGGAAAAATGAAAAATAAAATAAAAATATTAAAATAAACAAAAAAATTATACAAGTTTACCAAACATGTTTCTGTTCCAAGAACATAAATTTTGTGCGAGTTATCAAACGTGTTCTTACGTTCAAAAAATTATTCCTAAGAACAGAAATAGTTTTTTTATATTTATGTTCCTATGAACAATTTTTGAATAAAAACGTTACCAAATGTGCCCTTAATATAGTTGTTTATCTTCTGTTGATCTATCTTTGGTTTGTTTCGCTTCAGGATGGGCTTCTTAGGATATGTTCGGTAACATTTCTGTTTCGTGGAGCAATTTCCTTTTATAAATAATATTTTTCTATTTTTATTCCTCGAAACAATTTTTGAGTAAAAAGATGTGTTCACAAATTTTTTTATCATATAAAATTTCTTTTAGTTCACAAACTTTTTTTTATAAATTTTTTTAGTTTTTTAGATTTTTTTTTTTCTTTTTTTTCTTTTTCTTCCCAGCAGCAGCGGCTACAAGGAAGAAGAAGAAAACAAAAAATGATTTTTTTTTTAGAAATTATTCCCATGAACAAGAAATTACTTTTTTCAACTTCTTATTTCTTTTTCAAATATATTCTCCGACCACTTTTCTATTACAGGAGATAGAAACATTGCTATGAACATCATAAGTAACAATGCCTTTGGTTTATGGGATTCATCATCCCATGGGGTCTTATTCAACGTTTTGAAACAAGGGAAAACCGGGAAGCTCCTTTGCTGATTTTGGCCTGCCCATGCAAAGCAAAAGGGTGTTGAGCAAAGACTTTCTATCG
Source organism: Eucalyptus pumila (assembly GCA_016097595.1). Classification (NCBI taxonomy): domain Eukaryota; kingdom Viridiplantae; phylum Streptophyta; class Magnoliopsida; order Myrtales; family Myrtaceae; genus Eucalyptus; species Eucalyptus pumila. The sequence goes on from CM027847.1 coordinate 913,238, forward strand.
CATGGGAACAAACAATCACACGAAAAGTTAATTATATATTTTTTCAAATATTCTATGATATCCTTATTGATATTCTCTCGGAACTCCTTGATTATATTCCCTAAAAACACATCACACTTTTCAAGTACAAATAATCTCGCATTATAGTCATTTTGCGCGTGCTTGTGCTCCGTGAATTAAACATGTTTATGAGATTAGATTTTCTGTACCGATAATAATTTATAATTATTTGTTATTTGATTTTTGTAATCCTGACAGATTATTATTCTCATATCACCCAACCATTTCACTTTCATTTTCATAATTCCATTCACCACTCACCTACCAAACCTTCGGGTGTTCGACGTTTCAGGAATGATTTTCTAAAAGGCCTTGTGCCATTCTTGAAGGGAGTTAAAGTTGAGCTCTCGATTCTGGTATTTTTCCAACATCTTTCTTTTATTGATTTCTTCATATGCCAACTTGACTTTATCTTTCGGTTTAATCGGTAATTTTTTTCATATCCTCCCTGATATTCTGGATCATCTCTTGAAAACCGAAATGCCTAGAGAACCATATAAAAATGAGTAGAAAATATTAATTTATTAAGACCCCATGCGTTTCATAGAAAATATCACTTTTCTTGAACATGTTTTCCAAAAAACCATTTTCCAGGAAAAAAAAAATTGGTATTCAACTGAAATTTGAAAATAAACTAGAAAATTTTCTACTGTTCAATATTTGATTAGATTTTCTAGGAAAAATTATCCAAAAAATCAAAAAAAAATTAATTTTTTTAAAATAATTTTTTTTTTAAATAATTTTTTTTCTTTTTTCTTTCTTTTTTCTTATCATTGCTCCTCCTTCATAGCCACGTGCCTCAACGATGGCTGGCAGCCCAACGAACGGCCAAGACACGGGTCTACAAGTTCGAGGCTCAACCAATCCAAGCAAGCCCAAGTTCCGTCTAGGCTCGGGCCTTGCTAGCCTCTGGCAAGCCTTGACCAGCCCAAGGAAGAAGGAAAAAAAGGAAGAAAAACAAAAAGAATAGGAAATAGTTTAGAACTTGATTTTTTTTCAAAGAAAAAAATAAAAGGAAAATGTGTTTGGTGAAGGTTGATGAGGTGAAAGAAGATATGGAAAACATTGGCCTTACTTTTGAATATTCTTTTTCTATTAAAGGGAGGATGTTTTCCATGACTAATTTATTTTCCGTGAAATAAACGACGAAAAATACAAAAAATATTTTTCTTAAAGTTGTTTTCCACGAAACGAACATAACCTAAGGATCCATTTGTTTTGTAAAAAATCAACAATTTCATAGTATTTTTTTAGTTAAAATCGATTGTTTATGTCACTTACAAAATTGAATTGACCATGGATTATTGTTTAAAAGTACTTTCTTCGTCAGCAAAAATGCTTAAACATGGATTATTGTTTATTATAAAGTTTGTCGAATAATTATTATAAGTGATACGAACAATCATCTTGAAGGAAGATGCTTTTTGTGAAAGATTCGAAAATTACATACAGAAGTAAAGAATACTGACACTTGGGATTGGGGGGTTCGAGGAGCATTGTTTTTTTGTGAGGAAGTCATCATCATAGCAACATAACTACCATAAAAGGAAGAGATTGGGGGTTCAATGGTGAGGTGGCCGACAAGGTCGACCTCAACCTCGTCGGCCGTCACCTCGCCGATAGCCGAGGTTTGGCAACCAGCTGGAGGAAGAAGAAGATAAGGAAAAAATAAGAAATAAGAAAAAAATAATTAATTAATTAATTAATTATTAAAATATTTTTTTGTCTCAAACCAAATACCCCCGACCAATTTCCTCATTGCTTAGCATGGCCGAATCACTCCTTATCAGCATTGCTCAGGGCGTGCTAGGGAAGATAGCATCACCGGCGCTCCAACAAGCTGGTGCAATATACAATGTTCAAAACCAGATCCGCGAGCTTAAAGATAAGCTTCCCGCCATTACGGCCGTGTTGTCAGATGCTGAGGAGAAACGGGCGAAGAACCCCGCCTGCAAGTGTGGCTTGGTCAGCTTCAAGACGTGTTGTACGATGCGGAGGATGTGCTCGATGAAATCGAGTGTGAAGCCTTACAAAAGCAGGTCATCAATCAGTACGGCGGCGTCAAAGAGAAGGTGCACCGTTTCTTTTCCCTCTCTAATCCCCTAATACTCCGTGTAAAAGTCAGTCAAAAAATGAAGGAGGTTAGGGAGACATTATCTAAAATTTCCGATGCAAAGAATGAATTTGGTCTTAATGAGCGGAGTGTTGACAGTGATGCGACACAGAAGCGATCACGAGAGATGACTTACTCGTTCATAAGTGAGTCGGCTAACGTTGGAAGAGATAATGACAAACAAAAGATAATCGAGATATTGATGCAAATAGACGAAAAACCCTCGGTGATTCCCATTGTTGGAATAGGAGGTTTGGGCAAGACAACCCTTGTCAAGTTAGTTTACAACGATCACAGTGTGAAAGAGCATTTTGACTTGCGATTATGGATGTGTGTACCTGAAGACTTTGATTTAAAGAGAACTATTGAAGGAATTGTCAAAGAAGCAACTCATGAAAGCTTGAGTCACTTTGATATTTAGCAATTGCAAACATTTCTGCAAGACACCATCAAAGACAAGAAGTATCTACTTGTCTTGGATGACGTATGGAGCAATGACCGCAGTAGATGGAAAGATTTAAGAGATTTGCTAAGCGTAGGAGCCAACGAAAGCAAGATAATTGTGACAACCCGCAATTCAGAAGTTGCCTCTATAGTGGGTACCCATCCATCGTATCGTTTAAAACGTCTTTCTCATGAAGACTCTATGGCCTTGTTTGAAAAATGGGCATTCAACAAAAAGGAAAAGCAAGCACGTCCTGATCTCCTTGAGATTGGAAATGAAATTGTTGAAAAATCACAAGGAGTTCCTCTCTTGGTGAAAACTGTGGGGAGTCTACTTTACAGAAAGAATGAAAAATGGTATTGGGCACATATAAGAGATAGTGAAACATGGAAGTTAATGGAAACAGACATTTTGCCAGTATTTAAGCTAAGTTATGATCATTTACCATCCCACTTGAAACGTTGTTTTGCCATAATTTCACTTTTTCCCAAAAGATATGAAATTGTTAGCGATAATTTAATTAGGCTATGGATGGCTTTAGGACTCATTAGTTCAACAAGAGAAAAAATGGCATTGGAAGACATTGGTGTTGAGTACGTCAAAGATTTGTGGAAGAGATCTTTACTTCACATGGTTGAGGAGTCTGAATCAAGGTCAATTTTTACAGTGCACGATCTGGTCCATTCCGTTGCAACAAATGTGGCACAAAGTGATTGTTCTATTATTGGTTTAGATAATGCAAAGATTTCAAAAAGAGCGCGGTACGTTTCGTTCTCTAGTACTTTGGTAGAGGGAATCTCAAATTTCGATAAAGTCCCACCTTTTCTAAGAAAGCCAACTTCGCAAAAGCTGCATGCAATTAGACGCAGTAGATTTCAATTCGGAGTTCATGATGAAGTTATTACTAGAAAGTTTGTTAGAAAATGCATCTCCAATTGTAACCGCTTACGATATCTGGATTTGTCATGTGGTAATTTTGAGGAGTTACCACGTTCCATATGCAACTTGAAGCAATTGAGATCATTAAGAAACTTCCAAATACCATTTGTGAGCTGCAGTGTTTGCTACAATTATCCCTTCATGGTTGCACAGAGCTAGTCCATTTACCAAGACATATGAGAAGGCTCGTCAACCTTAGATTTCTAAGCATAACAACAAAGCAGAAGACTCTACAAGAAAGTGGAATACAATTCCTAAAAAATTTGCATTTTTTGGGAATTCATATGTGTGCAAATCTCCAAGTTTTGTTTGAAGGTGCTAGCCAACTGACTTGCCTTCGAGAGTTAGAAATTGGAAATTGTGAGAGACCAATATATATACCTTTTGAGAATTTAATCGCCCTAGAGTCCTTGGCGATCGATCATTGTGAGCTCACGTTGACCCACGAGAATAAGCTGAACTTTCCGTTGAATCTTCGTAAGCTATAGTAATATCGAGGTCTCACCAAGTGATGGAGCTACTCCAATGTCTCAACGAATCTGCTTGTACTTTGGAGTGCTTCTCAGTCTATGATTGGATGAGGTTGACGGCTATACCGGAATGGCTACACAATCATAACTATCTCAGATCAATTCGCTTGATCAAATGTCGCAACTTATCGTCCATGCCCCAAGGAATTCAGTCCCTCACTGCCCTCAAAGATTTACAAATTGAACTTTGTGGTGAACTGAACCAAAGATGTCGGCCTACTGATGGCGAGGAATGGCACAAAATCGCTCACGTTCCTCAAATCCAACTTAATTTGACACGTGTACAATGGACTGGTGATTAGGTACGCATCTCTCTCTCTCTCTCTCTCTCTCTCTCTCCCGTCATTTCTTCTTTGTTCTTAGTTGTAGCATGATCATATAATGAGACTCCCTTCTTGTATTATCTTTCCTGGATTCTTCGCACGATGAAGATTAAGATAGGACACTGCATTATGCATCTTCATAAAATTGACAACCTCAAATATGTTGGGAAAATTTTGACAAATCCCACTTTCTCTGTGCCATCTGCCATACTGAAAGTAAAACTTTTTTTCCTGATGCTGGAATCTGATTTTCTGCTTTTACTTGGAAATTCGAATCTAATGTAATTTTTTTGAATGCTTTTTTTTTTATGATAACTGTTTTTTTTTTAATGATTACTGTTGAAGAGCTATAATTTAATTGGAAATTTTATTCTTTGACAAATGAAGTTGAAAAACAACATACTCAACCACGGTCGCATCTTTCATTGATCTTTATTTTCAAGAATAATCTCTCTATATAAATAATGACTTTTGTTACCAAATGACGGACAAAAGAGTAATTTAAAATGTGAACAACAGCATTATCATCTTATCCAGTGACTCTCTCTTATATAAATTCTAAATTTAGATAACCTTCCATATCAATTTATTCAAACCAGTGACTACCCTTATGTAAGTTTCGAATGTTTTATATTAACAGAAGGTTAACTTGTGTGCATCATAAGATTAAATTAGATATGTAAGCACTTGCTCATAATGTACGCATTGTATGTTTTTGGATACATGTCCCTTGAAATGAATCTTATAGCCTCGAATAGATTGATTTAGCTAACTGACGAAACATATCTTGGTAAGCATATTGAAAATGACAAATTCGCAGTATATCACAATAAATATTATAAAACTATGTTAGAGACACTCTTAAGCTCATCTCCTTCTTTTTTTCTTTTTTCTTTTGTCTTTTTTCTGTTGAGCAGATGAACTCCTATGATCGTGGTTGCCACTCTCGGGCCTCCGCAAAACTATCTTGGTAAGTAGACTAAAAATTCACAATTCCGCAGTATACCACAATAAAATGCCATAATATTATCTTATAGATACTCTTAAGCTCAACCTGTTCTTTTTTCTGTTGAGTAGATGGAACTCCTATGATCGATCTGGTTGCCACTCCTCGCGGGGCTCCACAAAGATTTGTTCGCGAACTCAGCAAATCTCTTCATTAATCTATTTCATTTGCCAGTATGAAAACAATGGTTGCCAATATTGTGCCTTTCTCTTTATTTCTTTGAACAAGTGTTGTCCTTTATTATTTGCTTGCGTTTGTATTGCCACTTTCTCTATAGAGAAAAATGACATTCACATCGTATGAGACCAACTGAAGCACTATTTGAGTTTGAAAATTTTTACAGCAACAGTTGTCATTCATTTAGGAACGATGTATGAAATCACGACGCACCATCGAATCTTACTTTTGATAAATTAGTGTCTCGATCTTGTCACAACATAACTTTGCATTATCACACTGCTACAAGGATGAGTTTGTAAAATATGATTGTTCCAATATTCAGTTGCATTAGTTGGCAAACAAATTTATGGAATTCATTGCTTAAAATCCATTAGCAAATTTCACTAAAGGTTTTTCAGTGCTTATGTTTAATCAGTGCTTAAAATTCATTGCTTAATTTAAGCATTAAATATTTTTAGTTTTATCAAACAGGATGTAATTTTTAGGGCGGTTGTTCGGTAACTGATCTTGATTTGACATTTTCCATAAGATTTTGGATTGAAATGTAACGAATGTAACTAAATCTTTCTCAGAAAATGGTAGAGGGACTAGTTTTGTCGCCGAAGCAAAGTACATGGACCAAAATTGACAATTGCTAAAAGTACGAGCACCGAAAGTGTAATTGATTTTGGAGGATTGTACATTCAAGCGCTTCAGGCTGAAGTCGAAGCTGACACAATAGTTGGAGAATTTTAGGCAGAAATTTGATGGGAATGATTAATTCTGGTCGAGAATGGTAAAGCCATAAGGAATAGAATTGTGACAAATCTAATTATATAGGGACCGAAAGCGAACTTCTCAAAACATACGGAGCCCTGACCTGAAGTGTTATTTAACCCATTTATTGTTGCAGTTTCATGTTTTTGGAGAATTGCTGAGCATAGTATTAGCATCCCAACGCTTGAAATACTGAAACTCCATACATAGTATTAGCATCAACACAAGGTTCTACATCGGCCTGTAGTACAGGTCCTGTATATGGCTCCGGCTAGAAGAAGCCTATATTTATTATTGCCGATCAGAGATCGACGGCGTCCCAACACAACTCGCATCCCCATTTTTAGCTACAGCTAGGAGCAGGTCATCCGCTGCGCAGTTTCTTGCTGAGCAAGTATCTGAAGGGAGGGTGAGTATACCTCCCATTCAGAAACATGTCGGCGATCACCCGGTACGTGGCTTCCGTGAGATGGACTCCGTCCCAGTTGATGTACTCCGAGGGACGAGGGCACACGTCGGCGAACGCCGTGCCGCACGTCGCGAACGGAGTGAAGTGATAGGGCTCCCCGGTACCGCAGCATGCCCTGAAGGACTCCTTGAAGCCGTGCTTGGCCGCGGACTTCATGACGGTGTGGTGTGCGTACCAGTAATCGGCGTAGACGATCACCGCATCAGGGAACTGCTTCCTAAGGTTGGAAATCGTGGCCAGGAGCGCGGCATTATGCGCGCGGGTTTGGTCGTTCGCGCTCTTCACGCAGCCTAGGTCGTCTTTCTCGCCCAGGGGGTCCAAAAACAAGGCCAGCGGCAAGCAACCCGACAGCGGTAGGCCTTGGACCACCATGTACCTCGCCCCCCGCCTCAGAAGCGCCTGCAAAGCAAATCATATCGTTGTGAAGTTTACTGGGGATGGAGAAAAAGGGTATCGCATTGACGAATCTGGCCACGGTCCAACCGAAAATTCGAGCTCTTATTTAATGAAGGTCGATTTTTCTACAGTAGATGCATTTATGATCAGCCTGCCTAAGTTGGTCGAACTGAGCTATTCGACTCGAAGCTTGCCGTCTGGCTAGAAAAAAAAGCACTCAAGTTTGACACGCCAGTGTCGCTAGGTTCGAACAGATATTACCGTATATCGAATATCCAAACGTATTAATGGACAAAACCCGACAATTACCTTGTTGAGTTCAGGATCGACAAATCAATTCTACAAGGTTAGCGTGATTCGATTGCTTCTCTAAGCAGTTGACAATTGAGCTACAACTCAAAAATATATACATAGACCCACAAAATACCCCCTTAAATAATGCGACTTTAAATTGATACTAAGGACCTATTTGGTCCCGGCCGATTCTTAGCTGTTTCTATTTTATTTTTCCTGAACAAAAATAAAAATAAAAATCAGTTTGATAACTTCAGTTAATATTTTTATCTCCAAGAATGAATTCGGAACGAAATCAAGAAAAAGACTAAAGCTATTTATTTATTGTCGAGAACAATTCAAGGATCAAGCAATTTTTCTTTTCTTTTCTTTCTTTTTCTTCTTTTTCTTTTCTTCTTCTTCCTCCTTTAGTCAATTGTTGGCCTCAACGATGGTTGCAATGGCTAGCGACTGGCCAAACAAGGTCACTAGACCTCTTCAAAGCCTAGGCTTGGCGAGGTTGGCTAGGGTCAAGCCTCATCCAGCCATGATGAGGCTCATGTTGGACAACATGAGAAGTATAAAAGAAAAATCTTATAAAATCAATTAAAAATTAAAAGAAATTATAAATCAAAAAAAAGAAAAATTGAGTATCACAATAAACACATTTTTATTCTCTATTTTGAGAATATAAATTTTATGTAAATATATTTAATAACCATTCTATTTCTAAGAATAATTTATATTCATAAATTTTTTTCTAATTCAATTTTTTTGACAAGTTTTCAAATATTTGAACATGTTTAATATGTTTGATAACTGTATAAAATTTTATTTTTGAAATAGAAAAAAAAAACAGAAATACATTTGACACGACTCCTAAATTTTTTGTGACATAAAATTTTTAATAATTTTTTGATAATTTTATAAGATTTTGTTTTTCCTTCTCTTTTTCTTTCTCCTCTGACTAATTATCAAACCCCACCTTAGCGATGGCTACAACAGGCCAGACAAGAGTAGATGAGGTCGCCAACTATTAAGCCTAACGATCGACTAGAGGAGAAAGAAAAAAAAAAGGATTCGATTCTAAAATTTATTGAAGAGTAGAAAATTAGTTGATATTATCAAATAAAGTTAAATTCTTTTTCTGTATCTAATTAACTAGTCTATGGTAACAGTTTAGCTCAGGTACGGAAGCACGGCTATGTAATTAACCAGTCTACCATAATAGTTTAGCTCAGGTACGGAAGCACGGCAGCCGGGCCGAAGCCAGAGAGCTTTATTAATTCCGTCACGAGAGCTCTATCCCTCCTATCTCTGTGTGCTTTTATCATTTACTTCATGGGAAACCCGGTCACGTCCGTCCATCGGTTTTTCTAAGTATCAACTTACTTCGAGAAAAGCGGTGGTGGTGCCGATGGCGAGCTTCTGGATGGTGTCGCCGGAGACGTTGGACCCGAGGGAGTAGGCGTAGTCGTTGACGCCGATCTCCCCCACCCACACCAGCGCGTCCTGCAGCGCGCCCCGGCACGCCTTTCCCCTGCACCCCTCGTGGCTCTCCAGGTACTTGCTGAACCAGAGGAGCTGCGTCAGGAGCGACTGCGGCGTCGCGTCCAGGTTCAGGTTGTTCTTCACGAAGAACTCGTGGTCGATGGCCGTGGAGCCCGCGACGGCGAAGTTGACGCCGTGGGCGGCGGCGGAGGGGGAGGAGGGGAGGCCGCGGAAGGGGGGAGGAAGGGGAGAGAGAGGGACTGGGCCACGAAGTCGATGACGAGGCGGCCGTCGGAGTAGCGGTTGGTGGGGCGGTGGAAGAAGGTGACGCCGTAAGGGGGGCTGGAGACGTGGCCGTAGCCGGTGGGGCCGGTGTCGGAGCGGGTGTTGCCGGTGTCAGTGAAGGAGTCCCCGAAGGCGAAGATCTTCTTGAAGGGGCGGGGCCGCCGGCGAGCGGGGGCGGCGGAGGCGGGGGAGGAGAAGAGGAGGGTGGCCAGAGTAAAGACGGCGAGAGCAGTGAGAACTACAGGCGGCGGCGACATTTTCGTTCGCGTTCGTTGCTCTTCGGCGGAGCGGCGTCGCCTTTATTTATGTCGCGTTGCGCATTTAATAATCCGTACGGGGGAAAATTCGTCCCGCCAGGATAGGTCGAAAACCGGGGCCCGCCCCGTACTAAATGTCCGTGAAAGATATGCTTGTCTGCAGTAGAATCTGACCGAAAAAGAAATGGGGAATAGAAGTTTTGTCTTTTGAATTTAGGCTTATTCGCATTTTTCGTATCATTCACCAATTGTTCCATGACCATCGTAATCACTTCTATCGCTTGGAGTAATTAATCACTGAAATAAATTTCATTCATTTATTTTTATAAGTCATAGGAAAATATTTTTAAAATTATTCATTTTTTTTTCAAAGTTCTTTAGATAAGCAACGTGGGGTATTTGCTCGTGTCTTCCGTCTTCTTAGGGCCTGTATGTTTGTATTTTTTTTTGTTCATGAACAGATTTTTTTTTTTTTTGTTTCTAGAAACAAAAAAAGAACAAAAAAATGCGTTTGTTTGCGTTTTTGTTCAAAACCTATTTTTTTGTTCCTAACAAATTAAAACAAAAAATAATAATAATAATTTATTTTTTTGTTGGAAGACTTTTAATGAACATATTTTTTTCTCTCATCACTTTTCTTCTCTCTTTTTTCTTCTTTTTTCTTTGGCTGATCGCCAGCCTCGGCCATAATCGGCGGCCGGCCGACGAGGGCCGACAAAGCCTCTCCCAACCATGGCGAGGCTCGCCGGACCCAGGCAAGGCCGAGCCTCGCCGTGGTTGGGCGAGGCTTGGCCAGCCAAGGCAAGGTCGAGCTTGCCCAGCCCCCCGCGAGCTCGAGCTCGGCCTCGCCGTGGCTGGGCGACGACCAAAAGAAGAAAAAAAGGAAAAATAAAATAAAATATTAAAAAATTAAAAGAAATAAAAAAAAAAGAATATAAATTTACCAAACATATTTCTATTCATTTTTTATTAACAAGTTTACCAAACATTTCTTTCGGTCAAAAATCGTTCTAAAGAAATAGTTTTTTTTTTCTATTTCTGTTCCTCATAACAATTTTTTAACAGAAACATAAATAAACGTGCCCTTAATGTCCCATCCCTAATTTTAATTCCATTTCCCTAATGCAAAACTATAGAAGGCCACGTGGCCACCATATGCCTCGCAGGAGTTAATGCTCTCTACGATTGACAATTTCTTGCATGAATCTGAATTGAATCCATCACAATCATCTGTTTTATGAAATCGACGTGGTCCCCGAAATGTGAATGCACAAATGGACGATCGTGATAAAGCGATAGTCCTCTTTCATTTACAAACAATGTATGAAATCTAGATGCACCACCAAATCTTACTTTTCGTAAATTAGTCTCAGTCACTTGATCTTTTTATAACATAATATTACATTGTCACGCTTTTACAAGGATGAGTTTGTGAAATATGATTGTTCCAACATTCGATTGCATTAGTTAGCAAACAAAATTATGGAACTCATTGCTTAAAATCCATATTGTATCAAGCAAATTTCACTAGAGGTTTTCAAGACTTATGTCAAGCAGTGTTTAAAATTTATAGCTTAATTTGAAGTGCTTAGTTTTTTTGAGAAAAGTCACAAAAAACCCTCAAACTTTGCCCAAAGTAACACATGTATCTTAAACTATTTTTTTGTGACACCAAAAAACCTAAACTTTGCCAATTATAACACGTTTAACCCAAACTTTTACCTACAACATCCAAAACCCCAAACTTTAATCATGTGTAACACATTTACCCGAACTTTTTATTTGTGGCACCAAAAACCCCCAAAAAAATTATATAACACCAAATTTTTGGAATAAGTGCATCACACAAATACAAGTTTTTTGAGTTTTTTTTTGTGTCATGAAAAAAATTGGGATTCTTGCGCTAGAAAATAAAAAATTTGGGGTAAACATGTCACACTGTATGAGTTTATCGTAAATATGTCACATGAGTATAAGTTTGGGCTTTTTTGTGTCATTAAAAAACGTTTGGATTATATGTATCACAAAGGGTAAATTTGGGATCTTTCTTCTCCTAAAAAAAATCCTCTTTTTTTTTTTTTTTGTAGTTTGACCTAGTGTGATAACGATAAGAAGATAAGAAAGTGCTCGTTGGTTAATTGGTCACTTTTTTTCATGAAATGGGTTGAATTGGTATTAGTCTAGATACAGCAAAATAATTCTATTCGATTAAATGTACTTTCTTTTGCTAGGCCCATAACTAAAAAACCTACTTTCTATGATTACGAGGGTTATTCAAATATGAAATCCAATCATGGAGACCTTCTAGCATTGGGTAAGCATCAGCCCCCATACATGATCTTACGACTTTGCGAGGACCTTTGTTTTTGGTACATTGGATCTCACCTTAATTGCCCCATCTATCCTCCTGAGGAGAGGTTTGGTTTAAAACCCGGCTCGAACAGAAAAAGTATAGGTGAATCCATGGAGGATCATCATTAACTCGTTTTCAAAATAGTCATTTTTTAGTTTAGCCTAGGGTAATGTATGTGTAACTCAAGATAATCTACTTAGGCAAGATAAAAATAGGCACCTAATCTGCCCTTTATATAATCTTCATGAAGTAGAATAAGTTCTCGAGAAGATTAAAGAAAGAACAACTTCCTCCATAAAGAATTCTTGATTTTTCATTAACCGAAAAAATCCATGCTAGAAAACAAATAATATATTATTATTTTTTCTTTATCGAGTACCCTTTTTTTTTTCCATTCCGAACAACACCGAAATGACATTGTTATTCTTTGACATATGATGTGTACGTACATCTGTATTATTCTATTATATAGAACAAAGAGGATATTATTTTTTAATACTAAATTTTGCTTGAGAAATAATAGAGTGACTTCGTTGCCAAAGCAAAGTACATAGACCAAAATTGACCATTGCCAAAAATACCATTTCACCAGGATTGCTCCCACAATGAAATATCTTTTAACAATAAGTATTTTTCGATTTTTATTAAGAGGGAAGAGGGTTCTGCACAAAACATATATAAATACAATGTAAATATTAACTTTCGGACAAAAACAACAAATGTCTGTGAAAGATATGTTTGCCTACCTAAGACGGAGTAGAATCTGACCCAAAAATAAACGGGGAATAAGTTTTGTCTTTTGAATTTAGGCTTGTTTGCATTTTCGTATCATTCGCCCATTGTTTGATGACCATCGTGCGAAGAAGGCTACAAATCTCGGTTTATTTTGTGCAAAATTGGAAATAATCGTTCATATCGCTTGAAATAATTAATCAGTGAAATAAATTTTTATTATCGATAATAATTTATATTTGAACATTTATATGATTGATGACAATAGTTTTTATTCATTTATTTTTATAAGTGATAGGAAAATATTTTTAAAATTATTCATTTTTTTCAAAGTTCTTTAGATAAGCAACGCGGGGTATTTGTGTCTCGTGTCTTCCGTCTTCTTAATATCCCATCCCTAATTTTAATTCCATTTTCCTGATGCAAAACTATAGGAGGCCACGCCTCCACCATATGCCTCACAAGAGTTAATGCTGTCTACGAATGACAATTTCTTGCATGAATTTGAATTGAATATATCACAATCATCTGTTTTATGAGATCCACGTAGTCCCCGGAATGTGAATGCACAAATGGACGATCGTGATAAACCCAGTCTAGTGTATCCTAATCCAACCAATAATAGCCCGCTACTAAAAATATTTTTGAGCTTTTTACTCGAGGCGTGTGAGGTGACCAATTGAACTACTTGTCCTGGATGACGTGTGGAGCAACGACCACCATAGATGGAAAAGATTAAGAGATTTGCGAGGCAAATGAGCCAACGAAAGCGAGATAATTGTAACAGCATGCCATTCAGAAATCATCTCTGTAACGAATGTCTTTCTCATGAAGACTTTAAGGTCTTGTTTGATTAATGGGCGTTTGACAAAAAAGAAAAGCAAGCACGTCCTAATCTCCTCGAGATTAGAAATGAAATTGTCAAAAAAATAACAAAGAGTTCCTCTCCTAGTGAAAACTTTGGGGAGTCTACTCTACACAAAAGGATGGAGAATGGTATTGGGCACATATAAAAGATAACAAAGCATGGAAGTTAATGGAAGCAAATAAGAACATTTTGCTAGTACTTAAGCTTAGTTACCATTATTTACCATCTCACCTGTCACATTATTTTGCCACATTTTCACTTTTCTCAAAAGGATATGAAATTGCTAGCAATAATTTAATTAGGATATGGATGGCTTTAGGACTCGTTAGTTTTTTTTTTATCAATTATACTTTAATTTTCACTCTCAAACTTTTTTTCCTGTCTCTTTGTAGGGCTTAAGAGCCGAAATCTACATCTGAAACTAAATTATCTCCACTCTAACCCTATGAGAAAGTGAGAATTCAGATCCCCTACCTCCCTCTTCCCATATAAGAGGGTAGCCACTAACAAAGGCAAACCCTAGTGGTTTTTAGAACTCATTAGTTCAACAAGGAAAGAACTAGCAATGGAAGACGTCGGTGCTGAGTACATCAAAGATTTATCACAAAAATAATTATTCAATGTAGTTGAGTAGTCTTAATTAAGGTCCTTTTCTACAGGCACAATTTGGTCCATTCTTTTGCAACACTTATGGCCCAAAATGATTGTTCTATTATTGGTGCAGAGCTTTCAAATTGAATTCGGTATGTTTCGCTCTCTAGTACTTTGTTAAAGGGAATCTCAAATTCTAGTGGAGTCCCACTTTTTTTGAGAAAGCCAATGTTAAAGAAGCTGTGTGTAATTAGAGTGGTGGGTTTGAATTCAGAGTTAATGATGGCACTATTGCTAAAGAGTTTGTTGGAATATGCATCTCCAAGTGTACTCACTTATGGTATCTGGATTTGTCATGTGGTAGTTTTGAGGAGCTACCACATTCTATATGCAACTTGAAGCAATTGAGATCATTACCTCTCCATGAGAACAAGCCATTGAAGAAGCTTACAAATACCATTTGTGAGTTACATAGTTTGCTACAATTATCTCTTCGTGGTTGCACAGAGCTAGTCGATTTACCCAAACATATGAAAAGGCTCGTCAATTTTAGATTTCTTAGCATAACAACAAAGTAGAAGAGTTTTTCACCCAAAAAAAAAAACAAAGTAGAAGAGTCTGCAAGAAAATGAAATACAATTTCTAAAAAAACTGCATTTTTTGGGAATCAATACGTGTGCAGATCTCCAAGTTTTGTTTGAATACCTACCAACTAACTTGCCCGAGTAAGAAATTGGAAATTGTGAGAGACCAATTCTCTGCCTTTGAGAAATTAACCGCCTTCGAGTCCTCGGTGATAAATCACTGTGAGCTCACATTGACCCACGAGATTGAGTTCAACTTTCTTTTGACTCTTCATAAGCGAGAAAAGTACCAAAAAAGTCCTAAACATTTTGCACTGGTACCAATTCAGTCCTAAACTTTTTAATTTGACCAATTCAGTTCTAAACCTTTTGTGTTTAGTACCGATTTAGTTCATCTGGCCATTCTCTACCGGAAAAGGCTGATGTGGACTCCAAGTTAGCGCCGACAACGCTAGCCGACGCTAACATGGACGCCGAAGTTCAAAACTACGTCGTTTCACTTTAAACAGTAAATTAAAAAAAAAAGACTTTTTTAACACCCAAAACTAGCCTTTCGTTTACCCTTTGGGTGTAAAAAAGTCACGCCCAAACCCTATTCTGAAGACGCCCAAACTGAAGACGCTTTCCCCTAAAATTCTCAGCAACTTGCTCTTTCGTCTTTCCAATTTCTTGAAGCCAAGTCGTTCTTCCACCAATCGCCTCCATCTCTCTCTTTGACTGAAAAAATTTCAGAGCTTCGATCAAGCCAAGTACTCCATCTGGATTGCTGTTGAAGCTGGAATCGTCTTTGCGAAATCATCGAGAAGGGTTCCCGACGCGTCTTGAAGAACTCCCGAGATGGCCCCTACCGTTGCTCCTTCCATAAACGCTCCGTCTATGTTGATTTTTAAAGGTAAGAGGCTTCGGTGGGATCCAATCTTTGAGTCAATTGAGTCATTTCCATGTAAAGTTTCGAACTTTGCTTGTTCCATTTGCTGAAATTGCTGAGTGATGCTTGTGCTGAGTCAATTAGGGTTTCTCAAATTTGGGGTTTAACCTTCGAAATACAAGTCATTCCTTGCTTTCGAAATGAATCACAAAAGAGTTGCAATTTCTTTGAAAGTCAGTGAATTTCCTGGCTGTTCAATTATGTGTTGGAGCCAAACCTCAATTAGCAAAAGTTTTTGATGTGAAATTTGGATTTTTACTTCAGGATCCGACCAAATTGAGTTCGTCCATGGACAAAGCAAGAATAGATGTTCCACTGATTCTGCTTCTTGATCACAGATTGGGTATGCTGGCCGAGGTAAGATTTTCTGCTAATAGAGATTTTATGTTGTGGGAAGAGCATTTTGACATATACTCCAGAGAAAAATCCTAATTTTAGGGGGGGTCTTCATGTTCCAAATATGGTACCATAGTTTGCATATGGTTGCTCACATGCTGTGTTTGTGGATTCTGATCTCCCCCCAAGAACTGTTGGCTTAATTGGAGTTGAAACCCATTTGCCTAAACTTTGTAGTCGATGCTAACATTTGCTTAGTTTTTGGGAAATCGAGATCCATATCATGCATACAATTTGGGAGGAAAATTACTCTGATGTTAGCTTTGGCCAAGCATGAATATATATGCTTTGATGTAGTCTGTTCAACATTTGTCTTAGAAGCATGAAGCAAATTTTTGAAGTTCTTATTTGCATTTTCTTTTGGTAAGCTTGTTGCATCCTAATAGGGACAGGAATTTTAAGTTAGCATTATGAGGTGCATATTAGGACCTGATTTCTTGCTATTGAGACTAATTTCAAGATGGAATGAGTTATGTTGTTGCTATTGAGGTTAAGCCATGTAAACATATGCTAAGGTGCTGTTGTTCAACTTTTTTACAGGTTAAAAATGCTCTGACTGGTGTTGATTCTGAAAGCATACATAACAATTACTCTACAATCATCACAATTGATGAAGACATCAATGAATTCGTCACAATCAAGAACATCAATTCCTCTAATCAACAACGATACATTTATGTTTTGTTATTGTGGCCTCAAATGTTCTTTACAAATAGCAAAGATGAAGGAGAATCAAGGAAGAAGATATCACGGTTGTCCGAAATATAAAATCGGAGAAAGTTGCGGTTTTTTTATTTGGGTTGATGCAAAAACATGTTCATCAACAAGAAGTGTGTCGACAAAATTTCACTAGAGCAATGTCGAAGAAAAACAAGTGTCGACATTGAAGACCATGTTGATTGTGTCGTGGGTCTTTATAGTAATTTTAGGAAACATGCTATTTGGAAATTCAAAGATGAATGATGTACTAAGCTTACCGTAGGGTGTATTAATGTTGATCTTGTTATATAATCTATTTTTGTACATTTTTGCAATATATTTTGTATTTGTCACATGTTGGAATATGAACATGAACAAAGTGAAAGTTGTTTGTACCCTCTTGTGTCATATGCAATTTGTTTCTTAATCTCAACATCAAATACATCGTTCTTGATGTCACAACCTACTATTATGATTAATGAAGTACGATATGAGAAAAAAAGCAATATAATCTCACTACTTCATGAACAAATAACCTCAAAATAATAAACAAGCAAACAACATATACACAATATTACGTTCAAATGGCTACCAAAAAGTAAAAGAAGACAATTTCTTATTAAAGGTTCAAACAACCTGTTACATGTGAGACATTATTATCCAAGTTGTTGCATGGTTATAAAGGAAGTACAAAGGAAAAAAAAAACACCAATACAAAACTCATGCCCAGAATTTACAACAAGTATATTGAAATAAGACAATTGGATAAATATATGAACCCCGTGTCAGACAACAAGACACTATAATTAAAGTATTAATGTCTTAGTTGAACTCAATCAAGTCTAGAAAATAGTGTAACATGGGCATCTTGTGTCTTCAAAAGGCAAGAATTGAGAGTGTGCCGATGAAAAAAGTACATTAAAAGAAAAACTTCACTTGACCTATCTTCACAAAAAGTTGCAGCTAAAACATATCACTACTAAATCCAACCCCCCATCTTGTCACTTATGCCTCTTTGAGCAACTTTTGGCTTTTGCGCCTTTGACCATAGGATTCACACCGGTAGGGCCGCCACCACTACCACTTGTCACTTTACTTGTACATCTCTGTACCTACAAAAAGTATATTCACTTAAAGTTTTATTGACAAAACAAGCATAACATAATGAAAATGGAGATACTAACAAAAATGTTTTGCCTTGAAAATCGTGTTTGTGATGATGTAGACCCAATCTTCTTAGCTAGACATGTCAAACTGTTGTATCCTGTCTTCAAGCAAGTTTGACATGTCATTTTCATTCTGATCCTCAACATCCTAGTTCCAATTGCCACCTCACCTTCCTCCCTCGATCTTTTCAGTTTACGTCTACCAGGTTTGACCTTTGCTAGAAATGGTTCAGGTGGCTCTCTATGAGTTTGTTTCCAAAATTTCTGCTCTCGAATTGGCATCATCATATTTTTATATACATCTAAAAACTTAGCCTTCCTGTAACATTCATCAAGATAATCATATGCATCATCTTGCCTATGATTTAAAACAGAAATGGCATGAGGACAAGGAATGCCAGTAAGCTGCCATCTTCGACAAGAACAATCTCTCTTAAATACATCCACCACATATTTTTCACCCTTATCCATTACCTCATATCCAGTCTCACCATTCCAGATCACTTGGCAATATGTCACACTAGCTCTATTTTCTTCTAACTTTCTTACAATTTTTGGACCACGGTCATTTCTCCATCTAGCACATGCATCTCTCTGTGTATGCTTCATTATCATTATTATTATTCAAATTTCCTCTAACATACTATAAATGGACTTACACCTAGCATGTATAATTCTTCCATTGAATGCCTCGCATAAATTGTTATCAGCGATGTCACATTTTACATCAGTGGTAAAAAAAGCCCTAGACCAGTGCTTTGGTTCTGTTTGAACTGAATCATGATATGCGGTAGGACTAATTTTCTTCAATACTTGAGAGTGTTCATCAAACTCTATCATCGAATTACTTTTAGAACACTTCCAAAACAATCTCTGCATTTGTATCCCTTTATACTTCTTACCCTAATTGGCATAGATGTGTCTCGCACATATTCTATGCTCAGCTGCAAGCAACAAATGAGCCACAGCTTGTAGAAGGCCCTGCAAAAGATGATTGTAATGTGAAACATATATTACAAGCGTGACTATAATGGCATAAATAAATAAATAAATAAATAAGGAACTTACTTTTTGTTTATCACTGATTATGACCCAATCTTGTCTATATGAGGATGAAATGTTGAGGTCATACATTAAATTTGTCAAGAACCACGTCCAGGTGTCGCTACTCTCGACTCGAACAACCGCCCAAGCAATTGGGAACATCTAATCGTTTGCATCTCTTCCAACAACACATAAGATTTGGCCTTGACAAATTCCTTTTAAGAAGCAACCATCTAATCCCACAACTTTCCTACATCCATCAATGAATCCTTTCTTACAAGCAGCAAAACATATGTACATTCTCTCAAATAACGCCTTAAATTGCATATCAGATTTTCAACCTTCAATGTAATAATACTCCCAGCATTTCTCTCCCTAAGCTCCTCTGCATAATCCCACAACTTTGCATATTCCTCTTTATAGTTTCCCATCAATACTTGATAAGCCAACAACTTAGCCTTCTTGCATTGTATTATACTCACATCTAAGCCCAGTTGCTCCTTGATAAGCTCCTTGAAAGCAATAGTCTTGATAGTTGGCATTGCTCTTATGGAAGGAAGATAGTGTTTGGCCAACCAAGAACCTGTCACCCTCCGATTCTTAAAACTTATGCTACAGGTTTGTTCTGAATTATAAGTCTTTACATGAAATGATCTAGTACGACTATCGACAGATCCAGAAATCTCCCAAGGACAATTTTCATGTGCACATTTTGCTCTGACAAATTTCTTGTCATTCTTTATAAATTTTATCTCTCTACGCTCAGCCAATGAATACTTTATCAAAGCATCTTTGAATTGCCTACTACTTTCAAATGCCATAGACACAATAAACACGGGCACAGCACAATTAGGATTATGCTTTGGAAACCTACTTCTTCTCCTAGTAAAATCATCATCTTCTTCTCCTTCATTAGACTCCAGACATTCATTGCCATCCATTTCATAGTACTCTGTTTCATAACCCGCTTCAGCATCAATAATATTATTCACATCCAATCCTTGGGATGGCACCAACCCCGTGGATGATTCCCCCATAATGAAATCATTTATGGCCCTCCCATGGAACTTTGTCATGTTCCCCATTACTACTAGAAGCTCCTCATTATCATAATCATCATTATCAGTCAAGAATCTTACATCGACAAGGAAGTCTGCCCCATCGTCATCGTCATCATCCACGATATAGTCATCTTCATCAACTAAATCATTAGGATTTAAACCACTCTCGTGCTCAATCATGGTCTCATTACTTAAACCAACACTAGTGCCAGCACCCTCACCAATCCTTTGACCAGCATCCTCAATGACCCTCTGACCAATACCCTCATCCACACCCACATCGACACCTTGGCCATCACCCTCAACTGCCTCATTGGTCGTAAAATTTTATCCATATACCTCAATTAACCCACGATGCAAATAACTAAAAACTAAATCAACTACTCTATTCTCATTCCATATGTATGTCAACCCATCTTCTAGTGACTTTCCAGGAATCTTAAAATAAAGCTTTTCAAATGTACTATTTACCCCCATTGTCGATGTCTCTAATGAAGCTTTCGTAGCTTGTTGAACTAATATCAACTTTTATCAAGTCAAACTTGCCTCCAACGTATTCAAGCATTGGGCGACGAGATAAAGTTCCACCATGGAAAAGGCAGATCCATGCTGATTTTTTGCTCATTTTGACCCTACACGAAAAAAAAATGTAACCTATGTTATAAGCAAGGCAACACATAGAACTGTAAGTCCCATACTATGTAGCACTCTATACATCATGTTTCTAGAAGAAAAAGTAGTGATCATCTACTTGGATTCAGAGGCGATCAACATCTAAAAATTCAACAAAAAAAAATCCAAAGATTCAAAACCAAAACTTCAACGCAAAAGTGTTAATGGATTCCAAAAAATTAGAGTACAGTGAACAGTGTGGACTTGATCAATAAAACTAACTTTTACAATATGTGTAATTGCAGGCTCTCTCTTTTGTTATCAAACATTAGAACCCAAAGCCAGACTATGAACCCCCTCTTTCTTTATTTTTCTTTTGTTGACAAAATCACCATGAACCTTTACTTCTTTGGTAAAATAATCATCATTTGGACACAATTGACAATGGGGTTTGCAAGTGCCCCAATTAATAAATCTATGGCTACTCCACAAAAGAGACCCACAATGAATTGAGAAACCGAATACATGTACGCTCAAGTCAATTACTTAATTATGATTGTGCATGCCTCGAGTAATAAAAAGCTTGTACAAGAATAGGAAAAAGTGCATGGAAACAAAGGCTTTCTCTTCGTATTGTGCATAAAAACATAGGAATCCAACAACCATATGATTGTACACACGAAGAATTTGGCCAGACGCAAGCATACAAAAGCTTTCTCTTCATATCGTGTTTTATTATAAATTGATTTGGCCAGACTTGAGTGTTATATTCCCTACTACACAGGTACTTGACAGTAAATGCGAAGAATTTCTCTCTTCCAACAAACAACGACACAAATGGATAAATCAAGGCAAATTGATTATATAAAATAAAAAGAGGACAACACACTTTTCACGTTCTCCGCTAACTTCAGGATGCCATGTCAAGTTGCGCTCAACGCTGCCGACAAAACAATTAAGCTGGGCCCACAACACCTACTCGTGTTCGCTTCGGATTGTGACGGACGAGTTGGGTCGTGATGGATGAGTCGGGTTTCAACTGGTTTGTGGGTGAATCGGGTCTTTGCCCACAAAGATGGGCAAGTCTCTAAAATTGTGACGATGAAGCCCTCAGCCAAAAGGGGCTTCATTAATGAAGGTGATTGGTGGAAGAATGACTTGGCGTCAAGAAATTGGAAAGACAAGAGAGAAAGTTGCTGAGAATTTTGGGGGAAAGCGTCTTCTGTCGGCTTCAGAATAGGGTTTAGGCGTGACTTTTTTACACCCAAAGGGTAAACAAAAACCTGGTTTTGGGGATTTTTGGTGTTAAAAAGTCTTTTTTTTTTATTTACCGTTTAAAGCGAAACGACGTAGTTTCGCACCCCGGCATCCATGTCCGCACTGGCCAACGTTGCCAGCGCTGACTTGGAGTCCACATCAGCCTTTTCCGATAGAGAATGGCCGGATGAACTAAATCGGTACCAAACGCAAAAGGTTTAAGACTGAATTGGTCCAATTGAAAAGTTTATGACTAAATTGGTACCAATGCAAAAGGTATATGACTTTTTTGGTACTTTCGCCCTTCATAAGCTAGTAATATAAGGTCCCAACAAGTGATGGAGCTGTTCAGATGTCTCGACAAATCCACCTAGAGTCCTTTACTATCTATGATTGCCCAAACCTAATGGCTACCTGATCATATATATCTCAGATCAATTCGCTTGAATCCTATATCTCTACATAGATTAATTTAGCTAATTGACAAAAAATATCTTGGTGAGTAGAACATCTACAAATGATAAATTCACAATATATCACAATAAATGCCATAATACTGTGTTATAGATACTCTTAAGCTCATCTCTTTTTTTCTTTTCTTTTTTTAGGTTGAGCAAATGAACTCGTATAATCGAGACCCGGACCCCTAGAGTGCCAAAACTTAGCACGGGGGACACTTATGGCGTGTTTGACACTTAGGGTGTGTTTGGTAACAGTCTATTCCCAGGAACAATTTTTTAACAAAAATGGTTTTTTTTTTGTTTATGTTTCTAGGAACAATTTATGAGTATAAGAACGTGTTTGGTAAAATGCATAGAATTGTATAAGTTTGTTGTTTCTTTTAATTTTTAATATTTTTATTATATTTTTCCTTTTTTTTATTTTTTTATTTTCTCTCCTTCTTTCTCCTTTGTGGCCGATCGTCGGCAGCTGGTGACCGGCTGGGCGAGGGCCGGCGAGATTGCCGGAGCCTTTCCTGGCCACCGCAAGGCTCGACCTCGCCTAGGCGGCACAAAGTCAGCCTCGCCTTGGCCTAGCGAGGCCAAACCTCGCCGATGACTAGGTGAGCTCAGCCTCACTAAATCTAGGCGAGCTCCAGCTCACTCCGATGAGGTTGCCGGCCATGGCCAATGTCGGTGACTGGCTAAAAGAAAGAAGAAGAAAGGAAAGAGAAGAAAAAATTGTTCCTGGAAACAAAAATTTACTTTTTTCTACTTCTTGTTTCTGTTCCAAATCTATTTTCGGGAACAAAAATTTTAACAAACACATTTCTATTATTTTTCTATTTCCTGGAACAAAAGAACATAAATAATTGTTCCGGGGAACGGAAATAATTTTTACCAAACAGGCCCTTAAATATCAAAAGTTGTGAAATGTACATTTAAGTGCTAAAATCAAAGCAAAATTGATCGGTTAAGTGCAAACGGTGAAAAAATTTGGCCAAATGCTAATGTGGTGTTTCTTCAGCGAGACAAGTGCAAAAAAATATCATTTTGCATGCTGACATAACTAAATAAGCCGAAAACGACATTGTTTGCATGTTGACATGGCTAAAAAAAATGACGTTGTTTTGCCTCAGTTTGAATTTTAATATAAATATTAATTAAACTAAATTGAAAACCAAAATTATTAGTAATATTTATTATAAAGAGAAGAAGAAGAAGAAGAAGAAGTTGCAAGCGTTAGGCGAGGGCTATGCAAGCCCTCGCCATTGCCTCCCCACCTTCGCCAAGAAGGGCCGACAACGGTGGAGGGAGGGTCGGCTAGCGACAAGAGCTTGCAAGCTCTCACCCAAATTTAGGGCTAGGGTCACAGCCCCCCCCAAATCCGGCGACCCTCACCTGGTTGGGCCTAGGGCCACTACTAGCTAAGGGGTCACGACCCCTGGCCAGGGCCTAATGACGTTGGTCAACCCCACCCCCACCCTTGCCAGCCCTTCTCGGCAACAGTGGCAAGACAATGGTGAGGGCTTGCACAGCCCTCACCCAACGCTTGCAACTTCTTCTTCTTTTAAAATAATATTAGGATTTGAATTTTAATTTTAAATTTAATTAAACTAAATTTAAAAAAAAAAAAGATGATAGAATGGCAAGGGCTATGCTAGCCCCTACCATCACCGGGAAGAGCCGACAATGGTGTGGAAGGGTCATTTCGGAGTCGCCAAGCCCTAGCCAGGGGTCAACGACCCTAGCCAATCAGTAGCAAGGGCTTGCAAGCCCTCATGCAAATCTGGAGCAAGGGTCATTAGCCCTTGGCCCAACCAGAGCTCAATAACCTTGGTCGACTCTCCTCCACTGTCGATGGCCCTTCCTAACAACAGTGGTAAGGTGGCGGCGAGGGCTTACACAGTCCTTGCCATTCTATCATCTTATTTTTTAATAATAATTTAGTTTTAAATTTAATTTAATTAATATTTATATTCATATTCAAATTCAAATTCGAGACAAAATGACGTTGTTTTAGCTTTTTATTACTCACCCAACTCCCCAACGAGTCACATAGACGAATTTTATTAATAGAAAATTATCACGTAGGATTTTTGGCTAGGGTCACCAGACTTAGCACTTAGGTGTCCCAATTTTTTTAAAAAAAATGGCACTTAAGTATATCTCTTATAACTTTTAGCACTTAAATGTCCCATGTGCTAAGCTAAGTTTCAGCACTTGCACTGTTCTTTTGTCCCTATAATCTATCTAATTGCTACTCCCTGTGGGGCTCCGCAAAGATTTGTTCGCAAACTCAGCAAATCTCTTCTTAGCCTCTTTCATTTGCAAGCAAGAAAATAATGGCCACCGATATTGTACCTTTCTCTAACGAGTATTCTTTATTATTTGCTTGTGTTTGTACCGCAAATTTCTCTACAAAGAAACTTATCCGTATCATATGAGGCCAACTGAACCCTTATCTGAGTTTGAAATTTTATAAAGTGATAGTCCTCTTTCATTTACGAACAATGTATGAAATCTAGATGCACCACCAAATCTTACTTTTCGTAAATTAGTCTCAGTCACTTGATCTTTTTATAACATAATATTACATTGTCACACTTTTACAAGGATGAGTTTGTGAAATATGATTGTTCCAACATTCGGTCGCATTAGTTAGAAACAAAATTATGGAACTCATTGCTTAAAATCCATATTGTATCAAGCAAATTTCACTAGAGGTTTTCAAGACTTACTGTCAATCAGTGTTTAAAATTTATTGCTTAATTTGAAGTGCTTAGTTTTTTTTAGAAAAGCCACAAAAAAAAACCCCAACTTTGCCCAAAGTGACACATGTACCTTAAATTATTTTTTGTGATACCAAAAATCTTAAACTTTGCCAACTATTGTTTAACCCAAAATTTTTTCCACAATACCAAAACCCCGAACTTTAACATTTACCCCAAATTTTTATTTGTGACACCCAAAACCCAAGAAAAATAAATATATATATGTAACACCAAATAAGAATACTGAAAAAGTAATTTATTTTAGAAGATTGTATACAGAAGCGCTGCAGGCCAAAGTCGAAGCTGATCCAATAGTTTGGAGGATTTCAAACAGAAATTTGATGGGAATACTTAATTGGGGTCGAAAATGGTAAAGCCATAAGGACTAGAAATGTGAAAATCCGATTACACAGGGACCAAAAGCGAACTTCTCAAAACATACGGGACCCTAAAATGTAATTTAACCCATATATTGCTGCGGTTTCACATTTCGCAGAATTACTGAGCATCGTATTAGCATACCAACGGTTCAAATAATTGAACTCCATACATAGGGCGCATCATGCGAATGCATCAACATGAAGTTCTAATTCAACCCGTAATACAGGTCCTGTATATAGCTCCCGCTAGAAGAAGCTTATATTCATTATTGCCGAGGCCGATGCAGAGCTCGACGGCATCCCGACCCAACTCGCATCCCCATTTTAGCTATAGCTAGGAGTAGTTCATCCGCGGTGCTGTTTCTTGCCGAGCAAGTAGCTAAAGGGAGGTTGACTGTACCTCCCGTTCAGAAACATGCCGGCAATCACCTTGTACGTGGCTTCCGTGAGATGGACTCCGTCCCAGTTGATGTACTCCGAGGGACGAGGGCACACCTCAGCGGACGGCGTGCCACACGTCGCGAACGGATTGTAGTGATAAGGCTCCCCGGTACCGCAGCATGCCTTGAAAGACTCCTTGAAGCCGTACTTGGCCGGGGTCTTCATGACCGAGTGGTACGCGTTCCAGTAATCAGCATAGACAATCACAGAATCAGGGAATCGCTTCCTGAGGTCGGAAATCTTGGCCAAGAGCGCGGCATTATGGGCGTGGGTTCGGTCGTTCACGCTCTTCACGCAGCCTATGTCGTCTCTGTCGTTCTCGGGGGCCAAATACATGGCCAGGGGCAAGCAACCCGACACCGGCAGACCTTGGACCACCATATACTTCGCCCCCCGCTTCAAAAGCGACTGCAAAGTAAATGCAGTTAAAATCATATCATTGTGAAGTTACTGGCTATGGTGAAAATGCATCAGATTGATACTTGGATGACGTTATCGACATTAATAATTCGTGCCATCATCTAACCGAAAGTTCAAGCGCCTATTCAATGTTGGTCGGGGTTTCTACAGCAGATACATTTATGATCGGCGCCCCTAAGTTAATTGAATTGAGATTATTCGACTCGAGGGAATTGTTGTCTGGCCAAAAAAGAAAGCACTCGGGTTCGATCCAGTGGTGTCGCCATGCTCCCTAATTAAGGCACAAAATCAATCGGTCGAGGGTTTAGTACGGCAGACCCGAACAGATATTACCATAATTGGTGAACATCTAAAGGTATGAATGGACAAAACCCGACATTCGCTCTCTGCTCGAACATCGTCTGAGGATTGGGATTGACAGATCACTTCGACAGGGGCAGCGCTATTTCATTGCTTCTCTAAACAGTTGACACGGAGCTAGATCTCCAAACCCTTCTCTCTAGGACCATGAAGCCGAAAAATGTATACACATTCCCGCAAAACACCAAGCTAAACAATGCGACTTCTATTCGACACTAACATTGCGAAAAGCTGATTCTAATTAGCTAGTTTAACGTAAAAGTTTAGCTCGAAGGGCACCAATGCCGGAGCCGGAGCACTAAATTATATGTCGAGCTTTATCAACTCCGTCGTGGAATTTACTTCGTGCGAAACGCAGTCACGTTCGTCCATCTGTTTTCGTTTTCGAAGTTACCTCCAGAAATGTGTTGACGGTGGTGATGGCGAGCTTCTGGATGGTGTCGCCGGCGACATTGGACCCGATGGTGTATGCGTAGTCGTTGACGCCGATCTCGCCCACCCAGACCAGCGCGTCCTCCAGCGCGTCGCCGCACGCGCCGCCCGTCGCCGCTCCCTTGCAACCCTCGTAGCTCTCCAAGTACTTGCCGAACCAGAGGAGCTGCGTCAGGATCGACTGGGGCGTCACGTCCAGGCTCATGTTGTTCCTCACGAAGAACTCGTGGTTGATGGCCGTCGAGCCGGCGACGGCGAAGTTGACGCCGCTGGCGGCGGCGGCGGCGGAGGAGGAGGAGGGGGAGGAGGAGATGTTGCGGTAGGGGGGAGGAAGGGGAGGGAGAGGGACTGGGCCACGAAGTCGATGACGAGGCGGCCGTCGGAGTAGCGGTTGGTGGGGCGGTGGAAGAAGGTGACGCCGTAGGGGGGGCTGGAGACGTGGCCGTACCCGCTGGGGCCGGACTCGGAGTGGGTGTTGCCGGTGTCGGTGAAGGAGTCCCCGAAGGCGTAGATCTTCTTGAAGGGGCGGGGCCGCGGGCCGGCGGCGGAGGCGGAGGCGGGGGAGGAGAAAAGGAGGGTGGTCAGGGTGACGACGGCGAGAGCGGCGAGAACTAGAGAAGAAGTGGAGGAGGACGGCGGCGACGACGACGGCGGCGGCGACATATTCGTCGGTGCTCGGTGCTCAGCTCTGACTGTGAGCTAAGCTTCTGCCCCGGAGCGGTGCCGCCTATTTATGTTACGTCGCGCTTCTATTTCATGAGATCCGCGTGGGCCCCAGCACGTGCATGCGCAAAAATGGACGGTCGTGATGGACCCGATCCGGCACATGCCGGTCCAACCAAGATTTGCCCGTGACTCGGGGTTCGCGAGTGACCGGTCGAACCGGCCGAGTGCTACGAAGAAAACTGAGATACGCAACGTTTCTTGACAGAAGGCTAAGATTCATGCTTATAAATGGATTTCACTCCGTTCTTATCATGCCATGCGGTACGCTAATTATGTTTAACTACACGAATGACATTTTAATAACCAAAAAGACAAGATTGATTATTAAGAGAAGTCACATTGGAAAATGCGATATGTGTGCTAGAAGCCCGACATAATCATTCCTCATTATCTTTAGTAGGAGTGTGCATGGTAATCAAACAGACTTTGAACAAGGAATAATGGGCCTAGTCCTAAACTTAATAATTGAACCGGAACTGAGATGTGTGGTCTCGATTTGATTCTCAATTCTAAGTTGAAACTAGGAATTAGCAGTTTTAGGTTATACATAGGTTACATTTGGAATCTGAAACCTATCTGTTAAAACATATGTTCATTTTTTAATACATAGAACCTACCCTACATACTTTACAACCTACGCCTTATCCTGTCATAGATTCCAATGTCTATGCATGTTCTACTTATATAATCAATTTAATTATTATAATTAATTATAATATTTAATGATTACCACTTACAGTTACAATTTATTAACAATAGCTTATATTTATATTTATACACAAAAAATATGAACATTAATAACATAAAAGTTTTGGTTATAAAATGAAAGTTCAGGCCAGTGATTTCATATTATACATTCATAATCGAATGGTATAGAATATTATAACATTGCGCAAAAATACAGATCAATAAAAGTATTAAAATTTATTACAAATTCTAAATTATAGATTACAGATTCCTCCAACTAAAAATCTAAAACTTACTGGTCGTGAAACTTGAAATTTACTTTATATGACTTCGAACCTCTAATATCCGAGTTCCTATCAATCCGATCCTCAAATTTCACGTCCTATTGGAGAACCATGGTCATTCAACTCTTATTATATCTAGGGAATGGCATGTCTGTTGGGCACGTGCGCGGGCTCTCCTTATCAGCAGGCGACGACGGTCGAATTAAATTGGCTCTTTCGATTGATTTCAGATGGGATGGGGCGCCACCGCGCGCCATGATGCGGATGGGACGGGGAAGGTTCGGAGGCGGTGGGGGCAATCGACTGCGGACCGATGATGCGGTGGGCGAATCCCATTGGCCGGCATTAATTCGGGAGGCCCTCGCGAGTTGGAACGCCGGGTACGCGTCATAAATTCTTGGCGGGGGGACGGGGACGGGGACGGTTGAGGGTTAGGCTTTCGGTATTAATGCCTTCCTCGACGATCGTGTGATGCATCTACCCGTCCACCGCCAGATTTGGCTTACCATAAATGGACAATTCGAAAGAAATGGATCAAAAATATATGAAAAATATCACTTTAATCACTATAAGTGCGCATGACAACTCAATTTTTTTATTTCATGGACGAGTTTCTAAGCAAATAAATGCGTTTGATAATGATTCAAAGTTTCTATTTATGGAATAAAAATTTGTTTAATAAGAGAATAAAATTTATCTTTCTAAGAGTGGCAGCGGCTAGCTTCCAATAGCCAGAGTTCGACGTCTAGCGATCGGCATTTGACGTTCGACAGTGAGCGGCGAGCAACAAAGCGGCGGGTGACCGCATCCGTGGCCAACGGCCGGAGTTCGACAGCCTTTGGTAGGTGATCGGTGGCGAGCAGTGGGCGATCAGTGGTGGACATCCGGTGGTCAGTGGTGGGCCTCCGACATCCAACAATTGGCAATGCGCGGCCAACAATTGCCAAGCATCCTGCATCCGATGGCCGACGGTTGGCGGCAAGCAATTGGTGGCAAGCGTCCAGTATCCCACGGGCGGTGGGTGGGCGATGGGTGGTGACGAGAGTAAACGACGAAAAAAGTTTTGATTTCTCATTTTTGTTTCAGAAATAGAAAAGCTAAAAATTTTAACTTTTGATTTCTACTCCAAATTTATTTCTAAAATATAAATCTGTTTCATAAATAAAAAAATGAAATTGCGTTGTCAAACGAATTTCTGTTTCAAACCTATTCCTGAGAGCAAAAAAACAGAGAAATAGAGAAACGAAAATATTGTCATGCGCACCCTATATTGAAGATCACTACCTTTTCCACTAAAAAGTTTTGCCTTTAGGATTTAAACTAAGAGAAGCTCTTTTTGGAGGTGAGGAGATTCTTAAGAAGCTCAAAAGAGAAAATATGTGCTGGGAAGAAAAGTTTCGATGCAAATCAAAAGACCTATCACGTTGGTATTTCGATACTAGCTATTGTCGTATAGGAGAGTATAGAAGAAAAATTAAGCGGAAATCATTTAAAAGAAAATTAGTGAGTGTTTAATCTGACGTTGGCCTTGTCATTGACTGAAGCAAGCAAATTTACAAAAGACAATGTATGAAATTCGATAAAGAAATCCGACAAATGAAATCGACCGCATATCTTCCTAGCTAAAAGGAAGATTGATTGATAATTTTAAATGGAATGGTTACTTTTCAATAAGGTTGTTAATTTTTGGTACATGCAATTGCCATTTCTTCATTAATAACTACGCAAACCACAAATTAGTAATCAAATGGATAAGTTAACTTCACCGCTTTATATGGGCCTGATGAATTCAAATCTGGAAAGGTAGTTAATACTTATTTAATCAATTTTATAAACATAATCACACGGTATGCACTTAACTATGACCATCGAAATGTAATTTATTCACTAGTAAAAGGCATAAGAGCTGTTCTTTTTGTGTTTTAGGGATTTCTTCTTTAGATCCCCTGGCAAAATCGAAAAACATCATAAACAAGAATTCACAATGTGCTTCGAATGTGGAGATTCGATTATGTAGCTTATTCTGTAGTACACAAATCATATGTCTAATGATAAGTGGAACCTCAATGCATGCCATTTTCATTGGTTTGTGATTTATCTTACTTAGATAGTACATTTGTTGTGTGGAGAAACATTTACATGACATGATAAAAAAATATATGAAACCAGCATCGATGCTTCCATCTCTTTATAACCTTCCACTCCTTTTTGTAAATTAAGTTTAAGATAGATTATTTACATGAAATATCTTATCTCAGCAATGATGATGAGATATCTAATCCATCTATCACTAGTAAACCCTTACTCCTCGGCTATCAACAAGCATGTTCACTTTTCTCCAATAAAAGTCTTTTAAGACTAAGTTTAGTAACTTGGAAAAATTCATAATAAGATAAAATTTATATGATCACATGTTTGGTTCCTGTCCAATGCATCATAAAGTCGGACATAAGAAGTACGGAAGACTAATGAGAGGACAGCACACTTGTCTTGAATCTCTATCACGATGGGTCACCATGAAACCCACGTGGCTCGGGTCAAGCCAGCCCACTCGACTGTCAACACAGCTCAGCCCGAAACACTACGGCCCGAGAAGCCCAATACAAAGCCCAGCCCGATAACCAGAAAATTCAGCCCAATCCACTATGCCCTTCCCTCCTTCTTCGCAAAGCCATATATAAAGAGGCGAAGTTAGGGTTTTGGAAATCCTTACCCTCCATTGCCGTCGCCACTGCGGAGCTGAACCCTCCCCCTTCAACTCGGCAAGCATGGTGATCTCTCCTTCTCCTCCGGTCGAGATCGCCGGGTTTTCTCGCCAAAAATGGTCTCGTTTCGCGTCATCATCTCGCGTCGCTTTGTTGGCATCTGCAGGGTCCCAAGAGAGGCGGAAAGGCTGCGGTCGCGGGCAAGAAGAAGCAGGAGAAGGTGACGAACCCGCTGTTCGAGAAGCGACCGAAGCAGTTCGGGATCGGGGGCGCCCTGCCCCCGAAGAGGGACCTGACCCGGTTCGTCAAGTTCCCGAAGACCGTCCAGATTCAGCGGAAGAGGAGGATTCTGAGGCAGAGGCTGAAGGTCCCGCCGGCTCTTAACCAGTTCACCAAGACGCTCGACAAGAACTTGGGTACGACGCGCTGCGTTCTTTTGGCTGCTGACTGACTGCTGCGGTTTGCTATTTTCGCAGTTCTGAACCGTGGGGGATTTTGATTGGGGTAGTATCTTATTTAGGTTCTTTCTGCAACCTGGAATGACAGAAGCATGTTAAGATAGGACTTTCGAAGGTTGATTATCGGCAATAGGGCGAGCAACGCAGTTTATACTGTATTTGGCTGTTGAATTTGTGATTTTAATTCATTTCCCATGTGGAGTAAATAGTGATTCGTCTATCGCACCATAGGTGTTTCCGAAGGATTAAGTCGGTCTATTCTTATGGAGCTTTCACGGGTTGTTGCTTTCCAGCTGGTGAATTGTTGTAGATAAATCGTGTGGTACAAGGAGCTACATTGTGTTATATATGAATGGTATTGATCCTCATACTTGTAGATTTGTTGTTTATGACTCATGTAAGCATGCTTCATCGTCATGGCGGTTGCTTTTGACTAAATCAATTATAGTCTGATCAAGATAAATATTTGAGTTCTAATTTAATTTCTCGTGTCTGTCTAGATTTGATCTCCAGCTGTTTTTCCTTGTAATGCTGCACACAATTAGATATTTCTTGTATTGATTAGGTATTATGGAGTAATACGACAATGAGAGAGTATCTCACTAATCACATTCGAGTCCTACTCAACTATTCTACAAATAACTAATATCTTGTTGTCATAGATTTTGTGTCTATTATATTTATTAGCTCTGGGGAGATCTCCTTCAGCAGTTTGTGGCTTTTGTGCTGCCATTAGGACTCGTGGCAATGGCATAATATGTTCTGCCTCTTTTTGTTCTATTTTCCCATAGCGATCCAAATCGTCTGCTTGTTTTACTCTTTTCCTTTTCAATGCATGGCGCATATGCCTGCCTGCCTGCCTGCCTGCCTGCCTACCTTTTTATTTGTTTCATGGGAGCAAACTCAATCAGTAAGTCTTACGCCTATGCAGCAACCAACCTATTCAAGATGCTTCTCAAGTACAGGCCCGAGGACAAGGCTGCAAAGAAGGAGCGACTCTTGAAAGAGGCTCAGGCAAAGGCAGAAGGCAAAACTGTTGAGGCCAAAAAACCAATTGTTGTGAAATATGGGCTTAATCACGTCACTTACCTCATCGAGCAGGTTTTACTTTTGTATTTTTGGTGGGTTCTTTTTTCTTCTCTCCATATTGGAAAGTAAATTTAAGTCAAATAAATTTCCTTGCAGAATAAGGCACAATTGGTGGTTATTGCTCATGACGTTGATCCAATCGAGCTGGTTGTGTGGCTTCCAGCATTATGCAGGAAAATGGAAATTCCATACTGCATTGTGAAGGGCAAGGCACGCCTGGGAACGGTAATTGCACTGCCTCTGGTTGCCTTGTTTTCTGAATTTCTAGCAACTGTCTCCTCAACATCATTTCTGTATCTCTGTAGATTGTCCATAAGAAAACTGCATCTGCATTGTGCCTGACGACGGTGAAAAACGAGGACAAGCTGGAGTTCAGCAAAATCTTGGAAGCCATTAAGGTACGGAAGTTCTGCATCTGCAGAATGAGGATAAAGAGTCCCATTTATAGGTCTCTTGAATTCTGCATTATGATACTGATATCTGTGATTTGCTCTTTCAGGCTAACTTCAATGACAAGTATGACGAGTACAGGAAGAAGTGGGGTGGTGGAATCATGGGTTCTAAATCCCAGGCCAAGACCAAGGCAAAAGAACGGGTTCTTGCCAAGGAAGCTGCCCAGAGGATGAATTAGGGTTGATATCGAGCATTTGCTTTTCTTTAGGATCAAGCTCTATTGAGTCTTTTATCCTGGTTTTTGGGTTGTGCCTTTGATATAAGAGTAGACGCAGAAATTTTGGTTTCTTCGTGGAAGGTTGGGATCTAAAATATTCCTTGAGACATCAATTGTTGGCTTAAACTTGAAGTTTTAATGTACTGTAGCCTTCTTCTTTTACGGGAGACTTGTCTTGATGCCTTTATACCTTGCACTGTCATCAATCATGCGCATTTGTGGAGCTTGGGATCGGTTTCCTGATCAAGGAGCAGTAGCATTTCATTTTTTTCTTCAACACTAGAAATGGATTCTGCATCCTTGAGCTGCTGAAACGAAAGAGAACCAGCTTCCTTCCGATAACCAATCTTAGTATCATGGGGATGGTTCGTGCGTGGATGAGGTCGAATGATGTTTTCTTCCAAGGCTTTAATCAGACTTCTCTAAAAGTGTTTGTTTAGTTTGACTGCGTTTGTCTTCGGGGTTAAGTTTTGGAGGAAAAAATGCCCGGCTAGTTATTTAATATCCGTGCGTTCAGACTGTTTACGAGGATGTCATTCTTCTGATCGGGAATATGCTCGGGTTGTGAGGGCAGGTCTCTGAGAATCAATCAAGCAGGACCCTGCATTATTTAAGTTTTAATGTGTTTGGTTGCTCACGGATCGCAGACCGCTAGCTGCCGCCGCTGCAGGATTGCTGGCTACCAATTGTCACTGCTGCCGCACAGCCCATCGGCCGCAACCGACCGGCGGCCGGCCGGAGGCAGACTTCATAATTTGCTTTGAAGAAAATGTTGTTTATGTACGGTAGAATGTATTCTTCTCTACGGCAGACGGAACCCAAGTTAGTGAGTTTTAAGTCTATGCCCCTAGGAAACAAACTCGAGTGGAACAGTACAAACTTCAGCGAGTAATGAGCCAGCCTTCCACTAGAAGAACATATATATTCGAGTTGTCATCAGTCTTAGGATCCCGTTCATTTCGCGAAAAATATCGTGTTTTCGGAAAACATTTTCCTATAAGTCTTTTTCTAGGAAAATGACTCTATTTTTCGTGTTCAATTGAAATCTAAACTTCACTTTCCACCTTTCGTTAACTAATTTAATTATTTGGGAAAAATGATCAAAAAATTGAATTTTAATATTTTTAATTGATTAAAAAATTAGTTTTATTTTTTATATATTTTAAAATGAAATTTTAATTATTTGTATTTTTAATAAATCAAATTTTTTATTATTTTTTATTTTTTCTTTCTTTTCCTTCCTCTTTCCTCCTTCTTCTTCCTCCTCCTTCTTTCGTTGCTGCATGCCTGACGATGGCTGACTGCGTGGCCGACCAAGACCCAGTCGCTAGATTTAGCGAGCTCAAGGGTCGGCCAATATCGCCTGAGCTCGCTAGAGTTTCGTTGAGCTTTGGCAAGCCACAAGCTCGCTGAATCTGGCAGCAGAGCTCGAGCTCACCTAGATTGGAAGCCTAAGCTCCGCCACCAAATCCGACGAGCTCGCGCCTTGCCAAAGCTCAGCGCGGCTCAAGCCCCGCCCAAGCTTGTCGAAATTGGCAAGGCCCGAGCTCCACCCAAGGTTGGCGAGAGTTTCGCCTCGCTTGATCTAGTGAGGCCCAAGCCCGGCTTCATTAGATTGGGCTAGGCGGAGCCTCGCCGGCCTGGGGTGAGGCTCGAGCTGGCTTGCAGCTGTGGCCGGCGACTAGCAGTGAAGAGGAAGCAAGGCACATTGCGAAGATTGAGCAC
This sequence comes from Eucalyptus pumila, assembly GCA_016097595.1. Lineage (NCBI taxonomy): Eukaryota > Viridiplantae > Streptophyta > Magnoliopsida > Myrtales > Myrtaceae > Eucalyptus > Eucalyptus pumila. The sequence continues at coordinate 948,643 of CM027847.1, forward strand.
TGTTGGACAAGGGGATGCTCCGTCGCTACTTATCATCGGCGTTGAAGGAGGAGGAGGACGAGATCTGAAATCGAGGGCTTTGTGAGGGTGGAGATCCAGCACTGCCGAACGAGGGGATGCTCCGCTTGATCATTGGTGTCGAAAGAGGAGGAGATGAGATTAGAAGGATTTTGTGAGGGCAGAAATGGGTAAGGAAAGTAGAAGATTGCGCATGGGAAAATGATTTCCTCTTAAATGAGTAAGGAAAGCACAAGATTGCGCATGGGAAAATGATTTCCTCTTTTCAAAAGAGGAAATCATTTTCCCGAATCTGATGAGGAGATTTTCCATTGATCGGAAAATATTTTCTTTGATCATCTATTTTTCACCATTCGAATACCGGAAATTCCAAAAAATATTTTTCCAAAAGTTATTTTCCGTAAAACGAATGGACCCTTAGTTTGAGATATCGAGGGGCCTATTGATTTGGCAACACATTGTAGCACTCGAGGGAATCACCATAGGCCTAAGATAATAGTTTAACCCTGACAATGGAAAAGAAGACAAGGATGCTTAGATTACAGAAAAATTGTGAGTTAAGCGTGAACGAGTCTAAAGTGTGAGATTCATAGGGACTTAATAATAAACCTATCGAAATGAATTTTAGAACGATAAAACTCGAAATAATATAGATGTTAAATAGTGTTTGTAATTTATTTAAATTCGATTCATTTCATTACATCAGATTAATTCAAAAGAAATTTAGTAAAATGAGTCGGATCACTAAATTTATATTGCGTAAAAGTAAATCAATTCGAGTCGAATTATTTTCGAATCTGGGCCACCTGTCACACATCAACTCAAAGAAGCATCCTCCGTTGCCTTAGTCCTTAAGGACTCCTGGGATCATTTCCCATTTCTACGCGCACATCCAACGCGCACGGAGAAAGAGTCGCGGGTCAAATCGGCCTCCGCCATTTGGCAAAAACCCAAAAAAGGAAAAAGAAACATATCATCGTACCTGCTGATAAATGCCCGGAGTCGTTCATCGACCAGGAGGACACTGACGACGAAACGGACGCTAACCCCATCACCTCCAAAAGCATATTTCCCAAGCGGGGGCGAATCCGTAATTCCGGAGCTCCTCCTCGCCTTCGTGCTCTTCCCGCGACCTCCGCAATTTTCCTATTTCGATCTTCTCTCTTTCTCTCTGCACTAAAAACCTCTTTTCCTTTTCTTTAGAATTTCAAACCCCTCTCCCCTCTCCCCTCTCCCCTCTCCCTCTTTCCGACTTCGCTTTTCCACTGTTCCCGAGCTCGCTTCCAGATCCGCACCATCGCCGTCGACGGATTCCGACCCGACCCGACCCGACCCGATCGGCGTCGCTCCTCAGCAGCAGCGGCAGCACGCGTGCGCGCGGCCGCGGGATTCCGGCCTCCGTCCCCCCCCCCCTCCGGTGGGAGGAGCCATGGCTAGGTCACGCGAGAACTGGGATAGGCTGGTCAGGGCGGCGCTGCGGAGGGAGCAGCTCGCCGCCGGCCGCCCGGGCCACGCCCGGACCCCGAGCGGCATCGCCGGGTCGGTCCCGCCCTCCCTCACCCGCTCCACTAACATCGACATGATCCTGCAGGCCGCCGACGAGATTCAGGCCGAGGACCCCAATGTCGCCCGGATTCGTAAGGGCCTCTCTTCCCCGCCCTCCCCTCCGAGCTGTCGCTCCTGCTGTAGCTCCGAGCATTTATCCATCTGATTCTCGGCTCCCCTTTTTTTTTTTTTTTCTGTTTGAAGTATGCGAGCAGGCGTATTCGATGGCTCAGAATCTGGATCCCGGTAGTGAAGGTCGAGGCGTTCTCCAATTCAAGACTGGCTTGATGTCTATTATCAAGGTAGGGACTGGACGACTGGATTTGAATTGAGGCGTCGGCCGCTCTTTCGAGTTTTGTCATTTCTTGCTATCGGATTTTAGTTCTCCGGACGGTGGCGGTTGTTCTTTTTATTCTTTTCTTTTCTTTTCTTTTGTTGGGTTTAATAGTCGTAGTCTGAAAAACTGGATCCTGCTGCAGCAAAAACTTGCCAAGAAGGATGGGGCGCCAATCGATCGCAATCGGGATATGGAGAACTTGTGGGAGTTCTATCAACGCTACAAGAGGCGCAATAGAGTTGATGATATGCAGAGGGAAGAGCAAAGGATGCTCGAATCCGGGAGCTATAGTGCTAATTTCGGAGAGTATGGAGAACTTCTGCTTGCCTCATTTACTTATTATCTGTCTTGATTGCCTAGCATAATGTTTTATTACATGAACTACCCCATGATTTCAAGGATCATGGGCTTTTTGTAGGATGTGACTCGATCAATAAGACCAGTTAATCCTAATATTTATAGGATATCATGTTTATTCAGAGCAAGACTATTGGCTTTCGGTAACTACTGCTTACACAAAAGATAATGCCTAATGAAATGGATTCTTAATATTGGAATGGCAAAAACACAAAAGGTGGCAATGGAGGATGCATCATCTTGACCCCTTGAATCTTCAGAAAGTTAGATGTATGCCAGTGACATTGGGGGGCTGCAAAATCCGAAAGTAATTCTTCACCTTCTCACCAAAACATGAATATATATATATATATATATTTTTTTTTTTTCAAAAAATCATAAAAAGGTCTATGTGAATCTACGCGACAGAATTTATATGTTGTGAAAGTTTTGGGTGTTCAGGGTTGAAAAAGGATATATATATATATTTTGGTAAGGGTTGAAAAAGGATATTGAAGTGCATGAGTCGCAAGATTTTGATTCCGCACAAAGGAAAAAGTAGAAGACAATCTAGATGCGCCTTGAACTGATGAATCAACAGAGTTGGCAATATGTAGTCTGTGAAGGTGAAAGTCTTCCAATGTATGGGCTTTTGTCAACTGTGAAGTTCCTTTTACTCCTCAGCTCTCGATTTCTTATCCTCTATGAAAATGATAGTAATTATGAACGCTTGTTCTTCGAGATTCCCTTGCTTATAATGTATTTTCTTCACGATTGCTCTCTTACTGTCTTTTGTCATGAAATTGCGAACTGATGTTACTCCTTTATGGCTGCTTGACTAGATAATTGATATCAAGATGGATCTTTCCCCTGCAGTTCTAGAATGGGGGCAGGGAATGTCTGGCTCTTTCATGTTACTTTCCTGAGGTGGTTGACTATAGTACTTTGTCTGCAGGTTGGGACTCAGATATGCAGAGAAGAAAAAGGTGTTCAGTACCTTGAGAGCTTTAGTTGAGGTCATGGAGACACTTGGCAAAGATGCAGGTCCTGATGGTGTTGGAAAACTCATCCAAGAAGAGGTTATCGATCAACATTTTTGGGTTTTATCAGGATATCGTAGAGTTACTTTAGACAAACGCATGCTTTCTCTTTGGTCAATAGCTTGGTAGATGTTAGGTGCAGTGTGGGAATGGAAAGGCTTCAGTTTAGATTTCATGATCTTGTGATGTCTGAACTTTTTCTAGGAATACAGCTGTGGTTTTAATTAGTGAAATCCTTGGTAAGTGTGATCCCATGGGATTCCTTCAATTGTGAATGTTCTCTTTGAAAGGTTGCTTTGTTTGTGTGTGTGTGTGTGAGAAAAAGAGAGAGAGAGCAGGTGGTGGGGAATGAGAGGGCTTCTGTTAGTATGGATCCTTTCCATAATTAAATGGATGGGTGCCTTCATTATGACTTTGGGTGGTAAGGATGAGATGGTCATTCTGGATGCTATACTATAGCTATGTGGTCTTCCTTTTAGAGAGTAAAGCTTTTTACTCGAGTTGTGCTGAAAATGGGTTAGTACCCACTCGGCCACTCATAGACTTGCCATGTAATTCATCATTACTTACAGGAAGTTAGAGAAACTAGCTTTTTCGTAATTCCACAATTCAATCTTCATAAGTACAGAAGAACAGCATTTTCCAAACAACTATATTGGTTGTGAAATTTTTTATCATGCTGTCGTGGCATATATGATTGTTTTTATTAGGTATAGTACTTACATAGTAAACCCTTTATTAGTGAGACAAGCCATGGTTGCTATTTTTGTTGCTGGTGTACTACTGTGCCAGGTTGACTCTGTATTTTAACATAAACAATTTTGTGAATTTTTGCAGTTGCGAAATATCAAGAAATCTGATGCAGCAATGGCTGGGGAGCTTACTCCTTACAATATCGTTCCTTTGGAAGCACCGGTGCTTTCTAATGCTATTGGCATATTTCCAGAGGTAAGTTAATCTCCCTTTAGGGGGTCCTAGTTACCGAAGTCTCTTGATCAGAGATTCTGCCCTTCTTTGGGAAAGCAATTGCTGTCATGCACTAGAATGTTCATTGTCAAACATCTGCCAGCTGGAAGTGATCCTACTGTCTTAGCTTATTGGTTTTTGCTAGTCACCATTTCCCTTTTTTTCCAAATTTTCTAGGTTAGAGGTGCCATATCAGCTATCCGATATGCTGATCACTTCCCTAGACTTCCTGTCGAGATTTCTGGACAGCGGGATGCTGACATTTTTGATCTTTTAGAATATGTGTTTGGGTTTCAGGTATGTACATTTCATATTCAACTTTTTACTTAGTTTTATTTTTTTATTCCTCTGGTTAGTTGTGGAGTGCAATAAACTGTTTTCATACCTCTGTTCATACTCAAATTTCTTTTGGCATACCACCATCAGAATATTCTTGACTGTAATCTGTTGAAGAATCAATAGTCCTTATCATTATGCATTCTTGTGCTCACTTTCCCTTTATCTGTGCAATGTATATCATATGAGGTGCAATTTTGCTTATCATGCATGCACCCTGCTTTGAGTGGATCTAGATATTGATTTTAAGAGATTTCATGGGGCTATAGTAGGGTGGTTCTATATGATGTGCATAAAGGAGGAGAGGAGAGAATGAAAGCCAGGTTAATGATTGTAGGAGGATTAAAAGTAGTTACATTGACCTGATAATATCTCTTCTTGCGCAAGAAAAGTACCTGTATTGTTATGTAATGTCTATACTACAATGCTAATAATTGCACCTGGCTATTCTTTCTGGTGTCAAAATATTCACAATCATATTATTTTACTTATGGGCATTACACGATAAACTTCCTATATAGGACAAGATGCTGCATACATTTTAAAAAAGTTTGGAAGATGATATGCAAAACTATAATATTTGTGTAGTGGTTTAGACTTACAATGCTCTGCTTTTAGACTTACAATGCTCTGCTTTTAAATAGATGGGTTGTATAGCAATGCCCACCAGTCCATATTTTATAGTCTCTTGAGTGAGCGCAGATTTCTGTCATTTGCTTCTCCAAATGTTTTTCTTGGATTAAGCTCTTACTAGTGATTGCATGATCTTATTATGAAGCTAGAGTAGATAGTATGGATACAAGCCAGAAAATATAGAAGGGAGGAAAGCAGGTACAAGGGTTGGACTTGCCTCTTACTGGCATAGTTTCTGCGGAACTTCTCTCCGAAATTATCACACTTGCAATTTACCTTTTTATATACAAATACTTGTTCAGTTGAACATTTCACAAGTCATAGGTAGCTGTTCTTCTCTCTAGCATACCTATAAAGGACTGGTTGATCAACCTTTGTGCTGGTATCATGACTTCTGCTTCAGAGATACAGCTCTTCTAACTCTTTCAGTGGCCTCACCACAAAATATTTGCCAGTGCTAATTGAAGCTTGTCAATGTAACCTATTGAATAATATTGTGTTGAGGAGTTTTTTAGGTTTTGCACCTTTTTCACTACATGCTGATGATAACGAGATTCCCTTGCAATGGGTTGGTTAATCAATTGTCCAGTTGCCAATGTCTCCATGATTTTGTCTTGTTTTAGTTAAATGTGCAAGGTTTAATAAATAGTGGTAATCATTTAAAAGATAGTTGAGATTAGCTGGTGCCAATTTCCCAGCCTGCCAGGTAGATTCTTTGTAGTTTCTGAAGTGCGACTTCACTAAAGACATTGCTTGTCCATGTTTTTCTCTTTGCTTGATAATAACGTGTGATAATATAATTTTTGTGCCTTTAACTTTGTAGCAGAAGTACGATAGGGCATGGTCACCAACTATTCTGTCCATTTTAATTTTTTCATCGAAGATGATTGATAGGATGATCTAATTTTTTGTTTTATCTGCAGAAAGACAACATAAGGAACCAGCGTGAGAATATTGTTCTTGCTCTAGCGAATGCACAAAGTCAACTCAGCATATCCGTTGAGCCCAATCCTGATCCTGTTGGTACCTTTGCTTTGAGACAAATTCTATGTGGAAGAATTTCTACTGTTTCTCCTCACTGTTAAAGTTGCTCATGTTATTTGCTTTGCATACAATCTTCACATGCAGTTATTTGGTGAAATTTTTCTCCTTGATTGTCATAATATCTAAAGAATGAAGAGGTAGAAGGTGATTATTGCAATGTACTTACTAGTTTTATGTGCTTTTATGCCAACTATAATTGCGATTTCAGGTAGTTTGTTGGATCTTTTCAATATCAGTTTTGTTTGAAATTTATAGTTCGACAATTGTGGTATTCAAATTAAGCTAGGGATATTAATAGAAAATTTGTTGTATTTGATTTGGCCTATCTTATTGCTCTTCTCCCAAGTGTAGCTTTCTCTTAAGTAGACTACATGCATCTATGAGTTCCATTTGTGGTCGATCCTTTTATGTCGGGTCCTGTCACTTGATTCATGGAGACTTCTGCAGGTGAAATTTTGCTGTATTTCCACCAAAATGTATGCCAAGATGATTGTGTGATAGGGATTGTTGAAAGGACAATATGACTCATGAGTCCCTCTATGTATAATTAGTTAAAATGGGTTTGGGAGGGTATGTGTCTCAAGAATGGATTGGTTCACGAAATCAACATAAATCTTGTCAGAGCATCTGAATTTTTTGTTACAAAAGGTTCCTTCTTTGAGTCTCATGGGAAATGATTAAATACTGTCCTCATTTGGTTCCTTCTTTGAGTCTCATGGGAAATGATTAAATACTGTCCTCTTTTGCAATGTTTCAAAGTGATTCTCATTACTAAGGATTCTAGAGGAGCTTGTTGACCAATCAGTCTCCTTCTAGATATTTTTGTTTCGATGGAGTGCATTCTAATCATTTCTTCAATAGCTTCACGGGGAATAGATCTAAAGAGGCAGGTTGCCTGAGATACATCCTAAAGCATATCTGTTGGTTTAGAAATTTTTTGGGGTTTTATCTCAAGTTGTAGGAATTTGTTGATCAGTGCCATATTTAAGACTCCAAACAAAGATTTAACTGCTGTCTGCATTTTACTGCCTGGATGTATGGCCTCTTGGTGCTTATTTAAAAAAAAAAAAAAAAGCTTTCCATGGAAACATGTAAATATATGATCTTTGTTCTGCATGGGTTGGTGGCTGAACCCTATCTGGTCTATCTTTTGATCCAGAAAATAGATGAGAAAGCAGTCAATGTGGTTTTCTTGAAGGCACTGGATAACTACATTAAGTGGTGCAGATACTTGAGGATTCGACTTGTTTGGAATAGGTTAGATTGCTGCTTTTGGAGACTTACTTATGTCCTGATTTTCTGTAATTTCATTTGTCTTGATCTAGCTAATGCTTTTATCTTCAGTTTTGAAGCAATTACAAGGGACAGGAAGCTCTTTATGGTTTCATTATACTTTCTTATATGGGGTGAAGCTGCAAATGCGCGTTTCCTTCCTGAATGTATCTGTTATATCTTTCACAATGTAAGTCCTTTCAGTTTGCTGTTCGATTGTTTAGACTTGTCCTTGGGCACTTATTCCTTACACGTGTAGTTGTAGTATCTTCAATTCTCTTGGTTTTGGGTTCTGGCTTGGGGAATGGCGACGCTTGAATCAATGTCAGCACTTGAGGAAGGGTTGCCTCTACCAATTCAGCAAACTGATGGTCTTGAGCATTAGACTATTTTATAGCTGACCGTACTTGATGCATACTTCCGTTGCCAAAAGATGTCTGAAGTCTGTCTTGACATAGGGTTGCAACATTTCTTATGATGTGAATTTACTGGAGAATAGGACATTACTCAATTTAATATTTACTAGGAGTTACAAGCCAAGAAAGTAAGTCTAATGTCTACCAGTAGTCTAACATAGGAGAGTGGCTTCTTTGATATCCTGAAAGTTCAAAGAAATTAACCACCTCTTCTATAGCTTATGGGTCAGTTTCAGACCAAAATGGAAAAAATCGAGAAGACATGAACTTAGTAGCTCTGTATTTTTTTTTCTTTTTTAATTGGGTAATGTTTTGTCAAAGCACAGGAAGCTGACAATTTCTCTTCCAGTTATTTCACCTCCATCATTAATCTTGTTCATTGCTCTTTGAACAACATATTACAGCTTCCATATGTATGACCTGTGAACTTCTTTGAAGAAATACCATTTCCCAGTAGCTGGCTTCCCACCTGCATCTTTTGTTTGCCTGTCATATTCTCCTTAATTTAACAAATAGGATAAATATGAGAACATCTCTGTTCATTGAGTTGTCGAGACCTCTCGAATTCACACTTGTTGTAAATCTTCATTCTAATTGTGAGAAGGCATGAGCATATCTATTGTGATGAAGTCCTGTGAAAACCAATGTCATTTTGTTTCCTATGAAGAAAAACAGGGTTTGGTCTTTCAAGGTCTTGAAGCATCATATCTGTTATAAAGAGATCATGCATTCATTTTCCACGCTTGTTAAGATCATTTTCAATGCCCTAACTCCATAAGCCATGCTCCCACCTTGAAGCTCTATCAACTCTCACTGAGATTGCCCTGTTAATATATTTCAAGAATTAAGTCTGTGACTGCTAGGGGAGGTTGGAAATTTTTCTTTGACCGAATTTTTGTCCCTCTTATGCTAGCCCCAGAAAATTCTTTTGAAGACTTTTGACCTGTTAGCAATGGTTTACCTTCAAATTTCAATTTTTCTTAAGGTCAATGCTGTCATTTCTCGAAGTGCAATTTTCTTTTTCCAATATTTCGAGAGTTTCGGTTCAGATGTCAATTTGAGTTTGTTCTAGGTGCGAGTTGAGGAATTATTTGTTGGAATGCATGCTGCCCATATAGAATTCTGAATATGCATTGCCTCATGGATGGTAACAAAATCGCTTTATCTTTACAGATGGCAAAAGAATTAGATGTAATATTGGATCATGGAGTGGCTAACATTGCTTCAAGCTGTAAAACAGAAAGTGGTCCAGCATCATTCCTGGAGAAAATAATTTGTCCTATATATGATACCTTATCCGCGGTGGGTACTCCTAGTTATTTTGATGATTCCTTTCTGATTTGGAAAGATGCCAATATTGTTTTGTTTCCCCTTAGAGTGTCGACATTGTGTTGCTGTTTTTTCTTCGAATGCTCGAGGCCATGGAGTTTCTATGTATTGTCTCTTTTCAGATCTCTCTGTTAACTTTGAGATTTCACTGGAATTACTGTCATTGTGTGTTGTATGTTTATAAGCTTTCGTATTCGACAAAATGTGTGTTAGATTGATTAAGTTGATAACTTTACTGACACAATAAAAAAAAAAATTCTCATTATGCCATTTCTATTTAATTGTGACGTTGAGTTGTTCTGTATGTATATTTTCATCCAGGTGTACGTTATCTGCCCTTGCTATTGTGCTAACATACTCTCAAGAGTTCATCAGCTTCATGATGTGCTTGCATTGCTCTTCTTCAGTCCAGCCTTTTTTCCGTTTCTTTTTTAGCTGAAGATGGGCAAAAAATTTAAGCCTGTTGGTTTCCTTTGAGAGACAATTGTTGCTTAAATTAAATAAACGGATGTGACAAGACTGAATTAAATAATTTCATTTAGCATGTCAATATTATTAAGTAAAGCGAAGTAATTGGAGTCACACTTTTAGTTGGCAAATTTGTATTGTAGTTTGTGTATTTTCAGTTACTTTCTGTACCAAAATTTTCACTTTGGTTTAATGCAGGAAGCTGCTCAAAATGATAATGGTAGAGCTGCACATTCTAAATGGAGAAATTATGATGACTTTAATGAATACTTTTGGTTTGTTCTCCTACCTGATATAAACCTTTTCAAATTGGTAAATTTGTTGTGCGAATTTCTTTGTTTTTAAATTTCTGCTATTTGGATCTGTTGCAGGTCACCTGCTTGTTTTGAGTTGAGCTGGCCTTTCAAAGACGGATCATCTTTCTTCCAGCACCCTAAAGGGAGGAAAAGGGTTTGTTGTAAATCAGACCTAGATTTTCTATCTGTAATGCTAAGCATGGGAATTCTGTTGCATTTTAGTGTATTGGAATTTGGTGTTATTTTGAGTTTTTTTTGACATGGATTATGTTGGGAACATACCAAAGTGGAGACATGTGTCCAGTATTTGAAACTTGTTCATAGACTCATTATTAACTGAACATAGGCTTGTAAGTAGAATTATCATATTTTTCTTTTTAATGGCTGGCGTTGCTTATTCTCTAATTTTAAGGAAAAATTCCAAATAAGTCCTAAAGTAGAAATTGTTTCAAATGAGAGTCTGAAATGACTATATAAGTTTCAAATAAGGATCCGTCTGTCCAGTTGGTAAAGGGTATTTTTGTCTTTATCTTTTTTTTTTGAATTTCTTCTCTTTTTTCTGGTTTTCTCTTCTTCTTTGCCGGTGGTTGGATCAGCCACCAGCAATGCCCAGAGAGGGCTGGGCGAGGCCCACCCTCACCAGTCACAAGCAGGGGATAGCCTTGCCTTGGCAAGTCCTCGCCCTTGGTGAGGCTGCCCTCGCTAGTGGCCAGTGAACAATGGACTTGCCCGGGCGAGGCTGCCCTCAAAAGCTATAGGTGGGGATGGCATAGAGGCCGACCTCAAAAGCAATAGGTGGGGTTGGCCCTCCACAACTCTGTGATAGGGTCCCTTGCCCACGGCCGGCAACCCCTCGCATAGTGGTTGGCAATGTTGCTGGGCCTTCACCGTTAAAAAAAAATCAGAAAAAGAAAAAGAAAAAAAGAGCAGAGAAAAAAAGAAGGAAGAAAGAAAAAAAATAATTTAAAATAAAAATGGTCCTTTGACAAAAATACCCTTTGATTTGGCGAGCAACCAGCAAGGTCAGGCCTTTATTTGAAACTACCATAGCCACTTCAAGCTCTTATTCAAGCTCTTATTTGAAACTAATATGGCCATTTCAGGTCCTTATTTTACACAGGGTCCACTTCAGGTCTTTTTTTGAGAAAATGAAGGCACTTCGGGTTTTTATTTGGAATTTTCCCTAATTTTGATGGGCGATGTTTCATTGATTATTATCTTTACTGTAAATATCAAAGGACTGGGAACCTATATTTGAGTATTTGGTCACATCAATGGCTTCGTTTGTTCCAATTTTGCCATATGGATTTGAGACTTCTAATTGTTGAGCTTTGAGTCTTTTTATTTTGTGCTTTATGCTCTGAGTGATCGCGTAAGATGATCCATGGAGTGGAGCCATTTAGTGTCAATAAGCTTGTGTCGCTGTGAACCGTTCAATGCTTGCTTTCGTCAATATTTTTGTGGATTGTACATGAAGGGCTGTTGCAAACAAATCATACAAGTAGATTATAAATATACAATATTGTACTTGACGCCATTCATTCTTGTTGTTGTACTTTTAGAGTTCTGAGATATTCCATCTTGATAGTTGCACATTTCACTGACTTGCATGCATGTGAAATTTGCAGACTGGGAAAAGCACATTTGTTGAGCACCGTACTTTTCTTCACTTGTATCGGAGTTTTCATCGTCTTTGGATCTTCTTGGTGTTAATGTTTCAGGTAGTTAGATAATAATACAACTATATCAGGTTCAATGCTATTCTTTCTACAATTTGATACAAGATCTCTTTGCTTACTTTTATTTCAGGCTCTTACAGTGATTGCCTTTCATAACGGTGATATTAATTTGCGTACTTTCAAGGCAATTCTTAGTGTCGGGCCTACATTTGCGATAATGAATTTTGTTGAGAGTGAGTTCTCCTTGGTGTTTCTTTGTTCATGCATCTGCATATTTGATGATAACCCTTGTCGATTTTTTTTCTTTTTTAATACCCTTTTTAAGAGCTCTCGCTTTGGTTGCTTGCTGATAGGTTGCTTAGATGTCCTCCTCATGTATGGGGCTTACTCTACGGCAAGAGGAATGGCAATCTCGAGGCTGGTCATTAGGTTCTTCTGGTGTGGCTTGACCTCTGTAGCTGTGACATATCTCTACCTGTAAGTTTGTGGTTTTGGCTTTCGAAAAGTGAAAAGGAAAAGAACGGTCATGCAATCTTGTGGGGGTTTTTCTTTTTGTTTCTAGCTGGAGTTAATGAGTTGTAATCGATAGTGATTAACTTGCAGGAAAGTTCTGGAGGAAATGAATAAGAACAACTCTGATTCTACCTATTTTCGGATCTACATTCTGGTTGTGGGTGTTTATGCAGCTTTACGCTTAGTCCTAGGGCTGCTGCTGAAACTACCAGCATGTCATTCCCTTTCTCAGATGTCTGATCAACCATTTTTTCAATTTTTTAAGTGGATTTATCAGGTATTCTGTGTGGCTTATTTGGCTGACTTCAGAAATTTTAATTGAATTTTTCTTTTGCAGCTAATTATTGGTATATGACCGTCTCCTTTTTATTATGATCTGTGCTGTCTCTACCAGGAACGTTATTATGTTGGCCGTGGACTTTATGAAAGCTTGGGTGATTACTGTCGGTAAGCTTCAACCCTAACGGACACGAGGACTAATATTATCTATGGATGCCTGAACCTTGCGTGATCCTTATCGCTTTTGTTGTATGGTGGTGTAAAGTTGGCTTTAGTTTACTCTAAGAAGTGAGAGTTGTAGGATTGTTTAATCTTATTTTCCTTTTCATACTTTCTACAAAATGGGCTACCAGATGAGCTTAGCTCTTCTCCTTCTATTGTCTCAGTCCAGTCACTAGTCAGCATGAAGTCCAGAATCGTTGGTAAAAGTTCGTTGATATATATATATTTTAAATTTTGTGCACAAATTATGAGAATATTATGTAGCCTTTTGTGAATATTATGTGTCAGAATCCTTTCTTACATACCTAGTGATATGCTTTGCTTCTTGGAATCATTTCTAATATTTTCTGCTGTGTCAGTTTGGCCTGGAAAACCTCCCCATGCATGAATATTAAATGATGCGAGTGCTACTTCCTTATCTCAGCCTTTTCTTTCTTTAAGTCTTAACTAACGTCAATAAATAGCTCCATTCTAGGATGGCCTTCATAATTATTTTTAGGCAATCGATGAAAAAAAGTTGTCGATCCAAAATTGCTAGACCAAAGATACAAGTAACACATAGCAGAGTACTGAATGAATAGAAGGTTGATTAAAAAGAAGAGAGGGTTGAAGGAAGACTGAGACTGCATTTTGGTCCGAATCTTACTTGGATGGTAATAGTTGGATTAGCATGGTATGTTATCCTTAAAATAGGATTTTTCTATTCCTGTCTCCCCAAGTCTCTTCTCGCTTTATCTACCTTGTATGACTTCCAGCATATGATGAGTTTCAGCACAAACGGTGGCAATGGCCCATTGAGTTCCAGCAACAAGCCTCGTAACAGGCAATAATGGTTGTACTTGTGCTATAAAAATTGGTAATCATAACACTTGGAATGGGTTTTTCTACTTTTTCATCTACATTTCTCTGGATGGCTATCTGTGGTTATGGTGTTTGGGTAAGTTGAAGTCTTGTAACTTGATCCAATTAGATATAATGGAATGCATTTTTTTTTTTTTTTTTTTTGGTAAAGAGATATAATGGAATACATTTTAGTTTATTTTTTCTTCTATGTTTGCTGATTTTCAAAATATGGGGCTACTTAAGTGGTCTGGCACATACATTCTTTGCTCTTAAGTATGCTGACATGATGTCCCATATGATTTCTCTATTGTTTTGGTAACCTTTAGATTTCGTTTGAATGTATATTCTTTTCGTCCACTGCATGTCAGCTGTTAGCATAGAGAATCTATAGTGACTGTTTTTCGTTATCTGCTGCAGGTATGTTCTATACTGGTTGGTAATTTTCATATGCAAATTTACATTTGCGTACTTCCTCCAGGCAAGTTGGCGTAACTTGCTTAGTTGTAAAGGCTAAGCCACTAGTGTTTTCTCTCTGCTTGTGTTCAATGTACAGAATATATGACTTTTTTTCTAAGCCTGATGTCTTCTATGACTGCAGATTAAACCTCTTGTGGAGCCAACCCAGATTATTATTGGTCTTCGATTTTTAACATATTCGTGGCATGATTTGGTTTCAAAACGTAAGTCTTTATTTAGTTTTCAAATTTATGAATCACAAAGTAAGTTGTTTATGTAGTTTTAAAATTTTAGGATTGCTCTTCATGTTTTTTTCCCATAATGATACATTTAGGTAGGGAAACTAGTACTGATTTTATTTGGGCAAAAAGTTCTCTTTTTCCTGCTAATTTATTGTTTATGTAGTTATATCAGTACCAAATTGATTAAAATATGAGTAGGAAATTGGCTTATCTAGGTTTTCTTTTGAGATTTCCATGAGGTAGATTGAGATACGGGGTGATCTGTTTAGTGCATGTGGCTCACCAGGGGCAAGATTATGCTGAAGTCGGAGTTTGAAATTTAGCTAGGTTACCACTCTAATTTGCATATTTGGTGCTCTCTAGTGACACTATATGATAGTTGCTAGTGTTATATGGACCTTAGCTGGCAATACACGTTAGTTATATATTGGTCACTAGCTCTTTGGACATAATGCGATGGTTGTGCAAATAGATATCTGCATTTTTATTTTGTTAAATTGTTAGAAAGTCCAACCCAAAAGTATTGTTGGTGGAGGAAGACCACATGAATATGAATAGCATATAAGTATTGTTGTCAAGTGATGTGACGTGCAAGTTGGATTACAAGTTGCTTGCGGAATTTTGACTACGCACATTCACGTCGAATTTTTTACCATGCACCTTTGCGTGATGGACAATTGGCTTTGATACCATGTTGAAAGACAAAAACTGAATTGAATGCTTGATTAGGTCAATTTGACCCCAAGCCGTCTATTTATAATAAAGCCAAAAGGCCAAAAATTACAATATCATTGTTATTGCCCCCATACATAAAGTAAATAGACAAATATACCCCTATTAGCAAAATACTCTCAACATAAATTATCTTAGGGCGCATTTGGTAACGAATCTGTTCCCGGGAACAGATTCTAATCAGAAATGATTCTTTTTTATTTTGTTCCTGGGAACAATTTGTAAGCATTTTAAGCCGTTTGGTAACTGTCCAAAATTTCTTATTCTGGAATAGAATTGCATTTGGTACCGTGCTCATTGATTCTGTTCCAAATCAATTTCTTTTAATTTTTAAATTTTTTTTTTTATTTTTTTTGTTTTTGTTTTCTTTTTTTCCTTTCTCTCCTATTCTTCTTCTTCTTCAAGCATAGTGTCGTGGGCCCTCGGCAAGGTTGGCCCTCGTCGGCCGAGCCTTGCCGGTGGCTAAGCCGGCCTTGTCGGGGCTGGGCGAGCCTTGCCGAGGCTAGGTGAGGCCCGCCTAGCCACTGGCGAGGCTCGCCCAGCCCTGGGAGGCTTGGCCTCGCCGGTGGTTGGGCTTGCCTCCGGTGAGCTCGCTGGACCTCGCGCTGGCTTGGCGAGCCTACGGTGATCTCGCTGGATTGGTTGCTAGCAACCGGCAGCGGACGGTGGTGGATAGCAACCGCGGGATGGCGGTCGATGAAGAAGAAGAAAAGAGAAGAAGAAGAGAAAAGGGAAGAAGAGTTGGTTTTGATTCTTAGATTGTTCCCGGAACAAGAATCGACATTTTTTTTTATGCTTGATTCTGTTCCAAATCTATTTCTGGGAATAAAAAAATATAAATGTGTTCCCGAGAACAAAAATTTTACCAAACGCGATTCTCTTTAAAAACTACTCCTAGAAACAAAAAATCAAAATCAGGTACTGTTTGGATGGTTACCAAACAGCCACTTGAAGGTATATCACCTAGAAGACCTGTTTTAATCTCATGTCGGATAACTGTGAGACCCCCAAAGAGCTACACCTTGCCTACTTCCACTCTTAACTTAGGATTGCTTGGCGTGACATGGGCTATTGGCATATGTTTGGATTCTTATCCAGCTGGTTGTAGGTTTGCTTCTGTAGATTAAGCTTTTTCTTTGAGCCTATACTTCCTGGTGGAGTTGCCTGTCTAAGTTTTTCAGTCAAGATATCTTATTTCTATTTCTTTGGCACTGTTTACATAAGCAATACTGAAAGTAATTCCCACTTTTGTGTCACATAGAGAGGGAGAGCTAGTGGTAATTGTTAAGTATCTTCATTTCTTTCCAGTTTAATGTTCTTTATTTTGGGAATATAGAATACTTCGTGGTGGATGGTTTGACTCTAGCACTTCTCTGAAAAAGAGTCAATATCGCTCAGACTTCAGAGAATTTCCAGGAAATTGTGATTTGCCATTTTAATGCTATCTAAGAGAAATGGTTTGACTGACATTAATATTCCAAATTGATTATTTTGTTGGGAAGCATTTATAATGTTGTGGAAGTGCTAGCAGCTGGGCTAGAAAAAGATCACGCGCAAAATCATAGATAGTTAAACTTATTGAGGTGAGAATTTTTTAAGGAGGACTGTTTGATTGTAAATGAGGTTGTTTGGTTCAATGTGGAAGAGTAACTATAAAGGAGTCACTAGTTAAGTCCTTCTTGTTAACAGAGTCCCTTGTAAAGTTAACATGGAGAAAGTGTAGGACGATGTTTCTTGACATTGCCTATTGTACATTATAGGGAGAATTGGTTTGTGAAGAGATGGTGGTGGTGGATATGGTTTGCGGTGATTAGGAGAACGACATGAATCATTTGGGTGTAGCTAGTAAAGTGAGTGATGACACTCCTTGGATGAGGCTTTGTAAATGGATTGTTAAGCATTGGCATGATTTGATAAGTATTATCATCTGCGACATTTCCAGATGAGATTTCATTTCTGGTTGGCATGGTAGTGCTGTTCAATACCACCTAAAACCCAATTTCCTTAAAGACGTAGAGGCAGCACCTCAACTCCAGAATTTCTGTTTTTATGGTGGAAATACTATAAAGGTGGATGTTTGAGGAACTTTAATCATTGGGAATGGTATCCTGTTGCTGAATTCCTTAGGGAGAGAATACAAAGCTGAACGAGATGTGGTAAAATGGCAGTCTGCTAGGAATGAATGATTTAGTCTAATCTTACCAGTGCATAATTTCTGAAATGAGTGAGAATGAAACCGTACTTGCCTTCGATTCAGGTGATCAGGGTTCACAGGATTTCCAGTTTTGCTGGGTAGGCTTTTACTGCAATACATAATGTTGAAGATTGGTTGGTTTTGGTGAGCAGGTGCAATAGAGAAAATAAACACCTATAACTCCATCCCCTAGGATGCAAATTTGTTGGAATTTGATTTTGGCCTGTGTCAGGATTAGCTGGATAATAGTGAAATTGATCCAGGAGGAGCTAAAGCTGAAGGCTTTGGCAGGGGTTTGTTTTAATAAAGAGGCGAGGAAAAAAAGAGGATGCTATGATGGTTGATCCCTCTTTAGTTCATGTGGAGGCTGAGAAGTAGAAGAGAATTTGGAGAAGAGAGATTTTGTCATCATTAATGGTGGAAGTGCTTGGTATCATGGATACCCTGGGTAGAGGATGGTACATTGTTTTTCTCTAATGATTGGTGTTGTCTTGGTGCCACTTCATTAAATTTTTGTTAGACATTCAAAACATGTGTATGTATCTATGTGTTTGCAAATGTATTTGCATTGCGGGGAGCAATAATGATTGGTGCAAATGATCTTTTCACGTGCTTTACTGACACTTTGCTTTGCTGGAAAAGTGAAGTCTCACATTTAGGAAACACGCGTATCTTTTCTTAGTGGATTAGGTTATTATTACTTATTGGTTTCTCTGATTGTTGAGCAGATAACAATAATGCCTTGGCCGTAGCCAGCCTTTGGGCTCCTGTTGTTGCTGTAAGTACCCTTTTTCTAGTTTGGTTTTCTTGCCATCCAACGGTTTATAATTGCCCTCATGTCAAGAAGAAAAAAGTTTGTTCTGTTTGGAATCCTCGTAATTTATTTTATGTCATGGAAGAAAGCTGCAGTTCGATTTTAAAGATTGGATAGTTAATTTATTTGTTTGAATATTACTGTTGATAATAGTCCCCTATATTTTTAAATTGCCAGATATATCTCATGGACATTCACATCTGGTACACTCTCTTATCTGCAATTGTTGGTGGTGTGATGGGGGCTCGTGGCCGATTAGGCGAGGTACAGTTATTTCTAAAACTAGTATTAGACTTGGCTGAGAGTAGCATAGTTTTTTAAGTTGCATATAATGTGCTTTATAGAATGGTTGGATGTTCTTTCCCTCACTAACCTTGCGCTGTGCATCGAAAATATTTTTGGCAGATACGCTCCATTGAAATGCTTCATAGGCGTTTTGAGTCATTCCCTGAAGCTTTTGTTAAGAATCTCGTCTCTTCCGAAACAAAGCGGTGATAATTAGTCTCTTTGTGGATTATATACAGCATCTCTGGGTTTTTCCTCACTGTCAACTTTTTTCCCCTTGTTGTTTCTTGATCACGCTTGATAACTCATCTTTTGTCTTTTTTCTTTCAGGAGGATGCCCTTTAATCGGCAGTCGCCCCAGGTTAACAATGTACTCAATGTTTAATCTTTCATCCTTTTTCTCTAATTGAATTCATGTATTCTGTCTCTCTTATTTTATGTATGTGTGTGCAGGATGCACAAGACATGAATAAAGCATATGCGGCCATGTTTTCTCCGTTTTGGAACGAGATTATCAAAAGTTTACGTGAGGAAGACTATATCAGCAATAGGTAGGTATCTGAAAGGGTGCTTCTTTCTAGTGAGAAAGTAATACCTGGATTTTGTTTCGATCTATGTTTCTGTTTCCTCCTTTTCTTTTTATGTTGGTTAATACTTGTTCAATTGGTTTCTTTGCTACAGGGAGATGGATTTGCTTTCCATTCCTAGCAACACAGGAAGTTTAAGATTAGTTCAATGGCCATTGTTTCTTTTAAGCAGCAAGGTATGTTTCTCAAGTTTACACTAGCTTTGGAGAATCCCATTCTGATATCGAATGGATGATGCTAGTCATCAACTGAACTGCTTTTTTTTTCCTCTCTTCTGTCTGATCTGCTCAGATCCTGTTGGCAATTGATTTGGCACTGGACTGCAGAGACACCCAGGTGGATTTGTGGAATAGGATATGTAAAGATGAATATATGGCTTATGCTGTTCAAGAATGCTATTACAGCACAGAGAAAATATTACTCTCTCTTGTTGATGGAGAGGGTAGACTCTGGTAGGATTAAAATTTTAGATTTGTATGCTTATGTTCTAAGTCAATGTAATGATATGGTTCTCTGAAGAAATCTGACAGAGCTGAATGTGTTAATATAATGATTTAGTATCTTCTCCTGAGAAAACTTGATGTTGATAGGGTTGAGAGAATTTTTCGTGAGATCAACAACAGCATATCGGAGGGTTCGCTGGTTATTACATTGTCTCTTAAGAAACTTCCTTTAGTGGTGTCAAGATTTACTGCATTGACTGGACTGCTGGTATGCATTTTGGCACTTTTTATGTTTTCCATGATTATCTTTCTTTTTTAATGACAAATAAGATGCCCATGACATTTGACCATGTGAACTTTCCCTTAATTATTCTCTTATTTGTGTTGCAAATCCATTTTTGCCAGACACGGAATGAAACTTCTGAAGGTGCTGCAAATGCTATATATGAGCTATATGAGGTCGTTACACATGATTTGCTGTCACCCGACTTGAGGTATTGAGTCAGCTCACATTTTGTTTGGCTCTTTTGATCTATATTATATCTAGGTGAGGTAAAAGATTGTTTTTGAACATGTTTTAGGGAGCAGCTGGATACATGGAATATATTGGCAAGGGCACGGAATGAGGGTAGACTATTTTCTAGGATTCAGTGGCCCAGGGATCCAGAAATTGTAAGAATCTTTGAACACAAGCAACTCCAGAATGATGCTATTCTAATTTTTGAATCAATTGTTTTTCTTGGAACAGAAGGAGCAGGCGAAACGTCTGCACCTCCTTCTCACTGTTAAAGAAACAGCGGCTAATATTCCAAAGAATCTGGAAGCGAGGAGGAGATTAGAATTTTTTACCAACTCGTTATTTATGGATATGCCATCAGCAAAGCCAGTTAGTGAAATGATGCCATTCAGGTCACTCCCACTTATTTTCAGGCAGCTTTTGAGCCATTGTCTTTCTTCCCTTCTTTACCCATTGTTCTCCTTGTTTTGCTTGAAACAGTGTCTTCACACCGTACTACAGTGAGACTGTTCTATATAGTTCCTCCGAATTGCAAAAAGAGAATGAGGATGGAATATCCATTATTTTCTATCTTCAAAAGATATTTCCTGGTAACTATGATAACTAGGCTCTTCTTTTTCCTTTAAATGGACGTTGGCCTCATATGTGTCATCTTCAATTATTGCATGCTTTCCTCAACTTTTAGATGACGTTACATTTCTAACGTTGAGAATAAATAGCTCTGTCAACATATGATTGGTACATTGTCTTAGCCAGTTGGCATGCCTTTTCTGCCGTTCAGAAAGATCTGCTCTTGTTAGGAAATTGCATTTATTAGCTTAATAGGCCCAATTTTATTTTGCTTGTCTTTTCCTTTGATTGCCTTATCTTGATTTTTGTCACACTGTCCTTGTGATACTTGTATATATTGATTAAATAGTAGTTTGGGTTCGATGAATGGAGTTTCCATTTTCTTCATTTAATTTTATGCTCCATCTTTTTGGTAGAACATAATTTGCACTCTTAGTGGCAGATTCATGAAGGATAATGGCGCATTCACTCATCATTAGTTTTAGTTAATTCTATGAGTTGAGAAGAGTATAGTTGGAACAATGTTTTCTTCTGTGGGCTATCCAGAAGCTGGGAAAGCTTATAAATTTGTTTATTTTCTCAAATATAAAAAGAATCCTCTTGATTGACGAGCTTCTTATGATGTAGGAACTTCTCTTTTTTTCTCAGCCTGTTGAGAGTCAATTCCTTTGTATTGGTCTTGATTTAGGTCTGGCGGGAGTAGAAGGGTGCGTCACGTGCTGCATATCTGACTGAATTATAGGGATAATTAATCTGCTGTAATGGTGTGGGGCTCAAATGGTGCACAGGAGTGCAGGATGGAAAAAGTGGAGAATTTTGTGTAGGATGTTTGGAGTGGTCATGAGGTTGTTTAATACACTGAAGCTACAAAATTGTGTGCTGTTTCTGTGTTTTTTCTGTTGCAGATGACGATAGGGTTGAAAGATGATTTTGGGGGCTTGCGCTTGGTTTTTGTGCCTTAATTGCATGAACTTTTTTTTTCCTGTGCTTGGAGTATCTTAGTTGTATATACTTGTTCAAACCTGATATGGCATTTGTGTAGTGGAGTGTTAGCAATTTACATTTGACAGAGAAGCCAATGAGAGAAATATGGTATTTTTAGATTGTTCTTCCCTTTTCATGGTGCTTTCTTGCTCTTAGATTATAAAAGATTTCAAGAACGTGTTGTTCTAATTTGTCAATTCACCAGAATTTTTTTTTTTTTTTTTTTTTTTGATACTTCAGTTTCAAGATCACAAAGCTAACACGTACTTTCTTTAGATGAATGGGCAAATTTCTTGGAACGAATTGGTCGAGGCGAGTCTACTGGAGATGCAGAACTTCAAGATAGCTCAAGTGACTCTCTGGAGCTTCGATTTTGGGCTTCTTATCGCGGACAGACTTTAGCGAGAACTGGTTAGGACTTCTTTATCTTTTCTGAATCTTTGGATCAAATTCATCTTAAAGTGTGAAGCATCCTTCAATGGGAAAATTTCTGATTGTTCAGTTATCATGTAACAGTGCGTGGAATGATGTATTATAGAAGGGCTTTAATGCTACAAAGTTTTCTGGAAGGAAGATCTTTGGGAGGTATGAGTGATATTTTTGCAGCAAATCCTTACTGTTAGGGGTGAAGCATGCCTTTACTTAAATATGACATTGTGGCTCTAGTGGTAGACTATTCTCGGGCAAACTCCCCACCAACTCAAGGTTTTGAACTGTCGCATGAGGCGCGGGCACAAGCGGATTTGAAGTTTACTTATGTGGTGTCATGCCAAATTTATGGGATGCAGAAGCAGAAAAAGGCTGCAGAAGCTGCTGATATTGCTCTTTTATTACAGAGGTAGGCCTTTTAGATGTTAATTTACAACTTCTTGCATGTCTATGGTATGTATATGGAGTTTCCTTGCTATGATAAATTTGTTAGGATGGCACTTTCTAAAGTACCTCATACACCTGTTTAAGGGATTTGTCTAGGCATGTAGACATGTTTACCTTACATTTAACTTAGTTGGTCGAAGACCTATTGTATAATTATGTTTCATGGAAGGGCTCAGCTTCTCTGTGTCAACCGACAAAACAAACCCCACCCCCCTTCCCCCAAAAAAAAAAAAAAAAAAATTCATGGAACCTCTTTTTGTTGGGCAGGTATGTGATGGAGAAGGTAGGAAAATTGCATAAATATGAAGCATAAAGATTTATTGACCTGCATTTTCAGTCAATTCTTTAATTAATTTTTCTAATTAGGAATGAGGCACTCCGTGTTGCTTTCATACATGTGGAGGAAAGTGCTGGAGCTGAAGGAAAGACTGTCTCCAAGGAATTTTACTCAAAACTTGTGAAAGCAGATGTAAATGGAAAAGACCAGGTATATGCTACTCTAGTTATGTAGCTATTATACATACTATATCCTCTGAAGAGTGAGGTAATTGTCTTGTCAATTGTCTTTTGTCTTCCATGCATAACGTTTCGATCCTTTCTTCACTCGAACCGAATTCAAAAGGAGATAAATCCCCAGATGAAGAGAAAATCTCCCACTTGGGGTGGATTCACAATCCACTGCCTTGATCCACTTGGCTACATCTGCCCTTACCCCCTTGGGATTGGTTTCTGAAAATGAATTTTGGAGTACTATAAGGAAAAAGGTTAAAGAGTGTCCCTGAAGAATGTTAAGTGACAAATCAAAGAAACTTTACAGTTTCCAAAGCTGACTTTTCTCTTGTTATGTGTAATCAATATGATAAGATATGAAAAGCTATAATATCCCCAAATGCGATCTTAGAAAATGGTACCTGGGTGGTTACTATTTGTTGCTAAGTTTTTGTTAGGAAAGAATCTAATTAGTTGGAGAATAAAGAACCTCATGATATCATTTGATTGAAAATTCTTTTATGTCGTGGTTCTATTTCCTTATAGGTTCTATCCATAACAGCTGGCTCCTCATTTTCCCCCATGCAATTTGTGGTTATATGCTGCATTCTTTCTTTTGCAGGAAATATATTCCATTAAACTTCCTGGAGATCCAAAGCTAGGAGAAGGAAAACCTGAAAACCAAAACCATGCTATAATTTTCACTCGCGGTGATGCTATTCAGACTATTGACATGAATCAGGTGAAGAACAGTTTCTTGTTTATGCGAACACTTCGTCGTGCTTTTTTAATGCGATAGTCTACTCTAGCTTATATGTTCGGAGAAAGAAAATCCTGACATAAGTTTTGATAGCTGCTTCAATTTGGTAATGAGTACATATGTAATTTGAGACAAACTTAAAAATAATGCTAGAGATATACTGCATCACTTAATTCGCTAATTTTTCAAACCAATCATACTTAGCGCTATCCTGCCCAAAGCTTAATTGGATCAACTATATCATAAATAAAAGAATCTGGTCTATGCTGAATGCTAGATGGCCTTAATGACATTGAATGCTGGGAAGTGTCAATTGAAACATTTAATGATAGTAGCCTGCACGGTTCTCTTCTCTCTTGACAAAATTGCTCTCTTCTTTTTCATAAATTTTTCCTTCCTTATCATGGAAAGAACTTAATGGCGCACACACTCCTCCACAAATCATCCTTTAGCATTTGCTTATAAAGTAATGGGGATAATTGCACTGTTTTTGGCTTTAGGCTGTTGATGATACAATGATTGAGCGTAAATTATAGGTTACCTTCTATGGGGTAGTGAACAACTTCATATACAGAGTTGATGATGAGCAACGATCTTTATGGGCATTTTGGTGTTTTGGCAAATCTAATGTGTGGAATGTTACAAATTTCCTCGTCTAATCTACAACATTGCCATCAAAATGAATGATTGTGCTTCTGAAAGCCTTCTATTGGGACTTGAAAGGGTTGTGGGACAATGAGTGGATAATTTTTCCATAATGGTCTTTTCGACCGCAGTTGGGATTTAAGAATATTTGGCTTAAAATTCCAGTTAAAATTATTGTATTCATCTTAATGCTTACTGTGCCTTGAAACTTAAAAATAGCAAACACTCAATAATAATATAAGGGGAAAGATCTGAATTTTTGCTGAAATGTTTTTGTTGCACAAATAGGGTGAGGTACGTCCATGCTCCTCGAGAAACATCATCCTCTTCTATCTAGTTAAGATCGGAATAGAATTGGGAACCGAAATAAGAATTTGTATCACTTAAAGAACTTTGGAAAAATTAACACTTAGAGATGCTACTCAACATTGCAACATCAGAGAATGAACTAATGCAGAAACTCAAAGTTGAAATGCATGAGTTCATTCATGGTCAGCAAAACAAAAGATCTCATGGTTGAAGCTTATTTGATTTAATATTCTGCTATCAACTCAATTTCAGAGTAAATATCCAAATTCTTCCATCTAAAAAAATGTGCCTCTTGGATGGAGTATCTTTGCTACACAAGTGGAAAATCGCAAGAAGAATTATAGGACATCAATGTGTACACAGTAAATGTTTTGGTGCTTGTGTCTGTGGTTTTACATCGTGTAGGAAAAAGTGAGGTAATGATATTTAATCAATCGGGAGATGTTCTTTCCTTGGCTTGTCTGTATCTTTTGAATGAAGGTTGCATGTTAGAAGAACAAAATGCGCTCTAATTTAAGTCATGCCTTTTTGTTTGTATATTTCCTTGGTAAATAATTCTAAGTAGATTTTAAGAGTACTTCATTTTCAGTCATTTCTAGTTTGTGCTATGTGTATTACATTCTTTGCTCCTTTATTTATTTCTCAAAGGGAATAGGTTCTCATCCTCTGTTTGGCTTTGGATAGATATTGATGTTAGAAAGAGTTCTATATCAATTACATGGCAAAATGTTATAATCTTCTCATGCTTCTTGTGCAGGACAATTATCTTGAGGAGGCAATGAAAATGAGAAATCTTCTCGAGGAATTTCGAGGAAATCATGGAATAAGACCTCCAACCATTCTTGGTGTTAGAGAACATGTTTTTACGGGAAGGTTTGGCATCATTGTCATGGGATCACGTTATTCCTTGCTCTTTAATGATTGCACTCTATTATATTTGAACAACTTTTTTCCTGCAGTGTCTCATCTTTGGCATGGTTCATGTCCAACCAAGAGACTAGTTTTGTGACTCTTGGTCAACGGGTGTTAGCTTATCCATTGAAGTAAGTGGTCTGCAACCTACTATTAAACCAGTTCTCAGTACCTAGTCTGAGTTTTGTGTCGTGACCCCCTCCTGAGAAAGCAGGAGCACATGCAGACACCTTGACTCACCATTCAAATAGTCAACGTCTTTATATAAACACAATGGCTTATTTGGTCAACCTCATTGGAATCAGATTATGTACAAATGATTGCCCTTTGTCATAATGTTGCAGGGTCCGTATGCACTATGGACATCCAGATGTATTTGACCGTATCTTTCACATAACTAGAGGAGGTATTAGTAAGGCATCACGTGTCATAAATATCAGTGAAGATATATATGCAGGTAAATATGTATTTAAGTTTTTTTCTTGTGCTGACTAGTTTATATTTGTTAAGTGATAAGTGGCCTTCAACTGTGGGTGTTTGCTGGCTGACAGCATAAGTAAAGCTAATTGAACTCTCTTGTTTAGAAATAAATCTCAATTTAAGAATTTGACTTATTATGTTATTAAATTAATGGTAAATATTGTAACCAAATTTTGGCTTGAACCTTAGAGGTCTCTCTCTCTCTCTCTCTCTCAATAATTTTGGTCTTTATTAATTAGGTGTGAGATTTTGGTGGGACTACTACCAACTATTATAAAATCTTAACCTGCTAGATGAATGTGTGATTTAATATTTAATTATCTATTACTCCCCCTCACGCTTAATTTGGTGTTTTTGCTTAATACTAAGCGTGGACATATTTAATTGATGAGGCAAATGAGGCTGGAAAAATTTGAACTCAGGACCTCTAGCTCTAATATCATGTGAGATTTTAGTGAGACTATTGTCACTTGTTTTAAAAGCTTAAGTTGTTGGATAAATGCAATGACAGCAAAATTTTCTACCTTGGGACTTGAGTGATATATGCATTTCTTCGTAAAATGCGTGAATATAACTTCAAGATTCCTCCTTCCATCTTTTGGATTATTTGGGAAGAGTGAAATAGAGAAAGCTATGTCATTACTCTAATATATGAATATTCCCTTCATCTTCTGCCTGATGGGCGTGATTTGTATGATCTTCACTCTTTCTTTAATTCTGTAGATCTGTTTCCATTTTCCTATTTTTGTTCGGTCGATATGCAAAAGATAACCGCCAGGTATTACCTTAGAGTCGAGACTTCATTGACCTGCATATTGAGAAGCTTAAGGTCTTTTTAAAGTCTATGCTAGTGTAGTCCCCTGAGATTCCACTGCATGGTCAGTGTGCCTTGTTCTTACACTGTGTGAGGAGGGATAGCAAGTATGTAAGGGACAAAGAAGGTGCAAGACAATCTTCAATATCTACTTCATGTTGAAAAATAAAGGATGTTGCTTCCCAAATACTCTGAATGTTGTCGGACTTATTTTTCTGAGCATAGATAATTTTCAGATATGTTTGTATGAAAGTATATTGTTTAACTCTTTGGATAAACACAACTCACTTCCAAATTTGTCTCATCTTGGTGTAATGAAATACTGCAGGGTTCAATTCTACGCTGAGGCAGGGCAATATCACACACCATGAGTACATTCAGGTTTTCATATAGGAACAATCTCTATCTCTACTGAGAAGATTGTAAAATTTTTTGGGAGTAACCTTCTTGCTTATGTCTTATGTAGGTGGGAAAGGGCAGGGATGTCGGCTTAAATCAGATTGCCCTGTTTGAAGGAAAAGTAGCTGGTGGTAATGGAGAACAAGTTCTTAGCAGAGATGTGTACCGCCTTGGACAACTCTTTGACTTCTTTAGAATGCTTTCGTTCTTCTTCACTACTGTTGGTTATTATGTTTGCACAATGGTATGATTTATTTAGTCATTAAATTCTCTTAACAGTGACTGTACAATAATATTATTTTTCTGGAGTGGTGTTTAACTTTGTTTCAATACAGATGACAGTCCTTACAATATATATTTTCTTATATGGGAGGGTTTACCTGGTAAGATGGCTATCTTCAATCTTTCTTTCACATTGAATTAATCATTTGTACCATTTAAATTTGAAGATCGGGTCTTGCATTTTTTATGAGTTTCTGGTAAGTCACTCTATATGTTGCTGCTTTATGCAAGTCCTAGTGCACAGCAATGTGAACAATGGAGTTCTGATTTTGGAGTATCATGGAAACTGTGCGTGAAACTTGCCATGTCTTAATAGTGCTGGAACGTTTAGTCACAGTACTTACAGAAGATTGCCTTGTAATTACGTCTTTGCTTGTTCTTTCAAATCTGTGGTTGGCATGAGTAACCAGTGAGCATAAATAGGACTTGGAAGGGCGTATAAGTAAAACATTCATGTAGATATACTTCTGTGTGTCAGATTATCCCAATTGGTGTATCAGTGCAATGTCTTTTAGAGTGTTGGTTAGTTGATGCTTTTTGTTTTTGGCTATCTACTTCTCAAATAGCATATGAATAAAATGTCTTTTTGACTGTTTACTTATTGGATCTTTTTCGCTGTGTCACTTGTTTCAGGC
Source organism: Eucalyptus pumila (assembly GCA_016097595.1). NCBI lineage: Eukaryota > Viridiplantae > Streptophyta > Magnoliopsida > Myrtales > Myrtaceae > Eucalyptus > Eucalyptus pumila. The sequence continues at coordinate 976,640 of CM027847.1, forward strand.
ATTCTCTGGACTTGATGAAGGGATCTCAACACAGGCCAAAATGTTGGGAAATACAGCCTTAAATGCAGTTCTGAATGCACAGTTCTTGGTTCAAATTGGAGTTTTTACCGCCGTTCCCATGATTATGGGCTTTATCCTTGAGCAGGGGTTACTGAAGGTCAGGCAGTACATTTCGCTGGTCTTTATCCCATTCGTTTTGTCTGCCTCAGCGAACTTTATTTTTCATGTTTAATGAGAGTTGATCAACTTGTGATTTTTACTGCATTGCAATTTTTAAGTGAATGTGTGACTGTGTGTGTGTGTGTGTGTGAGAGAGAGAGAGAGAGAGAGAGAGAGTGAGAGAGAGTGGGAGGGAGGGAGTTTGTCATATTGAGTAGTTTTGTCACGATGCAAAGGGATGGAGGGAGGGAGTTTGTAATTTTTAGTAGCAGACAGGATCCTATACCATACTTTAACAATCTGTCGATTTTCACACTTGTCAACAAGACATGACATATAATTCCTGTTTTTTGTTTATGTGCAGGCTGTTTTCAGTTTCATCACGATGCAACTCCAGCTGTGTTCGGTGTTCTTTACTTTCTCATTGGGAACCAGAACTCATTATTTTGGACGAACTATTCTTCATGGAGGTGCAAAGGTAGGAGCCTAAGTCCAAGTTGAAGCTGCATACTTCTCTTAGGGCTGATCTCTGAACTTATATTGCCCTTGTGCTTTAAGATTGTTTACCTTTATTTCTTTGATTTGGATCAACAGTACAGAGCAACTGGGAGAGGCTTTGTTGTACAACACATCAAGTTTGCTGAAAATTACAGGCTTTACTCAAGGAGCCACTTCATTAAAGCGTGAGTTACATGTTGCATTGGAAGAATTGTTTTGTTTAGGGATTTCCCCTTTCTGTTCATCTTCCCATGTGCAGATTTTCTAGGTTGTGCATTTTCTTGTCTGTTTTTCTGTTCCATATTGCATATTTATATAAACAGTTCAAATTGTCAAGTCAATGCTCATGTGATTTTTTTATTTGCTTTGAGTACAGGCTTGAAGTGGCACTACTACTAATAGTGTATATCGCATATGGGTATACAGAAGGAGGCGCTGTTTCTTTTGTTTTACTAACTCTCAGTAGTTGGTTCCTTGTCATCTCATGGCTCTTTGCTCCTTACATCTTCAATCCCTCAGGTTTTGAGTGGCAAAAGTAAGACCAGCCGTTCTTTACCATTGATCTGTCTAGTTCAAATTTAAATGATTTTGTATTAACCTGCCTGTGACTTCTGAGTCTTTTCTTGACTGGATGACAAGATGCTGAATTTTCTTTGAGCAGATACTTAAATCTCTTTTGATGATCAGGACTGTTGAGGACTTTGATGATTGGACCAACTGGCTTCTATATAAAGGTGGAGTAGGGGTGAAGGGAGAAAATAGCTGGGAATTTTGGTGGGAAGAAGAACAGGCATGTATTACTTGCTTTCTGGTTGCCATTTTTCCTTGTAGACCCAAAAAAAAAAAAAAAAAGGTTTTGTTGCATAGTAATAGGTTTGGAATAAATACTGTCGGTTAATGGCTTCAGACTTGCTTTTCCTTGTTTTCCCTAATCTACCTGCTGCCCCTCTACTTCGTCCTCTTTGTTTGCTTTTTCTGAATTTGGCAATGGTAATCTTAGAGACAAATGCCGGATTTACGATTTTCTTTATTTTTCCCAGAATTTTTATGAACTTTTACATGATTCACAGTCTATATGAATATACGTCAATATTTCTTGTCAATGTCACTTTTTCCTTGATGCACGGTTCCCTAATTCATCTCCTCTCTTATTTAAAACACTCCCTGGTTTTGCAGGCGCATATCCATACATTGAGGGGTCGTATATTGGAAACTATATTAACAATAAGGTTCTTTATGTTCCAATATGGCATTGTATACAAACTCGATCTCACTGGGAAGAATACATCCCTTGCGGTAAACTTCTTGGCCTCTTGTCTTATGACAATTCGCTGTTCTCTTTGTTAATTTCACCTTGATTTTTAACAAAGTGCCAGTCTCACTTTTGGAGACAATTCTTGTCATAAAGCCGCACTTAGGTTTGTATGAAGGCTGTATTAGTCTGTTTAACCTATCCTTCGGGCATTGAAGTTTTTGCTAGGATCTAGGAAATAAATTCTGGTAATTGAAGTAGCCTTGTTTCACACCTTATTTGCAATGTAACGTGTACATTCATGGTTTAACGAATTCAGCATTTACACTGCAATCATTTTGAGACCATTACAGCCAGTCCTTGTGTAATGCACTATTAAAACCAAAGAGAGAGATCATCCAATCCTGGTGACATGAAAACGGATTTCGTGTGCTGTGCTTTATGGATTTTCAACTTGTTATATAATTGTTATTTCTAGTGGTAAACAGACAGGCCCACTACATATCTATCATGCATATTCCTTAACACATCCTCTCGGGTGATTCGGACTTTATGCATGAAGCATCGGATGTGGATGTAACCATACACAAGAGCATAATAAGTAGAATAACAGCAAGATAATAATTATAGAGAGTTTTCAAACTCATCATGTTGACTCTGAGCAATGTTAGATTCATATACGGGGCATAGTGTGGGTGACATGGTGGACATAATTGACATTATTTATCCTCATTATAAATGAAATTTTCAAGAATTTCCTAAAGTTGCTAAGGCATGTTCAAGATGATGTGAACCTTCAGGTTTCCACTGGTTCCAATCAATTTTTCTGTGTTACATTGTAAAGATAATTCGATCTAGATTGAGAATTTAATTGATTTCACAATGCCCATTGAGAAACATGACTTAGCATGGTTGTCTACTTTATATCATAGCAGTTGCTTTTGATCGCAGATTTACGGCTTCTCCTGGATAGTACTGGCTGCCATTGTCATGATATTCAAGGTGCGGATTCATATTTCCTTTTGCATCCCTCCCCTGCTATGGTTGGCTTTTGTCGGAAATTTTAACCAGTACTATTTGTGGTTTCTTTTTGCTGTGCAGATTTATACTTTTAGCCCAAAAAAATCTACCAGCTTCCATCTATTTATGCGACTTATTCAAGGAGTCGCATCATTGGGACTTATTGCAGCCCTCTGCCTTGTTGTCAAGTTTACTGATCTGACAATAGTTGACTTGTTTGCAAGTGTTCTTGCATTTATTCCTACTGGCTGGGGCATGCTTTGTGTAAGCACTTAAGATTAAAACCAAACTATCTATGTTGTGAGTTCTTGTTATTAAACGTGTCACTGCTTGACGTTTTTAAACTCTGTGTTTGAACTGATACAGCTGGCAATTACATGGAAGAAGGTAGTTTGGACCCTGGGATTATGGGAGTCGGTAAGGGAGTTTGCCCGAATGTATGATGCCGGGATGGGGATGATCATCTTTGCTCCAGTAGCTTTTTTGTCGTGGTTCCCATTTATGACCACTTTCCAATCTCGTCTTCTCTTCAACCAAGCATTTAGTCGCGGCCTTGAGATCTCTCTGATCCTTGCTGGTAATAAAGCCAACGTTGAAGTCTAAACTTGTGGTCACCAAGGTATGCTGAATCTGTTGTACGGTAGAGCCTTGTAAGTCAGATAGATTCCCTAGTTCTTCTTCTATTTTCCCTTTTTTCTTTTGCTTCTATAGTTATTCAGAGTAAATATGTCTGTACATGCTCATACTGGAGAGAGAAATGTATAATGCTAGGAACATTGTTGTGGTTGTCTCAATCTTTGAAGTACTCAGGACTTACATTTTTTGAACTCTGATGTTCTCAAGTCTCTCTCGGTTGGAAGGGAGCCGTAGAACAGTCAGCTCCATTTTCGCCACACTGATGAAGATATTGGTTTAGAGCCTCTGTAAATCTGAAATGTTTGGGTTGATGGTTCCTGTCCGATTAATGCATTCCCAATGGTATTTTCTGAATTTGCAAGCCATGCACTTGATGATGTTAATGTATACTCGGTGAAGAGGAGTGCTAATTCAAGGTAAAAACTCCACGTTCTGCTGTCTACTGTGCTCTGCATCTTGCATCATTGATTGCTTGCAGAAGAGCCCATTTGAGATGGTTTAGCCCCCACCAGGGTGGGGCTTTTGTATCATCCCGCGAGTTGGAATGGAATTACCGTGCTGGGCCCAAGGATCATGGCGGCATGTTTCCCTAATATTTAGTAAATAATTAGAAAACAAGGCATGTGGCCTTACCTAGTGTAAATGTGACTGTCCAATCAGCTTGCTGCAGAAAACCATGAAGAGAGTGGATTTTGGGACTGAATTTAGGCTCCGGTTGACGATTCTTGGGCCGGAGCCACCCTTGTAAACTGTGCCTGAGAACAATTTCTTCATCCAATTGTTAGTTATTAGTGATGACGTTCCCTAGTATTACGAAGAAACCATCTTTTTACCGCAGAAGCCCCTCTGGTCATTCTGGCATTCTTCGCAGCACGCTCTGTTTAGACGCATGCAGGCTTACAGCTTCATGGAACGTTTTCGGACTGGAAAGTACGTTTTGATCTTTCTTGTTAGACAGCCTAGTTAGGCATGGCAGCTTGAGGGGCCAAGAGAAATTGTCGGGTAATACACCAAGTGCTCTCAACTACAGTCTCGCGTACTTCGGGTGTTAACAATGCGATCTGAAACGAAATGCCTTTGTTATTTAATGGCCTGGGACTTGCACAGGAGATTGTTGAAACAGAAATGCCGACGCATCTTTTGCCTGAATGATGTAACAAAGCCAAGCCACTTAGCCTTTCCTCCTCTTTTTCTGACTGCTCAATCTTCACCCGCAAAATTACATCATTTGAGGACAGAAACTACAGTAAAATCCCACTTATACCAAGCTCTGCTCCATTTAGGGACAAAGTATTGCACATAAAGATTTACCAAATAATCAAAATAGAGCTCACTCACTGCACATCTCAAATTCAATCGGTGAGGATTAGAATGTATGGGAACTCGCGAATATAATGGACTTATAAAGTAAGGAATCGCATGGGTAAAGCCAATCTCAGCAGCTTTATTACAGAGGTTAGCTACCGCTCTTAGTGCTGCCTTTTGTAGGGCAAGCTACGCCACAAATCTCACTCACCATATATTCATGAATGATAAGGTTATTGATACCCGTACCCGTTGGCTTTTATTATTCCAAAGCCAGATCACCTTCAATGTCCTAACAGATGCCTTTTATTTAGTAGGTAAAAATCTCCATATAGAAAAGATTTGTGCATTGCACAGCATCAGTTAATCCTGTCTTTCTTTGATGGGAATCAATACGATCTTTATAAGGTTCCTTCTCTAAATGAGATTTAATAGGATCCAGAGAAACCACGTCTTCATCCATAGGATCCCAAGTACTTGGATCAATCGAAAGTTCCATTCGATATGAACTACTCATTTTCAAATAATATCCACATTGGTCACAGATATTCATTTTAAACTTCAAAAGTTTCTTATAATTTAATCATACAACTTCACTCGTCTTTGGCCTATTCCTGAACAACAGTCTCACTGATACTAACCAATCCCGCAACCAGACGAGTCCCAAAATATCCTAAACTGAGAAAATGTACAATTATTTAAATACTGACCAGTTAACTAACATTGTAAGAAAGCACCACTCACTGGAGATCTTGGGGCAGCTGGACATTAGTTAGAATCCTCCATGCTCAAGAGCAAGGGAGACTAAAGCCTACAAAGCTAGAAAGCAGTTGAGCTATACAGATTGCTGAATAGCTTCGCTTGAATTCCTTGTCCCGTTCATCAATGGCCCATCACTTGTGGCAGAGTCGCCAATTGAAGATGGCTGATCTAGTTCGGATATGGTTGACGAGGTCAAGTGCTCAGGATGGTCAAATTTACAAGCAGGACCAAACTTGCAAATGCCATAGCGGCTGTAATATAAGCAGACGTTCTGATCCTGGATATAAACATATAGTCACATTTAGCGGGAAAAGAATGGAAATGGCTGCAATCAAGCGGACAATTCACTTGTCCTTTTACTTTCTCTTTTGCCCAGAAACTTCTGAATTCGCAAGTTATCACAGAAAAATGTCTTCATACCTTATTGATCCAGGAAATTAGAGCTTCCCCAACTTCAAAATAATATAATTATAAAAAAGATCCAAGAAATTCCTTATGGCATTTCTCTGCCAACGTTTTACAATATGGAGCACCTAACAAGATCCACCATAGAGAAGACAAATACTGGCACTAGACAGGCTTTGAGCGTGCATATCAAATGGTTTTCTTTCATCTTTTTCCGTGAGAGAGCGATAACAAAGACATAAGACTAAAAAGAAAAAGTAGGAAACCATTACCGGTCTCAATGGAAGGCCCTTGTCACTCAGCACAACCGGAGGTGACTTTGAGATTCGATCCTTTGGATGGTGATATTTGCAGTTAGACTTGAACTTACAATCCCCAGTTTTCAGAAAGTAACTGCAGTCAGGTTGGCCAGGTCGTTCTGGAAATTCATCGATCACCATCTGATGATGGGGATAGATATGGATATCAGTCACAGGGTGCTTCATGATATATGCCGAAGGAGGGCGCACAACTGGTCCCGGTGGATTGACAGGAAACTTGACAAGCCACAAGCAAATACGAAACAAAATAAATGAGAGAAGAAGCACTCTGTTTGACCAATGTCCAACACAAGCAAACCTCACAGAGACAATACTCAGCATAACCACGCTATTCCTCCACCTAATTTACCTAAATAGCCTAACATCATGAGAACTGAGCAACACACGAATAGAAGAGCCATATGTTGACTAGATATACAAATTTCGCCAAACTCAAAATCTACCGTTAGAGCCTTCTTTCATGGGAATTACATCTCTTTCTGTCACATTGGCTATGTTTGCTACAGTCTCCATGCTATATATTTTTATGCTATGAATGCCCAACTTTGTTTTATAATTTTTAACATACACGGCAAGACTGGAAAGTTTTGATTCTATGAGGTGCTTAGAATGGAATATCTATGTGTGACATCTATTTATGGAATGCATACATTGGGATTTTCAGAGTTAGACAAATGATAAATGGCTTTAGGATCATATATCTCTAGCAATGTCTTCCACTAAAAATTATGATGTGTAAAGGGGAGCGGTTTGGAGTTAGAATGGTTTGGTAATTAGGTGCTTACATGCACATGTTAAATCTTGAGCAGAGGGTGCTTCTAAAATGGGGTGATTCTAGTACTAACCATGTATAATCATTACATTTTTTGCTATCAAGTCATAGTAATTACATGGTCCGGGAGAATTACTACTCATGATTTTCAACCACTAAAAATTAGGAAACAAGGCAATCAATGAAGAACACTCATTGCCATTAATGGTTGAGAGATATTGGGAGCAATCTTTCGGGTATTGGCTTCGTAATTGATTGATAAACGTCTCACACGGATACCAACAGAATCTTTAAATAGTGGGGTAGCAAATTAAAATTTAATTTTCATAGCACAAGACGGAAGTTCAACAACTGCTTGAGTTGGGCCAGTTAATGGATTCTCTTGATGTGTGCATTGCTATGTTTTAGCATAATTCAAGCCATCCCCACCCCGCTTCCATGGATGATCCAGACCTGAATTGCTATTACCAATAGACATGAGGGCCAGATGAAACTAAAGAACTCACGATAACAAGGGGCATACTTGTATGGATAAGTTCTGGTTTTGTTTAACGTATCCTTGTGCTTTTATTTCTGATGGAGGGAAAACCTTCCTCAAAATGATTAGTCTCCACATGGCCAAGTTACGGCCCATGTAAAAATTTAACTATGAAAGCTCTGGCCCCCATATCTTAGAAATTTGAGAAAATAATCCACCAACAAAATGGTCATTCCCTCTAAAGCCATGCCTTTTTCCGTAGGGACTTGCAAGTTAAAGATACCATTCATAATACCATTTAACATTTACCTGATAACCGTTCCATTCTGCATTGTGTGATGACACCGCATGGGTTGGAGAATACATCACAGGCACAAATGGCGCAGCATCGTTCAACGTTCCTGGTGATGACCATGAAGCCACCGGAAATTGTGATGCACTTTGCAGTGAAGCAGACCCCCCATTACCATATTCTGAAGGAGGGTCACCTCCTCCAGCAGAGGGTTCAGGATGATTATACCTGCAATTAGCTGCATACTTGCAGGATCCAGTACGCATGTAAAACGGACATTCTTTCTCTCCCTGTGTAGAGAAAATATCTAGTCAATATTGTCAGGTAGATGGCTTAATTAGACTATGATGAGATTAACAAACTCTTAATTGTGGTTTACAGAGATATAGAGAGAGTGTTATACGGATGCTATAGCATACCGGTCTGATGGGCAGGCCCAAAAAGTTGAGCCCTTGATAGGGGGGTACAAACGTTTTTGGTCTGGAATGGTTGAATCTACAAGCTTTGCCAAATTTACAACCTCCTTTATTTAAGTAATACTGCAACCAACACTCATGAAGAGTTAAAACATTGCACAAACTGTTAATACAAGAGAAAGGAAACCATCATACAGGAAAACTGTCCTTTATTGTAAACTGTTAAGGGATCAATAACCCGTACATTGTGATGCAAGCCTCAAATTCAGAATGGATACACAAATCGGTAGCAGATTAGCTACCAATTGTCATGATTCGTTCAACTTAGTTAAGAATGTATGAAAAGTTTGAGCATGTAAAATACCATGTCTAGCTGCAGTTTACACTATCTTTTGCCAAATGATAGTGCAGAGATCCTAACCAAATTGCATTTGACAGAGCATATTAGAATATAGTTACTGTTTCCTACTTATCCACGATAACGATTTATCTAACCCCAAACCATTAGAGGATATTGGGGATAGTATGTAATCTCCAATAAGCTATAGTTGGGAGAACATCCAACAAAGTTAGCAAATATAGAGTGGTGTAAGTATATGATCTGAGGACTCAATAGAAGTTATATTAAGTTGGAAATCAATCTCTACTCTCCTCTGCGGTACTTGCGGAAAGCCAAAAGCTGGTGAACTTCACAATAATTGCCTTGGCAACAGTTATGTCAGAATGATAAATTAGCAACCCAACAACATTAGCCCCAGAAAGTTTTACTGAAAACTTCATGGAGATTCAACATGCTATTAAAGTAAGCAATCAAATTCATTATTCCACCAGAACAGCTTTCTAAGAGTAGGCAACATCAGTTGTTCAATATCTGGTTCTAAGAAATTCAAGACTACAAAGATTTTTTGCCGATGGACCTCGACAGTCAAAGTAATTAAAAGCAGCCTTCCATGGTAGTGATACAGGATTAGACAGACTGAACAGGCCGTCGAATTTTTTAGCTCAAAATCGTAAATGCACACAATATTCAAAGGTACTGAGAATAACCTTGCATTCTGTCTGTCCCACCCTCTCTTTTGGTTCTTCCTTTTCCTTCATCTTATCCTTCGCAACCTTCACGATAAATCGATCCAAAACACGAAAGTCAAAACGCGAACAAACATAAGCCTTCAAACATGTCACATTATCTTGATGACCAGATTTCCAAGCACCCCAAGCGTCATTTCTTCTCCGAATGACATGAACTCCCCTCCTAAGTGGAAAACACTTAAGTTCACGAAAACACTATGCTATGCCGTGGGCAAAAACATTAGATTTAAATGCCATAAGCAAGCATAAACCTCCATCCAACAACTTCCACCTTAATAGAGCCATGGAGCCATCATCCAAACAAGACGTACACTATACCCATCGACACCACTTTCAGATACAAAACGATAAAACGGCTCGAACAGCTCCTGCTCGGTTCAAGTCGCGAGCTTTATTCGACGAATGCCGCATAAAACAATGCAAATCCCTCGCCGACGCACCTGATTCTTCCGTCGCACCGGGTGATTGAACTTGCAATTGGATCCAAATTTACAAGTTCCCGTCTTGATATAATACGAGCAGTCCTCCGCCTCGGGCCTCACCGGATACTTATTAAACTTCCTCCTCTCTTCCCTCTTCTCGTCGTCGCTCTCGCTATCTCCGTCCTCGCCCTTCTCCCCGCCGTCGCTCTCTCCCCCGCTCTTCCCCCCGCCGCCCCCGCCGCCGCCGCCGCCGTCCTCCGACCCGTGAGCGCCCGACCCCTCCTCGGCCGCCCCTTCGCCTCCTCCGTCGCCGCCGCCGCTGCCTCCTTCTTCCTCGACCAACGGTTCCGACGCTCCCCCCACGTCGAGGCGCCAGAGCTCCTCCGCCGCCCGATCGGGATCGGACGGCGGGGGATCGGGCTCGGCGGCCGGTTGAGGGGGCGCGTCGGGGCACGCGCCGTCGCCGGCGCCGTCGCCGGCGCCGCCGTGGTCGGGGGGAGTGGCCATGGTGGGTCCGTCAGCGGTCGCCTTGCCACCTAAGAAGCGACTAAACAGGGTGATCATTCGAAGCACATTTCGAAGCTCCAATTCAATCCCCCCCCCACAAGCTCCCGCGTGCAGACACAGCACGAGACGAAGAAGAAGAAGGAGAAGAAAGGTTGATACAAAAGATGAAGAAAGTCAGAGAGAGAGAGAATGAAGGAGAAGCAAAAAGGTGTTTCCTTTAAAGCAGGTACGTGTACCTGGGAACAGTATTTTTTTATTTTTTATTTTTTTCTAGTCCAAATCTGTATTTATACAGTAATTCTATAATAATTTCTCAATTCATTCATTCATTCATTTCATTTATTTTGTGTATTTGTGTATATGCAGAGGCGTATTTCATGCGGCGCATACGTACCGCGTACATGTATGTAATCCCGAATTAGGAGCTGGAGGAGTTTCATGAGTGAAAAGGGTCTAGGGTTTTAAGTTTTTAGTTTTTAGTTCCGATGGAGAGATGTTAGGAGGTGACCTCCATCTATTTATTGGAAGATGGGGCTTATTAATTTCGGGACCATCACATTTATTTGATTTTGAAACGGAAAATTTCTGCTCCCATAACCATGGACCGTCATTGATGATCGAGGGCCTAAGCTCGTCGCAGGTATTAATGATAATCGATCGGCATCTTGGATTTTTGCTAATGGGTGGCGGTCCATATGAAATGGTTTCCCATTGGGTACTTTTCATGAAGCATAGTAGTTTCAATTTATTTGATCTTGAAATGGAAATTTTCTGCTCCAATAACCATGGACTGGCATTGATGATCAAGGATCTAAGCTCGTCGCAAGTATTAATGATAATCGATCTGCATCTTGGATATTTGCTAATGGGTGGTGGTCCACATATGAAATGATTCTTCATTGGGTACTTTTCATGAATGAAGCGTAGTAGTTTCAATTTGTTTTTCCATTTTTGCAATATATATATTTTTCAGTAACAGATTCCAACCCAGAATGCATGTTGAACTAGTTGTAAGCATTTCACCTACCTCCATTCACCCTAGGCACAGATGGGTTTATTTAGGCCCAGCCTACCCGACAGTAGCCGAGGTTTCCCTCGATGCAGTGTCATTTTCTTTCCGAGAGAAAGAATACGGATGACAGCACGTGATCTCCCACCTTCCTCCTTAAGCCTTTTAATGACTTGCTCAGGTTCAAGTTAATTAGTATTTGAAGATACTCAGTAAAATTTTGTTATTCGTAAACATGAAAGAATAAGGAAAGTATTTTCCGGATTGACATTTCCACCATCATGGACACCACCGGTCCACAGGTACAACTTTCATCTTCTAACCTAATAACCAACCATCACCTGTGACTTGAAACTTTAATGGTGACCAAGCTTCAAATCTTGAGATGAGCTCATTCTTTAACCCAAAAAAGAAAGAGAAAATCGAGTCGTCCTACCCTCATTTATCTCAAGTTTATCGTCGGATTCAACAGATAAGACTGAGTTGGTATGAGCCAAAACACGAGTATCAAACTTCCAAGATCAAACATGTGTTCGACTGAACAAGCCGCATGCAACAATACCATCCTTTAGGCCGAACGGTGATAGCTCTGCATTAGCATTATTTCGGCAGGAGATCGCCTGCCTACTCAGTGATCACTAGTCAGTAAAGCAAACGCCCATTCCTCAGTGATCACTAGTCAGTAAAGCAAATGTGTACAGATCCCATAATACCACCCAACGCAGATGAGTCGTGCCGTGCCTAACCCTACCAGGTGAGGCGTGAGAAGCAACCTAAGAGGAATTCGAACCCTTCATCTCATCAAATGAAGGACCGATGTAGCGGGGCTACAACCATTCTCGAAAAGTAAAAAGACTTTGCCGAGATGCCCGAAGCTCTTCAAAAGGGCTGTAGCCTCAATTGCTGAATCTGGACCACAGAGTATATTCTTCATGATGTGCATCATTCATCAGGCATGTTGAGGGATCTTTCTAGCTACAAGCAATGTCACCCCAACCTAACTCAACATTAAGCAAGCTCAAGCCCGGACGGCATGCAAATCATGAATCTTTCTAGTACCAACAATGTCTTCCAATCCAGATTTTTCATCAAATGATACTGAGAATGGAAACGTCATGCCCAAGCAGACAGATTCTCTCCCAGCCATCCTCCACCAACTAAAGCAAAAGATGCCACTGCCATTTGGGATGCCATGAGATCAGAAAGCACATCACCCACTTTTCCCCAGTTCCTATCTAAACAGTTCAATCGACAAGCAACAACCCTAGTGTACATTAAAGAGCCTCTGAGCAGTGAGCAGAGTCTAGAAGCCATTAGGTATGAGTCAAACAAAACGATACAGTCAACTCCAAATCTGCCAATTGACATTAATGATTGGTTAGTACAAAACTTGACCGAAATGTAAATGCTGATGGGCCATTGCAGGTAAGATAGCATGACTATGGACTCGACAATCCTAATATTAAATTTCAGTCTGACAAATGCCTGCACCATGCTTCTAAAAATAAATGCACCATCGATCTAATAGATGCCCATCCGAGGAATGCATGAAACATCATAACCTTAAGTTTAGACCTTGGCTCTACACAGAATCTGATATGGCTTCTGAAAGCTCAAGGGAGACAGGGCAATGGTCGCTTCCATAAAAACCTGCATTGTGCTCAACATCTTAGCAAGAGGCTGAAGCTGCAGGAGAGATTAACTGAAGAAGAAGAAGAAGAAGAAGAAGAAGAAGAGGAGGATAGAAGAGTATAAAACCACTCATATCTTCATCAGAAACTACTGATACCTTCATTAGGGAAAAGTCAAATCTCACTTTATAATTGGAATAGATGGATGGATAGACCTTTAAGCCTCAGTCTATGGAGGAAAGGAATGCAACTTATACAACTTCTATATATGTACTTTGTCGCATTTCCATGGACATAAATTCTGCATGGAATTTCCCACCAGAACCGAACCGAAATTACAAAAGTAAAATTATTTTAAAGGATTTGAATGAGCAGACGATGTGAAAACAATATACTTCCCTCTCACACCTATTAACCCACCATAAATTTTTTTTTTTTTTTTTCAAAATAGAAATTACACATCTTTGCTAGTTTAGATTGTATATAACAAGCTATAGAAGACAGGCAAAACATAAAATGAGCCGAACCTTCCAATTCAATCCCTCGCCCGTGCATCTCACATGATTTGATCCTATCTTTGAACTTCTCTGAAACTATGAAATAATCGATTCTCATTCTTTTTCCTCTATACCTGCAAAAGAAACAGCCATTCGTCACCTTGTGGCATAACTGACAAAATCTTTGATGCAATCAATCACTCCTTTTGATTTAGCAGATATGAAGAACTCAGTATCACTTCATCATATACACGTGCATGCAAGGATAGGTTGCTTCACATACTTCCCAATAGGATTTCCGGACCATGAAAAGCCGCACTCCATATCCTTATCTTTGTGCAGGTATCGATATGCATCTATGAGTTTTCCCCTAAACCATAATTCAATTAAAAGCAACTAAGAGTTAAAAGAAGTGTTGACAACACAAAAATTTCTGAGAACCAATAAACCCAAATCATATAAATAACATACTCCTTCAGTATGGCTCCAAAGCGCTTCCTCTCAGCCAGGGTAAATCCAGGCTGTCCACAGTCCTGGGAGTGCAAACAAAGTTCAAAGTCACAAAGAAACAATGAATACTGCATCAAAGACAATAAACTACCTACTTTCGGTGAACTTAGCATATATAGAGAGTGTAAGATGTTTCACAGTATTTCCAAGTAAAGGAGGATTCTAAATTAAAGAGTCTGAAGATGGCAAGCATATAACTTATGGTTAAGGTCTCCAAGAATCCGGGCTAGCTACAAGGAAATTCTCTTAGATCTTAGAATATTACACATCCGAGGTTTTAACATCTCTTGTAGACATTTATGCACATGTTCAAATGGAAGGCAAAACACAAGTCTTAAATTCATTTCAAGGTCAAAATACCAAAATGCTACTTTAAGTAAGTCCATCTCTTTTAAAGTCAAATCCTTTTGGAGTTTCCATTTCTAAATTCCACGTGCATTATTCATATTATGGCAAGAGATGCCAGTCCAAAAGCCAAAATGTTAAGGCAAACAAGTAAAAAGTTTATTCCATTTAGGCTTTGTTTGTTTCAAAGAAAATGAATGATTTGGAAAATATTTTCCTACAAATGATAGCTTGTATCATTAGAATAATTAGCCAATGAAAAATGTTTTCATTATTGATGATAATTTTTGTGGATGATAGAAATATTTTTTGTTCATTAATTTTTGTAGTATTATAAGAGATCATTTTTAGGAAAATATTTTTCAAATCATTTATTTTCCATGAAACAAATAGAGCCTTATTCACACGAACTTCAAATGACAAAATTGTCACACACAACCAAGGAAAATGACACTGCAGTTCATAGCAGGAACGGTCTATATGGTTATTGAAAACCTTCCGTTACAACAAAACAGTAAAGCAAGCATTAGTCACCCAGCAAAAAGACACACCTGAGCAAACAAAACAAATGATTCAGTGAGCAGTCCCTGCTCCTCATACCATAAAGCCAACGGAAGTTGAATAAGCAAAGAATGATATCTAGACATCGCTAACATCCAGAAAATCCAATTGCACACCAATATTACCTCTGGATTAGGAGGGACATAACCATTTTGTTTTGCAGCGCTAAAGAACTCTGGATGAGTTACATCAATCTCTTCATGGCTGCAGATGATAAATAAGAAGCCAATACTTGCATGATTAACTGCACAAAGTGCCATGTCATCATATTGCAAACAAGTTTGTTTAGAACCTTCAAAAGCAAGCTTAGGGCTAAGAAAGTTAAACCAAGCATACCACATAATATAACCTGGTAATACAGAAGTTTTCTTAAGTCAATGCAAAACTTGCAGTAGTTTACAGTAGAAGGTTCGACCTTAATTTAAGCAATAGTCAAAGACCATCTAAGCTAAAAACCGTAGGCAGGTCAATGTTTGCAAACAAAACCAGCCATCGACAGACCATCTGGCACCATAGCATGTGCTATCCTCAGGGTTGAACTTTTTGCAGACGCATTTATGAAATTTCACAGGCCAAAGCAACTTCAATGTATGAATATGGAAAGAAAAAAATGCAAGAAAAGGGACAATGCAGCAAGATGGAATGACATAGTGATCAACAATTAAAATAGTACCAAGACAAAGTCAAAGGAAAAGAATAAGAAATGAGACGGCCTCACCTCACATTAAGATCACCACACCAAATCAAGGGCTTGTCTAACGATTTGACAACGAACTCCAGTAACTTTTTATCCCATTTCCTTCTTCTTTGAAATGAGTTCTCCTCCTCCTTCCAACCATTGTTAGGGGAATATGTATTCAACAAACGAAATGTCTCAAATTCGGCCAAGATAACTCGACCGTCTGGCTCGTGCTTTGACGCTACACAAAGACAATTAGAGCATGAGAAGGAGTGCATTCTTCATTCATCCACAAATATAAACATTAAAGGAATGAATTCTCTTCATTGCAATTCTCTTTGCAAAAACTAGCATTGATTTCAAACAATTGAATGATGCCTCCACCTATGAACTTAAGCCTCTAAATGGTGGGCACTATCACATAACTTATCATGATATCAACGCCAGAGATCCTCTGTCTGGATCTGATTCCAAACCCTCTTTCCCCTCCAGTAGAATATTATCCTTCTAGATGAGAAAATAAATATGATTGGACTTAAAGTTTGCAAACTGCCCATTCAAACTAAAGAGGAAGGCTGTGCAGAAGGGGTCTATATTCAGATTCAGGTAGAATACGTTGGGACAACTTCCTAAAAGAGTTCATTATAGGGCACCATGGGAATGCAGACCCTTTAAAAAAAATCTATTCAACAAAACCAATAGTATAATATTTACATTTAACATGTTAATTCATGCGAAATGTATCATACAAAATTTCTCCATTTGATCATCATAAATTGTCCAATTAGAAAATTTAGCTCTTGTTTTGCGATATTTCAGAATTTTCAAATCGGAGATATTTAAGGGTCAAAATAAATATAAATTCTAGTAGGATCAAGATTCAAGATCTTCATATTTTTTAGCAAGACAAATTTTTTATTTTAGAACATCATATAAAATAAGAAAAGGAGAGTTCAGAGGGTGCAATTGCGCAGACTGGACAAAGCTTGGTATCATCCCTGTACTGAAACATGTGCATCTGAGTACAATTTCAATTCTAGAAAAAATTGCTTAAGCAAACATACTGTTAAATCTTCCAATTCCCAGTTTCACCTAAGAGGAACTGTTTTTAGGCCAAAAACAGACAATAACTTCTTTATCAAGTACCTTTGCCATCGAGAGAAAAGGAGACTTTCGGTTTGAAGCACTTCTTCACTAACAGTGCAGTCCCTGCATACTTCGACTCTCCAAGGGACCACCAAACACGATAGTCTCCAAAGGGGGGACTTGAAAGCGCGCGCATCAGTATCTACTCACATGAAGAAACAAAAAGGTACCATTCATTCTGAATCAGCACAGCCATGAGCATTAGCACTTCATAAGTGACAGCACACAATTACCTGCTTTTCCTCTCGTGAGGAGCTTGTATCATCTTTCAACTCTCCAGGATTTTTAGGCGCACCTTTTGAACCAGCTGCAGGCATCCTTACTTCCTACCATCCCTAAGCCGTTAGATGATTTTATTTATGAAAAAATCTACAAGGTACCAACTTCAAAAGCCAGCATGTTACATAGTGAAAACAGCTATCGTCACAGACATTTACAAATTAAGAAACAAGAAATGGAGGAAAAAAAAGGCTGGAGCTCAAATTGGATTCACAGGCATGCCTCCTTTAGTCATACAATTTAAACAATAAACCAACTCGAACGAATGCTTATTAGTGTGATGGAAGCAAGTCTATTCCTACCTCGACGAATTTTCTTTTTATCACAGATGGTAAAAAAATGGGCACCAACCGGAGAAACCAAATGAAGCTTGCAGTTCAAAATGTGCAATACACATTACACGGGTCATGCCTCGACAAAGAAAGATCGCAGACCACCAACCTCTCTCCGCAAATGCAAGCAAATTATAGTACTTTCGATGACTCCCAAGACCCAAAAAACATCTAAACCGAGGGAAAGAAAGGGAAAAAAAAGGACACCCATTTCACTTCATTGTCATCAGTCATGAACAAGGAAAAGGCCCTCTTTTTTCCGCATCGCAACTTAAATGGCTCATCAAACAGGAAAAAGAAAAAGAGAGTAAAAAGCGAGCGATCGGTAGTCACCTGTATGGCAATGACGTCGGGGTCGAGATCGGAGACGAACTTGGTGAATTCGGGCCAGTTGTTCTTGACGCGGAGGAGAAAGCTGTTGGCATTCCACGTCAGGAACTTCAGTGGCTCCCTCTTCTTCTTCTCCTCGCCCGCCGTTTCGCCGTCGTCGCCGCCATGAGACAGAGCGGGCTTCTTGTTGGAGCCGTCCTTCTCCACGGGCTTGAAGAATCGCTTCATCCTGCGTCTCCCTCTCGCCCTCTCGCTCTCTCTCTCTCTCTCTCTCTCTCTCTCTGCGGTGTCGAGGACCCTGCAAAGTTGCAGGGACTGTACTGGGATCCGCCTCACTCGTCGGGCTCGTCGTCCGTCCCGGAAAGGTGCGATTTTGAAACCATTACTACAGGAAATTCATGCGTCTCCAACTCCACCTTCGTTGGACCCTTCATCGCTTCGACAATTTGTACGAGGAAAGATGGGTCCAAGAAAGCTCCCGTTCGTTCATGGGTCCGACAAGGTTGTGATGAAGGGTCATCAGAGCAATGTCTGAATTTTTTGTGTCGTTCAGATCAATCCAGCTTCGTCGTGGGCCGATCAAAGCAGCGGCCCGTGAGCCGGCAGGAGTATTAGATGTCCGAGGCTCTTGTTAGTTGTTACCGGTAAATGAAGGAGGTATGATGGTCAGTTTCAATGCACTGTTCGTCTCGATTCTAGAGGTGATTGATTTGGAAACTGGGACTGGTCACTTTTTTTTTTATATTTATTTTAACTACCTGATGCATGTTATGAAAAAACCGAATACTTTTATTTTTCGAAGAAATAATAAAAAAATATAAATAATTGGTCTAATCCAATTCGGTTTGACAGGGACCTTAATCGCAGCCTCAAAAAAGGAAACCGGTGGATTTTGCGCCGTCTCAAGATCCCCAAATTCTTATTTTGATTAAGCACAAAATTAAAGAAGAGAATGCTGTTTTTGTTGTTGATAGTAGCTTTCGAGACTAGAAATATACTCATAATTATAGTAGCTTAGGTCGACTCTGGATCTTATGGAAGTTGTTTATTCTTAGTCTAACTGTGTTGGAAGTTTAGCTCAATTCATGCATTGTCTTACTGAAAAACTTGAAATTGATCCTTTTTTGCCTTCTGCCATATATGGTTGCAACATTGAAGTTGAACAAGGGAAGCCGTCACGCAACATTTCAACTTTCTCTACCAGACATACCAGAAATGTGCCCTGGTTGCCTATGGGGGATTATAATGAAACAAGGGGCATTAGTGAAAGGATTGGCTCGACTATTTGTTCGCCTTTGGGTATGGACAACATGATTGAGGAACTTGCATTGATTGAACCTCCATTTATAGGCCCTTTCTTCACACGGACAAACAAGAGCTCGAGGGAAAATCTTAGAGCAAGCATAATTGACAGAGTCCTGATCACTGTAGAATGATAGAACAAGGCCCTTTCTTCACACGGACAAAAAAAAGCTTGAGGGAAAATCTTAGAGCAAGCATAATTGACAAAGTCCTTACCACTGCAGAATGATAGAACAAGGCCCTTTCTTCACACGGACAAACAAAAGCTCGAGGGAAAATCTTAGAGCAATCATAATTGACAGAGTCTTGATCAATGTAGAATGACAAAACAAGTATAATCATCGTTCCGTTGAATTCTTACTTCTCGGGGTTTCTGACCACTCCCCATGTTTGGTGTGACTGGATACCACATATAGGAGAAGGAAATCTTTTTTTAAATTCTTATATCCTACCAATGGTCTCCACTTGCTAGCAACAGGAAGTTAGAGGATCAAGAATGTTCATGGTGGTGACGAAGCTCAAAGCATTAAAACAACAACTTAGGCATTGTTTGGTAACCATCAAAATAGTGCCTGATTTTGATTTTTTGTTCCTAGGATCAGTTTGAGAACAAAATCGCGTTTGGTAAAATTTTTGTTCTCAGGAACAAATTTTGGAATAGAATAAAAAAAAAATTGATTGTTATTTCGGAACAAAAAAAAGAATAAAAAAAGTGGAACTCTTCTCTCCTCTGCTCGACGTTATCTCCCATCCTATATGTTCTCTCCTCTCCTCAAACCCTTTTCTTCTTACATCACAAAAGTCATTCTATCCTCAAGAACGAGTTCATTCTCTCCTCAAGAACGGCGAGGGCAACTGCTGCTTCTTCATCGTTGAAGTTGCTCGTTCAAGGTGAGTTCCCTTCACTCGCAGCTATGGGTGGTTGTCGACTAATCTGGGTGACGGCTCGCACACCATCGCCGTCGTTTATCGTCTGCGATGGCTGGCGGGAGTGCCACCGGGCTTGAGTCGGTGGGCGGCCGCACCGATCTGGCCGAGGGGTCGCTTGCCGAGCGACCCTTGGGCCTGAATCGACAGGCGCTCGTGCCGAGCAACCCCTCGGCCTGAATTGGCGAGCGCTCGCACCGATCTAGCTGAGGGGTCGCTCGCTAAGCAATGATTTCCTGGTTTTGTTGAATTAAAGTTTCGCTCTTAAGAATTTCATGTGTGACGATGAATCTGTGAAAAAATAACGATTTTTTCGGGGCTATATCTGATGAATTAGTGAGTGAAGCGGTCGTATGTGTTGTGTCCAATAACTATAGTTTGAATCTGCTTGAACTGAATATCCTGGTATCAATTGTGACATTTGGAAATTTTTTGGATTATGAGTAGAGGTGTATGTGACATCCCGATTTTCCGATTCTATTTTCAATAAATTGAGACGGGCATTTCGTTGGCACGCATATAGTTCTTTTCCTTGAGTCGGCCACTCAGGTGAAAACTAGTCTATCGGGTGAAGTCGTTAAGAAATTCTAATGCATCAGACTCGAGAATTTGGCCAGGAAGCGACCTTTCGACCGAGCAAATCTGCAAGGGTCATTTCGGCACAAATAAAAATTGATTAGAGACGGAGATAGGTCGACTAGGCATGTGATCGAGTGTGGGTGATTCCATCGGATCGCATAATCCTTGTCGATACCGGACCGACTTTTCTATCGATTGTGCACTGTGTTCATTTGAAACATTGAGATTATGCCGACAACCGAAAGTCGCCAATGTTTCAAAGATTATGAGTTGAGATGATCAACCATAGGTCAAATGCATGAAAATTTCTAAAGGCTACCCGGTAGGTTGGGCCGCGCTAGTATCGTGCCAAAGTGAAATTAACCATGGAATTGAGATCGAATTCAGAAATTGGAAGTCTGGGTGTGTCACAAATCATTTTAGGATCATTGATTCATCTTCGAAATATTTTTCATGCAAGCCGAGTCTTTCAGCAAATTAATAAGAGAATGGCTAATTTGGCTCGAGAAATTAGTAAGCCCGCCTTTAGTCGCGCTTTTGGGACTTAAGTTGATTTTATGGACAAGTGAAGATGTGAATTGAAGAGTGGTGACATTGGATTAATTTTATGGACTTCAATTGGACTCAATTGGAAGAGAATTGACGAGAATTGAATAAATTGGATGTACAAGGATTTGGACCCCGGCGGAAATGATATTGCACCCATTGAAGAATGTTGTGGGAGAGGAGATAGTGGAAGATGACATCATGTGGGTGATGTCATGCTGATTGAAGCCAAGCGAATGGGGTGTTGACAAGTGGCAAGAGCCCATTGGCCCTCATAAAGTGGGGTTTTTCTCTCTCACCAATCAACATCATCTTCTTCCTTGGACCTTGAGAAGAGAGAGAAAAGGGGGGGAGAGAATGTGTGACTAGCCAGGCCAGCCGCATGCCCGACCGGCCGCCCTCCGCGCCCGCTCGTCGCCGCCGGTGTCGTCGCCGCCTCGCGCGACCGCGCGACACCCGCGCCCCGCGCGCCTCGCCTTCTCGCCCGTCACCGCCTCACCGGCGCCAGCCACACGCCCGCGCCCTTCGCCACTTGCTCGGCCGTTCGTCGCCGCCGCGCACCGCAGCCGAAGTCGCCGTCCCGCTGCTCGCCGGCTCCGCCCGTCTCCGCCTCCATTTCGCCGGCCGTCGTTTCTAGCTACCGTTCCATTTGGGGAAGCTCGGTTGAAGCTGTCCAAAGCACCGTGAACCGCCGCCGGAGCCGCCGTGGACCTCCATACACCCCTCGCCGTTGGCCGTGCAGCCCGCCGCAGCTCCTCCGCCCGTTTCCGACCTAAGCGGCGCCGGATTCGCCCATTCTCGGCCTCAAACCGCCATGGACAGCAGCTGCAGAAAATGGGTATGGCAGCGGGTGTTTGGCCCGTTTTGGCCGCCTTCCCGAGCCCGGATGCTCGGCCCGCTTTGAGGAAAGTTGTTCTCCTCGGCGTCCCCGTCGTTTTGGTTCGCTCGGCTCGCTAATCCGGTGAGTTTAGCTCACTAAACCTCGCTTAGAGGGTTAATTATGCTTAGGGAGGTTTAGTTTATGTTAAGTATTATTAGGTTGTTAGTTTAGGTTAATTAAGAGTGGATTTGGTTAAGGTTGTGGTTTAATTTAAAGTGTGCTTAATTAAGGGTAAGTAGGTTTATTTAAAATAAGCCTTGATTTGACTTAAATGAATTTACCTTTGATTTATTTAAATGTCTCGAAATTATTATATGATTTAATAATATATTTTATTCGAAATTAATAAAATATTATTATTTAATTATTTTCGGAATAAATTTAATTATTTATTAAATTCCGAAAATTTTGTCGGGACCCTAAATTCTCAGAATTTCGTATCGGTCGCTGCTGTGTAGTCAGATTTTGAAATTGATGATTGGATATTATAAATCGAGTGTGGATTGTGAAAGATAGGGATATTATTATTTAATTAATTTTCGAAATAAATTTAATTATTAAATAAATTCCGAAAATTAAGTTGGAACCCTAAATTCTCATAATTTTGTGCTGATCGCTGCTGTGTATTCAGATTATGAATTTGATGATTAGATATTACAAATTGAGTGATGATTTGTGCAATTAATTATTGAATTGTTGCGTGCTGGTTGAAAGACTCGGGTCGCAGTAGTGGCTAGGCCGACTGGATCCTTATTCTACTAGAAATGCCGTCAAGGGAGAGTGACGTGGCTCGGGTCGCAGTAGTGGCTAGGCCGACTGGACCTTTGTTCTTATAGAAATGCCGTCAGGAGAGTGACGTGGCTCGGGTCGCTTGATAGTGGCTAGGCCGACTGGACCCATGCTCCTTTGGGAATGCCGTCGACGTAATGACGAAGCCGCGCTCCATGGGGGGAGGCGATGCCTGGCATTAGTGTCAGTAGATAGCCGAACTGCGAGTAGGCTATGCCCTTGTGTGGCAGTGAATAATAATTGGAATGTGTGTTAAGTGAGACTGTGATTTATATGAAAGTGATGACGTTCCAATTGTTTGAATTATTATTACTACCTGAGATCGTGTAATACGAATTGTGCTAACCTGCAGGGAAGAATTGAGGCGAGGTAAGTTCTCTGTGTGATGTGGCTAGGCCACCCTTGGGCGTATTTTCTTTCTAATAGGGGTTTAGGGGGTTGAACTTGCTGAGACATCGTCTCATCCCGGTTGTGGGATTAAAATTTCAGGTCCCTGATGGACGGAGTGGCCAGATAGCTTTGGTTGGCATTGAGGAGTTGCAGAGGTGAAGCGATAAGATTGGAGGACGTGTCCGACTTGTAGGTCGTAGGACAGTTCATTTTTAAGAGTCGGTCTTTTGTAGACCTTTGGCTGTAGGCCTTCGTCTGTATCTCCGTTGGTTTGTGTAAGTGATTGGTTGTGAAATTGTTTCCTGCTTTTCTATCCCGTATTTCATTGTCAGGGGTTTTATAATACGTTCCGCTTGCGTATTAATAAATGAATGGGGTCGGCGACACTACCTGGGAATGTCGCATTTGCATGACTATGGTGGGATGTTGGCGCGCTCGGGGTTCGGAGCGTGACGGTGTAGGACTGATTTAAATGGCTTGGTATGTGACTATTGACTAGTGTTTGTTGTCGATTCTCTTCTTGCTTCAGTGCTTGTCTTGTTCTGTCCCTGCTGTTTTCCTAACTTGTGGGTCTATGTGAGCATATCTATATCTTCTGATCCGAATGCCTGTTCGACTTTGCCGCCTAAAGAGCTCCTTAGGCAATACCACTCAGGGATATTGGTCTACTGCCAGTATCATCAGTTTATTGAGTTTCTATACTGAATGTAGCTATAGGGATCTGGTTGCTCATTTGGACTTAGTTTCTTGGACTGCAGTGAAGGCGAATTAGATGTGTGTTTGATGTTGTGAAATAGGAGGTGAGAGAGTTCTATTTCTTGTCAAATCTCTTAATTAATTAAGAAGTTGAACTTCATAAATATAAACATTGCAATTGTTTTTCTTCTCTTTTTGGCCAATGCCAAATTCCAATTACTTGACTTGCATGCTACACTAGATGTCGGGATTCTTTGGTTTGTATCGGATCTCCTTCCCTTTGGTGACTTCTTTCCGATTAGATGTGGTGTTCTCCTTTTTTGTGCCCATTGACCAAACTTCTTTCTTTGAAAAAGTTCTTCTCATAGTTAATACTCAAATTCTTTTCTTCTATTGGGATTTGGTACAGAAAATGCTGTAAGAGTTTGAAGCCACACTTACTACTTCTCCAAGACAAGATGGACAAAAACTTTCCCCGATATGGAGATCCGGAGTACTCATTTGGAACTATAGAAGTGGAGGTTGTAGATGATACATCAAATGAGCAAGCAATGGAGATAAACATGCTTCGGAGAAGTATTACAAATAAAATGACAATGGATTACAATATGCCAGAGATTCCATAACTTTATATTTCCAACTTTTGAAATATTGTTTTTACTTATTGACTTATCAAAGCTAATATTTCAAAGTTGAACAATGGACTAAGTTACTTCATTATTCATTTATGGATAAGTTGTAGTGATGAGTTTCTTGTTAAAGCCTTTTCTTTGTTTCAAAGAGTCATGTTGGTTTGAAGACTTATCTTCTTAAATGTTGGGTGTTTAGTTTTGGGGAAGGGAATATATATATATATATATATATATATATATATAGAGAGAGAGAGAGAGAGAGAGAGAGAGAGAGAGAGAGAGAAGAATCTTAGCTAAATTAAAATTAACATCCATCTATATTAAATTCAAAATGGATTAGATATTTAATCATATAAAAGTAAATATTAATTGAAAATGAGAAATCACCATGATA
This sequence comes from Eucalyptus pumila, assembly GCA_016097595.1. NCBI lineage: Eukaryota > Viridiplantae > Streptophyta > Magnoliopsida > Myrtales > Myrtaceae > Eucalyptus > Eucalyptus pumila. The sequence goes on from CM027847.1 coordinate 1,001,427, forward strand.
AAAAAAATCTTATTTAAATATAAATAATATTGAAATTCTAATAAGAAAACAAAATTTAAATAACAACAATTTTCGTTTTTTATTTTTATCTATTTTTTATTTCTATATTTTATTTTACTTTCTTCCTATTTTGGGGTATATATTTGCTATATATAGAATACATATTTAATTTTGTATTATAATTTAGTATTTATATTTATTACATATTTTAGGTATATTAGTATAGTTTATACTATGGTTTATTTAATAAAAAATTCATTAGTTAATATTTGTATTACCTAGTATAAATATAATTAATCAATTGAATTTCTATGATTTGATAGAATTTTAAAATATAATAGAACTCTAAATTCGAATTATTTTGAAATTGAATATAATTTCTTCACTCATAAAAGAAGACAATTATATTAGTGAGTGGTTTATGAGAATTCAATATCAAATTTACACTCATCTAAAAAGGTAATTAAAAAAAATTGTAATAGAAATTTTATGCAGTTACCAAACACATTTATGTTCTTTTTCTATTCCAAAATCAGAAATTTTGTACGATTACCAAACACATTCTTTTTTGCTCAGAATCTATTCCTGATAATAGAATAAAAAATAATCATTTCTAATCAGAATTTGTTCTCGGGAACAGAATCGTTACCAAACGTGTCTTTAGGGGTTTGAATAGATCTCAGTTTGGTGACATACACTTAAAGGTTAAGTAGACTAAGAAGAGCCTTCATCGACTTCAACAAGAGCTTGTGATTTACTCTTTTAATCTCATTTTTTGGGATGAAGAAAAGGCACAATTGGAGGATTTTCTTGCTTTTAGTATACATGAAAAAGTTTTGCTCAAACAAAAATCTAGAAATCTTTGGCTCAAGGAAGGTGACAACAATAGCAAGGTTTTCTTTGCTTCCATGATGCAAAGAAGTGCACAGAAGAAGATCAATCATCTCCAACTCGAGGATGGCTTCGTTATTATCAAGGAGGATGCTCTTAGGAATGCAATCATATCATATTACTAGCACTTTCTTGGTAACTCTAGTCATCCACGTGTTCCTTATGAGAGTTATGCCTCTTTATTTCATGAAGATATCAATACTTTAGTTACATTTCGAACACTTCAAAGATAAGATATCCTCAAAATTTTAAAGGGTTTCAACGACTTCAAGTGTCACTCTATCCCTCAAATAGACCTAGAGCAATATTGCTAGCCATGATAGATCGTTAGCTTAGAAGTAATGTAGTACTTCAGAATGTAATGAGCAACTTGCTCTAATACCAATTGATGTGCTAGCACTATCACCTAGAAGGGGTGGATAAGTGATCATTTATAATCTCGATAAATTAAAATGAAATTTAAAAACAATCAAGATTAATACTACGAATTAACAAAGTTTGATGAGAAAATGTTAGAAAAAACATCTTCAAGTGATTTTGATGATGCACAAACTATCCTTAGTATATTACTTAGTATTTTGTATGCAGATGTTTGGATCAAAGGACCAAACAACATCCATGGTGTGACCCATTGAAGAGAAGTTCGCAAATGTCCTATTATGACAAACAACACTAGTTAACCTAAAAGATCATCTACTAATGATGTTTATGACGATATTATAAAGATTAAGTTGATGGTGATGTAACAACCAATTACATCAAATGATGTCCATTGGGTCAGCTAAGCAGTAGTTGAAAGACCTGGATTCTCATAGCAGTAGAATGAAGATAAAGCATGTAGCAGAGTAGCTAGGTTGTTTGACAAGTTAGTCAGAGACTACAGTGAGAAGATAGTGGCAATTGCTATTTTTGGTTAGCCTACAAAGGTTCAAGGAAAGAAATTGTATGGGTAGTACCTTCCCTGTACAATAACTCAATGGAAACTCTCCAATGGTTATTTGCTTCTCTAATTCATCTTTAATGATTAGATTGAGAACAAGTATAAAAGAGAAGACCACGAGGAATTGAAGAGAGTGTGCGACATATACATAAGATCAAGTAGCGTTGTTTTTAAGTATAAGCTCTATGTTGTACTGTTTTGGTATTCATGTTGTTTGGCAATTGTGCTAAGGATTAAGTGTACAAATGTAAGAGCAACAGTTGAGTCTAGATAATGGCATCTATTATATAAAGGATTAGTGCTAGCCATTTATAAGTTTCCAAAAAAATTGTCATTGGAATCCAGCCCGTTTTGAGGCTATTAGTTTAAGGAGTGGACATGGACTTTTAGAAAAATTTGAATCGCTATAATTTTTGTATCCCACTGTTTATATCTGTTTTACATACATTGGCACACGACTAGTTAGTACTTACTTAAACATTAGGTTGAGCTGATCTTTACGATGAGCTAATTTTTGTAAAAGATTATCAAAGTTCAAAATCAACCTATTCACCCTCCTCTAAGTTGTATTGTTAGCCTCCCCTCCCAACAATTGGTATCACAACTTTGCTACTCGCTATTTGAAGTGCATTTCTTCTAAGTATAAAGATCCTTTATATGGCTAACCTTGGCAGCTTCTTTACCAATGATGCTCAAGTTTCCAACAAGCCATCATACTTTGACAGAAGCAACTATGGCTAGTGGAAGCAAAGAATACAGTCATACATCGAAGCTACAAACTTGGATATGTAGGATAAAGTTGCTAATGGTCTAGATGTACTAGCTCCTCTCATTTTACTTGTCCCTACCTATAAGCATTACAAAGTGTGATCAAGGGAGAAAATACAAAAAAGTGTCGTAGTAAGTTAGAGAGTTCTACCACTGAGTGTATGTTTATAAGTTGTAATCTCTTGATTAATCTTATAGTGGAATTCAGCCAGTAGACTGTCAGCGTAGAAAAGTGGACGTAAGCTTGATCTAAGCTAAACCACTATAAAATTTGTGTGCACTTTTCTTTTTTGTTAACTCCTTTATTTATAGTCTGTTGCATACTTTTTGATTAGGAGTTTCGTGTTTTTGGTTCTTATCTAGACTTTGCAAGTAATTTATTTTATTTCGCACCTACTTGGCAAGATTTCTTTTGAACAACTATTCACCTCTTCTAGGTGTGAGTACTAGCTTTATCACTTGCCAATTGCTAGGTAAAATGTTGATTTCTTAGTTTTGAAAGAAACAAAACTTAGTTGCTCATTTAACCACTAAGGCTGAATATATTGCTCTCAGAAGTTGTTGTGCACAACTTAATTTGATGAAACAATAACTTAGTGATTTTGGAGAATGTGAGGAATGTATTCCTATTATGTGTGACGACACCAATACTATAAATATCACCAAGAATCCAATCCTACATTCAAGAGCAAAACGTATCGAGGTAAGACATCACTTTATTAAGGATCATGTTAGTAATTGTGATATCTATATACAATTTGTAGAATCAAATTAGCAGCTGGCGGACATTTTCATTAAGCACTGGATAAGCCAGCCTTTGAATACATTTGTGGTGAATTGGGAATATGCGATGCTTTAGAATGATATTCTCCAAGTAATGTTTCAATTTTGTCAAAAATATCGGGTATGATAGAAACTACAGGTACGTACCTACTGTCTCATTTAAAAAAAAAAAAATTACCGTTACACTATTTTTTTTTTTTTATGTCAGTCATACTCTATTCTTATTGGAGAGAAGTCCGCGAATATCCTCTTATTACAAATAGTACCGGTCAACATAAAAGATTAGTTACTAATAATGTTTACGTCGAAACTATAAAGATCAATTTGATGGTAATGTAACAACCAAATACATCAGATAATGTCCGATGGTTCAGCTAAGTAGCCATTGAAAGACCTAGATTCGCATAACATCATAATCAATATAAAGCATGTAGCAAAGTAGCTAGGTTTTCAGACAGGTCAGTCAAGGACTACAGTGAGAAGACAGCAGCAGTTATTATTTTTGGTTAGCCTACAAAAGTTCAAAAGAATAAACTATATAGATAGTACCTTCCCTAGACAGCAGCTCAGCAGAAATTCTCCAACAGTTATCTGCTTCTCTAATTCATCTTCATTGGTTAGATTAAGGAAAAGTACACAAGAAAATACCATGAGCAACCAAAGAGAGCATGCAACATATATACAAGATCAAGTAGCTTATGTACTATTGTTCTTAACTTTAAACTCTCCGTCGTACTGTTTTGATACTCATGTTGTTTGGAAATTGTGCTAAGGATTAAGTGTACAAGTGTAAGAGCAATAACTAAGTTCAGATGGTAGCATCTATTGTGTAAAGGATCGGTGCTAACCATTATAACTTTTCAAGCAAATTGTTAGTGGAATACAGCCTGTCTTGAGGCTGTTAATCTGAAGAGTGGACATAGGCTTGTAGAAAAAGTCGAACCACTATAACTTTTTATGTCCCACTATTTACATATGTTTTACATACATTGGCATATAACTAGTTGGTATTACCTAAACACTAGGTTGAGTTGATCTTTACTTAGTGACTAACTAATTTTTGCAAAAGATCATCGAAGTTCAAAATCAACCCATTCACCCCCTAGGTTGGATTCAATTTATTGACTCGAAGAATCAGTTGGCAGACATATTTATAAAGCCACTGGAGAAAGTCTATTTTCTACTCGCGCTAGACTCAATATTATATCTTCTGCTGGTTAAAGTTTGAAGTTAGTCAGACTCAGAATATTCAAAAATAACATATGTAGGTTAATATCTTCTCTTTGCAGGTAATTTTAGCATAAAAATTTCGAACAAGTATGATTGATTTTTGAATCGTTACTTGCCTATTTTTGGAAATTATCTTTTTTGAAATTTTGAATTTTTGGCAGTTTTTATTTTCGAAAAAGGTAGTTTACTTTTTTCCTTTGTGACTGTTCGTATACCTTGTTTCACTTACTTTATATACCATCGAAGTCCTTCTTCTCCATTTACGATTTCTCAAACCCTAGAATACATAATTCTTACTTTCTCACTTTTACTCTCAAGTTTGCTCTACAAGTTTTCACATTTTTCCACCAAATGTGTTTGGGAAATCCTCCTCGACTGTGAAGATGTCTTTCCAAAGGAAATCATCTCGGATCGCAAACAGGGGACCACAAAATATGCCAAAGGTCCTACTCATTTTGACTTGACCGAGGAAGAAGATTCTCCACAACAACAACAACAACAACAACATTCTCAACAACATCATTTTCCACAGCGTAATCCTCCACGATAACAAATGGAAGAGGAAATCGTAGAAGATGTTGAACCTGTAAGAACGTTAAAACGCCAGTTTCTCTTTAAACTCTACAATCAGTTGAAGAAGGGTGGTACTGTTATGACCTTTATTGATGAATTTCTGTAAGAAAGAGGTTATAAGAATGAGACCATGTTCTTACGAACAACGGAAATGTTAGGCATAGCGCTTGAAGGAATATCAATCAGAATGTTTGCTAACTTTCCAGTTGATCAGCATTTTAGTTCTTTTAATCAACTAGAGGTGAAGGATGATGATGAGAGAATGTACACGAATTTTCATCCTAGAATGGGCGTTGTTGCTGATGTGTGTGGTGAGGGAATGAGTTTGTTTCGTTCTAAAGACCACAAAAAGACTTACTCGAAACTGCTAAAAAGAGGGGTGATGAACCCTTGATCTGTGGATTTTGATTTCTTGGATTCTTTGAAGGTGAACCTAAGGGAGAAGCTAACTCTCCTTCAACTTGAAAGATTTTGCTCTGAGACCTCTATCGCTTACCTTGAATTAACTGCATATTTCTATTTGAACTTGTCATTTCTTGATGCGAATAGATTTCGTTTTGCTGTGGGGGAAAAAGAGTTCGTGGTGGATGTGGACACATTGGCGGATGTTATTGGTGTGGAAAATAAATGTGAGTGTTGGTCATGTAACAAGTTTTCTTGTGAAGGATAGACTTTTTGAGGGCGGCATTATCTATTCCAGAATGACTGCCTCCAACATTTTGCTGCACGGGATTGTCATCAATTGCATCCAACCCAAGTTAACCTCCAAGACAGGTGTCTCTCGTTTTGAAGCAAAACTGATGTTTGCCATCAATAATGGGATGAAGTTCTCGCTACTACACACAATCCTGATGTACATGTACAGGACTGTTGTAAAGGATAAGGGACAATTCCCTTATTCAGCGCTGATCACCAAATTGTTTAGGCACTTTCAAATTCAGTTTCTAGAATCTCTCTGTGTTCGAACCATTTCTCCTATGGTTATAGGACTGAAGATGGTATCAGAAATGAGACTGAAGGAACTGAACAAAGCTTTGGAGCGCTTGAAGGAGAAGTCCCCCAACAAAACAAAACAAGACTCTGCTACAAAGAAAAGAAAAGGCAATGAGCCTATGAGTGCACCTATCAAGTAGAGAAGAGCCCTTATCCTGCAAGACGAAGAGGATGAGGATGATCTCACTCTCTGCATTTGCCTTGAAAAATCTTCGAAGTTTTATTAGTTTTGAGCAGTCACAGGACAAAGAAGAAAGAAGAGAAAGAGAAACGGAGCAGAGAAGTGAAGGAAGAAAAGAGAGAAGAGAAGGAAGTGAAGAAAGAAGAGCAAAGGAAAGAGAAAGAGAATAAAGAGAAGAAGAAAGAAGAGGAACATAAGAGGGAGAGAGTCAAGATGACTATTGAACCCACTTTTGCAATTTCCTTATTAGAGGATTTTGAAAAGACTAGGAGTGGAACTGCAGGAGATGGAAAAGAAAAAGAACATCACTTGAGTGCTGATACTAAGAAAAAACAAGAAGAAGATTTTCCTTCTCCACCTATAAGCACGAAAATAGGGGGAGTTGCTAAAAAAATAGGCATTTCTTCTTCTCCTATTTTTACCAATGATGTTGTTAGCAAATCTCCTACCAATCCAGAAGATGTCTATGCCTCTCATTTTCCTGAAGCTGATATTGAGGCATTTTCTCCAAATATTGGTGTTCGACAAGCTGAAGTTCCCTCATCTATCAACACTCCACAAATTGAATGTGTTGAAACTAGTACTCAAACAACCAATTCTGCAAACTTTCAAAGGCTGCTAGAGCTCCTCCTGGAGTTAAAAGCATAGCAATATGGAATGCAGTGTGAAATTCAGAACCTCCAATCTACATTGAAATCTACCTCAGTCTCTTTTCACGATCAGGTACAAGACCTTAAATTTCAAATTCAAGAGACTGCCAAGTTTGAAGATATTGAGAAGGTGCAAGAGTCACTGCGAAAGTTGGAGGAAATAGTTCAATCAATGGGAGATTTCTAACTCATTCGCATTCCTAAACAGCCCTGATTTGATTAATCTTTTTATCATTCTCCACTTTTTGCTATTGACAAAAAGGGGGAGAATGTGCAAATTTAACTTTTTGTTTGATTGCTTAACTTTTGTTACTTTTTGTTTGGACTGTTTGGACTTCTTCTTCTTTTTTTTATTGTTGAACCTTGTTTGAACTTTTTGACACTTGCAGCAACTTACTTTGGTGATAATGATTATGGTTGAATAATTGTTTGTCTTATCTTTTCAAGATTAACATGTTTTTCTATGGTTGCAGAATTGATGCTATCCAGATTCTAATCAACTTATTTTTATAAGATATCATGTACTACCTAAGAGTTGTTTTGCAAGTCAAAAGCTCTCAAACTTGCAGGAAAGTTTTGTCTCCATAAAAATTAGCAGATTATTGGAGAAAACTCCTTAAATGTTTTAAAGTTGACAAAATCTTTCCAAAAAGTTTAGTCTAAAGAGACTTTAGTGTCAAAGTCTGAAGACTGCCAGACTTTAGATTCAAAGTCTGCCCACACTAACAGTTTCCAAACTAAAGAATGAAGACTTATCCAAATACGAGATTATCTTTATTTCTTCAAGGATTTGATTCGTATGGTTTATGGATGACTTTATGGCTGGATTTAGCATCTACATGATTGATTATCCTTATTGGAATCAATTCCAATATTTAAATTTTTTGGAAGGCGAGTAAACTTAGAAGGTTCTACTTATGGAAACCAAGATCCTGATTGTATAAACGAACAAGATTGACGGGCTTTCATCACAAATCATCAAATGACTTGAGATCTCCTTGATTGATTTTGTCTAATGTGAAGATTAGAAGAATTCCTTTGAAAAGTGCCAATGGTCGAGAAGACATGAAAGAGTATTTAAGGCGGACTCTCCAATTGTTCAAAAGTGTGTGTGAAAGAAAATTTTCAAAATCTGAAGCTTCCTAGTTCCTTGTTATTCCATTCACTGAGCTCAAAGTTGTAAACAAAAGAGAGAAACTCATAGTGAGACTTTGTGAGAAACCAGTAGAGACTCTTCACAAAGAAGTCAAGATCATCAAGTTGTAAAATCTCTTTTGATTCTTAGTGGAATCTAGCCAGTGGGCTGTCAGCATGGAAGAGTGGACATAGGCTTGATCTAAGCCGAACCACTATAAACCTTGTGTTCTTATTATCTTCTTTAAACTCATTTATTTTGATTCGTAGCTCTAATTAACTGTTTAAGTTTAAACTTCTTTATTTTTTTGAAGTTTTATCTAATCGCTAAAGTCTGAATTCGTCTGTGATTTTCTAAAGGCAAATTATTTATATTAAACTTTGCAAAGATTTTTGTTTGCACCTATTCACCCCCCTCTAGGTGTTCTTACTAGCCCTTTCAAAAATAAATAGTATAATGGTTCTGCTGGCATTGTCTGTCGGGGTCAAATGACGATGCAACCGCTCCAGACATTCTCTTGACATCTTAGAGAATTAGGGCATAGAGTTTTGAATATCTAATTTGGGACAATAGTTCACATTGATGGTTTTCTTTTCACTCTTAAACAGGTTCGAACATTCTGACGTCATCTGAAAATGTTCAGACTTTCACAATTTCATCCTAGCTGATAAAACATAAGACAAAACGTAGGAAAATGATCCTTTCTTTGATTACTGACCTTGAGATTTCCTCGTAAGTGACATTGAGCAAGCATGGAATAGAAGGAAGAAAGGAATACACTCGATTCAAATGAAATTGTTTTTATACACAAGTTTAGGTGTACGTTTAACTCTTAATTTCTATTCAATTGTAGAACATACAAATTTGCAAAATTCATTGGCCTCTTCTAGTCAACTCATTATAAATCCTTGATTGGCATGATATAATATGCGCCTTTTAATTAGATCAGTTCTCAGCTAGTGGATCTTTCATAAAATCCAAACTTAACTTATGGAGTCTCCAGTGGGACTCGGAAGAAGTATCACTCCTTAAATCCAAGCTAGTTTTAAAAAAAAAAATTGGGCGGCGGTTACTTCTACTAGTAACTCATGACGAGGTGGTGCAGTTTTCTGAGTCGCATAATTTTGTTAGACTAGCTTTGAACAACTACCTTAAACATCATTTGTCAACAGTAAAAATAAAAAGACAAGAGGCATGCAATCATTTGCCAACATTAGAGGTTAAGAAATGAGAGGTGTTGCGCTTCTGCGTGTAAAAAGTACAAAGTATTTTGCTATGGCACATTGCAATTTGGCCCTGCTAAACCAAATTTGAATACAGAATCTCTATCGATAAAACCCTAGTAATCTATTTGTTGAAAAAATAGATCACTATCATTTTTTGGTATATATTTTTTGTTTACAAGGCTATATATATATACATACATACAAGTACTGCTAGGGTAACAATCGCCTATTAGGTAAAATCTTCGCTTTCTATATGCATTACCCCCACAAATCAACTCGCGCAAATATAAATATTTTCTTTCTATACATATCACTCCTACAAATCAGCTCACGCCAACACTCCCCCTCAAGTTGGTGCATAAATGTCGCTAATGCCCAACTTGTCAAGTGAGCTGTAGAAGGCTTTGCTCGAGACTGCCTTCATCAATATATCTGCTAGTTGATCTTCAGACCTCACAAACAGGAATTGAACTATCTTTGCATCCAAATTCTGCTTAATTAAATGACGATCAACCTCAATGTATTTGGTCCAATCATGCTGCACGGGATTATGTGATATGTCAATAGCTGTCTTGTTATCACAAAAGAGCTTCATCTCGGATCTAGGAGGAAATCCCAATTCGGACATCAGCTTTCTAAGCCACAAAAGCTCACATAGCCCTTTGGCCATCCCTCTGAACTTTGCCTCTGCACTCGACAAAGCCACCACTTTCTATTTCTTATTTCTCCAAGTGACCAAATTCCCCCCCCCCAAAATGTAAAATACCCTAAAGTTGACCTCCTGTCGTACACACTCCTCGCCCAATTCGCGTCTGTGTAACCTTCAATTCCAAGATGACCATTCCTCAGGAATTTTAACCCTCTCCTTGGAGATGCTTTCAAATACCAAATTATTGTCACCACAGCATTCATATGGTCTTCACTAGGAGCATGCATGAATTGACTTACGATACTTACCACATATGCAATGTCTGGACGCGTATGCGATAAGTAGATTAACTTCCCCACTAACCTTTGGTATCTCTCCTTGTTTATTGGTACTTGATTGAGATACTCTCCAAGTTTATGATTCTCCATGATTGGGGTATCCGCTGGCTTACAATCTAGCATCCCTACTTCTACCAACAAATCTAGTACATACTTCCTTTGAGATAGGAATATTCCCCTTTTTGATCTTGATACCTCTATTCCCAAAAAAATACCTTAGTTCTCCCAGGTTTTTCATCTTGAACTCTCCATAAAGCCTCCTTTGGAGTGAGGTGATTTCTTTCACGTCATCCCCCGTAATGATTATATCGTCAACATAAATAATCAATGTAGTTATCTTCCCCTCTTGTCGTCGAAGAAACAAGGTGTGATCCGACTCACTCTATCTGTATCCACACTTCTTCATTACCACACTGAACCGACCAAACCAAGCCCTTGGTGATTGCTTCAAACCATACAAGGACCTTTTTAATTTGCAGACCACACCTGGATGTGAGGAAGACTTGTATCCTGGTGGTACATCCATATAAATCTCCTCCTCCAAGTCACCATGGAGGAATGGAGGAATGCGTTCTTCACATCAAACTGATATAGTGGCCAGTCTAAATTAACTGCAAGAGACACTAAAACTCGAACAGTATTAAGTTTTGCAACAGGAGAGAAAGTCTCTTGGTAGTCAATTCCATACGTGTGGTGTGTGTGTGTACCCTTTTGCTACCAATCTTGCCTTGTATCTTTCGATGGACCCATCCGCCTTATATTTGACGGAAAACACCCATTTGCATCCCACTGTTTTCTTTCCCTCAAGTAAGTCCATCAATTCCCACGTTCTATTTTTTTGAAATGCCTTCATCTCTTCTTCCATAGCCTGAACCCACTGCAGATCCTCCAAAGCTTCATGTACTCCATTCGGAATTTGAACAGAAGATACAGCCAACACGAACTGCTTCAATGGTTTAGATAACCTTCCTGTTGAGACATAATTTGCAATGGAATATTTCGATCTCCTTTCCCCAACATCTGGTGAGTATCGATTTGGGGGCTTTCCGTGGTTATGCCTAACAGGTAATTTATATTCCATTGATATATTAGATTCATCAAACAAACCAGAAGCAGTAGAGGAGATTACCTCAGGAAAATCCTCACGAACTTGGTCGGGTACTGGAGGGGAAGGGGGTTGTTCAACTTGTTCACGTGTGGGTATTTCTCCCTTTGTCGGATCCTACGAGGCTTCTATAACTACACCTATCGCAAATTCACCAGCACTAGCACCATATGTTACTTGCTCAACAGTTCCACTATTAACACTAATCGTGCTAGCACCACCCACAGTTTCCAACATCAGTCAGAGCTTGCCTAGCCCCGTTATCACCAATGTTGGAGCTATCACCGACACTACCACCACCCCCAACAACCACATCTCTTCCTTCGAGTACAAACAATAATCTCCCACCAATTCTCCCTTTCTAGCCAATTCTCTCCCTGAAAGGTAGAATTGGTACTTGAGTAAAAGAACTCTCCTTCGACAAATGTGACATCCATAGTCACATAAGTTTTTTTAGTATATGGGTTGAAGCATTGATAGCCCTTTTGATGAATACCATACCCCAAGAACACACACCGTAAAGCACATGGATCAAGTTTGGTACGTTGGTTCTTCGGAATGTGAACAAACGCAACACATCCAAACACATGAGGAGGAATTGTCAAGACTTATAGCAATGGGATAAATGTAGAGAGTGCTTGTAGAGGCGTACGAAAATCTAGCACTTTCGAGGGCATTCGGTTGAGGAGATGCACCGCCGTGGCAACAACATTATCCCAAAAACGTGAAGGAACATGTCTCTCAATTAAGAGGGTTCGAGCAGTCTCGAGAATATGGCGATTCTTCCTTTCGACCACTCCATTATGTTGTGGAGTTTGTGTACACGAGATCTCATGAATGAGACCATGTTGCTGAAAGTACTCCTTGAGATGTCGATTCACATACTCTCCACCATTATCACTTCGAAGAACTTGTAGCTTAGCATCAAACTGTGTTTGAACCATCTTGTGAAATACTTTAAACGCATTAACCACTTCATCCTTAGTTTTCATCAAGTAAAGCCAAGTCATACGCGTGCAATCATCAACGAATATAACAAACCACCGACTAGCCGAGATAGCAGTAATAGGAGAAGCACCCCACACATCAGAGTGAACTAACGAAAAAGGCACATTATTCTTATTCAAACTTATGGGAAATGAAACACGATGGATCTTAGCCAAAATGCAAGTCTGACAATGGAGATCCACCTCTTTTAGATCAAAAAGTAATTCAGGAAATAGCTTTTTCATATAGCCAAATGAAGGATGTCCTAATCATTGATGCTAAAGCCAAATCTGTTTTTCTTTATTGCTAGGTGAAACCTGGACTTGACGCACACTTCCAAACTTGAGATCATCCAAGTAATACAGCCCCCCCCCCCCTGTTTAGTACCACATCCAATGATCTCCTTCGTGAGGATATCCTGAAAAGACAGAATTTAGGATACATTAGAACAATACAATTCAATGACGGGACAAGTAAGGTGTTAGGCAATGACAACTGAGGGGAAATCGCAACCACACCAGCTCCTATCACTGGGTATGTATTCCCATTTGCATTTGAGATATTGCGTCGTCTTGGTTCTGTAATGCTCACAAAATCATATGGGCTAAAGGTCATATGCTCCATAGCCCCCAAATTGATAACCCATCCATCACAACTACTGTGATTAGGGAGAACCAGCTCACAACCACAATTACCTTGGATATTACCTGAATTGGACGTAGCCGATTGGTCTTGAATTTCAACTTTGGGCACCAAAGACAACTGAGGTTCCATCTTAGCAAAACAAAACCTTCCCTTTTCCACTGTTAGTACCCCCGTCGGCTTGTTTTCGCGCCTTCAATTCCTTCCACCACTCTGGATAGCCATGGAGCTTAAAGCATGTCTCTCAAGTATGCTTAGCATTCCCACAATGTGAGCATCCTGCAGATGAAATTGTAGTTCGTGAACCATTATTCGTCTGCCCACCCCTTTGCGTAGCTCCTGATTTATTCATTTGTAGAGTTGGCATTATTGGTGATTCTCAGACACCTGTCTTACTTCCCCGTGCCACCATGGCAGCCGACCCAAACGTGGAATCAGTATGGGTGAGCATCACTGACTATCTCGTATCCTCCCTACGAACCCGTGTATATGTTTGCTCGACAGTTAGGAATGGTTGCATTTCGAGAACATCCGCTCTCACTTTGTCTAGGCAATCATCCAACCCATCAAGGAAGACATACACCCGATCTTCCTAAATGGCAAGACTATACCGCTCAATATCAACTGGGCATGTCATTGGGTTTGGACGATGGAAGTCGATCTCCCTCCACAAACCCTGAAGATTATTGTAATAAGCCTCAATTGTCTCTCCACCTTGTCTCATCCGAGTCACCCACCTCTTCAAGTCATAAACTTGGGAGTCATCACTTCCATCAAAGAAGGTTGTTGCAATAGAGTCCCATACCATCTTCGCATTTGGGAAGCAAATAAAATTTCCTATTAATGCAGGATCTATTGAGTTGATTAGCCACCCCTTCACAATCGCATCCTCAGTCTTCCACTTTCGAAATTGAGGATCGGTAGGTGAGGGCTGAGGGAGATCACCATTAATATAACCCAACTTGTCTTTACCGAAAATGAACATCTCCACCACTTGAGACCACAATCCATAATTTGATCCATCCAATTTGACTGAGATTTGTGCAGTGGATGGCTCCTGGGATTGTGTTGATACCTGAGTCGAACTCTGAGTCAAAATTTGTGTCAGCTTCATCGTAAGATTCTCTAGAAGAGAAGTAGTTGTTGAATTCTCCCCTTGATCTTGATGAGGTACCTCATCAGTTAGCTTTGTCATGGTTGTCAATCACAACTCATTCACAAAGGAATTTCTGGTTAGGTCAGATTAGTGCAACAACAGCACAAGTCAATACTGCGGCAGCGATCTAATTTGGTCGGTGCGGCAGCAGCATAAGGAAAAACCTAAAGTTGCAGCGGCGATGTGATCCAGTGGAAAGAGTGTGGAGAAAACTAGGGTTCCTGCTCTGATACCATGTTGAATAAATAGATCACTATCATTTTTCGGTATATTTTTTTTTCTTTACAAGGCTATATATATATATATACACACATACAAGTAGTGCTAGGGTAACAATCACCTATTAGATAAAATATTCGCTTTCTATATGCATTACCCCCACAAATCAACTCGCGCAAATATAAATATTTTCTTTCTATACATATCACTCCTACAAATTAGCTCACGCCAACACTATTGACATACCAAAGTTTCGACTCTATAGCACAGATCGCCTACCGGCCTTCTGGCAAAGTCAAAGTGACTACATTTTGTGAATAAGGGTCTCCCTTTGCTGAAGCCCCATCTTTGTACTCTGAGTTTCTCTCAAAGAAGTAACCAGGCTCTTTAGGTTTAGGTAAGACCAAGCCACCATTGAGTATCATATCAATTGCAGAAGACACAGCTGGTCTATCTTCAGGGAACTTTTGGACACACAACAAGCCCACTTGAATGCATCTTTCCACTTGGGTTCTGTCAAATGAGTTGTGCAGGCATTCATCCATTATTTCCAAGGCCCTGCCTTCACACCAAAGCAACCACGCCTGTAGAAAAATTGGAATTTATCTACTTAGTTATTGAGAAATCACCCTGAATGCACGAGTAAAATATCAAAGAGAGATGGAATGCCAAGTTACTTGTGCCTACTAACTTACATGTCCGAGAAGGTTGTGGTGATAGCTTGAATGGGAAAAACCTCTGTTCCTTTTGCCACTGATTATCTCCAACAAGAGCACGCCAAAGCTATATATGTCGGACTTCAAAGAGAATTTCCCATCGAAAGCATACTCAGGGGCCATGTAGCCACTGCATTTTGCACCCAAAAAAAAAAGTTTCTAGGCTGTGGTCCTCTTTAGTAGTTAGTGCTTAATATCAAGAACCCAAAAAAAAAAAATTGTAAGGAAAAGACTTACTAAGTTCCAATGACTCTTTTTGTTCTTGCTTCCTTTTGGTCAGCTCCAAAGATTCTTGCCAAGCCAAAGTCGGAGATTTTAGGGTTTAGGTTGTCATCTAGTAATATGTTGCTTGTTTTAAGATCTCGGTGGATTACTTGAAGTTTGGAATCATGGTGAAGATAGAGAAGTCCTCTTGCAATACCAACAACAATGTCAAACCGTCTTTGCCATGTCAACAACAAGCTTTGTTCTTGATCTGTGGACGGTTTATAATTCGCATAGTCAATCTCAAAATTAATATAATTAATGAAAAGTGCTAACATGCTTGGATTAGTATCAGGAAGATGAAAGAGTATTATTTGATCAATAGGCAATTAAAACATGAAACTGTCTGACCAAATATGAAGTAATTCAAGCTCTTGTTCTCCATGTACTCGTAAAGCAAGATTCGCTCCTCTCCCTCAATGCAACAGCCTAAAAGTCCAACAAGATTCCGGTGTTGAAGTCGCGTGATCAAGAGTACTTCATTCTTGAACTCTTCTAGGCCTTGCCTCGAACTCCTTGATAGTCTCTTGACTGCTACTTGATGTCCTGTCTGAAGATTTCCCTACACAATAGCAGATCTTTTATAATGCATCGTCAGTTTGGCATAGAATTCTGTATGATATACGCTAAATTCGGTACCTTGTAAACAGAACCGAAGCCACCAGCCCCAATCATGTTGTCATCAGAGAAGTTGTTTGTGGCACTTACAATGGCGGCCAGATTGAATAATGGTAAATCGATGTCTTCTTTTGTGATTTCTAGATCAAGTAAAGTAAATATCCGCCAATTTTTGCATCAGTATAGAACTATGACAATGAGCTAGCGCGCCTACTAAACCAATTGAAGCATTGCCGCTTTGAGTTTATAAGGAAATCTGGCTCAATCAAAGATCAGGCTTACCTCCAATCCTGATTCTCCTTTTCCTATGCTTTACACACCACAATACAGTTCCAACCGAAAGCAATCCACCAATGATTGAACTCGAAATGACAGCTACTAATATTATTTTCCTCCTGGTGCGGTCACGAATGGTATCTAGAGTAGAGAAAAAGAATCGTGAAGATTAACTATTTCCACATTTCTCTTGCCCAAATAACAAGTATTTCTATAATTTAGCTGATAAAAGTCAATTAGCATAAGTATGCATACCTAGTTCAGAGGCTGATAGCCGTATGTATAGAGTTTGCCCGTAGTTCTGTTTTTCAAACACTCTCATGTCGATCAAGTCTCCAAGCCACATCAGACAGCCACTGCCTCCATCTCTGATATCTGAATTAGCATAAGCCATACACGAACAGTTCCTCAAGCACTCATCCTTGCATTTCTTCAGGCTCATATTCTTGTTCAGTGTAACGTCCAGGAGGTCCGGCAGTTTAACTCTTTTAATTTCCATGAACCCTTCTCCTTTTGAACAATTTGTGGGTATTGTCCTCATGCACCCGCTGGAAAACTCAAGGACCTTCCATTCGTCAGGCGACCTAGGCATGAACCCTTTCACACATTCGCACAAGCCAAGGCTGCAGATGGCATTAGCGCCACACCTGTCATAAAGATTGCAAGAATCACTAGGGAACTCGTGCATGAGATTCGACATGGCACTTCTCGATCTATCCGTCACAAAAACCTGCAGCACTCCTGAATAGTTTAATGTCATTTTCAACAAGAGTTGACTTTTCTGAACCTCAAACATGAATGAGATCTCAGTTTCATTGAACATGAATATGGGCACGATAGCTTGATCTGGTATTGGTATAGGGGGAATGCCGACAAATTGAACTCCGTTCCATTGCCCGGTTCGAAATTTTTTGCTATGCCCATCCACTTGGACTATTTCATACTGAAATAGTCCCTGACTGTAGTTTAACAAATTTACGTAATCTCCAGGAGAAGGGTCGTCCATGCTTTTCCACGCAGTCAGACGCCATTCAAAACCCGTTTTCAAATTCAATCCCAGCTTCATACCATCTAAAAGCGTATCAGACGGGTAATCAAAGCTTTGCCATGAATAGGCTTCATTAGAACTTGAACTAAATTTATCCCAAAGAACAAGATTTCCTGAATCCAGTAGCTGCACAACTGGATTCTGGAGGACCCTAGATGACTTGGAAGACCAAACAACACCATTCGACTGGTTGAGAAGAACTAGATTACCCACAGTACTAAATGTGAGAACACCACTACGCTTGGCTAGCGGGTTGTTTCTGTTAGCAACCCACACGACCGTTTCAGGACTGAACTTGTACCATATGCCCAAGTAGCTCATACTGGAGTTGCCAGGAGTAAAGAATCCTAGCTCAAATATTAGGTCTGAAGAAACCAATGTTTCTCCATAACTGATGGACTGGTTCATGCCTAAAATATCGGCTGTAAGTGACAAACCGATCGTAGTGACTATGATGAAAATGTAGAGGGCGATCTTTGCCATTGTTTGCAAATGCCCTCTTCTAAGTTCTAACTCCATCTTTATATGCAGATCATTCTAAACCTGTCCCCAACATGAACACAAGTCAAACGGGTCCTTAAAGTCTAAACATTTTGAATTTTCCGCTTTAAGATTCATCGGTTCCTAGCACCGGTTTCTGCGCATTCCCTTGGTTCTCTGTTCTTAACTCTGACCGACATTTTTCCCCTTTCAAGTTCTCCATGTTTACATTGCCCATTCCCTTGGTTCTCTGTTCTTAACTCTGACTGACATTTTTCCCCTTTCAAGTTCTCTTGGTTATCTGTTCTTAACTCTTGACTGACATTTTTCCCCCTTCAAGTTCTCCATGTTTACATTGCGTATTCCCTCGGTTCTCTGTTCTTAACTCTGACTGACATTTTTCCCCCTTCGAGTTCTCCATGTTTACATCACCCACTTCGTTTAAAGCTGATTTTTCAGATTCTAGTTGGTCATGAAAGGGCAGGAACTCATAAGTCGTACTCAAGAACCACTTTCCACCGCGGCCATTTCGTACCTCATCCTTTTTCCAGCTACATCCTTCAAAGTCAGATGAAACCCAGACACTATAACGTGAACAATTACCCGCTTGTCTCTGTCAAACCCTCTACTTCTGATAAGGATGATTTCAGGGTCAACAATGTCCGTTTAAATGAACTTTCTATGCAGGTCATTTTAACCCTTCAATGGGTTGGACGGTATGACAAAACGAATTAAACGACAGCAGCGCAGTCAGTAACGTAAATAACGAATTATGAAGAATAGGACGGGGGATAGGTTCGCTCAAAGGGTTATTTTTCATATCGTAATGGCACACGTCATTCATATAATGCAAATGATTTACGTGGCTATATTATTTTTTCCATTATGCATGAATGAAAAAGCTCATATAGTAATTTGAGATGGACTTATTGTACGACAATTATAGTTTAGAACGTTAAAAAAGGTAATTATAATTTTAAAAGACTTAATACCTACAAATCCCAAATTGGTACATTCGTGTCACATTTACTTCAAACAAATTTTATGTTACAAAAACTCCCATACTCATATATCCATGTAGCATTTACTTCAAATTAACTTTACTTCACAAAATATCCAAACTTGGTGCACTTGTGCTACATTTTTCCCAAATTGATATATGCATGTCACATTAACCCCAAATGGTAAATCTAGGATTTTTGGGGATATATATGTCGCGAATACACCAATTTGGGATAAGTGTTATACGGGTGTATCGGTTTTAAACTTTCTATGACATAAAAATTAATTTAGGATAAATATGATACGAATGTATTAATTTAGGATTTTTTGTGGTATTGATCCTTTGAAAAACTGACTAAATATTAAGATAAAAAATCATGGATTGAACAATAAATAGATTATATGAATTGTTAATTTAAAATTAATTAGCAACGAAATGGATCAATGTCTGTAAAGTAAGTCCGCAACCGCCATGGTCTCGCCGGAAGCTATTTTTGTAATATATGGGTTTTGACTAAGTTAAAAAAATGACAACAAAAAAAGGTTGAAAAGTCATGCAAGAAAAAGAAAGTGGGATGTTCAGCCCAAAATAGGACAAACGTACGCGCGAAAGAAAAAGAAAGAGAAAGGAAAAAGAGGAGAGGTTCGCGTGTACATGGCATGGACATCCAGCCGAGCTGGATTTACTTTGAATTCGCAACACCCTGTGAGGATTCAAGCCCTTTTATTCGTCCAATTGAGATATCTTTCAGAATTATGGCTCAAATTTAGAATTAAGTGAAATTTAAATTGCGATATCCGAGTTAAGAGTTGTTAAAATCAGAAATTATGAGCTTTGATAATTTAGAGAGTTGTGAAGCTGTAGGATTTTAAGAAATTCAATTTAAACTTATGGTTTGCCCAAAACAAATTCTCAAAGTTCTTCATGTGTGATGAACAATAACGACCAACAGCTTTCACGTTGATTTTCGTTAGTTTTTGGCCAAGTTTGGGTCGGCCAAATTATGGATCTTCTAATACTTCAAAAGGGCTATCTTTTGACTTTAAGTTTGCTTAAAACGGAGTTCGTTAGAGAGTGTTATAGCACAACCAAGTTTGATGCACAAGCTCCACATTGCGAACAACTTTGAATAATCGATTTGAGCTTTGCGAACAACTTTGAATAATCGATTTGGACAAGTGATTTGTGGGTGTGTATAAGTCATTTATTAACAATTAAGTTTAGTTTAGCCAATTTGTAGTTGAGGTAGCATTTTTCCTTGGTTTTGACGTCGATTCTTGTTTAATTGATAGGATTACAAGATTGAGATTCAAGTGAACTTGGTTGTTTGGTGTTTTGGCATTCTCAGGTGAGTGGTGTTATATTCTCTATTAATTTATCTTGGAAGCGACATGGACTTGATATATTATGAGTTTTAAAAGAGTTTGTTTGTTGCAAAAAATTTAGATAAGACATTTACTAATTTTTTATTATTTGCAAATGGTTTGATAAACTTTTTATGAAAGGCATTTTAAAATGGAACTGGTTTATGAAATGAATTATGAAATAGTATAAGAAATGTTTAGTGGAAATATATATTATGTTTGATGAATGAAATTGAAAAATATTACATGTGTTGGGTTTGTGAAAGCTCTTTGTGAAGAATTATGAAAAGCTCTAGACTTTGAGTATGATTTATGAAAGGTTATGTGTATCGATTTGTGAAATGTTGTCTGACATGCATTTTGTTTGATAAATTGGGTTATGATAGGTAATTTGATTCGGTTTGTAAAATCAGTTTATGAGATGAGTCCTAAAATGATTTAAGAAATATTTTACAAAAAGTATTTTTAGCAGATGGATTGAGTTACAAAAGGTCATGTGTTTGGTTTATGAAAAGTATTTTGGTTTATAAGATTGATTCTGAATTGGTTTTGTGGAAAGAATTGATTTATGAAAAGCTATATGTTTTGATTTGTGAAATCAATTATAATACGAATTGGTCAAGATTAAAGTACTACGTGATGATGTGAGTCTAGTGGGGACTATCTCTAGGGCCTCGCACCATTGATATACATTGGTCGAAAACTAAATACTACACAATAACATAAATTTCGTGGAAGCCACCTTAGGAGCCTTAGGGTCCATTTGTTTTGAGAAATATCATGTTTCCATAAAACATTTTCCTAGAAGTTATTTTCCAAGAAAATAACTCTATTTTCCGATGTTCGGCCGAAACCTAAATTTCGAGTGGAAAATATTTTCCAATGTTCGTTAGCTAATTTAATTGTTTGGGAAACATTATCAGAAATTGAATTTTAATATTTTAATTGACCAAAAAAATAGTTTTATTTTTTTATATTTTTTTAAATGAATTTTTAATTATTTGTATTTTTTTAAAAATGCGATGGGGAACTGCCAGGGAGCTGAAGATATAGAGAGAGAAAGAAAGAGAGAGACAAAAAAAAGGAAAAAAAAATTAAAAACTTGATTTTTTTTAAAAACAAAAGAAAGAAAGAAAGAAAAGAAACACATGGAAGAAGTTATGGAAAATGTTTTCCTCTTCTCCAAAGAGGAAATCGTTTTCCACAATCTTAAGAGGAGATTTTCGATTGACCGGAAAATATTTTCTATGACCATCTGTTTTCCACTATCCGAACATCGGAAATTCCAGAAAATGTTTTCCCGAAAGTTGTTTTCCGCAAAACGAACAGACCCTTATTGGATATTTAGTACGGAAATTGATCATCCATGTGTGATTTGAGATTAGTTAATGGAATTGACCGTTGACATATGAATTGATGAGATTGATCAAATGACTTGACCATTGATGTTTGAATTGTGGAGGTGGGTAAAATGAGTATTTTAATTTGTTTTTCTTATTTAAGATCCGTTCGTTTCGCGGAAAACAACTTCCGGAATTTTCGGTGTTTCAATAGTGGAAAACAGATGGTCAAAGAACATATTTTCCGGTTAACGGAAAATCTCCTCTTAAGATTGTGGAAAACGATTTCCTTTTTGGAGAAGAGGAAAACATTTTCCATAACTTCTTCCACTTGTTTCTTTTCTTTCTTTCTTTCTTTCTTTTTTTTTAAAAAATCGTGTTTTTAAATTTTTTTTTTTTCCTTTTTTTTTGTCTCTCTCTCTCTTTCTTTCTCTCTCTATATCTTAAACTCCCCCGGCGGTTCCCCATCGCCGATTGACAGCTCCCGCTCCGCCTTTGCCGCGATGAACCCACCCGCCACCGGCGACGCCCACCCCGCCCCATTGGAGCCCTCCGGCGTCGCCGCTGTTGCCGGAGGATCTGTCTCCGTCCTAGTCGGCAACGACGACCCCCGCATCCCACTCCTAAACCTCGCCACCGTCAGTGCGAAGATGGACTCGGTGCAGCAGTTCCTATCGCGGTCCCTCGCAGCAACGCCCTCCTGAGCAAGGACTAGATGGACATGGTGTTTGCGGAGATCGCGTCGGCAATCCACCAGGTCATAGTCAACGGTGCCGCCCTGCTGGCCTACTTTCAGAACCCCAGCCTCTATCCCAAGCCGGGGTGCGCGGATTCGAAGCTACTACCAGCGCCGGCGTCGGCAACCCCATGGACCTGACGGTGGCAAGGCTACCGGAGGTCGAATTGAAGGACGAGAAGGACGAGGTCGAATTGAAGGACGAGACCGACGAGCTCGGGCCTCGCCAGATTAGGCGAGGTAGAGCCCCGCCGACCTAAGGCGGAGCTCGGGCCTGGCCAAATCCGACGAGCTGGGCGGGGCTCAGGCCTCGCCAAAGGATTGCCGAGCTCTGGCGAGCCGCGAGCTCGCCGAATCTGGTGACGGAGCTCGAGCTCGCTTGGATCAGGAGCCCGAGCTCCGCCGCCAAATCCGCGAGCTCGGGCGAGATCGGCCGAGTCTCACCCGGCTGCCGGATCTAGCGCGGGTCTTGGTCGGCCGGTAGCAGCCGGCCATCGTCGGGCATGCGGCGGCAAAGGAAGGAGGAAGGAAAAGAAAAAAAAGAAATAATAAAAAAGAATCGATTTTTTTAAAAATACAAATAATTAAAAATTCACTTTTTAAAAATTTATTAAAAAAACTAATTTTTTGGTCAATTAAAAATATAAAATTCAAATTCTGATAATTTTTCCCAAACAATTAAATTAGCTAACGAACAGTGGAAAATATTTTCCACTCAAAGTTTAGGTTTCAGCCGAATACCGGAAAATATAGTCATTTTCCTAGAAAATAACTTCTAGGAAAATGTTTTCTGGAGACGTGATATTTTTCGCAAAACGAACGGACCCTTATATAAAGCATTGTTGAAATGAAACAAATTATATTTGATTCGACGTTTGTGATTTAAAATGAGTATTTCTGATATGAATAAAATTTTGTTGAAAAGACAAAAACCGTTTTGGCCTTGCACATACGTTATATTATGGAATTGAATGAGTTTCGGTATGGTTTTGTAAACATGCATAGTGATTACTCAATCTGCTTAGAAGAGATATACTACTCACCAAGCTATGGTTGCTCACCTCATTACCAAATATTTTTAGGTTACTCGGTTAGTAGTTGATAGTATGAGAACGCCATTGACAGGAACTTTCAGTAATTGAATTTTGAATTCGTTGGAGATGTATTCATTCGTCTTGTTGGATTATAGAAATTCCAATATGCTGTTTTGACTTGGAGGCTACATCATTCAAGTGAAAACAAATATGATCGTGTCATTACCCCTATTCTTGTAGGATTCGGATCTGACAATTTTAGCAAGCCTAAAGCTAGCAGGGTACAAGCCGAAGGGCTCGTCTTTCCCTTTTGGATCTCTAATAATTGTCCAAAACGGAAGAAAAATTGTGTGGGTTGCCCATTTTAGGATTAGTCATATGATTACTTGAACTAATTATGTTCCTTTAATCTAGTAATTTGACTAAATGTTAGACAGTGGTTAAGGAAAAGGTCAATGTGAACCATCTTCGAACATTTTTGTTGGCTTTTCAAAATAGTACATGCACGCATATCGGACATAAGCATGTACCAAAAAGGCTAGAAAACATTCGCACACAATGGTTATGTGGCATCAATTAATACCATCTCCATGCTATTACAATCCAGGCATATTATTTTTCGACAGTGAGATTTTGGAACGCAATGAGTTGAAATAAATTATCACGAATCTGACTGTCCGGCCCTAGTCACAAGGTCGGGAAGACTTGTTGGACAGGTTTTAGTAAGACTATTTGCTTAAAAAGCCCAACACAGCCGATGGGGCCCTAGTCATAGCCCGAGTCCGATTAAAAAATATATATTCTTAAAGCCAATAAAGCAAAAGGACAGTCTGCTCTTTGAGATGGATAGGACCCGAGGTTTTACAGTATTTATCAAGAAAAGTTCTATGAGCAAGGACACTATTAGGAATGAAAAAGTCTTCGAGAGCTTCGATTTGTTCTATAGGAATACCATTTAGAACAAAACCAAAGATAGTAAAAACATCAAAAAGAGTTATGGATATAGGACCCCAAGGGAAAAAGAAACAATTGGTAGATGGGAATCAGAAGCAAACAACAGAACCCACTAACCCCTATTTAAATCAGGGGACAACTTGCTAACCTCTAGTGCCATCTCTATGCCCGCATTCATCCCTAACAATCGGGTTCCCAAATCTTCTTGCAATCGTAAGTACTAGGCGTGGAAGTTTTCGTCAAATGGACGGAAGCTTCAAAATTTGGTAGGAGCAAATGCATAGATATCCTTGATGGAAGAATACTATATGGAAAGTTTCCCATTCCTCTTGGTCGGAATGCAAGGTTTGAGAGGCAGTGGAACATGGTTGTGGTCCAAAAGGCAAGGCCCAAGGAGCAGTGGCTCTAGATGCTGCTCTACAACGCTTAACAATTGAAATCGATCATAGTTGGCCTCTTCAGTGTGAAGAAGGCCGTCGAAGTTCAAAATATAGGTCTCAGGAGCAAATTTGGGAGCTTCAGTGGTCATGGAAAACTTACAGATAGTATCCAAAGGGTTTAGGGTTTAAGGAAGAAGACAAAAGTACAAAGAGAAGACGATGAAACGTATTATTCTATTTGGAGTAGGAGATGACGATTCAAAATTAAGAATATCTATCAAAAGCCAAAACAATATGTCAAGATGCAATGGTAGCTGTTATCGATTGCGGTATGTTAGAGAATAAAAAGATATAATGATCATAATGATCATCTAAAAGAAATAAACTTCCAATTTACTTCTTTTAAAATGGAGCATATGTTGACACCCAAAAATACCCATGCAATCACGTGCTGGTCACAAAGAACAAAAACCTTTAAAATCACACTTGCTACCACATGTGGGTTGTCATTTACATCAACCCAGTCCATAGTAGTCATGAAAACGAAGGTTAGCCAAGGATTTCAAGAACCCTTCTTTTAAAATTCTATGATAAGGCAGTTGATTGACATGTACTCGTTGTTGAAAAATACGCGAAACATCCATAGCCTTATTTGGACTTGTTTCAATCGTCCATTATAGCAATCAAACATGAAAGCTTGCTTCAAGAAAAGGATGAAAGACGTGGTTGAAAGAGAGATGTTAGCTTCGTTGAGACAAATGACTTCGATGAAGAACAAGTGGAGCTATCAAAAGTGGTTCACAAGATGATCCTTGAAAAGCAACCACATGTGGGCTTGATTTATTGTTCTAGAGGAGCAGAAATAGAAAAAAGTGTTTTCTGTTAGGGAACAATTTTTTAACAAAAAAACGCATTTAGTAAACTTGTTCGGGAATAAAAAATCAGAAACACCCAGTCCGAGCTCGCCAGCCAAGGCTGACCCTCGCCGGGGCGAGCCTCGCTCGCCGTGGCTAGGCGAGGCCGCCGGCCCTCGTCGGCCCGGTCGCCGGCCATCGAAAGAAAAAAGAAAGAAAATAATAAGAAAATAAAAAAAAGTATTTCTAAGTTTTGTTTCAGAAATAAGAAACACAAATTTGTTGTTTTTATTTTACCTTTTTTGTAGTTCCTTTTTGTTCCCAGGAACAAAAAACAGAAAAAGTGTTCATTAAAGCCAGCAAAAAAAAAAAAAAGCCAAGCATCATGGCTAAGGCCAAATAATCAGTCAACTATTCCTTCGATGTTAGTAGGACTAGAGAAACCTTTGACATGCTACCGACAGATGGTCAAATAAAACTAACAGAGGGACAGAACATTTCCTCTAAAGATGAATTGGCGGAAAAGAAGTATTGCAAATAACATCATTCATGAAGCCATAATATTTGAGATTGTGTGGTATTAAAGAAGAATATCCAAGAGGCAATTCAACAAGGGAAAATAAAGTTTTCTAACGACAAAGGGAAATTTCTAATGGAGATGGATATAAACCCTTTTCTTGTAATGATCAGTATGGTTTTGATAAGATCTCAAGGCAAAAGGTACAGATTACCGCGTGTTCGTAACCATTTTAGACATATAATTGAAGACGATAATCCTCAATACCTAAGAAAACATGGGTACCCGTCGAGGGATTATACATTTGGTGAGCATCAAAGTATAAGAACTTCTAAACCATATCGTGGGACTCATTGCCAGAATAAAGTTGTTCACATGGAAGATCTTCCCCCTCGTCGAAAGCCCTACAAACCATTCAAACAGAGGTATGATGAAAGAGATCCTACTATAGACACATTGGGTGAACCCAGTGGGGAGTTCAATTGTTATGTAAGTTACATACCTCCTCCTTCCTATCCCTACAAGGTCCTTCCTTCCGAATGGGAGGAAGAATTTCATGATAAAAATGCTAGGGAATATAGCCATGCGGTATAATCGCATCATTGAATGACTCTCAAAGTGCCTTATAATCTAGCAGAAGGCCAATGGTACAAAGCTCAGGAGATCTAAAGTGTTAATATGACGTGATTCCAAAAAAGAAGGATCCAAAGGAAAAGAAGAATATGACAATTGCAGCAACAAGTTAATCAAATCCATATTACCCAAGTTAAGCCAGCATTAATTGCGGCGAATAAACAAAGACCTTATAAAGCCAAAAACCTAGTATGGAGAAGGAAGCCAAACATAGATGGAGTAGCAACAGAGTTAGAAGGAAGGGACAGAACGACCATACAGGCTAGAGATAAAAGATGAAGAGCATAAGCCAAGGCCATTGTCTAGGTCAACCTCTCCTTAAGTTCATATGTGGTACAAGTCAAGTTACCCAATGAATTTTGAATGGATCAAACTATTCCTAACATGTTTGAGGAGGATCTAGTTCATGAAAAAGAAGGAGCATATCTTTCCTTTGACAATGAAGAAATAATAGAATTTGAAAAGCCTCTTGAGAGCCTTTCTAATCATTTAAGGGCTTCGAATATTAGTGCCAAGGTGAATGGTCGTCCGGTGGTCAGAGCATTGATTGATGGTGGATCAATATTGAATCTTATCCCATACAGATTTTTTAGGAAATTGGGCAAAAAAGATGAAAAAATAATCCTATCAAATATTCATCTCTCGGACTTCACTAGAGAAGTCAACAACGTCAAAAGTATATATGTAGCTAGTCTAACTATAGGATCTAAGAACTCGAGAACTTCCTTTTGTGTCAGTGATGTTGATGGGTCATACAAACTATTACCAGGAGACATTGGATCCATGAAATCAGTGTGTGTCATCAATGTTACACCAAATGTTGGCATTCCGGAATAGAGAGAAAGTTGAACATGTGAAGGCCAACACCAAGTCAAGTGTTACATGGGCACAAGCATCAGACATAACAAAGGTCTGCCAGGAAACATCATATGACAAGATGTGTGTTTGTAGACCCTCAGAGATTGATGCTAGTAGCTTTGTGTTCTGTCGTTTCGACAAAGAAAGTATCTACATGTACACAACCTACAAGGCCAAATAGGCCAAACAAGCCTAACGGCCAACAGACGCGACGGCATTTTGGATTTCGAGGAATCACTTATCAAAGAAAATGACAAAGTAATAT
Source organism: Eucalyptus pumila (assembly GCA_016097595.1). Lineage (NCBI taxonomy): Eukaryota > Viridiplantae > Streptophyta > Magnoliopsida > Myrtales > Myrtaceae > Eucalyptus > Eucalyptus pumila. The sequence goes on from CM027847.1 coordinate 1,029,233, forward strand.
AAGCCCAAGACCCATTAGAAGAAATTAACCTCGAAGATGAATCCAAGCTGCTCGATCTATAGAGGTCTACATAAATGATGTCATCATCAAATAGAACGAGCCTTCATCAGGAAGTTCACCAAAGAGGAATAGAAATAGATAGAAATAAAGTGAAAGCTATTCTAGAACTGCCACCGCTTACCAATAGGAAATAGATAGAAATAAAGTGAAAGCTATTCTAGAACTGCCACCGCTTACCAATAGGAAACAACTCCAAATGATACTTGGGAAAGTAAATTTCTCGCATTGCTTTATAGCTAACCTGTCAAGGAAGATCAAAGTCATTTTTCCCCGTTGCTCAAATTGAAGAACTAGAAAGAATTTACTTAGGAAGATAAGCATCAATATGCTTTCAATCAAATAAAAGAGTATTTGACCATACCACTAGTTTGATGCCATTTGAGGCGAGTAGGCCGTTGAAACTGTATTTGTTGGCTATCGATACTACAATCGAAAGCATATTGGCACAAGAAAATGATAAGGGAAAAGAACAAGCAGTGTATTACTTGAGCAGAATACTAAATGATATTTGATTGACATGTAACATGTACAAAGCTAAATGGGCATTTGTCCATAGTCTAGGACTCGATTGAATATGTACTAAAAGAGATTATACGTTGTTGAAGATTATATTGAACAAATTAAATTTGAAATGTCATTTTCTCTATTAAAAAAAAAAAAACTTGTCAATAGATAAATAAGACGGAAAGCGGGACAAGGGGAACCATTGGGACCATTGGTTCTTGGGGTTGGAGAATGGTCTTCCATTTACTTTCGTTACCATCTGGTCCTTCGGCTTAAAGTATGTTTTTTCATTCAGTTAATTTTTATCCCCTTGAAGGATCACAATGTTGAAATCTTTATCTTGGAGCTTTTAAAATGTCTCGAAATTATTCTAGCAATTACAGTTGCTCGTCTAAGGCACGAAGGGAGGGATAATACATGATTTCGAGGTTCTAAACTCAGAAGTACTTTCTATTTCGTAATCATAAAATGACACAATAATTTGGCGATTTAACCTTGTGCTTTCGTATCTTTCCATTAATAGTACGGGCATTGAAGATGTTATCAGCGTATTTCAACCGTTGGATGGACTTTGACTTGTTTGGATGCATCCAAGACAATGGCCCTGCTTGGTTGGACATTTGGAAAGCCCTTTGGGACTCTAAAGTTGCTTGGCCAAATGCAAAGGTGTTTGGTTCATTTTTTTGGGCGATTTTGGTGATATGCAATTGCATCTCAAAGTAACTCTAAGAGCCTTTAGCCTAATGCAACTCCAAAAGTACTTTGAGAAGTTGCATCTCCGAAATGCAAGTCCCGATACTGTTCATCTTCTCCAAAACCACCGCACACCACTGGAAGAAGCTGACCAGAGGCCGACGACTACCAGCCAAGGGGTCAGCGCGCGAAGAAGGCGCAAAGGACCCGCCTAAGGGTCGCCGACAAGAATCCACGGACCTCGTGCGGTGGTCGTCGAGGTCGGGCGACAGTCGCTTGAGTCGCGCGACCCAGGCGACCATCGCTTGGGGTCGCACGACCCAAGTAAACGTCACCGGGTCACGCCGCTAGATTTGGCCATCCGACCGCGATCCGGCCATCCGGCGGTCCGGTAGCCGAACTTCAAAAAAAGAAAATTCAAATGTTTTTTTTTTGTTTTTTAATTTAATAAAAGTCATTTACAAATGTAAATTTTTGGCTAAAGTTGTATCCGAATGCAAATTTTACCAAACAGTATTTGCATTTCGAAAAACCTCATTTACCCAAAGATATTTGCATTTTGGCAAATGCATTCCCCAAAAGCCGAACCAAACGGGCCCAACGGCCCAGAAATGTACCAGGAACAACTCAGGCAATGAAAATTCTAGTTGTCATGATGCGGTGGGGAATGAGATCGACTAATGTGTTGTTGACAACTAAACAATTCGAAATATTTTCCGACAGTGGCGGGACCCACCTTAATTGATAAAAATAAGAGGCATGATAATTTCATTGTGTCCCCGCCAGTTGTGGATGAATTGGCTCTCTCTCGCCTTCTCTGTTTCCCTTTGCTTTTCCACACCATTGGTCACCCATCTTTCCGAGATAAAAGAATATATACCCATTGACACAAAAATTAAAAAAAAAAAAAAAGACCTAATTTTTAATTATAATCGATAAGTAACAGACTTGATTAATAAAAGTAGATTCCGGTGAAATTATCAATAAGAATAGCAATCGACAACTCAAAGAGTGTCGAGAAGTCATCAAGGAAATTATCGACAGTAAATATCAATTATCAATGAGAACCTTCACTGAGCCGAAATTATCGATATCCACATATAGCTACTGAGTAGTAAGATTTTTGAATATGTAGCATCTTTTAAATAAGTATTACTAGATAATGGATAATTGCTGAATTGTGATGTTTATGACTACTATTTTAGGGTTTTGTAATTTCTTATGGATGAGTCTTGTTGTGGTTTCTTGTGGTCACAAATAGGATTAGAAAGTTATTTATTTTGAAGATAGGATAAGAAAGTTATCTTTTTTAAATTCAATAACTACTTTCTAATCGACGATTACAGGCTTAAAAGATCCACATCTTACTCTTTGTAAACCCCAATCAACCACAGAACTCAACGTCATACATCAACTTTTGCTATATGGATCCAACGCATGAGAAACGTTCTATTAGCCAAGTACCTCCGATGTAATCGCACGTCAACCGTCGACTCACCATGTTTCCCGAACCAAGCCATACGGCTTGCCAATTGGAGAGACCAAAAAAAAAAAAGGGGTCTGGTCGGCCAATTAATTTATATAATATATATTCTTTCACTCTTTGCGATTGTGTTTACTTACATCACAGTTGACTAAAAGATATAATTTGTGTCAACTATACTTTAAAATCGACGCACTTTCGCATGAGGATGATAATTGGGAGTCACATGGATCCCTCGTAGCCCACGCAAGCCAACCAGCTAATGCCCTAGCTAAAAAGCTATATTATAAATATATAAATAAATGCAACCCGACATCCTTGCCTCGGGCGGCGTGGGCCTACATTCTTCGGTTCCACATCAATTGCCAACCACTCCCAAAATCAAATTTCTCTCTCTTTCCTGTATGGCAATGACGTCGGGGTCGAGATCGGAGACGAACTTGGTGAATTCGGGCCAGTTGTTCTTGACGCGGAGGAGCAAGCTGCTGGCATTCCACGTCAGGAACTTCAGTGGCTCTCTCTTCTTCATCTTCTCCATCTTCTCCTCGCCCGCCGTTTCGCCGTCGTCGCCGCCATGAGACAGAGCGGGCTTCTTGTTGGAGCCGTCCTTCTCCACGGGCTTAAAGAATCGCTTCATCCTGCGTCTCCCCCCCGACCCTCTCTCGCGCTCTCTCTCTCTCTCTCTCTGCGGTGTCGAGGACCCTGCAAAGTTGCAGGGACTGTACTGGGATCCGCCTCACTCGTCGGGCTCGTCGTCCGTCCCGGAAAGGTGCGATTTTGAAACCATTACTACAGGAAATTCATGCGTCTCCACTCCACCTTGGTTGGACCCTTCATCGCTTCGACAATTTGTACGAGGAAAGATGGGTCCAAGAAAGCTCCCGTTCGTTCATGGGTCCGACAAGGTTGTGATGAAGGGTCATCAGAGCAATGTCTGAATTTGTGTCGTTCAGATCAATCCAGCTTCGTCGTGGGCCGATGAAAGCAGCGGCCCGTGAGCCTGCAGGAGTATTAAATGTCCGAGGCTCTTGTTAGTTGTTACCGGTAAATGAAGAAGGAGGTATGATGGTCAGTTTCAATGCACTGTTCATCTCGATTCTAGGGGTGATTGGTTCCCCGTCAGTCCAGTTTCAAGGTGAAAATGGGAACTGGACCAAGAGGACAAGTTCTCAAGATTGGAAACTCGGGACTAGACCAATTGGTACTAAGACCAACAATCGGACAAAAAATGGCTATTTTTTATTTTTTTAAAGAAATAATAATAATAGAAAAGTTAGAACTGAAAACTGAACCAACACTCCTGAAAACTAAACTCAACTAGCCAATTCGATCTAGTTTGAGCAATTTACAATTTGCATTATCCGTTTTGCACATCCCCACTTAATTTGATGTTGAGGATGATTGGAGCATTGAGAATGATGACTTTTCTTTGTTAAGCATGGGTAAGGAGCATTTCAAAGTACTCATTGATAGCATCCTAGACATTGAGAGAAAATAAGTGAGACAATCTTATAAAAAAGAATGGGATAATGAGACATATAATCCCTAAAATTTGGTTAAATATGCAATGTGGTCCATGAATTTTTAATTTGTTCAATATAATCCCCAATCTTTAACCTGATGTACAATGCCATCCCTAAACTTTTAACTTGTTTAATTTGGTTCCTAAACTTTTTGTAAATATTCAATTTAATCATTCGACTATTTGAAAATGTTCAATATCACCATTCCATTAATTCAAGTTTAATAATAACATTATAGAATTTCATATAATCTAGGAATTTGATCAAATATATACAAAAAATTTAGAGACCATACTGAATAAATTAAAAGTTCAAAAACAACATTGTAAATGGGGTTAAAGTTGAAGGATTATATTGAAAAAAATAAATCTTTAAGGATCATATTATACATTAAATCAAAGTTCATAAATTATTTATGTCATTTTCTCAACAAAAAAAAAATTCAATGCAAAATAAAAAGAAGGAAAGCGGGACAAGGGGGATCATTGGTTCTTGGAGTTGGAGAATCGTCGTCCATTTTCTTTTGTTACCATATGGTCCTTCAGCTTAAAGTAACTTATAAAGAACAAATCGTTTTTTATTTATTTAATTTTATCCCCTTGAAGTATAACAATGTTGAAATCTCTATCCTGGAGCTTTTAAAATGTACTCAGTAATTATAACTACTCGTCTAAGGTAATAAGAGATCGAGATTCTGGAGAAGCCTCAATAAAGTCGTCGTAACAAGAAAATCCACTCCATAATTTTCAAGGTTCTAAACTTAGAATTACTTTCTATTTTGCAATCATGAAATGTAAATAATACATGGTCTTAATCCAAACACAATAAATTGGTGATATAACCTTGTGCTTTCATGTATTTCCATGAATAGTACGGAACATTGAAAATGTTGTTGTCAGCGTTTTTGAACCGTCGGATGGACTTCGACTCGTTTGGATACATCCAATCCAACGACCGAGAGATGTACCAGGAACAACTCAGGCAATGCGAATTCTGGTTGTCATAATTCGGTGGAGAACGAGATCAACTAATGTGTTGTTGACAACGAAACAATTCGAATAATTGTGTCCAACATGGGGGGACCCTGCCCACCTTAATTGATAGAGAAGAAGCATGATAATTTCATTTTGTGTCCCCCGCCAGTTGTGGATGAATTGGCTCTCTCTCTTATATTCTCTCTTTTTCTTTGCTTTTCCACACCATTGGTCACCCATCTTTCCAAAGATAAAAGAATATATACTCATTGACAAAAAAAAAAAAAAAGGGTCACCTCTTCATAATAAAAAATAAGTAACAAACTTAATCGATAATAGTAAATTTTGGTAAAATCATCAATAAGAATAGCAATCAACAAATCAAAGAGCGTTGACTACCAATCATCAATAAGAATAGCAATCAACAAATCAAAAGCGTTGACTAGTCATCAAAGAAATTATCAATGGTATACACTAATTATCGATGGGAATCCTCACTAGGGTGAAGTTATCGATATCAATATATAATTGACAATTGGCAATATTTTTGAATATGTAGCTTATTTTAATAGGTGTTACTAGATAATTGGTAACTGCTCGATTGTTATGTCTATGGCCACCATTTTAGGATTTTGTAATTACTCATGGATAAATGCCGTTGTGATTTTTTGTGATCACAGATAGAATTAGAAAGTTATTTGTTTAAAAGATAAGATTAGAAAGTTATCTTTTCTAACTTCAAAAGCCCATTTTATAACTCACGATTGTAGGCTTCAAAGATCACCATTGCACTCTGTGTAAACCCCAATCAATTACGGAACTCGAAGTCAAACATCAATTTTACCATCTGGATCCAACGCATGAAGTACATTCTATTAACCAAGTACCTGCGATGTAATCGCACAGCAACCGTCCCCAGCCAAGTTTCATCATGTGTCCCCAGCCAAACCAGTTAATTTAAATACATACATTCTTCCACCCCTTGCGGTCGTATTTACTTACATCACAGTTGACTAAAAGACATAATTTTTGTCAACTATACTTTAAAATTCACGCACTTTCGCATGAGGATGAAAATTGGGAAGTCACATGGATCCCTCGTAGCGCACGCAAACCAACCACCGAATGCCCTAGCTAAAAAGCTATATTATAAATGAATGCAACCCGACATCCTTGCCTCGGGCGGCGTGGGCCTACATTCTTCCGCTCCACATCAATTGCCAACCACTCCCAAAATCAAATTTCTCTCTCTCTCTCTCTCTCCTTTGGTCGGATCGCTCCAGAAAACACTCTCTCTCTCTCTCTCTCTCTCTCTCTATCATTCACACGTGCCAGAGTCGACGACGATCGAATCGCTTGTGTCAGAACCCCGAATTCCGTCCGCCAGAGCTTTAGAGATGTAGTCCCAGATACCAAGAATCGTCGAAAACAAGCTCTGCTTGCATGCTCCCGTGAAAAGAGCAGAAACAAAGCTTTGATTTTGAATTCTGGATGTACATTAAACAGCTGAAATCTCAAAGACCCATCTTGGTGATTCCTTGAAATTTATGAAATTTAATAGAAATTCTATATTTGGGGAAGCCGAGGCCGGATCGACATCAAGATCCAGTGAGAACCCGTTTTTGGAAATCCCTATCTCTTGTTAAAGCTTGGAGATTGAGCAAGAACCATACATACGCCACCTCATCTTTCCTGGAAAAATTCGCGCAGATTTTCCCGAGAAAACTTACAGAAAGAGAGAAAAATTTCCTCGTTCTATCAATCACGAATTCTGTGTGTACAAATCTCTATCTTCGATCTGGGTTGCGTGGATTTTTCCCAGATGATCAAGAATAACGAATCTATGGAACGAAAAAAGACAAGGGAAAAAGGGAACGAATGAGCGTGTAAAGAATGTGAATCACGACCTGCGGCTTTGCTGCTTCATCTTCTTCCTGAAAACGACCTCAGTGTCGAGGCCGAACCCGTCGATGCTCCTCGACTCCACCAGCTCCGACTCCCGGAACATCTCCACCAGCGGATCCAGGCTGTACAGGTCGTTGGCCGAGTACTTGTCCGTCCGGTGCCGGACCGTCACGTGCAGCACGCAGATCCCCCCGGGGCGCAGCGTCCGCTCCACCTCCCCGACGAACTTCCACGGGTACAGCGCGTGGTCGAACACGTTCGAGAACTCGAAGTCGAACGTCGCGTTCGGGAAGGGCTGGGCGTGGAAGTCGCCCTCCACCACCAGCGGCGGGCGGGGCACCAGATCGATCCCGATCGAGTCGTTCACGCCCACCAGCTTCAGCGCCGCCACCTCCTGGCCGACGCGCGCCCCGATGGAGAGCGCCCTCCACGACTCGGCGAGGAAGCCGCGGCGCTTCAGGCTGTCGAAGAAGCGGGCGAAGACGCGGACCTTGCGGTCCCAGTCGCGGGTGGTCCAGATCTCGCGGAGGTTGGGGTTGAGCGTCTTGTTGAGCTGGTGCTGGATGTAGGCCTCGTAGGAGGTGTACCCGGAGCGGATTCGGATGCCGCCCCCGCCGCCGCCCCCGCCGCCGCCGCCGCCGCCGGCACCGGAGGAGGCGGGCGGCGGGTGGGCGGCGGCGGAGGGGCTGCGGCGGAGGGGGGTTTGGGAGGCGAGGAGGAGGAGGACGACGGAGAGGGAGAGGAGGAGGGAGAGGGCGAAGGGCTTGAGGAGGAGAGGCAGCTTGGAGATGGCGAGGACTCTCATGTCTGCATGAAGAGATAGAGAGAGAGAGAGAGAGAGAGAGAAAAGGATGATGGATTTGTATGGGAGAGTTTTTTGTTTCCGAGTGAGGTTTTTGTCTTTTGTTCTTTTCGATTTGGGAAGATGTACTGCCGGGGGGGTTGTTTTGTTTTCACTTTTGGCAACTTCCCAAATACAAACCCCCTTGAGTTTGATTTGGGGAAAAAAAGGAAAAAGGGAAAAGAGGGAAAATCCTATATAGATTAAGCATATTTTCACTTGTCACGGGTTGAAACTTTTCTAGTCGAGGACAACCCCATACGGTGGGCGGTGCCTGCCTTCCCTCGATAGACCGTTTTCAACGGCGGTGCCTTCCCTCGATGACCGTTTTCTCATCATTGATCGAACTACTCTCAATATAATTTCAATATCCAATCCCCTCGAGCAAAACATACAGATCACTTCAGTTTGGGCTTGGGCAACAACTAGTTTTGTCTTTTGATAGGGGGGAAAAAAATAGGACCATGATGACGTCAACTCCAGACCAATTTGCACACGAAAAAGAAACTCCACTATTAAAGATCCTCTAAGATAATAATAATCTCGTTCTTTGATTCGTAACACTAATACTCTAACGTTATTCTCACAAATGAATTGTATCAACCCTTCTGTATATCTCACACTTCGACCTAATGCCAGAAACTCTGCTTTCAGCCCACAATTGTGTCAACCCTTCTACATATGGTGATACTCTCCTCCACCCAATGTTCCAAGCCCTTGTTCCCGAGTATTATGTCGCTCACTTAATGTTCTTTGACAATCATTTTCACTTCCTTGGGACTTACATGAATGACAAACACTTGGCCAACAGAGCATGTCACTATCTCCATCGATTGCTTCCCAGATCAAAACCTATTCGTGAATCTCTACTCACTCGAGCCTTCCTTAACAAGTGTGGCATCCCAACCAAATACACTCTCTCAACAACACTTTCTTTTGCCAACTAGATTTCTCTGGATCTTAGCAAATTAAGGAAAGTTTTTTCTTCTTGTAGGAAACATGTCAACAAATCTCTTCTTTGCATCCACCCAAATAGTTTGGAATATCTACATAGATACCATCTCTACTTTCCTACCCTTGGACAGCCCTATACGACGCTTGATGAGCTAGAATAGCAAGCCAATTTTCCCTTGATAAACCATTCTTAAAAACAATATGGCAAATTGCATCCTCATCACTAACCGTATCATGCCTAATTTACTTCACGCATTTAGTCCCTCAAGCAAGACAAATGGATCACTCCAATACAAAAACCAATTTCAGCCTATATGGCCATCATCAAGAAAGCAGTGTTAACTCCTAATTAATTTATGCATGGGAAGCTAGTCTTTAGAGACCCTGAAATAATAATCATCGCATCCCCGAATTTCTAGCACACACACTCTGACGCCACTCCCCCAAACCAACTGTATCAACCCTTTTGCATCTTCCACACTTCACCTTGATTGTTCAATGCTCCACCTTTCGGCCCGTATCAATATGAGAGATCGAACCATGACAAATGCACTTTGCATCCTCCTATAAACATTGGAACGACAAAATTGCAAAATGAATTTTGTTCTTATCACTAAGGGATAAGTACAAAAAAAAAAGTTTTAAGTATATAATATTTATACTATTTAAATCATAAACTTTTCAATTAAACTAAATATCATTGTAAAAGAAATTAATGATTAATTTCATTTAGTTTTAAACATTTTTACATTGGAACTAATTCAATCCATCCAGCCAATTTAGGCCAGAAATTGTTGGCATGGATGCCGACCGTCCTATGTGGCACGACTAGATGGCCACTTTGACAATTTTTTTAATAATTTTTCGAATTTTTTATTAATAATAGGAAATCTCAATGTCAACATTAGTTGTGCCACATAGAAGGCCAGGCATCTGCATCATTGATGTTCGTGCTAAATTGATCAAATAGACTGAATCGGTACTAATTTGAAAATGTTCAAAATTAAATTGGTCGTATGGAAAAGTTTATAACTAAATTGGTATAAACAATTTTGGTACTTTTCCCTATGACTAATGGAAACAATCTTTATCAAAAGACATTTCATCATGTGCATGGTTTTACTTTACGGTTCCTATTTGCATCTATATGACACTTTTGGGTCTGGACACCAACTCATCGTATATAGAAGGAATGTACCAAAGTACAGAAATGTCAATAAATAACCAAATCAGCATTTTCAACATGAACTAGTAACGACATTATACGGTTAAGAGTTATTTATTTATTTTTTGGTCAAAAGAGAACTATCTATTACTGATTAAGGAAGAGTCTTACATAACACAGATAGAGAAAGATCTGCACATAAAATATTCCATAGAGGAAATGGGGGTGAAGTCAACCAATTACGAGGGAGATTATCTAGCCGATGATTCCGTGCAAGCCAATCTGCTGCAGCATTTGCTTCGCGTGGGCAATGGATCACCGTGATATTGTTGCTTTGGATTAGCGCACTCCTACAACGCTGCACAATTACTTTTAGATTCCATGAAGGTTCGGTCCGGCCCATTACCATATCTACCACCACTGAATAGTCGCTTTCTATCGACCACTTCACAGTTCGACTTACGAAGTCTCTCACGTGTGGCAACTGAAGTTCCTGGGTATATAAGATCCGTGTAAAATCGCCTCGGCTTCCACTTCATTCGACGAAGAAACCCTAGCTGTGGATGCAAAGCCTTCGAGAGCTCTTCCAGACGAATCGCGCACGACTCCAACCACAGAACACAGAAATTCGCATGAACACCATGCCGCATTGACGTTTAGTTTCAGATCTTGCCCTTCCGAATGTCGCCACTGATCAGGTTTGTCTCGTTTGAGTGGTCATACATTTTGTTTCGATTTGCCTCGACTGAAAGAGATCTGTTGTTCTTATGCCGAAATCAGTAGATTTGCTGGTCTGGGATCTTTTGCTCGAAAAATCCAATTATTTCTCGCCTTCCAGATGTTCCACAGAAGCATACCAATGAGCTCTCGAGCAGGTGAGAATTGATCGCTTCTAAAAGCGTTGAAGATCCACTGATCTGTTCATTTAATATTGCTGTTAGGTTTGATCCCTTCAAATCTCGGGTCATCCCATATTATTTTTGTCCATTTACATAAGAAGAAGAGGTGCTCTATAGTTTCGATGCTAGAGTGGCAGAACGGGCATAATGGGTCTTGAATAATTTTCCTTTTATACAGGTTCTCCCTCGTAGGAAGAGCGTTTTGATAAAGGCTCCAAAGGAAGGAACGAACCTTTGGTGGCGCATCAAGACTCCAGATTTGAGTCCATAAGGTACGTGGTGGCTGAAATGAATAGGAGGGTCAGTTCTGATCTGATCTGCTTGTTGTTACAATGGAACTGTTGTATCCACTCTTGACAAAGTATTGCCCTGTTCTGTTGCCTATCCATATAAGCGAATCTAGCTTGGATTGTTGGCTTAGGGGGATTGCTAATATCTCGTTAGCAATAGTTTCTTCGTAGAGCTGATGGATTGTCTGTTGTTTCCATTCTCTAGATTCTGCATTTATCAATTCAGACACTAAAATAGGCTCTGTTTGGTTTGCTTGACCGCCTATAATTCCTTGCGAAAGCCATCTGTCTTCTCGAATACGAATAGAGTTCCCGTCCCCTACTGACCATTTGATGTTGTTCTTTATTGTGTCTCTGTCCAGCATTAAACTTTGCCAGCCCCATGATGGCCGGTGTCCCTTAGCGGTTGTCCAGACATCACCATTGGGAAAGTAAATCCCTTTCAGCGCTCTGCTCCATAGGGCCGAAGGGGAATTAGCTAATCTCCAAGTTTGCTTGCCTAGCATGGCTCTATTAAAGGTAATCAAATCTTTAAAACCAAGTCCACCTGTATCCTTTCGAGTTTTCAAGACTTCCCAACTTTTCCAGTGCATCCCTCTTTTAGCATCACCTTTCTGCCACCAAAATGACGCGATTTGTTTTTCTATGGATCTGCAGATAGACACGGGCAGCTTGAATATGGACATTGCATAGGTAGGTAGGGATTGGACAACACTTTTTATTAATACTTCCTTTCCTGCCTTTGTAAGTAATTTTTCTTTCCATCCTTCTAACTTTGAATTTACTCTAGCCAGAATCCATGCAAACAACTCTTTCTTGGATTGACCCCACTCGGTAGGTATGCCCAAATATTTTCCTGTTTTCTGTAGAACAGGGACTCTCAATTCTGTGGCCAAGTTGCGTTTTAATAATGCTGGGCAGTTACCACTAAAATAAACCCCTGATTTGTTTAAATTAATTGCTTGACCCGTAGCATAGCAATATTAGTTAAGTATTTGTGCTAGATTCTGGCATTCTGTAAGAGTTCCATCTAGAAAAAATATGACATCATCGGCAAACATCAGATGTGACAGCTTAGGGCAAGATCTATTTATCTGTATACCTTTGATTCTACCATCTGCTAATGCTTTTTTCATCAGCCAGGTCAACACATTGGACATCAGAATGAAGATATAGGGTGAGAGTGGATCACCTTGTCTGAGTCCTCGCGAATGATGGAAGAAGGAGGTAGGTTCTCCATTGAATTTCACGCTGAAAGTAACTGTTGATATACATTGCATAATTAAGGAGACCTATTTAGCACTAAAACCCATGTGCATCATATTATCCCTCACAAAATCCCATTCAATCCTGTCATATGCTTTCTGCATATCAAGCTTCAAGATGGCCTGATGTTTTTTCTTCTTTTTTGTTATGCGCAGTTGGTGCAGAACTTCCTGTACTATGAAGATGTTGTCCTGAATTTGCCTCCCCTGAACAAAAGCACTCTGCTCTAGTTCAATGATAAGTGGCAACCACTTCTTTAGTCTGTTTGCTAGGATTTTTTAGATGACTTTATAACTGAAGTTGCACAGACTGATTGGTCTGTATTGACTGATATTTTCAGGGCATTTAACTTTAGGAATCAAAGCAATGTGGGTCTGATTGAGTCGGGGATCAAGAATGCTCTTCTGAAAGAAATCCTGGACTAGCTGCATTAGGTCAGTGTTTATAGTTTCCCATGATTGTTGGTAGAAAATACGATTGAAGCTGTCAAGGCCAGGGGCTTTGAAAGCTCCCAATTGAAAAACAGCTGCTTGAATTTCCTCCAATAAAGGTACTGCCACCAGTTCTTCATTTATAGTCTCTGTTATTGGGGATGGGCATTGGTTTAGGATAGGTTGGTAATTTCTTGGACCTTCAGTCCTATATAAATTCTCATAGAAAGACTGGATATGTGTTTTTAAGGAAAGAATTGCATGACACAATAGTAGTCTTGCATTCATGCCGTGCGTACATAAGTCTAGTGACAACTATTCAGAGGCATTTGAGACTTTGAAAAATTATCACATGAATTACCCATTTCAAACTCTAGTCTTTCTAGCTGTTTTTACCCGTCCCAAGGGCAGGTTCTTATGGTCATTTTTGAATATATGGATTGGAGCATACTCGACCTTGAAGTTTACTCGGCGCAACAATTTACCACCTGCATTAGGTAACAATCCCTTCTGATGTTTCAAGTACATGGAATGGAAAGCACGCGAATACAATCCTTTTTACTCTACGAGAACATGAACATGGACATGGACATGGACATGGACATGGAGAGGAACTTCCTAAGATGCCTTTTCGATGGAAAGAGGGCCATAGCTGAAGATATAAGAGGAACATCAAGTGTATTGTTGAAGTTGCCATGCAAAATTCAAAGTTCTGGACTTTCCAGCAGAATGGAAGCTGAGGCTATCATACACATGTTTATTGAGCCTAAGACTTCCAGAGACTCGTACGTTGACTATTTTCCTGACAGTTAAAGAGAAATTTGATTCTTGCTTTCAACATAAGTTCCTCTATATGCCCTACTCCTTCAAATGCCTTAGATGGCATTCCTCAAATGCCTTAGATGGCATTCCAGACAAATCTGTCAAACGAGGATCAGATGACTCTCCCAACTGATACATGATGTACTGATTATCGTGTTTTTTTCTCCACATCAACAACGAACTGCTTGACATGGCAACCCTTTTGTTGACAAGCTCCTGTCTTCGCTCTAGCATGCCATCAAGCTTGAAGAACAGGAGGAGAAACCTGCCCTGGCCAAGAATTCACCACCAATTTGATTTGATCATAATGGTAGATTTCGAGTGAGTTCGCAAACATCGCCTTGACACATTCATACTGTCTAAGCCACCAGATAGAGATTCACAAAATCCACATGTTAGAAAACTTTTCAGGCGTATCCTCAGCTCAGCTCCAGCCAAATGCCGTTGGCCCCTTGCATACTATCTTGGCTTCTGATGCCTCCACAATTGAATGCAGGAAGATACCCGGTGGTCAGCAATGATCACAACATCCACACTGCAAACAAGTGAACAGAAAGTTCAGTTTTCAAAGACACAAGAACATAGCCATCTCCACTGTCTTTGCAGCTGCCCTTTCTTTTGCAGTAGATTGCCGAACGCGACATAATAATGTACCTTGAAAATGGCTTCTCTCTCTTTAAAAACTCTTGGGAGAGAATATCCCCTCTCTCGTTAGCAGGAGAGATGGCAACAGAGGGCATACATTAACTAACGTGCGCCTCCTGACCATTTTCCTTACCAACCGGATTTATCCTCTTTGAATCTTTATGTGGACCTTGGAATTTCTGATGGTTCTTCTTTCTTTGAGCATTTGGAAGGCTTGATTGAGAGATATGGCTCTATTCTAGGTGTCCCTGATTCATCACAAGAAGTTCTGAATGACGTGGGGAGACTCGCATTGGGTTCTCTGCAGGATTTCCAGCAAGATTCTACTCAGGAGCATTTGAATGTTACTCAATCGTCCTGGAAGGATATTCTTCTTGAGTCAAATGCAAGAAAAATGAATTTCCATGAGCCTCGCATGATTGATGGTCGAAAACAAGTTCTAATACCTCGACCAGTGGTTTTGGAGGGTATTATTAAGTGGTATGATTTTCTTAGTGGACAGATTCTGGGGGAAAAAACGAGTTTAGGATTTGTTGCTATTCCAGCGAATTGATTACGGGGCAGAGATGGGAGTATTGACATTCATGAGATTGGAAAATGGCTTATTCATGATCAAATTTGCCAATTCTTCTGTATAAGATAGAATTCTTTAAAAGGGGTCCTGACATATTGCGTATTTTCCCCTGCTTCTTAAAAAATGGGAGCCAAATCTGTTCAAGTTGGATGCTGAGAAAACTCAAGCTCCAGTTTGGGTTAAATTTTTGAAAGTGCCTCTACATTTGATGACATTAGAGAGTTTGAGTAATATAGCTACTGCAATTGGATTTCCTCTCTTCCCTGATAAGGTAAGGCAACAGAGGAGGGTTCTCGTTTATCTTTTGCAGAAGGTTTTTACTGAAATAAATTTGACTTTGCCTTTTCCTGATTCAGGGTCTTGGAATTCTGGAAGATGGGTCTAATCAGAGATGAAAGTAGCGTATCCACGGGCTTTGCGGAAACGTACTTTATGTAATAAGTCTGGTCACTCTACTAATGCTTGTTCTGTAGCATAGATGTAGATGGTGGAGAATCACTGGATTCCAAGGCACTCCTGTGCTAATGAGGTTAAGGTGCTGTTAAACAACCTGGAGATTCGGTTGGAAAATTATCTGATATTGGGATAAGGAATCATTCGCAGGTGGATGAAACACACGATGTTGGAAAGAGTAATGAGTTCTAGGTGGATGAATCACTGACAGCTGCAAATTGGCGGTGGAAATAAAGTTTGGGAGTTCTCCTATGTCTGTCTCGAACTCTCTGCGAATTAGAAAGTTCATGGCAAGAACCCATCTTCCGGTGAGGACGAAATGGAGGAAGTTTTGCAAGATAGTGGTATAGCCTCTGTCATTAATGATGACCCTATCCTCTCATGTTCTGCTCCTTCAAGGGAAGCTACAGAAGCTGCTAAAGTGCATGGTGAGATAATGAAGCAGATTGCTCAATCCAGGAGAGGAAGGAAGAGGAATTTGTCGACTGATCTGCAGCACGTGGCCGGTGAAGTCCAGCTCCTCCATCTTGAAGTAATAATATAATATCTTGGAATATGAAAGCGAATGTCTCAAACGCAGAAAAGTAATAAAAAGTTCAGAGGACGTCTATCCATTTGTTTTGTTTGCTTGAAACTTGAGTAGAGGACAAGAACGCTGAGAAAAGAGGAAATAGAGCTTTCCCAAATGTGACTTGGATTGACAATTAGAAAGTACGTGATTATGAAAGCATTTGGGATTTTATTAAGAGGGGGCATACTTGTAGATATTATACATATACATGGGCATTTTATACATTGAAGATTCTATACAATGACAATTCTTTTCTCTTTACTATTTTGTATGGCTTCAAACGAGCCTGAAGAAAGGAAGCTCATCTCACTTGATAGCGGGCCCTTGTGGGTGATTTCAACACCATCGTTCCCCATTGGAGGCTAGTAATGCTGATGTTGCTGATTCAGTCGATAGGGAAGATTTTGAATAGTTGTCTGTTCAATGCTGAGTTGCAAGATGTAAAGTCTACTGGGAATATTTTTGCTTAAAGCGGCAAAAGAACACAAGATTCTGTTGCTAGGAAAAGGGACAGAGCACTAGCTAATATGAGCTGGCTTCAGAGTTTTCCCTTTTCAGTTGCTGATTTTCTTCCTCCAGGAATTTCAGACCGTTGTGCTGTCAATTGTGACCAAATGATTTAAGCGCACCAAAACCCTTTTAGATTCTTCAATTACTGGTGCTAGCATCCCAAGTTTTTGAACTAGTCGAGTCAGCATGGACTTGTGCTGTTTCAGGATGTTCTGTGTTCAAGCTATATGAGAAGCTTCAAAATGTTAAAGCAGCTTTAAAGAAACTCAATAGTGAGCAACTTTTGTCAAACTAATGAGCAAGTGAAGCAAGTGCAAGAACAGTTGACAGCTTTGCAGGCACAAATTAATTCAGGTGGGCCAGTTCCAGATGAATAAGTATAGGAGTATTAATTTAAACTCAGAACTGAGTTTGAAGACTCAAGAACGGTGAAGAAGCCTTTTTCAAACAGTTGGGGGATAAAAACACACATACATTCATAGAATGGTTAGAATAAGAAATTCCAAGGGATCCCTTAGATTACTATACTCTGGAGATGGAAGAAAGCTTGGGCATAAGGCCATAGCAGCGGAGGCTGACATAACTGCTATTTCACGGATTCCAAAAGTGAAAAATGCATCTAAGATGACCTAGTTCAGGCCTATTTCTTGTTGTAATGTCATTTATAAATGCATTACCAAGATTAAGGCAAATAGAGATTTTGCCATTTTTTTATTAATGTCAGCCAGTCTGATTTTGTTAATGATAGAAGGATTGCTAATAATGCTTAGTTTGCGCATGAACTAGGTAAAAACTATCATAGCAATCGTATTTCTCCTCGAAGAATGAAAAAAGCGGACACAATGGAGGCTGTCGGCTCAGTGAATTGGGTTTTTGTGCTCAGCATCTTGCAGACTATTAAAGTGCCTGAGAACTTTATTTAATGGATAAGAGTAGGCATTACTCCCCCGTACTTCTCAGTCAGCTTGGATAGAGGCTTGAAGGATTTCTTAAAGGGGAGAGGGGACAGAGGCCAGGAGATCCTTCATCTCCATCTTTCTTTGTAATTACCACGAATGTCTTCTTTAGAATGTTGGACTCAGGCGCACAACATTGAAGGATCAGGTATTATCCACCTTGTGCTGAGGTAAAATTTACTTATTCGAGTTCTGCTGACGATTTCTTGATATTTTGGATAGGAGATAGGGCATCCTTGTTGGATGTTCTCTCTCTTTCTCAGGAATTTCATAGTATGTCTGGCCTAAAGATAAATCCTGAAAAATCTCAGCTTAGGCTTCCTGGAAATAAGTTTAATCACAGCAAAGATCTCCTTCGACTCAGTTACTTTCAGAGGATCTCGGCAACTTTCGAAGAGGATCTCTTCCTGTCAGAAACCTTGGCCTTAACACATTTCAGGAAGGCTAATTGATCGTGATTTGTCAGCCAATGATTGGTAAGCTGACTTCTAGAAAGGATTAGTGGACTTCTACGAACTCAGCTGTGCAGGAAGATTGCATTTGATATCATCAGCTATGTATAGCATGGTTAATTACTGGATTCAGATCTCAGTCTTGCCAAAGGAAGTAATTAAAGTTGTAGGAAGCTAGCGTTCTGCTTTTCTGTGGAAAGGTCAAACTGGGCATGCTTATGGAGCAAAAGTGGCCTGCTTTGATGTATGCATTCCCGATTTTGCAGGGGGCCTTGATCTTAGGAATCTTGCTTTGTGAATGCTGCTTGTATCCTCAAGAAACTCAGCAGATTGCTTCTGAAATCATGCTCTTTATGGGTTGCATGGGTTAATTCTACATTGATGAAGGGGTCTAGTTTGTGGCAAGCCAAGGAGAGATCAGACAGCAAAGATGCGTGGAGGAAAATGCTCAAACGAAGGCATTTATTTAAACCACATATCAAGCATCTGGTAGGTAGTGGAGAAACTCTCTTTAGGATAAGATAAATGGCATCCATATGGGATCTTGATTGAAAAATATTCTCTGAATCTTTTATACCTCTAGGTTATAAAGCAACCATTGCAGATGTTATCAGGGCAAATGACTGGAGATGGCCTTTAGCAAGGTCTGTTGATCTGCTGTGAATTATGGATCGCCTTTGGCAAGGTCTATTTGCTGGATCATCTAGTGCCTCTTTCTCTGTAAAGGAGGCTTGGAAGCTAGACAGGAAATATGGGAACAAAGTGACTTGGCAAAGGCTTGTATGGATTTGGTATAATGTGCTAGGATATGGCTTTACAACTTGGATGGTGACTCATGATAGGCTGCACACATGGTCCAGGATGAAAACTTTGTGGGCATGGATAGCACTAGTGTGCTATGCAGACGACATGAAAAATCTCAAATGCACTTGTTTTTTCAAGAGTATCTTCTGAAAGCGGATTTGGGAAAGTTTTACAGCTACTCTCCTGTCGAAGATTTGCAAGTGACAGGAAGGATGAATTTACTTGGGTCATGCAGAACTTGGAGGGGAATAGTTTTAAGTTAGCCGGGCATGCAACGATTTATTATCTCTGGAGAGAGAGGAACTTGGTGAAGCATGAAAATACATCCCCTCAAGCTCACCGTGTCCTTGATGCGGTTGATTTTTCTTTGATAGTCTCTGTAGAAGTTATGATTCAGGAAGGAAATTAGAAACTTACTGCTGATGTTAAGAGTTTGTGCAGAAATTGGCAAGTTCATGTGACTAACTTTTATGTAATCAGGCATGGTTTTGAGTTTGCATCCTAAATTATTTTCTCCGGCTTGCAGTTGGTACCGGCAGTGTGGATGTGGAACATATGATTTAATGTTGTTCTTTTGATGTGTAGCTCGCTGTTAGTGGTCTTGTATGGGATGTAATCCTCCCTTGCTTTTTTCCACAGGTTGTGCAATAAAATGTATAATCGATTATCAAAAAAATTTGTATAAGATCACAGATCAAATATGTCTACTGTACTTTCAACTATGCCAGGTTCCCCAAATAAGTACCTTTGACAGCATGACCCTAGGGTCTTGTGGAAATAATTTGGCTCAGCAATGCTTGACAGCTGAACAAAGCTCGAGTGTTCAATCTCCCATTTAAAGATACCTCAACAAGTCATCTTTCATGTCTTGTGAAGCTTCTTTAGTTGCTCATTTTGAATGAGGGACAGAATTTTTAAGTCCACTGACCAGCAGAACACAAGCTTTCTGAGCGCAGCAGTATTTGCCACAAGAGAATCTCCACTTCATAGAGAAAACAGCAATCACTGCGCGCATCATCTTATAGCCAGCAGCAAACAACCATGGCCACCCTAATTGTCTCACCAGACATGAACCAAGGACAGATACATAAGAGCAGCCAAAGATAGCTGAGGCAGGGAACCAACAGAGTCCAATTCCCTCTTCTTCCCAAGAACATCTTTAATGCCCATCAAGAACCCTTCGATTTCTTATCCGATTCTTCCAGAACTCATCCTTCTTTCCTTTCTTCTTGGGTCTCACTGAACCCATTTTGCTATTGACTATACCAAGAATAGCACTCCTGTCCTTCCTATTGTTTAATGCCGCTTTTACATCCAATATTTCCCTGAGCTTTTGGTATGATCTGGCATCTGGCACCTGTCCACTTTTTACCATCTTCTTGTGATAAAAGAATGCCCTCCTGAAATCACGAACACGGACAAAGGCATATATCATGGTCGAATAAGTGATAGAATCAGGCTTCAGATTCAAAGTTGCCATTTCTTTCAACAGTTGGGGCAACTTCAAGTGCTGACCTCCTCGTGCATATGCATTAATCAGCATATTATAAGTCATAACAGTTGGCTGCAGACCTATCTTCCCAAATTCAGAGATCACATCTCTAGCTTCAACGTAGTGACCTTGCTTAGCAAATCCATCAAGGAGAATGTTAAACGTAACCCGTGTCCCTTCAACTTTCTCGATAATCATCATCTTCCATATTGTCATTAACATTTTGGTGTCACCAGCACGCCTAAATGCATCCAGGAGAGTGGTGTAGGTTTCAATCGAGGGTTTGATTCCTTCTCTTAGCATATTCTCAAATGTTGAGTAAGCTTTTTCATGCCAACCACTTACAGAATAAGCATGAACAAGAGCTGTATAAGAATGTAAATTTGGTTTTATACCAACTCTCCTCATCCTCATGAACACATCTGCTGCCATGTCACTCATTTTCCTCTGCCTGCCATATGCACTAATCAAGCATGTATATGAAGTGGCATTTGGCTCCAAGCCCATCTCTTGCATATCTTTAAGAAACTTTTCAACAATCCCAGGCTGTATCCTTCTGCTGTATGCATCCATCAGGATATTAAACGTGGCAGCAGTGGGTTTGAGGCCTTTTACTTTCATTTCAGCAAAGAGACCCTCAGCTTCTTCAATCTGATTGGATTTGCTATAAGCATCCATTAATGTGTTGTATACAATGACATTTGAAGGGATACCTTTCTTTTCCATTTCCACTTGGATAATAAGAGCTTCCTTCTTCAGCCCCTCATCACAGAATGATTTTATTAGAGCACCCATAACTTCTGTACTCCATTTAACTCCCTTTCTATTCATCTTCTCAAAGAACTCCCACGTTTCTTTAGCACTGTGGCCATTCTTCCTCATGACTGTGATGACTATAGAGCATGTCACGTGATCCGGCTGAACATTATTAGCCTCCATTGCCTCATACACCTTCCAAGCATCCTCGTAGCTGAAACATATGATGAAGTATCTCATTTAGAACGTCTGGAAACAAGGGAGAAGTAAAAGGCAAGGGAATTACAGATTGAAGGAAGATAACTGTTGCCAGAAAAAAATTCAATGTAATTGATGAAAGGACGATTACATCCGTCTGGGGTATGTTCTTATTTTGTTTATAAAAAGACTCAAGTACGACATGAACAACGTGGTCTAGATCTTGAACAGTGATCCAACAGATTGTCCTTCAGCCTCAGAAAAATAGAGTCAAAAGCCAAAAATTTACTCCCACCAAGATATTACACAATGACAGGAGATTCAGACCTCATCCAATTCAACAAGACAATACGATAAAACTACTTTCTCCAAAACTAAGCATAAATCAGCCTCAAGGATTTTGCTGATTTTACTATGAACAAAAGCACAATTGGTGTCACACAAAGTCAATCACAATGCAGCATAACAAATAAAGAAGCACAAAACCAACGAACAAACTGAATACCTGCCGGAGCTCATCAGCCCTGAAATAGCAGAATTGTAAACACGAACATCCCAGAACTCTTCCTTGTTCGGCAGGTTTTCGAACAAGACCAGCAATTTGTCCCCCATTTTAGCTCTTCCCAACATGGGAAACATGACGGAGCATGCTCGAGCGGTAACAAGCGACGGCTCCCGCAACCCCATCCACTCGAAAAAGTAGACGCTGCTCCCCACAAGCCCCTCCTTCTCCATAATCCCCAACACCTCCACGCACTCTTTCGCGCTAATCTTCCCCTCGAAACCCCCCAACAACTCCCCCAACGTCGTGTTCACCGGCAACCGTCTCGCAAGTTTCAAAATTTCGCCGACCACGCCGTCGGGCGACACTTTCGGGGCCGACCCAGAAGACCCCATCTCCTCCGCATCTCCGACGGCCGACGCCGACGCATCCCGGTCTTCGGCATCCGCACCGAAGCCGTCGGGAGCGAGGCGCCAAGAAGAGCGCCGGTTGCTCTGGAGGGAGACCCGCCCTTCGCCCGGCGGGTCGGGGGCGGGGGCACGAGAATTGAAGAATCTGAGAATTGGGTCGTCGCCGCCGCCGTCTTCCTCCGGCCGCCGCGGTGGCTGCCGCCGCGGCTGCGACTGCGGCAGCACCTCCGGCCGCCGCCGCCGCCGCCGCAGCAGCAGCTGCTGCTCTTCATGTTGCTGGAGGTGAGGAAGGAAGATGGGAGAAGAGGGAGAGGGAGAGGCTGCGGATAGGGAGGGAGGGTTGCTGTTGTTGTTGTTGTTGCTGCTGCTGCTGCTGCTGGAGGTGGTGGAGATGGCGGGGACGGAGCAGGATCTGGTGAAGTGAGCGGGAGGAGGATGGCGGAACGGGAATGGCAAGCGCTGGTTCGTGAGAGCCATCGTCTCGTCCCCAAAAAAGATCGAATTTTTGAGTGCCTTCCCTCGCTGAGTACCGAGCTGAAATTTGTACTGTCGACTATAACAGTCCTATTCCTAATCAGAACCATTTTTCTATCTCCGAAATAGAACACAATTTTCTCGTCAAAAAAAAAAAAAAAACAGAAATAGAACACAATTTTATTATTTTAATTCTGAAATAAATTTTTAGTCCAAAATAAAGTTGGAACATAAATGTTTTATATTTCTGGAATATAAATGAAGAATAAAAACTTTTCTCATCACAGATTCTCGCTACTCGCCATTCACTTGCCGCTGTTCGCCACCACGGATCATTCTCATTCTCGCTATTAGTCAGTCACCCACTTGCCGCCGTTCGCCACCATCAGTCTTTGTCTGCTGGTGGGTCGGTGGCCGTTGATCATCTATCCATTGTTGTTGCTCAAGAGAGAAAAATTCTGTATCATTATCAAACGAATTTCTATTTTGTCAATAGAAATTTTATGTCATTACCAAACGCTTATTTTTATTTGAAACTCGTTCAGAGGATAGAAATAGAAAAATCAATTTCTAGAAGAACAATTGATTTCTCAAATTGATTTCTCAAACAGAATGATCAAATCGGGTCAAAAATGGTTCAACTCAAAATTAACTTGCATAACTCGTTCTAACATGAAAATAACCCATTTTCATATGATATGGATTTAGTGGTCTGTACGAAACCCAACTCAATCCAATCCATATTTCAAATGAACAATAATCAGTGTCAAAAAAGTGAAAATGCAGCTCATTGTGTGTATGTATAATTCATCATCTAGAAAATGTGCTATACACAAATCTTTTTCTTGAAATATAGTAATTCTTTTTCAGAACTTCTCCTAATCTGTCATGACTCTACATCGCATTTCATTAGGAGGGAAAAAGATTTGAGGCTATAAACAATGGCACTCGTACTAGTCATTGAAGTGATAGTAGCTTTAGACCATTATCAAAGATGATACTCATGAAATTCAGCGTCTGATAATAGAAAAAATAGCTTGGATCTCGTTGACAAGCTCTTCAGAGGAACTACCAGCAACCAATTTTCAATCCTTGGAGTGTATCAAAGAATGCCTGCGATTGCTGAGCAGTGAAAATAACCATCCTCTTGCTCGGATACCTGCGAGTCGAAGGAAGAGTTTGGACTAAAAGTTCTGCCGTACAGCCCCTTCATGCGATTAATGTAAAAGCTAAGAAGTTGCATTGGAAGCTCGTGAACGAAGTCGAAAGAAATGAGGCTTCGGATTGATAAGATCATCTTCTACAACAGACCCAAGGCACGTCATTTCGGAACAAAATATGACCACAGCGAAGAAAGCACCGTGCCAAAGAATTTACATCCTATTTACACGAGAAAGTCTCGTGCTTTCTCACTGCAGCATGTCTCGATCTTAAATGATACATGACGACATGCTCGCACAAAGTCTAGACATCGCCGCTGCTTTGATCATGTTGGACTTGGCTGCATCTAGCAACGGGTCAGCCTGTAGAGCTTGGTTGAAACAATATTGGGCTTCTTCCAAGTTTCCCTCGGCAACAAACACGAGACCCAGGTTGTTGAATGCAGGAGCATATCCAGGGCGGAGTTCAAGAGACTTCGTGAGCATTGCCCTGGCTCGTCCATACTGTCCAAGACGCCGGTAGAGATTTCCAAGGTTGGAAAATATAGCATGCGCATGCTCAGCTCCCGTCAATGCCAAAGCCCGCTTGTATACTACCTCAGATTCTGATGGCTCCTCAGACAAATGCAGAGAGATGCCTGACCATAAACAATCAAAACATGAAGAGTATAGTTTACCAAAGCAATTAAGGGAGACGCGTATTGCAACGAACTGTACCTAAATTTGACCATGCACAGCTGCATTTGCTCATGCGAGCAACCGTAGCTTTGAGGTACTTTTGTGATTCTTTGAAATGTCTAGTACAAAGACTATGGAGGCCAAGCTGGTGCCAATGGACAGCATCATCAGGGTCCTCTGCTATGGCCTAGTTTATTCAAAGACATGCAATTTAGGAAGAAGGAAAAAAAGCTGAACTAAGACAAACTACCACATGAATGGGGTCAAAATAAATATGAAAGAACACCTATGCTCTGATTTTGATTTTAGTGAGCACAAAAAATCTCCACTCAAAAAAGATAAACCCCAATCCATTCACACCAAAGGACAAATTTAACTCAATTCCACTAATCGCCAGGCGGTAAGCATACAATCAATGTGGTGGTGGCAGCAAGAAATAATTCAAAGAACTTCATTGATTTCCTAATATCTCCCAAATCAAACATCAAAGAATGGACAAAGTGGAATGAAGTAGTAGGCTTATACTTCAAAGATAAAAAATTTAAAACTGCAGGCTTAATCTATTTAAAAACAAATGTACATATCCATACTGTCACCAATTCAAGATCGAGGCATCCTATCATGAATAGCAAACTCAAGAGAGGAAGAGAGCTGACTATAAAAGACAGGCTAATTAAATACTTTACCCAGCTATTATCTTCATTTTGTAAGCCGCTTTAATATCAATGTAAGACCCTTTTCAAGCAAATCTACTACAGCTATACCTCAACATAACCTGACGGAATATTGTTTCCAAAAAGAAAAACCACCCAGTCGGGCTATTTCCAGTTACAGCACTACATAAATCACATAATCATACCAGTAGCCCACAAGCAATGACAGAATATGCGACTAAAGTTGCAGCCCACAAGCATCGACAGAATATGTTACTAAAGTAGCAGGCTTCCCAAAAACCATTACAGTTACTAAGCTAGGCAGGACACCACCACTTTATCTCGGGGCTAAACTAGAGACCAGAGCAAATACCTGCTTCAGACTATAGGTAGCACTTTCTTCTACGTCCATCAGTTCATTTGATTCTTTTCCAAATCCAGCCACAATCTCATGTTGGACCTTATGAACCATGGCAAGCCCTGACCAAGCAACAGGAGCTTGAATTATTGCAGAATCTCCATCCCTCACAATTGAAGCCATTTCATTTCCAGCCAAAGAAAGCTGATCATAAGGATCCTGAGACCTCTCTACATCCTTGATCCGGTGGAGTGCCACTGCATATCGAGTCGCCATGCAACCGGGATCCAATTTTACTGACTAGAATAGGAACAGCCACAAGTCATTCTCATAAAAAAAGGAAATAAACAGCTGCACAATACATAGTACCACAAGTCATGACAGACAATGGAAGCATGAATTCCATTAGAATATATAAAGATTCATCAAAGAAACCAATGGACAACCTCAAACAGAGGCCATAAGCACCTTCTCCAAGCACTTGCTGGAATTACGATGATCACCAATCGTATAATATGCATCCGCCAGATTGATCCAGATATGCGATGCTTTAGGATCTGATTTCAAAGCTGTTAGCAGACACTCCTTTGCCAGATTGACAGCAGTAAGCTGATCTACTAAAGCACCTTCACCGGCATTTGCCCCAGCACCTGCAAAATTTAGATAACATTAGTCAGCTTCATATGACATACTAAAGGATAGCAGAAGTTAAATCATATGCACCAGAAACAGTAGATCCTGCTTCAATTCTCAACCGTCTTTTAGACATGTATCTCCAAAATCCAGTTAACAGTTTAAAACATACCTGGAACAACAGCACCGTATCTGCAGAGAAGAAGGGCTGCATAGTTCATTAAAGCAGCAGGATGATTTTGATCTTTCAGGATTAATCCTTGAAAGCATTTTGCTGATTGCTCCATCTTTCCACTGGAATAATATTAGTTGTTAGTCCATTATCCTTGTCCAGGTAAAAAGTCAAAAAAGAAATGGACAAATTGAAAATTTGACTCAGCAATATAGAAATAAAGGACTCAAGTCATGCTAATCTGCAAAAGCAAAAGTTGGAGTTCGAGTCATCTCTCTCCCTCTCTCTCTTCTCCACCCCCCCCCCCCAAAAAAAAAAAAAGAGAGAGAGAGAGAGGAAAAAAGAAAAGAAAAAACACACCACCTTCCAACTTCATTGTCATAAACAAAAGATTCATTTCCTTTTCTAGCCATACATACTATTGATATTATACCAGTGGTTTTGCCTATAATCAACACCCATCCTTCCTGGCGCCAAACGATGTTGCTAAAGTATGCCACTAATAGCCTTGAACAATAAACTTCTGATAACAGGCAAAAACAAGTACATGATCCATCTCACCTTTGAAGGTAAGCAATCCCAAGATTCCCGAGGCAATCGAAATTGTTGGGAGCAATAGCCAACAAACAACATAAAACTGAGATAGCACTCTTCAGACAAATCAATAAGAAAGGTAAACTAATTGTCAGTTCAGTAAAGAAAACAGTGTAAAGGAAACGTTAGCAGGAATATATTCACCTGCACACGATTTGTTTTAAGGAGAATCAAGCCAAGGGTGTTCCAAACAGTTGCATGCCTGGTATCGGCTCGCATTGACTCCCTCAGCTTAGAAATAATTTCCTCAAGTTCATCATGTTCAAGCTCTTTATCTGAGTTGTCATCCCCCAAGCTCTCTAACAGAATACACTGCACATTTGGACGACCACCATCATGTCAGCAAGCCCAAAGTTCTTAATCTACGCCAAACAACAAGTACAAGGTTACTCCACCTGTGCACGATGAATCTGAACTAACGAGAGCAACTCCGGCCGCTCAATCTCAATCTCAGGACGCAACAAGATCTCCGCTGCTTTTTCATATACAGAGACTGCCTAGGAATTTTAGAAGAGACATGAATACATCAATAAGCACAGACTCATCAAGATGAAGTTAGATATGTGACGCATGGAGGGTACCTTTTGAGGTTGGCCCAACCTCTGATACATCAAGCCAAGAATGAAATGAGCATGGGCATTCTTGGGCATCTTCCTAGCAACATGAACCAAACCCTGGGAGCAAGCACTGAGTTAAGCATGGAGAACATTGAGAAAAAGGGAAAGAATTGACTGTAAATCAATTCTGCATCTTTACATGACACTGCACACCACATCCATTTTCTGTTAGCCAAGAGGTTACTATCAAGAACAAGGACCAAAAAGTTTTAGCAAATGAACACCAACAATAGCTCTTTAAAACCCACTAGAGACACATATTTCAGTTGCGACCAGCGCCAAAATCAACATCACGAGATGAAAATGGCTATAAAAGCTGAAGATGACTCACGGTTTTTAGACTGCTAACTTTTTCTTCTCGAGACGAAGGAGTCCCCTGACAAGGCTGATCAACGTCGCCATCACCTCCACAATCAGGAGAGCACTCTACCTTACTGATCTTCGAACGGCATTTTCCCAACTTGTTTAGCTTTCTACAGTCACCTTCCGCACCATCTACATCTTTAGAGATTAATGCACTCTTCTCTTGGCTGCTTTCATCATTGTTCAACCTAACGAATACATGACTCACATCCGGTGAGCAATTTAAAAGAAAAAAGCAAAAAGGGGGCAGCCCCTCTTGTAGCAAAGGCGTGAAACGAGGACTTACACCAGTGATGCTATAAACCTCATCAAGTTAAAGAGATTGAGATTAATATAAATTCGCGCATTCTCTCCTACAAAATAGAGACAAGAAACTACAAATTCATTCCTACTTCTACCCTTCTATACGAATTCTTCTTTGCAATGCCCTCTAAACTACAAAGGAAGCTAGAATTGGTTCTCCAACCACCCGATTCTTGCAGCCACTGCACAAACTTCTCGAGCAAGGTCATCTCAAATCACCCTTCCGCCTATCAATTAGCTAAAACCGCCCCCTTTTCGCCTTCGAATTCTCGCAACTACCGCCCTCGGGAAGCTCCGAATCGGAGAACCCGAACGCGGCAGCCGAGCTAACCGAACACCGTGCTCATTACGACGAGGGAGAAACCATCGATCAAATCGAAAGAACAGCCTCAGCTCCTCGTACCTGGAGCTGAAAGGAGACGGGGCGGGAGGAGGGAGGGGCTCGTCGCCGTCGGACACGGGAGGGTCGACGTTGAGGTCGGCCAGCACGACGAACCTCGACGCCGGCTGGTGGTGGTGGTGGTGGTGCGGCGCCGGCGCCGCCGCGTCGTCCGCGGAGGCGCCGGCCGCCGTTCCGGGCTCGGTTTTCACGACGGCCGCGAGGTGCGGAGTTCTCGACATCATTCTCGCGCTCGCTCGATCCTTCCTCAGTCAACTGCACTGGTAAAGCGCACCGTGGTCAGCTCGACAAACGTCAATGCCATTAGGGCACGAACTTGGGCTTGGCCCAGAAAAACTGAATGGGCCAACTCTTTTGGGCCTTTATGATTTGGTCTTACTTTGATCAGGAAGAAAAGACAAAAGCCCAATCTATATTTGATTTTTGAAAAATGAATGATTTATATAATACTTCCTTATAAATCATCACCTATATCATTATAAAAAAATGAATGGATGAACAATTATTTCACCGCCCTCAAAGATGTTAAGACATGACTTATCATCAATTAAAGCATTTTTCATTGACCAATTATTTTGAATAATACAATTGATCGTTCTTTTAAAAATGTTCTCGAAATCATTCAATTTTACCGAGACGAACGGAACCTGAGGAAACAATAGCCGCCGCTATCAAGACATTCGTTTTCACATTCTCGAGGGAAGAATAGTTGCAAGACTGAGAGTTCTAAAAGCAAGCAATGGCCTGCAAGAAAGGAGGCCGCCCATCTACATTGCATTCAGGAGCAGGCGAGCCCGGAGTTCATTATTCACTGACACTTTCAGAAAGTTTGCTCTTCAGAAAGTGAAGTTTACTGACATGTCATGATTTACAAATTTGAAAAATTACCATCGCCAATCAAAAACTAACCAACCTATTGAAGATTATCGATCAGGAATTGTAAACACGTTATTTAAGCAACAAATTTGCCAAAGTATCTATACGAGAGTAAACAAACACCACAGCAACAAGTAAACCAGGAATTTATACAGGACATGGGAATGTCGTCGTAATCTCTACCCTCTTACTCCGCATTCGCGGAGAGTTTGGAGGTGTTCTCAGAAATGATGTCCTAGAGTTTCCTCCTAATTTGCAAAATTGCTGCGTCTTCAACTTCGCCCCAAAAACAGATTCAATTTAGACCATGTTGGGCCTCTGAGGCAACAGAAGATTATAGAACTTATCATGCAAGAAGAAGCTCTTGCCCTTGCTATCTACGGCTTTTTTCCAGCTACACCATCCGCCATTCACAATCTTCTTATGATCATCGCTCCCTGTGTAGTGAGGATCGAGTATGAGAAAAGCGCAGTCTCCACTGGCTTCATTGTAGTCGATCCCTAGAAGAGTGTATGCAAGAACCCCACCACCTGTGCACACAAAGCAATACAAACTTAGGATGAAGCAATAGTGTTACATCATATGCATCGATCATGACCTGCTTGGAAACTCCCACACACCGATGGTCATTGTCTGCAATATCAGCCTGTGAAGTACATTTCGGGTTCCTGTGAAGTACATTTCGGGTTCATCATCCCCCACATATTTTGCCAATATTAAAAGCTTAGATGAACCAGGGTCATCCTGACCATAACCATTAGTTCGTATAATCCACTCTTAACAATATGTCGATCACATGTTTTTCCCCCTAAAAGCACTACGGATAAGGCAAGATATTTTTCCAATTAATTATTGAATGGAATTATTTATTCCGTTCTTTTATTAATCTGTTTCCACATTGAAATACTCAACTCAAAAATTCTTTTACAAAAATATTTTTTTTCCTGAACAAGAGAAATGAAATTGTAAATTACTTTTGACTGCCAAAGATGCGTAAGTACTTTTAGGAAAAAAGATTGGTATAGATGCATTTCACTAACCAATCATGATCGGTGTTCCTTGAGTCTCAAAATGCAAGGCCAGTTCTCGACACTTCTCAGGTAGCTCAGCTCCGGATCTCACATTAATCACTTTGCAACTAACCTGCTCAAGATAATTACATCTAGTTTTATGTAAGGCATACTCCCAACCATAGACACAACAAGAAGAGTTAAATGGATAAACCCCAACCCACCCCAAAAAACAAAACCAAAAAAAAAAAATCCACTTCTTCCTTTCCCTTTTTCTTTCTCTCTTCCCCAAGGAGAAAAAAATATTGCGTTGCGTTGCTTTCAACGAGTACACTGTAAATTTACCATTGAGTTTCACAACCTTAAACACAAAGTAAGGAATCAATAGGGAAAGCATATGAATCTCCACCACCTTTAACTAAGTACTCCTTACAAAAACTTGGCAGATGTATATACAAAAAGATTGTCATGTGGGGATACTTACACCAAGGAGCTTATCTAAAACAAAGCTCAATTCGATGGCACCAATCCACTCACGAGAACCAATGAAAACAGGCTCCTTATCTCCAATTTCCACTAGTGACTGCTGTATTTCCCTGCAGGACAAAGAAAATCGATCATTATATTGGCTGAAGCCAAAAATCTGAGACAGTAAGGACAAGCAATAGAAACCCAAGGAGCCCACAAACTCGTTTCTCCTGGGGTAATCATAGAAACTCATCCAATAGACATATTTGTACTCAGAAGAAGAGTTCCCACAACAATTGCCTAGGCCGCAGGAGAGGGAAAAGACAAAAGGAAATTCAAAGAAGGGCATTAAAAGCCAATATCACATGACTAAGTTCACAGTCAGAAGCAGAGGACAAAAGAAAATCTTGCAATCATTTAGACTGATTACAAAGAGAACTGTGTCTAAGCTAGTGCACCGAAATCTAAACAAGGACCAAGACTGCTAAGATATCCATACCTGTGAGAAGGGACGTCAATGGATGTGTAGTATTGGAGTCTGAACCAAGAAATGATGGTTTGCAGAGAGCGGTAAGCACATCCCCAGCCCTATTATGAATGACATGCATAAATTCATGAACTCGTGAGGAAAGAATAGAAAAATGTCAAACTGGGGTGCCCATGTGGACATGGACGGATCTGAATCTTCATTTCATTAAGTTGGATTCACAAAGTAAAAGTTTGAAGCCAGGAACATGACCATTGAGCACTCCTCTCTTTCATTTTTGGAAACACAGAAACAGAAAAGCTACACAAAGGTGAACCAAAAGTTCTTCAAAGTAACAGCATGGTTTTATAGAAAAAGGCAAAACAGAAACACATAAAAGAAGAAATAGCATTACCGAGTCATCAAAACCATCTTGAAGGTAATGATAGTACTCATATGAACCTTGAACAAGAGAGGTAACTCCACCAGAAACTATAAACAGGGAGAAAGATTCAGCATTTCGTTTGAATTAAAGACCCAAGAGAAAAGAAGCAATAGAAAGACAACTTAATCAACATCTCACCACCACTGCTTGGAATGCCAATATGCACATCTTTAAGTAAAGAAGGCCCTGATATAACCAAAAATTGTTGCCCCGCAGTTATACACAATATTTTAATGTGTGAACAAAGAGAATGCAGTGT
Source organism: Eucalyptus pumila (assembly GCA_016097595.1). Classification (NCBI taxonomy): domain Eukaryota; kingdom Viridiplantae; phylum Streptophyta; class Magnoliopsida; order Myrtales; family Myrtaceae; genus Eucalyptus; species Eucalyptus pumila. Next base: position 1,061,295 of record CM027847.1, read on the forward strand.
AGTTTGAACTAGAAGATTATTACCCCTTTGCCTTTCTTTGCTTTTTACACCATCAACCGTAAAGTATAGAGAATTTGAAATTCGTAGAAGAGGTCGATCAGTCGGTAATCCAAGTCTCATATGGAGAGATCTTCTTACTTCAACTGTAAAGTACAAAATCTCGTTAGTTCTTGCCAAACCACCACTGTCGCTGCTATATAACCATATTGGCAATTCCAAGCCATGTGTGTGATTATACCATCTATGAAAGCATAACAAGACTAATTCTTCATTCAGCCTCTTCGATCATAAGAACTTAAAACTGGGGGAGTAAAAGCAGAGAACAAACTTCTTTATATTGATCAAAAAAGATATTGGGCGATGAGACCCAAAACTAAGATATATTCAACAACGGATTTTGCATCACAACAATACTTTTCACCTATAAGCCAAAAACAAAAAATTACCTTGGCTCATTTCAGTCTCTCCATAACTGAGATCATAAATAACTGTAATTGGGTGCAACATTCCCAGAGGATTGAAATGATATGGATGTAACTGTAAGCAGCAAGATCAAACGCTGAATAAATCGAAATGAAAATGAACAAACGAAAGAAACAAGCAAACAGGCTTCAGGTATAATGTCCATTCTTAAGCAAGATCATCTCAGGGGCTGATAATTAAAGTGCATAATTTTAGACCAATTAGTGCATGCAAATATTTCTTAAGTTATTTGTAAGTGCTACGTGCTCAACTTAATATCGCCACTAATCAATGTACTTGACTATTTTAGCATATCATTTTTATGGCAAAGATGTCTTGGGATTTGCTGATACTGAAATTGTCTCGTGTTTATGAAAAGCTTTTCTCAATTTCTTTCTTAGCTAGAAGTTGTACATTGAAAATACATAATTACAAGTACAATGTGTGCATGTTCAGGCTTATTTGAGCACATGTTCAGGCTTCTATATATTCTATGGTGTGCATATGAGAGAGAGAGAGAGAGAGAGAGAGAGAGAGATTTTACCCAGGGATGATCCTTTAAAAGATAAGGTACATATGCATTCTTCATTGCAGTTAGCTGGTCAACAACACCTGGGATCAGTAACTTTGAAATTGCACTGACTACGGGAAGATCTTTTGGAGCATAACAAAGCACATCCAACTTGAACTGAAGAACAGAAAGTCTTGTTTCCTCAAGCACTGAAAAGAAAAAATAAATCATCAACAAATCTCTGGCCCAAAAAAATCATCAACAAAAACTTAAGAACAGAAATCAATGGAACTGGTCATGTTATGGAAACAAGATCTGCAGTTAAGATTCTTACTTAGGCAGAAATAAACTAGTAGCTATACATCAGGGCCCATATCAGTCATGCCACATAAATTACACAACATAAATACCTGGAAAGTACACTGCAACAGGAGCAGCGGTTTCCCCAGACTTTCTCGATCCATTAAGCAGAAAAGTGACTTCAATAATGTCTGCATTCTAAGCAGATAAGCTTTTTAGAAACCAACCAAAAAGACCAAGCAAAACTAACACACTAAATATCTAGTAGAGATTACCTCAGCTGAGAATGACTTTGTTCCAGGATTACTTTCCAAGCAAAAATGTGAACACGGTAATGACTTTATATCTCTATCTTCCGCCACTTGACTAGAAAGCTTGACATTCGAGATATCTGCATCAACATCTAAGTCCCCAGCATGAAAGATGACTGGTTGAGGCGCTTCTGCATTTGCTTTATTTAAAGTCTCCACCATAAATGTGACTTCCGGATCTTTAAATTTTTCTGCCGCTGCCCCCACAGTCAACAAATACAGCTCCACAGCATCTGGATTCCCAAAAAAAAAAGTTACACAAAATGGATTAAATGCAGAAAATAGAAAAGACACCTCTAAAGTTCATCATCCTGTTCAAAAAGATATGACCATTATATACACATTGTAGCAGATGCAACATAAGAAGACTTGCATAAGGATACACCATATCCTAAAAATAAGAACATCAAAAAAATGTTCCCATTGCCACGATTACCTTTAATATTTATAATGTGTATAAATATATCCTTGCCTGGCATCTTAAAGCACCAAACTTTTGTCAATAAGCTCGTCCAATGATACATAAGTCAGCTTGTATCATATCAAAAACCATCTTTTATGCCTTCCTCTTACCTAGATCCTAGCCAATTCACCTCTACCCCATAGCTGCAGTCAGTTGTCACTATATTTGTGTACACAACTTCACGATTTTTCAGAAAGGACTATCAGTGCCTAATAACGTACGGATAAAGTAAGTTTGAATTAATCTTTACCAAGAAACTTTCTCCCAATAAGCATGCATATACATGAACACTTTACACTTAATTTTTGAGCACTAGAAATGACAAGGAATCATTGTCCACATCCTAGGAGTATAGATTTTGCATGTTCCCAAACTCCAGTCAACAGGGATAAAATGCACGTGCTTAAATCTCAAAAGTTCATTTCTAACTTCCTCTAAGCTAACACTCTAACTTCCCTAGTAAGCATTAAGTAGTCATGAACATTAGCCATGAACACTTAGTCAATTACCAACATTTCACTTTTTGCACTAACAGAAAACAACCAACAAAACTTCCAATCTCAGCCTGTCGGTTATATAAGGTTCAGAAATGTTTCAAAACCGTTATCAGGGCACTCAAGCTGAAGAATAGGCTCAAACTGCAATCAATCGGCTATATCAATCTATAAAGATCAGCGAAGACACGTCAGCACGAGATGCAGATAAACTTACCAGACTTCTTGTTCTCAGGAAAATAAAATGGCAACTTTATAGGTAACTTGCAGCGAAGGAGGCATCCTTTCTCCCAAACATACTTCTCAGGATCACTGTCATATATAACAGATGTGACGGCCTCGAGGCTCTTCGGACTTTCACCGCTCGAGGAAAAGAAGTGAACATCACCAGAATCAATATCACCAACAGCACCAATCGTCCAGTGCTTTTCCGACTTTCCTCCAAAACCATCCACCCCTAGAAGCTTTTGCATCCTTCGAGCAGCATCGACAGCGTGACCAGCCATTTGCTCCGCATTGCCGTCTCTTTGAACAACTAGTGCTCCAATTACACAGAACCCCTTCATAAGCAACACCTGGAGATCTTCTGCTCCATCCAAACAATGTCGGCAGTTGAATAAAAACCAAAACACGGCATGCACGTATTTTAAATTGCCAAGAGAAATGCGACTAAATCTAAGGGTGCATTCATTTTGTGAAAAATGAGTGATTTGGATAATATTTTTTGAAAAAATGATTGTTTATATCGTTCAGAAAAATTAGTCAATCAAAAATATTTTCATCATCGATAACAATCTATGCCTAATTATTTTCGTGGACGATAAAAAATTTTGCATTCATTCATTCTATAAGCGATATAATCAATTAGTTTCCGGAAAATATTTTCCAAGTCGCTAATTTTCCGCGAAAGGAACGCGCCCTAAGAGACCCAATTCCAGCTCCATCGCAGAAAGTGTACTTAACTAAAAATAATTACCCAGGAACAAGACAATGAATCGCTCTCTTTAGAATTCCTTCGGTTCTACCCATCTGCCATGATGGAAAATTCGAGCATGAACATAACGTCTAATTCAAGACTCAACTCGCCATCTCCCTCGTCTTCTGAATGCCAGAGTCATTATTAACTCCAAAAGCATGCATTGAAAATTCTTACGCCAGTCTTTTCTACTGATTCCATGCGAAAACAGACTCGACCCACTCGTGCTGCAAACTGCATAAATACAAATCCACTGCCCCCCTCGCTCATGCGCGATTCCGACGAAGAGAAACTTGGACGCGAGAAATTACCCGATTCCTTGGCGTAATCCAAGGCGAGCGCGTCCCCCGGCGACCTGGAGTGGAGGCACCGGAAGGTCGAGAAGATCGCGACGGGATCGGCGAAGAACGGGGATCCGATCAGCCACTGGAGGCACGGCTCGTCCCTCCTGAGGACGAGCTTCGGGCACAAGACTCTAACGCCGGGGATTTCCATCGGGAACTCCGATTCCGATCGCCGCCGGCTCGCGTTTCCTCCCCGACGAACGTCAAATTTCAACCGGAGCCGGAGAAATATATAACAGTCATTGACCGTAGCGAGCGAGACTGTCTGGGCCTTCGGGCGTTGTGGAAAGATCTAGGTAGAAGAGTGGGCCTTAAGAATGGGCCTCGAATTGGCCCAAATCAATGCCGGCGTTCCGTCTTCTGGGCTTCAAAAGGGGCCCGCTTGACCCGAAGGAATTCCCTCCCAGACTATACATAATGGGCCTGAATTTTTGGGCCTCTCGTGGTCCCCGATCGAGTTGAGATGATGGGCGGGCCCGGTAGCCCAGTAGCCCGACTGGACTGAATCCTGATCCTAGTCCGACTGCTCCGACCCGGGTTTTTCTTATGATTTTGTTAAGTGTTATTTGACTAAGGAGACTCTATTTGTTTCACAGAAAATGAATAATTTTGAAAATATTTATTTAAAAATAATCACTTATATCACTTGCAAAATGAATGAACAAAAATATTTTCATGTCTACAAAAATATTTAAACATAAATTATTATCAATAATGAGAATATATTTCTTTAATAAATTATTTCAAATTATTCAATTTTCATAAAACAGATGGAACATTTAGTTGGAAAATATTTTCAGTTTTCAATGCATAAATGCACTTGACATAATTGTCTTTTGCTTATTATGGGTGTGCATGACAAAGTTTTTTGAATAAAAATTAATTTCTAGCAATAAATTGATTTCTTAATTTCTATTTCATAAATTGAGAAGTTAAAAATTATAACTTCTGATTTCTTCTTCGAATCTATTTATAGAATATAAATTTGTTATAGAAATAGAAAAATCAAATTGCGTTCAAAGCTGAGTTTACATTTTAAAACCTATTCCTATAAACGTTAAAGCAGGAGAAATGAGAAGTATAAATTTTATCGTGCGCACCCTGTATGTCCAAATCGTTTATATTAAGACTTCCTATTCATTCAAGTTTGATCATTTTTATTAATTTTGTCTAATTGCTTTGCGACCGTCTTGTCTTTTCTTATTTTTGAAAGACGGGAGGAAAAAAAAGGTAATGTGATTAGCTGATATTTTAGTTCAGCTTTCGATTGATTTTTCATTCCTAGTCTAATCAATAAGGAGTATTTTATCCAAACATTCATTGTAGAAACGAAGGCCAAAATGCAAAGAAAAAAATAGTTAGTCCACAAATTATAAATTAAGATTAGTCATGCGATGAATTGTGAAAGCAGCAAGCCCTGGTAATAAAGTCAAGCAATCTTACAATGATAAGCAACCCCATAAGAGGTCATTAATAGTTAAAAAAAAGCTTATCGCAAAAGCTGTTAAGATGTCATCAAGTCATAATCAGAAGTTAGACATAATAATTGAGAATCAAAGTGCCTGACAGCTCTCCTGGCCTTGGCAACGTCAAGCTAACGACCCTTCGATATATTTGTTTGTCGAATCTTGTTAACGAGTGCTCGCAACACACGCCCAATCTTTATTTAATAAGAAAATATATCAATTTCCAGTGCATTAATCATTCATTACGAGGAAGATAATACGTTGAAAATGATAAACTTTTTTTCGAATCAAGTACTTAACAATTATTCTCGAGACACTTATTATTAAAATTATTGCCAACTCCCCTAGTTCACGAAATAACAGGGTCTCAATGGCTCAACCAATCATCATTATGTTGCATTGACTTCACAGACACAAAAGCCATTCCCCAATTATGGCAGGGAAACAGAATCAAAATCATCATATCTATCCACCTGCTGATGCCCCGAGCCTGATCATCGAAAGTCCTGCTGCTGCAAGGTACAATCATCAATGCTCATTTGGTCCTCTTCCCCTTTTTGTCTCGCGGAGAGGAATGATGATGTTGAATAGCTCCATTCGCAATTTCGAGTAAGTTTCTAAACGAGAATTGCCGACAAGCTATGAAATGCATTTATTCACAACGAATCGCCATGTCTAAAAACCGTCAATATCACGTTAAAGTTACTCATCGTAATTTTAGCTTCCATCGACCCTAATGTTCGTTACTCAATGTTGTAGGCTTCATTGACATAAATAATGCATTCAACTGACATAACATTAAAAGAGCATTATGAACTTTTGAAAATGATTTTATGTTGATTCTTGAAATTTCATATATGTCATATTTTTGTTGCTTGCAACATATATTTATTAATCTTGAAGCAATAAATCTCAACTTGGAAAAAATAAAAGAAATGAGAAATTTTAAATAGGAAGAGGGGCGTTTTTTTGAAGAGAGACATCAAAGTAGATCTTGAAAATAATATCTCAAAATGACTGACTTAGTCTCAAAACATACCTTTAGCGTATTAAGAGTGTATAATAAAAGTTTGATACATTCACCTAAGAAGATCTAAAAAAATAGAACAAAAGTCTCAGTTTATTAATATATCTAATTGGGCATACATTCACTCATAAGAGTTATAAGTAAATTATAAATATTAACCATATCAATTATTCGATATTGGATTTCTCTAATACAATTCATATGTTCTAAGGAGATCTAAAAAAGATAACCAAAGTCAAAATCCATCAATATATCTACTTTAAATCCACATCCACTCAAAAATTCAATCAATGAGTTATGAATAAATTATGAATATTAACCGCATCAATTATCTAATATGAGTTTTATTCAACATAACTCATATGCGTATCTTGACATAGCCCGAGCAATTTCATCCGAGATGTCCGAATTACAAAGCAAGGACCCCGATTTGATTTTATGCGAAAGTAACATAACTATGCTGTAACTTTTCCATCTGTCGAGCGTCCATTCACCTTCAGTTCCACCTTTTGCTCGACCCGATTTAATCCCTAAATTCTTTCACCCTCCTAGATCTCAATGGGACAAAAAGAGGGCTATAAAAAATTGTTATTCTAACGACCGATGTGCAATTCCGCCTCACCCAATTAAAAATTGTCGGTGGACATCTAATCAAAAAGCTGAATCTAGCTAATTACGGGTTGATTTTGGCTCCTAGTAAAACGCCCCCCCCCCCCAAAAAAAAAAAAAAAAAAAAAAAAAAAACAAAGCGAGAAAAATCAGGGGGAGCGAATAAAGGAGAATCCAAGACCCATCATTATTGGCTAATGAAAATCCCAAACAGGTCCTCCAGATTTCGACGGGATTGCGATTGCGACCCCTGCATGTGCTGGAGGGCACGGCCTGGCTGGCCTGCCGAGGGACGGCCACGTGGCGGGGCATCCGAGCGCCACTTTTCGTGGGGATGAGCAGGGTGGTGCCGGGTAGCTTTCACGTCGCTAGTCTCTCCCCAGGCACAGGCCCATCTGGGAAAAAGCCCATTGGGCCCATCTAACGTGGCCTCCCCCTTGGGTCCCCCCACCTCGACCGGGGGGCCCCACCACGTGGCCTCTGTCCCGAGGTTGCTTCGCGTGAAAAGGCGGGGATCCCGAATCGACGGCTCTCGTCCCCCTTCCAATCCAGAATCGACGGCCCCGATGGACCCGTACGGCGAGAATCTTGGGCCGTGACGTTACAGAGGAACATGCGAAAATTCGGTCGATCTCCACTAAATCTCTTGATTTTAAGATAAGAATTAATCATGGCTTTATCACGAGCGGCTTTAATCGCTTGGCACCTACAAATTTAAAGCAGCGGGAGGCCCATTACCATGGACAAAAAGTCATTTCATAAAGATCGTTTGCCTAAAAAAATCTGTTAACTGGTACTGCACCGTATGATCAGGCCTTGAATCACGAGAATGTTTCGGCCTGGCTTAGTCCGACTATTAGCAGAGCAATAAAGCAAAAAGAGATCACACTTGGGTCTTGGAATCTTATGGACGGGTTTTGTGACCACATCATTACTCACGACGTAAATCATCTTCAAACTTTTGCTAAATATGCAAATACGATATCTAAATATTTAATTTGTTCAGTGTAGTTAATAAATCTTAACTCAATATATAATGTCATCCCTACATTATTAATATATTTAATGTGATCCTCAAATTCAAACTAATTCATAAATTATATGAAAATGTAATATTTCTGTGATTTTAAATTAATGAAAATATAATATTTGATTTTTCAGATCGTCTAGAAAATTAGTTTGAACATCTATCAACTTAAAAGTTTGCCAATCACATGACTTATTTGGTTTAAGTTTAGAGATTATTTATATTAATGTTTCAAAGAAAAATGGAGAGAGAGGATCAGTAAGAAAAATGCAGGAAAATAAATAAAATATACGTTCGGTTGGGCCCCACGACCAAGAAAAGCAAGACCAATGACTGAGAAGTAGCCCTCAACGAACAACGGCCAAAGTCAAGCGAGATGAACAGATTGGACCCCAAAAAAAAAAAAAAAAAAAAAAGAAGCAAGATGAACGGACAATGCGGGTGCGGCCTCCATCGGGGGCCATGTGTCGGCCGCAGGCCACGGGCAGCTGGCGCCACGAGTGGCTCCCGTTGCGCCATGTCACCAGAGTTTGTTCGTGCTAATTCCGGCGAACTTTGCGGTCGCTAAAAATAATATGAAAACGAGTTGCAGTGCTTTCAAGGCATCGTGGAAAACGGAGACGCCATGGGGCGGACCTACGGATCAGATGGGAAGTTTGATTTCTAGCGCAATTGCATGTGCGGCTGTCACGAGGATGTTGATTTCTGATACACATTGCAATAGATACTTTTCTTTATTTATGAAGAATACAAGAACACGAGAGGAATAGAATCTATGAATACCGGATAGGGGCAAGAAACCAAAATGACCCTATCTAAACAGTTTAAGATTGGTTTACAACGGGATCGATCCAGTCACATGTCCTGAACCGGTTAACTTTACCTAGGAATGTAGAACACGCAAGGCCAATTCAATAGTAGAACATTGAACTGACCCGATTTACCTCAAATTATGAGTAAGTTTTTTTTGTTTTTAAAGAAAATATTTGTTCAAATTAAATATGTTTGACGTACTATTGTAAACGCGTGCATGTCACGTTTGATTAATAAAGAGTAAAAGGAAGCTCGGTCGATTCTTGATTGAAAAAAATTGAGAACCAAAGTTAGCAATTAGCACGGCGAAACCTACCCATATTGGAATTGATGCCCCAGGTGTCAGTATGAACATAAAACATGAGAATTGAGCATATACGTGTATATCTCCGCCGGTCCTTTCTCTAAAACAAATGCCAATCAAGACGATTGTCGAGTAGAGCCGTAGAATTCAACAACACCTATCAAATCCACGCCAAAATCAATCTACTTGCTTTTGCGAATCGTTGCAGGGCGATAAAGAGGAGACCGGATTCAAATCTGAAACTTGTACTCTCGAAAAGGGGGCAAGTACCCGTCGCACGCTCCGTCGATTCTTCACCAGCAAGTCATCTTCCTCGTCACGCAAGCAACCCGTGACGACGTGACTTGAGTCGGAGGAGCTTCTCCCGGGCCACACAAGCGACAATGGTGGAATTCCAGACTGGCCCATGCAATCTTTCGATCTCAGTCGGCGCACGCGATCGCCGTTCGCTGGAATTTATACGGATCGGAGAATAATTTACTCATCCGAAGGCGCAACTAAGTGCGGTCAGCATGCAATTTCTAAGAAAATTACATGTACGAAGGAATGGGTCCGAGTACTTAGTGGCAACTATGCGAAATACGTATGAAGATGTCCCTATATTGTCGGTGTATCTTTTTTCTGACGAGAGCAATTCCTTGGTAAATGCACGTCTTTTCGGGTTTGGTGGGATTGCGCCGGTATTTATGACTTTGCTTTTGGTCGGTCGGAGGCGTGCGGCATACATCGAGTCATTCCTAAAGAGAGAACCTGTATCTATCAAGATTTTTAAGCTCGAGTCACATTCATTCCGCACTAATTCTTTGATACATGACTTTATCTTTTAACACAACTCATGCTTACATCTCGACACATGGTAAAAGAATTAGGTGGCGCTGCAGCATTGCGTAGCGCGATATGGCTTTTCCTCTCTCGGAGACCGGGATTGTACCAACTATCCAATCAAAGAAAAATCAAAAGGCATCCCTAACTGCCCCCCTCCCAAATCAAATTTCTTTGTCCACTTTTTATCCAATCATGCTCTCTCCCACCCCACCTAAAAGGAACACGACCATTCCGCCTCGCCTCGGCTCGGGCCACATCCCTCCGCACGACGCGATGCGCGCGAGCGCAAGGAAGCAAAGGACAAAGCCGATTCTCGGCCGTGTCCTGTCCGAACCAAGGACGGACCAGGACGAGAGGGAAAACGCTAACGCACGAACTTCCAATTTCTCAAAAGTGCCACCCAACCGAAGTTTTACCCATTTTTTATTTTTTTTTTTGCCAAATTTTCCCTTGCCGAAAAGTCGTGGGCAGGCAGCGATGATGATGGGTTAACCTCGATCCGTGGCCAGTTTAACGTTCCGAAGAACTTGCTCAAAAGGAATCCCGTAATTCCAGAAATCACGAGGCCGGCGGTGGGCCCCAGCCCCCTGCCCTTTTCCTCCTCCTCTATATAAATACGCTCCCTCCACAACCAGTTTCCTCCACAAACACACACACTCTCTCTCTCTACTCCTGCCTTGTTCCTTATTCGCCCCGAAGAAGAGAAAGCAACAGAGAAAGTAGACAAGAGGTCGAAAATGGCGGTGGCAATGCCCGTTCTCTCTCTCCTCCTCCTCGTCTTCTTCCTCGTTGCATGGCCCATCTTCTCCTCCCCTGTCCAGGACCCGGAGGGGGTAGTACATGAAGTACACCAGTAAGTTGGCTCCACTGAGTTCGCACTGACTCGTTTCTGTGTCAGATCTTGAATGTGACTGTTAAGTTTTGCACGCCTCGTCATTGCAGGAGCATCGCCAATGCCACCCGGAACCGGAGGGGCCTCGGCTACCTCTCCTGCGGGACCGGGAACCCGATCGACGACTGCTGGCGGTGCGACCCCAACTGGGAGAAGAACCGCCAGCGCCTCGCCGACTGCGCCATCGGGTTCGGCAAGAACGCCGTCGGGGGCCGCGACGGCAGGATCTACGTGGTCACCGACTCCGGCGACGACGACCCCGTCAACCCTAAGCCCGGGACCATCCGCCACGCCGTCATCCAGGACGAGCCGCTCTGGATCATCTTCCAGCGCGACATGACGATCCAGCTCAAGGAGGAGCTGATCATGAACTCCTTCAAGACCCTCGACGGCCGCGGGGCCAGCGTCCACATCGCCGGCGGGCCCTGCATCACCGTCCAGTTCGTCACCAACATCATCATTCATGGCCTCCACATCCACGACTGCAAGCAGGGAGGGAATGCCAATGTGCGGTCCTCGCCCCGGCACTACGGGTGGCGGACGATATCGGACGGCGACGGAGTGTCGATCTTCGGCGGGAGCCACATCTGGGTCGACCACTGCTCACTGACCAACTGCAAGGACGGCCTCATCGACGCCATCCAGGGCTCCACCGCCATCACCATCTCTAACAATCACATGACTCACCACGACAAGGTTATGCTGCTCGGCCACAGCGATTCCTACACACAGGACAAGAACATGCAGGTCACCATTGCCTTCAACCACTTCGGCGAAGGCCTCGTCCAGAGAATGCCGAGGTACATCATAAACTAGCAATGACCCATTTTGCCTTTTTTTTCAATCTGTGCAGCCAGCACTGACAGGGTGATTTCTTTGTTCTTTTCTTTTTTCTTTCTCTTGGCACAATTGCAGATGCAGGCATGGCTATTTCCATGTGGTCAACAATGACTACACCCATTGGGAGATGTACGCCATCGGGGGGAGTGCAGATCCTACCATCAATAGCCAAGGCAACAGATTTGCTGCTCCAGAGAACAGATTTAGCAAAGAGGTAAGGAACCCTTTCCAAAGAGTCAGAAAAATGTTTCAACCTTTTCAGTTTCTCGGTCCTTTTTTTTGGGTCCCTCGACACGAGGAACCCTCTGCATTTTGCTCTGTTTCTGACAAAGATGGGGGGTTTGACTGAACTTCACTGAAGGTGACCAAGCACGAGGATGCACCACAGAGCGAGTGGAGGAACTGGAACTGGAGGTCTGAGGGAGACCTGATGTTGAACGGAGCCTTCTTCACTCCATCTGGCGCAGGAGCTTCTTCGAGCTACGCCAAAGCATCGAGCTTGGGCGCGAGGCCATCCTCCTTGGTGGGCACCATCACCGGCAATGCCGGTGCTCTCGGTTGCAGAAAAGGCTCCCGCTGCTGATAGAGACCCATCATCATGATCATCTACAGCCATCATTATTTGCTACCACAAGAGAAAATTTGAAATGGGAATTGCCTCGAGGTTTTATCTTTTTAAGAAAGGGGCAACTTCAGCTAGATTTAACTTTACCCATTTCTTCTTTCTCTCTTTCTTTTTAGAATTTTTTTCTTCTCTTTTGTTTGTAACCCAGGCGGTCGGGCCTGATGATTACAACCTCGGCATGTTACTCCCGGACTCGTTTATGACGATTCTTTCGCGAGAATCGTCGCAAGGGCGTGGAGAAAGACAGGCGCAGAAGCGTTGTTTATACTAAAACTATATGTTGGGTTAATATAATGCTAAAGCTTTCTTTCTTTTATTTTGCTATCGTATTCAATTTCTTTTTTTATGCTTTCCTCGCACGCATGCACATACCCCATAACCGTAGAAGCTGACCTCGGCCATGCCAAGATTAATTTAATCAAAAGAAACGAAACGAAAAGGCAAAGAGAAACAGAGCAAGGACAAGAGGAAACAGAGGTTGCAGTTGCAGACAGAGAGGTCAAAACAAAAAAAAAAACCAAATAAAGAAAAGCTTATTATTCTCCCTTTCTCTCTCATCCACTATACAAAAGAGATTATTGAAAGCGAAAAAGGTAAGGTCCAACGACCGCCATAACTATACATAACAACCGAATCTTCCCTGACCAACTAGCTCCACAGAACGCACGGTGGCGGTGGCATCGTCGCTCTCTCTTCTAATTTCCACTAGTGGGGAAGAAAGTTAGCGAATCTCGAACAAGAAGCCACCACCACCGGAACGCAGCTTTTGCCCGCGATCACGATTGACATCATTCCCACAAGAACGGACGCAAATTAACAGGATATATCTCATAACCCCCCAGTTGCATTCGCATCGTCCTTTCCTCTCCTAATTTTTCCTAGTGGGGAAGAAAAAGAAGGGAATTTCAAACCAAACCCCATAAGATTTCGTAATGCAGCAACAGACGCAAACGAAAGAACATTATTTTGTCCTGGGAAGGACGACGTTCCGACGGTGCTCTGTTCCCCATGCATTATGCAGAACCTGCTCTCTTATTTTTTTACAGGGGTTGCGCCGAGCGAAATTGCAGAGCCGGCAAGAACGATACAAAATTCAAAGAAAGTTCCGCTCCCCTAGTGGGACTGGGAAGGTCGGGTAGAGCGTGGGCCCCGGATTTTGAAAATTCGACGGAAGAGGAAGGAGGGAGGGGAGGAGATCCGAGTTGACGACAAAATCAGGAGGGAAGCACATGGGTTGGATTGATTTCGGACCTTGATTGATCTTCTTTTGATGCGGGACAGATTTAACCCCGTCCTCGCTCTGGTTTTTCCATTTTTTTTTCCTCATTAGTCCGCCTGCCCCGAGCTTCAATCTTTGACCGTCGTGGAAATGGACTAGTGAAAAGAAGAAAAAGAAAAGAAAAAAGGGTGGGAAAGGGAGGAAAAGGAAAAGTGAAAAGAGACAAGTTTTCGAAGGAAATTACATGTCGGGAAATATCAAGATGCGTTCCCTTTTCCCGCCCTGCTTTCCTTGATTGGTGGCGTTAGCGCAAAATAAATTGAAAGGGACGTCATATGTAGTTAACTGCATCTAGAGCGTTTATTTTGTCGAGTTTCGCTAGACACCTTTTAACACTTTCTCCGGTGTTGAAAGAATTCTCCCTAACTAGTTACTCAACCAATAATATTAACTTTTTCTTTTTATGGTAAAAACCATTTGACTTATTATATTCGAACCGAGAATGTACCCTCTATAATGAGGCAAAAAGTGGATAAGTCCTCAAATACATTGTATAAACGCATAAGATTTGTGGCGTTATATGATTGAGAATGATAGTCTATTTTATACTACACCGAAAACTTTAGTTCTAATTACAAATTTGCCAATATTAAATTTTCCACCACCATGAACAACAAATTCGAATGGGAATTCTAATGTACCCTTCATTTTGAAAAGGGGCCAAGGCGATTAGGTTAATGCATTTCCCTTTGGAAAACTTTAGGTTGAAATTCTTTCTACGAATTTAGATCATACGAGCCTGAGGTGCTTATATTGTTGATGCTCGACAGTCGTTATTGAACAGTCCCTCTCAATCTCTCTTTTTCCGGCGGCAAGCATATCGTGGAGATTGCATGTCCACGACTAGGGCAAATAGTCCCGCACGTAACCTCAAATGATGAAGCCCCCTGATCTCCCTTCACCTCATTTCCTCCAATAATTCCCTTAACTTCTTCCGTAAGTGGTAGACACCGTGCATGTGCCCGGTGCGGAAGGACGCCTCACGAAAGAGACTCGTCATGGCTTCCAGCTATGCATCCAAGTCTCAGCGCATGTTCAGCGTTCCCGAGCATCGAGCAAGTCAAGTTCTCTCGTCTTTCGTTTCGACGATGATCTGGAAAGGACAAAGGCCAAGTGTCGTCTTTGTCGCCCTCCAACACGAGACTCTGTAACTACTGAATATTTTCTCCATTCGAGACGAGGGCTTTTGCCCACTTCTCTCCACGAAGAGCGCGCGAGGCACGGGTCATGGCCACAGATATCAAGACGCGACCGGTGTGAACGGGTTAGCGGGGAGAATGCGGGAAATCAGGGTGATTAGATTTACCATTATGGGCAATCGGTGGGGTAATGAATGATGAGGTCAAATCGCGAGACGGGTCCACGCATGTGGGGGGGGCGCATGCACATGCAGTAAGTGGGTGGGTGGGGAGGGAATTTAGGCCTATATTTGGTGGAGATCTGACGGCCAGGAAGCGTGCAGACGGTGATGGCGATGATGGAGGAGGAGGAGGAGGAGGAAAGCGGACGTTACCGAGAACGCAAGCTTTTCATCAAATGCGGGCGCCCGTTTGACTGAAACTTGGCGAAGGGAGGGAGTGATAAACGAACGTGGGATGCTGGCATGCTGCTGCTCACGAGGCCAGAGACTTCCCAGGAACAGGGACAAGGCCTTTCGTCAAAGGAAGTAGCGGCAGTAGCGGAGATGACAAGGGGGAATTCTGTCAGTTCGGCCGCATTGAATGCGGGCCTGCCCGAGCCTACCGACCGGCCATGCCCTACGACCCTCGACGACGACTGGGGGGTTTCGGTTGATGTATTGACTCGGGGCCCGAAGTGGGGGCGAAAGGCAGTCGTTAACAGCGACATGCTTCCCGAAAATCAGGGCACGGCTGTCGCCATCGTCTGTTGTACAGTGTAGTGGCCTAGTACGAATTGGGACTTGGCGGTCTGAAAGAGGGAGCTGGGCTTTGTTGAAACGCCATTCGAATTGGGTCATCTTGAATGACCCTTGGATAAAGAAATGAATTGGGCTGCTCTGGCCTTCCGGACCATGATCAGTCTCATTCAAGTATCGGCCTCATTTATTTATGTGGAGCGCCTAGTCATGTAAGGTTATGTAGGTCAGTTTAATTGGGTCGTAAGTTTTGATATGAAGTTCATCGTGGGTGTCCCCAGCATTGGATGTAAGAGTCTCTTGATACGAGCAACATTTGTAATTAACTGTTTTACGAGATTGGTCTAATAAGGTAAGGCATATAAATAGTGTTAAGGTTTCTCTTCTAGCCCTTATTCTTCCATGAACTTTCTTTTATCTCACATAAGGCAAATTGTGAGTGACAATCTCATCGAGCCAAGAACTAAAAGTCATAGAGGAGAAAAACCTAAGCGTCGGCTCATTATTTGAGCATCGGATTATCGTTATTCTACATAAAAAAAATAATGGATTTCAAATTAGGTACGCAAATTTTCGTATTCTCCTCTAATATGCTCGGGTTTCTAGTTATGTTGATCTTGGGATGCCTCTTCGACGGCCAACATTAGAAGCTCACCTTTTCTTAGGCTATGTTTGTTTGGAGAATGTTTTCTTCATTCTTTACCGTTTGGTACGGGAAAATGAGCTTGTCAGTGGGAAATTACTTCCCTAGATAAGAAATATGGAGTTTGAAGCCAAGCTAAATAACTTCCTGATTTACAATGTTGGAAGTAACTTCTGGAAAGAACACAGAGGAGGTCTCGTTGACCGAGTGAAAGCGGGATCACCAAAGTAACTTCTTTCCTTAAGCAAGTCCGAGTGGAATGACTGATCTTCCTCGAAGCAAGAACGTCAACCCCCAACCTCCAAGCAATCAGTGCCGGAGTTGCGAGCTTTATAGGCCGCTCCCTTTTCTTTCATCTTCCTCTTCTTCACTTGCAGCTGTTGCACGGGGAACTGTGGCCGCCAGGCCCGAGTTCAGGCCCGCTCGATCTCAAACCCGAAGAAGCTCTCATCCATCGCCAGCGTATATATTGGATTTTGTCGAGCCTCATGAGTCCATGCTTCTATCCATTTTATTATGAGGACAACATACATACAAATCATTTATTTATTTGCTCTCCACTGTTGATTCTGCAGATGTGGTTGGAGCTGGATGATCGAATCGGAGGGTGATGCTTGTTATAGCAAGCCCCACTAAATGCTCAGTGAAAATTTCTCAAAGAAATATGACTTAACATTGCAATGACCATGCTAAAACAAATTTTCACATGAAAAATGGGGAGGCATCAATTCAACATATAACTGTCAAACAAAGATAGAAATCAAGCAAAGCAACAAAGTGCTCTAGAAAAGACAATGCATTCCTTAAGAGAAAAACACAAATCAATGGAGATTAATTTTCAACTCCTTTTTTGTATTTTTGCCAAACACACGGAGAAAATGCCATTTTTTAGAATAATGATTTCCTAGAAAATGTTTTTCCATTTCATTTTATTTTCTCGAAACAAATTGAGCCTTAAGATGTGTTTATTTGAATAAAAAAAATTGGCAAATTATTTTCCTCGTTTTCATGTATTTGATTTACTAAAAATGATCAATTAACAAAAATTATTTACAATTTAAGAGAATATGCATGTTTACAATGAGAAAAATGAATTTTCTAATCCAAAGATGAAAAAAAATTTCCTTAAAAATTATGAAGCCTCGTCCGAAACAAACACACCCTTATTAAGTCCCCTTTTTTCTCCCAATAACTGAACTTACAAATTCGCATCTTAATCCTTTAGAATTTTTTTTTCGCCCTACCAATTGGCACGTGTCGGATTAAAAATAAAATAAGAAAAACAGTACGGTTCACGAGAAAAACAGTAGCGCCACAAACTCTTCTAAATTTAGAGAACCTGTCATTTAAGTTTCCAAGAAACAGCAGTTGGAATAAATGTACAAAAAAAAAAAAAAAAGGAATACGCGGAGAATTTATTTATTCTTTAACCTACCCTCTCCTTCCGGGAAGACGTCCAGCACCGCGCGCCGCGGCGCAACTACGTGGAACCTCCAACCACCGACCTCCAACGACAGAGTCGGTTCCGACATATTACCGTTTCTGGTTGGGACGTCCCCAAAACGGGCAAAAGAAAAATTCTTACTCATAAAGCTTTTCGAGCACCGGCGGCCGCCACGTGTCGAGCGTGTCTGGCCACTTGGCATGCACTCCGTAAATTCCCTCTGTTCAGGAGGGCGAGTGGCGGGGAGGATAAGAACGAGATCACACGTCGACCTACCAAGGTGGACCCCACGGGGCTTTCTGACGCGGCTCCTTATGGCTTATCCTGTCCACGTCAGATTCCAAAAGTGGAGAAAAGTAGTAATATCTCGGGTCTCGGTTCCAGCGTGGCAGGGGCATATTTGGAATTTCACAAGAATTGTATATTTAATTCCGGATTGAATTTTCTTCTCTTTTGGGCCAACTACTATCGATACTCGATAGAGATGTGGATCGCACCAGGTGACAGCAAAACGCCACGTCGGAACCACATCGTCTCCGCGTCGCTCCAAAAATGCATCACATTTTTTGTCTCTCCGTTTACCTTTTCGACCATAAATAAGCGCCCGCACCGAGGCCAGCGTCACCCCACGATCTCGATCTCATCACAGACAATCATTCTTCGCATGGAAAGCAACCGAACCAGCCCCGCCCCGCCGCCCGCCGTCCCCTCCGGCGGCTCCCGCGGCCTCGCCGGCCCGACACCCGCCCGGCCCAAGCGATCGTTCCTCAGGGAACTGCCCGAACCCGACGTTTTCGTCGTCACCTCCGGCGGCCGGCGCATCCCCGCGCATACCGGAATTCTGGTCAGCTCTTCTTCTTCCCCTTCTTCTTGAAACCATGGTTTTTGCGCTTTTTGGTGATTGGTTCGAGTCTGATCTGGGGGTTGATGCTGTGAAAAATGAAGGCGTCGGTGTCGCCGGTATTGGAGAACCTCATATACAGACCCAGTAAGCGCCGGAGCTCCGAGAAGATCGTCCCGATTCTCGGCGTTCCATGCAACGCCGTCTCCGCTTTCATCGAGTTCGTCTACTCCTCCAGGTCAGTCGTCTTGATCCCAGGAACGCCAGTTCATTTGTTCTGCCAGCTTTAGAAAAATCACACAAGTAATTCGAATTTTTGAAAAATAAAAATAAAGGGAATTTTATGTCCTGAGGCGACCGTGGATGCCGTGGATTTCAGGTGCACGGAGGAGGAGATGGAGAAGTACGACGTGCATCTGCTGGCGCTGGCCCACGTGTACTCGGTCCCCCAGCTGAAGCAGAGATGCGTCGAGAGCCTGCGTCAACGGCTGACCGTCGACAGCGTGGTGGACCTCCTCCAGCTGTCGAGGCTCTGCAGCTCGCCGGAGCTCGAGCTGCGGTGCATGAAGCTAGTGCACCACCAATTCAAGGCCGTCGAGCAAACCGAAGGCTGGCGCTTCCTGCAGCACCACGACCCCTGGCTCGAGCTCGACATCCTTCACTTCATCGACGAATCGGAATCGGTACGCGAATTCGCCGTTGATCACATCGCGAATGGTGCGAAGAATTACTGAAAAATTGGTGACTGAATCTGATTAAAATATGACAGAGGAAGAAGAGAACGAAGAGGCAGAGGGATGACCAGAAGCTGTACCTGCAGCTGAGCGAGGCGATGGACTGCCTGGAGCACATCTGCACGGAAGGGTGCACGAGCGTGGGCCCGCACGACGCGGACCCCGCCACGGTGAGGAAGGAGCCGTGCGGCAAGTTCGCCACATGCCAGGGGCTGCAGACGCTGATCCGCCACTTCGCCGCGTGCGGGAAGCGGGTGAGCGGCGGGTGCGGCGGGTGCAAGAGCGTGTGGCGGCTCCTGCGGCTGCACGCCGCCGTCTGCGACCAGCCCGACTCCTGCAAGGTCCCGCTCTGCAGGTAATCCACAAGGGGCTCAAAAACCCATGAATTATAGCTATCAATTATCGATTACCGACTGTTTTAAAAGTTTAAGCTATTAGATGAAGACGTGATTTAATATTTAATCGCGCTAATAGAATAATCTAATATTGTCGCTTTGTACAGGCAGTTGAAGCTGAGATCGCAGCGGGAGAAGAGGAAGGACGGGGCGCGGTGGAGGCTGCTGGCGAGGAAGGTGGCGTCGGCCAAGGCCATGTCGTCTCTGTCGCAGGCCATGATGAGGAGGCGGCGGCCTGAGGAAGTCCTTGAGATGTTCAGCAGATCCAGTCGCGCTTGCGGAGGAACGAGAAGCTTCAAGCTCGGCAAGTAGTTCGGAAATGGCGCCGGCAGATTTTGCCGGCATCCTAGGTTCTGTGTAAATGGTATGGAGTAGGGAGGAGAAGTTCGCTGGTGTGTCGATTCAGTTCGGGTTTTTGTCGGAATTGGATTTAATTAATTTGTTTATTTATTAATGGTGTCGCGTCTTGATCATGGGCTGGATCATGGGCCGGATGATGGATCGTCCATGAGACCGAAACGGGCTCGTTCCTATGGTATGGCCGAAAGAATATTTGAAATCCGTTTCCCTGAAAATCCAAAATTAAAATACTACTAAAGCGCTAAAAAAAAAAAAAAAGCACATCAAGTTAGCATAATTTAAATTTACGGCACGCGATTATCATTATTTCCGCTTCTCACATTGATGTTAAATTTTATCTCATGAATTACGATATACGATATATCTATGAAATCATTTTTTTCGATTAGTATTGTGATGGGCATAAACTAGCAAGTAATTACCAATCTCAATTGGTAATTTCTAAAACAAGTTAAAAAATGTATAGGTTACTGATTAAGGTAAATGAAATTTTGTTATAGTTGGTAAACTAAAAAAGTTAAGTTAAACATTGGTGCTTGACTTAAGTGAGAATTAGTAATCCAAAATTAATTGGTAATTTGATTTGACAAAAATCTATCAAACATTCTAACTTAGATTGACAATTTACTATAAGAGTTGTTAAATTCAAAGCATTGATAAGCTATAGCTAAAAAAACCTTGGCGACTTAGTCTCAAAATAGCTAATTAACAAGCTATAAAAAGAGTTGGCCATTTTATTAAAGTATCGGTAAGTTAATGATAAGTTAATCGAAAAATATCTTTATACCGATGGTTTTTCAACACTTACCAACACTACTGAAATTTAGTAGTAAATAACAAAATTCATACTTTTTGGCTTAGAAATAGATTTTTCGACATCGAGACATGAAAGTAGCAAAAACGCTTACTTGTCGAGAGTTTCGGGAAAAAAAACAAAAAAGCATACGTCATAAATCCTTAGGATTCTCAATACGGACAAATTTCGCTCACATACAATTTCATGCGGATCGGGTGCATCTCCCTTATCGACTCAAAAGTTTCATGCGAACCTCACATGTAATGATCCTACGGTTGGCTATAAAGATGGACCACATTTCCATTGACCCTGTCTCGACCTACTACCTAATTCCAATTATCCGTACTTATAAAAATAAAAAATAAAAAGGAAATGAAATGAAATTCCATAAAATACTCTGCCGGACTTCCGCTGCATCTGACCCGAATCAGTGATCTCATTCGCTCGTCCTGCAATCACCCTTTTCCGCTTTAAAAGGAAAAAAAAAAAAATCTCTTCTTGAAGACCGAATCATCCAACCCGCTCAGCTCCTTCCATTCTCCATCGCTCGCCGCGGCAGCAGCACTGCAGCAGCCATGGCCTCCTCCGCCAACCCGGCCCTGGATCCGGACCTCGACCGGCCCGACAACCCGGCCCACGAGCTCGCCCAGTTCGGCGCCGGCTGCTTCTGGGGGGTGGAGCTGGCGTTCCAGCGGGTCCCCGGCGTCGTCAAGACCGAGGTCGGGTACTCGCAGGGCCACGCGCCCGACCCGACCTACGAGCTGGTCTGCTCCGGGACGACGAACCACGTGGAGGTGGTCCGGGTCCAGTTCGACCCGGCGGTCTGCCCCTACGCCGGCCTCCTCGCCCTCTTCTGGTCCCGCCACGACCCCACCACGCTGAATCGCCAGGTCCAGTCACCGATCGTCGTCAAATTTCTCGTCTTTGCTTTTGCTTTTCTTTCTTTCGTTTGTTCCCCGTTTCTCTTTCTTGAATTCGGATGAGATTTCGGGCTGGATGGATGTTAGCAAGAAATTGGGTAAAAGGGCGTTCGTAATCTTTCGCTTTCAAGATCAGAATTTCTTACCATTGAAATCGTGGAATTAAGAAAAGATGGTTCTCGATTTTTATGAAACCGGAAACCGGACCGACGTACTTGGAAGCCGGACCAAACCGGCTGGTCCAGGCAGTTCTCGATTTGGGTGGTCCAATACGCTTGTCCCTAGTAATAGTGGAGTCCGGACTACAGAGTCGTGCCAGCAGATGTTGGTCTGGTCCTACGTTAGAAG
The DNA here is from genome assembly GCA_016097595.1 of Eucalyptus pumila. Classification (NCBI taxonomy): domain Eukaryota; kingdom Viridiplantae; phylum Streptophyta; class Magnoliopsida; order Myrtales; family Myrtaceae; genus Eucalyptus; species Eucalyptus pumila. The sequence continues at coordinate 1,083,220 of CM027847.1, forward strand.
ATCAGCTAGTGTTTGAACGTAAAGTACTCGAGAAGGTCATTTCTAGGCACACGTCGGGCAAGGGATGATCTTGGTGCTTCATTCTTGGATTGAGGATGCTGCTAAAATTCTTGGAGACCCTTTGAAAAATTTCTGACTGTAAAGCTGTGCGATTGCTTCGAAATTCTTATCGGAGTGTTTCATTCCGGCTTCGGCGGTTTGAAGTGTTAATTTGCATAACTATGGTGAGAAGTTGAGGTATCCCCCATAAACTAGCCGCTTCTAGGCTAGCTTTTGCATCATCCGCAAGGTAGTTAGGATGGAAAGTGAACAGTTCCAATCAAGAATCAGACACAATCTTCTGTTTTGCATCCTGAGATTTCACGGACTATATGATGATTTTGTAATTTGCATCAGGGAGGTGATGTGGGGACGCAGTACCGGTCGGGGATATACTACTACAATGAAACGCAGGCACACCTTGCGCGGGATTCCCTGGAAGCCAAGCAGTCGGAGTACGAGGACAAGATAATGACCGAGATCCTCCCGGTGAAGAGGTTCTACCGAGCTGAGGAGTACCACCAGCAGTATCTCGAGAAGGGTGGCCGTCAAGGCGACAAACAGTCCGCCGAGAAGGGTTGCACTGACCCCATCAGATGCTATGGTTGAATTCTTCCTGCAATCGATGGTGCAATAATAATGTCTTATCTAGTGTCCGTAGCTTTGGCTTGGCCACTGGGTTGATATGTTTCGTCAATCTGTTATTTGCTTTTGAACGCTTAACTCTCTCCATAAGTGACTACTCTCATCGTGGTCTTATTTGGCGCTCTTTACTTTTAGATTTTGAGTCTTGGGTACATTAGGAACTTATAGTAAAGGGCATCTTATAGAACAAGTTCTTGTCATGATCCAGCATTTGAATTGGCCAATGATGGAAGAGCTTATCCCAAACACTTGGTTCTGATAGTTAATCATCAACCACTACGGCTGTTTACAGTACTAAAAGTGTTAATCGCAAATGGTTAAATCCCCTAATCGTGGCAAGAGTAGGGAGCTCTCTGTTCCTCCTTCAATTGAAGCCATTGAACCTCCAATAAATCATGATGACTAGCTTCTGCTTCTGCTAAGATGGTTATAAAGCACTCGATCAGGCCGCGCATTAAACTGAGTATCAGCTGCCTATCGACGCAGCGTGGACAAAGCAATGAACTTCAAGACAGTGGCCAATCGTGGGATTAGCCCAAACTTGTGAAAATGGCAATCAAGCCAATTTCACAAGTTCATTTTGCAAACTTTTACATGCTCAAATGCAATTAGACAAGTAAGAAAATCTGCTGCATCCAATATAACGACAGCATTAAAGCAAAAATTATTGCACGACACAAATTCTTACCGACAACAGAAAAAGAACCAAATAAATTTCAATTATCGTGCAGCACGTAAGTCCCATCTTATTTACAAGTAAAGGAATCACAGAAACTTCAACAAGCCATTATTTACAGATATCCGTCCAACTATCCGCATGCTTCTCCAGATAGCTCTTCCCAGCATTAGGCCCATATACAGAGGTGAGAGTGAACCAATATCAAAATGCACGGTAAAGATAAATCACTTGGACTATATATTCCAGGGAAGCAGCTCAAATAATTAGGAAAAGCAAGCATCGCCTGGACGGAGACGATGAACAAAAGATCGCCCCAGCTGGGATTTAATTCCATGGTCACCAAGGCATATTTACATGTATGAGAGCAAAACCACTATGTCCATGTACAAATAATTCCATTTTTATCTGCCGAGCACAATGGTTTCCCAAGACCACTCCACGAACAACAGAGTACGGGAGCAGTATGCTCCTTCAGTGTGCTCACAATATCACTTTTTGATATAGACCATATATAAACAGCTCCATCAGCAGACCCAGCAGCTACATAGCTGTCGTCTGGGCTGATACAGGACCTACTCCAGTTAGAGGCAACTCTATTCCCAGTAGCTCTCAATGTCCCGCAAACTTCAAGTGACCTCATATCAAATAGATTATGCAAATTGTCTCTTCCACTGGTTAAAACCACATTTCCATTTCGCGAAAGAGAGATGGATGTGATAGCAAGCGAATGTGCAGCAACTTCACTCAGCAACTTCCCTGTTTGAATATCCCACAAACGAAGGTTGCCATCTACATGACCAGAACATATAGTAAGGCCATCCATGCTGAAGCTAAGTGCATTGCAGTTGCTGGGAAACATGATTGTGTTACTGCAGTAACCTTTCTGCAAATCCCAAATTTTGATGGTACGGTCATAAGCTGCGCTCACTACATGACGGCTGGAAAACTTGCTTACATCTACTGCGCAAACTTTATCGGTGTGGCCGGTTAAGGTATGATGGATACGTCCTGAGTTGACATCCCATACATACAAATTATTTGAGCTGCTGGCTGCAATGACAGATCTGTTATCATGCGTAAGAGTAAGATCGAGAACTGAACCAAGGCAACCGTAAAGTGTGCGACTCAACGATCCAGTTCTTGCATCCCACATTTTTATTGTCCTGTCCTGTCCACCACTAATCAACCTACCAGAGTTATACTCAAATGTTATAGAAGCACACCCGCCTTCATGGGCATGAATCCTATGCTTACATGAAGAAGGAACAGTCGATTCAGCAAAGAATTCAGCACCCTCTTCACTCCGGCGCACCACACCATCAACTTGTTGCCTGGCAAAACTTTCTAAACCACTAGCCTTTAGGCGGTCTACCATATCTTCATAAAGTGCATTTGCCTGAATAGTTGACAAAAGTCGAATCAGCCACAGGACCTCATGAGAATTGAAGAAAAGTATATACTCTGAGAGATTAGAGTGGAAGCGTTCAACACTATTGCATTTATACTTATAACTAATAAAGGTTTTTAGTAAAACAAGAATTCTACTACATCAGAAATGTATAAGAATAGAAAGAAAGAAAAACTAAAGAAACAAAGGAAAAACATCATGAGACAATATGGAGTCAGATCAAGATGTCTAAAGCCAACTAAAGAGCACAACACAGAAGAAGCCAAAGTTTCTAAACCTTCAAACAATTTTCTGTCTGCATTCTAAGACTCAACACAGCTCCATTATGTGCCTCCATTTCTCATTGAATACTGCTTTCAGAAGTTTGATAAGAATTCTTTAGCAAGGGGTTTCATTAAGCTTTCACTGATTCCTTTACGACCAATAATTCTTTCCAAACATGATATACTTAGCTGACTCTGATGCATGCAGCAAACAAAGGGACTTTAGATATCACCTTCTTTCTCTGACAGCAACACAAACGAGGAAGAACAACATACAGAATTATTAGTTCACTCTTGCCCTATACAGACAACTTTCTTGGGGCTAAAGAAAATTTTCCCTTCATAAGAGAGAATCGAAAAAGAAAAGAGATGTACTCGAATGCAGGGTAAAACCAGTATCAATGACAGTACACTGGCACTTTACTGACATGAATGAAACTAGCCAGAGACATAAACCCATAATAAATATCAATACCATAAATTACAATAATTAGTATTCTGAAATTTCAACTAAAGCATCAGCTCTGAGAAAGTGAATCCCAAAAACCGTAAGTGTAGATCAATCAAATTTTTCAAAAGAAGTCAAGGTGCCAATTCCAATCAATTTTATTGAAGGATATTTTACCTCATTAAGGCGTTCAGCATCCTGCATCTTTTGTAACATCCATCGATCTACTAACATCTTATTCTCAATTTCTGCATTCTTAGCTTTTATAGTCATGAATTCCAGTTGCCGCTTGAGCTCCTGGTTCTCACTTATAAGCAATTCTACAGCTTTAAATTTATCTTCCAAATGTGCCTTCAATTGTGAGCATTCATTCCTGCAGCATATGGACTGAGAAGTCAAACCCCCATTCAACCATGAAAGCACTGCCAGACCTATTCTCGGAATCAAATGACAAGCCACTAAGTAAAGAGAACCTTGCGTCAGTCAACTCCAGTTGCAGAGAACTCATTCCAGCCTCTTTCTCTTGCAGTAGAGATTTCAATGCCCTACACTCTGCAACCTCCACCACAAGCTGCTCTGACAGTCGCGATTGAGCTTTATAATATTGCTGAAGCTCCAGTTCCAAAGTCTCGGCCTTCTCTTTCCACTCGGAACTCTACAGAGACAAGACCAACTCAATCTATTTCTAGAGAAAATCAAAAGAATATCTAGGGATGAAACTTTGATCGCATCAATCTGGCGGTACCAATAATTACATCAATGACAAATAACACTACAACAATATAAGCCTTCTAGGCATCTGGAGTTTGCTTCTGGGCAACAAAGTATATGGCAATATACTCAAAAGAAAAATATCCACCAGGCCAACAAGACACTCATGATCTATGGTTAAGACCCTCAAAATGGCCATTCAAATGACAAAGATGCAATCTTACTATACCAGTTGACTTCTCCGCATTGACTACTACTGTCGCATCCACATTCGAAATTTGATCAAACCCAAACCTACACCACAAAGCGTGCACTTTCGAATTCAAGAAGCGACAAACCTGAGAGAGGATCGGACTCGAGAGAGCGGCGATGGCGGGGCCATGGGCGCCCTCCTCGACCAAATGCCGCTTCCGCAGGGCCCTCAGGGCATGCCTTATCGCCGCGACGGCCGCTTCCTCCTGCGACCTGAAGAATCAAATCCAAAAATCCGCCAACGTTCAGCCCGGCTCCGCCGGAACCCATAACTCAATCAGCGAAAAAAATTCGATCTTGATTCAATCAAACGCGAGCGGGAATCGAGCGGAAGTACATGGGAAGCGCCGCCGATCGGGAGGTCGAGCTCCGAGCTGCGAAGGGACGAAGAGCAGCTCCGTACGCCGGAGCACGAGAAGCTTCGCACTCACGCCGGGCGAGAATCGGGCCGGGAAATCGCCTGCGATCGCGGTAGGGTTGGTTGGACACGGAAGGGATATATTCATGGAGAAATCAGGGGAAGATGGAGGAGAAGAAGGAGGAGAAGAAGATGGTGACGTTGGAATGGAAGGTTGGGCCCGTCCCTGGAAAGCGGGCCAGGGAGGCGTTGGGCCGGATACGTCCCCTCTTCTTGGGCCATCACTGAGACAGGCCCATGGGCCCATGCCGCCAGCCTTAAGAGGATAGGTAGTCCCCACCTCAAATGGTACCTCCCCTGCATCTTTGCCTGCTTGATACAGCAGAGGTGATTCCGGACTGGTCAGGAATCTTCTTCAGTTTGTTCTGATATGGACACCCCACCAGTTTTTCACAGAGAGAAAGCTTGATCCTTTGTCGTTTCCATTTGGGTTAGTCTTCTTTACCAAGAAGCAAATTCGAATCAGCCAGAGGATGGACATGCTTTTCGAAAAATCCCTATTTGGTGCCTACTGCTCTTTGTGGTCCGTATCAGTTAGTAATGTGACACAATTGAGTATGTTTATAGGAGATTGCGTTTGGCGCGATTTTGAACTTAGCACGACCGTTTACTTATTGACAATTTCTGTCTAAACAAGGAAGATACAAGTTTTCCACTCTGAGTAGAGGGTGTTTTCTGATGGAAGAGTACAAAGAGATCGCAAAATTGCTGCACTAATAGAGTACATAGCATCGTCATCGCTGCTACTACCCTTGACGAGTTGCTGATTGATCTTACAGACGGAATACAAAGCAAGAGTTGGATGGCTAGCTAAGCGGCTTCATTGACATAATTGAACCTAGATTTCTTGAGGAACACATCGTTCCAAGGACAACGCTTCACATCTTGATCTGAGACAGCATACACCTGACATCCTTGCTGTTTGGCCTCTGCTTCGGATCGTCCAGAGTACAGAAGCAAGCGATCTTCAGAACCAGCAGCATTTGCTCCTCGTATCCGTTGCCGATCAACTTTGGATCGACGGCCTCGCTTGGATTATCCGAAGTCATCACTTTCCTCAGCCAATTGACCGGGCCGATTTCTGGTGTGCGCTGGAAGAATTCATCCGACGGTATCTTTCCCATCACCAACACGCCCAGCAAGACGCCAAAGCTGTATACATCACACTTATCTGTGAACTTGAGCGTCTGGTGATACTCAGGCGCAATGTACCCCACAGTCCCGGCCACATTAGAAGTCGTAATATGCGTCTTCGCATCCGGCATGGCCTTTGCGAGCCCGAAATCTGCGATTCGGGCTTCCATGTCATCGTCTAGAAGAACATTCGCGGGCTTGAGATCTCTATGTATTATCCGCCTGCTGTGGTCCATGTGAAGGTACTCGAGTCCCGACGCGATTCCTATGGCGATCCTGTGCCTTGCAGGCCAAGCTAACTCTCTGCTTCCCTGCGAGACCTGAGTCAGCACATCTTGCAAGCTCCCGTTCTTCATGAATTCGTAGACAAGGTAGTGGCAGTTTGGACGGGGGACGTGAGCCAACAAAGGCAGCAGGTTCCGGTGCCGAATTTGCCCGACCGTTCTTATCTCGGATTGAATCTGTCGCATTTTCTTGTTCAGCGCCTTGCTATCTTCTTCGTTCAGCTCCGTCGCGTCTTGTGGGGGCTGAATGATCTTCTTGATTGCAATAACCATACCGTCGCTAGGTAACTGAGCCTTGTACACCTGTCCGCATCCGCCGCTTCCGATGATCTCCAGCTCGGCTAACCCGTCATCTTTCTCGAGGAAAGCCAAGTCCTCCGGTCTCTTGATTTGAGAGCTGAAGAGCACAAAACTTTGCTTCTTACCCGCACCTCGTATGGCCGCAGTGATCAGCTTGAACAGCAGCGAGAAGACGAACCCGGATACGCTGCCGGCGAGCGCTCCTACCACAAACCCGAGCACCAACCTGCCCGACTTCCTCTTGTTTTTCTTGTGATCAGTTTCCGATGGCGACGGGGATTGCGATGCTGGTGCTTTTGCAGAAGCAGAAGGAGAAGCAGAAGCGTTGCGTCGCGTACTTGGAGGAAGCGAATTCTCAGCAAGAACATATCTTCTTGGAATCCCAGGATCAGGGAGCTCGACATCGACTCCCTCCAAGACCGGCACAGGGCCTTCAAGAAAATCGTTCCCAGAAACATCGAACACCCGGAGGTTCCGAAACGAACGCACAGAAGCTGGGATTTTCCCAGCGAACAGGTTGCCCGACAGAGCAAGAATCTCCAGGTTGGGGAAATTCTTCAAGAAACTCAAGTCCCCGGCGAATTCATTCGAAGAGAGGTCGATCACGCGAAGCCGAACAAGCGACGAGAGTTCGGCCGGAACCTCGCCGGAGAACCGGTTGCTCCTGAGGTCCAAGATCTCCAGCTTCTTGCAGTCGGCGATCCGAGACGGGACTCCGTCAACGAGCTCGTTGTCGGCCAAGGTCAGCTCCTTGAGCTCGGCGAGCCGCCCGATCGCCGGCGAGAGGAACCCCTGGAGCCGTCGCGACTTGAGAACGAGCCGCGTGACCCTGAGGACGTAGGCGCCGCCGAAGCCGTCGCCGCCGCTCGAGAGCCGCCGCTCGCAGACGACGCCGTGCGAGCTGCAGGGGCAGGGGGCGGCCGCCGCCGACGAAGAGCGGTTCCGCTCGCCGGCGGTGATGATGCCCAGGGCGGCCTGGACGTCCGCGAGCGAGCGGAGGTCCGAGCGGTCGAGGCTCAGTCCGGCGTGGGCGGAGAGGAAGAGGAGGAGATGGAGGGCGGCGAGGAGGGCGAGGCGGGATCCGGCGGCGGCGAGGGCCATCGCGTCGTCGGCGTCGGCGTCGGCGACGAAGTGGTGGGGAAAGGAGGTTGGAAACGGTCATGGTTTCGTGCTAATTTAAGTAAATCCAAGCCGCGTCCGAAACGTCAAAGATTAATAAAAACAAATTGAAAAGAAATGAAAGGACCCGCGCGGGGCCCACCTCCCGACCGGTAGCGGTTGACTAATTTGTCCCCAATCGTTGACTCGATTATTTCGGTCTTTTTTTCCTTGGATTGTATTGGTTATTTTTCCACGACGAACTTTCCCAGAAAAAGACTGTCACCATTATTTTTCGTTTGAAATCTGCAGCTGCTGGGAAACTGTCATTGCGAAGACTTTTGACTAACTTCTCTTTCACTTCATAATCCAGATTCTTTGCATATTCATTTGGTAGTTTCTTTCACCAACCCTAACTTTTTTTTGTGCGATCTTTCGTCACATTTGAGGAAGGTGCTCGATCTTATCCAATTTTTTATGCTCCGAAATCTATATATATATCAAGACCAATGGTCTTTCCGCACTATCGAAATGTTAAAATGCTCAAGTAAATATCATACCAAAGTCAATGGCAGTTGCTGCGTTTCTTCCCTTTTCTTTTGTTTTTCGGGTTTTCTCCGTATCCTTTTCTTTAACCCAAATTTGCAACCTGAAGTATGATTTTGGAAAGCGTTGCCCTCATTCTATTTTTCTATTTCCAGGAAAAGACCGACTTTGGGTGAAGAAAGTCCAAGGAGAATATTATTAATGAGTTTTGAAGTTATCAATGAGGATGTTGCAGAACGTTCGAAGAAAACTATGATTGACCTTTTGGTGCGATAAGATATTTTCCCCATGCATGGCATGGGTTTTGTTCGAGTGTATGAAATTGCAGCAGTTGCCTGCTCAGTTGGAAGCCTGTCCTGAAGTGAAGCCAATGCAAAGGTGTAGTAGACTAACAGAAGTTAAAACAGCAAGATTGAACATAACAATTGCACATCTTCATAGAGTACAAGAAAAGTTGCAGCCAAGCCATACACCGAGATGTCATCTAAGCGCTTCGAAACAGAACACCATTGAAACCGCAAAAGGAAACTGAAAAAGAAAAGGAAAAAAAAAGAAAAGGCGACAAACCGGATAAATTTCAAGAAAGCCGGAGCCTGAACAATACACCAGACTGGATGTCTTGACCCGCCTCGCTATCTTCCACAACCAAATCTTGCGTATAAGCTCAAGATGGTAGACCAGAAGATACCTTCGCACCCAAGGAACCAGAGTTGAACTTCTGCTTATTCGGTGCAGCAGCGGTACATGATGAACTTCTCCATAACGCGGCCACACTCCGCACACACGACCCTCTCCGGGATTCCTCCATCGATCCCGGGCAGGATCAGGCGGCTGCAGTGGTGCGGACTGTCCATCTCCTTCTGTCTTAGATGCTCCTGCAGCGCAGGAATGAAACCCTTCTCATCTATACCATCCTTCCAGTCGTTGATCTCCTCCATGCTGTCCAAGACATTCTTGGCCTTGGCTCTCGCCATCGTTGGTCCCGCAGCATGGCAGAAAATAGCCCATCCTTGGTCACTCCCATCGTAGCTGAGTATCGTCATGATCTCGTGCATTACTGGGTCGTTTTCAGTGGACATCCCGTGTTGCAACTTCGAGTGGAGCATGCTCTCGAGTCTTGCCCAAAAGAACCAGAAGAATGTGGGGTCTTTCCAGCAGTGACTCAGATTCTCTGAAGTGATCGTTCCTGCAATTCTCCGCACTCGCTCCTTGGCTTTGCTCTTTCCCAAGTATATCATTCCCAACGGGATATTAGCAATCTTAGCGACACTTTTGGCTGCGTTTGTGAACTTCCTGATCCAACCAAGGTCCTCACCTCCATATAGACAAATGTATGATCCTTGTTCCGTCTGATCAGATGCAGGAAATATTAATTACCGACACGAATACTCTGTGCACATTGTGCTAACATGCAATATGTGTCCGCATGAGGACATGGAACAGCTTATATTTACCATAAATAATGTGGGGCTACTTTATACTGGGAAATTCATTTTCCTCAATGGAAAAAGTTGTCCCCGGCAGTGCTTAGTTTCTCTAGCGGTAGTATTAGGTGAGGTAATCGGATCTTCGTTGCTATATGTTACAAAATCAAATGTCTCACTCCTCTTTTAATTCCTCTGTGGCTTCCATTTTACGAGGAAAATAAAGCCTGATCAGTGGTTCATCTCGGAAAATTTTTACTTCATCAAAGGTTGTTTGCCAAAGCCTCTTTTAAGTGTGTTTTTTAGAAAGCATATCTAAGAATAGCTCTGGAAGAAAAAAAGATCGTTAAGGATGAAGTTTGTACCCATTTCGATATAGTCCCATCGTCTAAGCCATCAATGATCAGCGAAAGTTTCCAACTTTCTTCCTTCCACAAAGCTTCCTCTCGCTCCTTAGTGAAAGGGAAGGCTAAACTTCCCCATATGCGGATCATGTGGAGGGCATTGGGACTCGCCAACTTCCCCTGTGGATCCAGAGCTACTATGATGACCCTCTTCGAGAAATGCCACACCTCTCTTATGTACTTGATCACGGCCGGTTCAATGATCGAAGGGTGGTGGACAGTGTACCATGGCATGATGCTCTGCAGCTCCTCAAATTTCTGCTGATGGGTCATATCCCAAGCATCTGACCTCGGATCGATTTCGACAATTGGAAGCCACACTATTTCGAGCTGGCTCCCATGCTTTGCATTAGGATCTTTGTAGATGAGGTGGAGATATTCGATGTCTTCAATGGCAATGTCGAGATCTGATATTAGTAGCAACACTGTTTTCTTTCTCAGCACTTCGAGGCTGACCTGTTTGTTGTGAAATGAGAGAGAATTGCTGTTATATTTCTGTGGATAGATATTGTCTAGATCGAGGCCAATGAGTACAATAATGGGAAGGAAGAAGTAAAAGGAAGTAGGACCGAACCCTTGATTTTTTGCTACCGTCCACCAGCGGATGTATGTCATCCTTGAGACAGATTAAATGCTTGAGAATGGTCATATTGTCCATATGACTCCTGTCGAACAGGCGTATCAGCGTCTGGAAAGCTTCGAAACGCATTTTGTCATCTGCATCCTCCAGAATACACTAGTTATACGACTTGACTTCTCGAGTTTAAAAGATTCAAGACGAAGAATGAATGTCCCACCTATATGTTGGTAACAGATGGCGAGTTGCTTCTTAAGGTGGTCGTATATGCTACCGATCTTGTAGGCTAAGCTGGATAATTCCCATGCTTCAGTGGTTGATGGCATGTATCTGAATCAATTCACAAAAAGGGAAACATCATCTCAAAATCGGATCAAAATCATTTTGTCTAGATAAAGGATCCTTGGCTTACTCGTTCCCCAACCCTATCAGGCTAGCAATTTGTGAAGCACAAGAAACGATGCTGCGGATAGTCCAGTAGACTGCAGTGGGAATATGGGTCAGGGCAGTTGACAGTGGGGGCGTCTCAGATGAAATGTACTGAGGTGGTAGCTCGCTGAACTGGATAATGCACTTGGTCACATCCACCATAGCAAAAATGAGATTGTGGAGTGCATCGAACTGTGTTTTCAAGGCATTCGAGTGCACCATCATGTCGGGTAATTGCTTAAGCAAAGCTACTGATTTTGCAAGGAGGTTTGTGGAGTAAAGCTGGATCATCAGAGAGAACTCTCCAAAGTTCACTCCGAAGGCGGCCAGTGCCAATACTACTTTTGCATCCCAGGAGTAGGCTGATATCATGTTGAATATAGCCATTGTGGTTCCATGGGCATCTCCACCTCCGCTGCACTTGCATGATAACTGCAAAACATGAAATGATCGCCATCTTTAAATGACATGAAGAATTAAAAGTAAGTACAGTTCACCACCCGGGCTAATTCCTTATTGTTCTTATCAATGCCTTTCATTTTCGTGGAAAGATTATCTCAGTTCCCTACTGGTGACGTGAAAATGAACTTCAGCATACAGTTACACAGTGTCCTCGTGACATTGACAGGAAACATATGCAGTTTTGAGTTCAAGCCTTCAAAAATCACCTCGCAGGAGATTTTTTGTATTATGTAAGGCAATCCCTCTAGGACACTATCAAAGGACGCCAGATAGGCCTTCTCTTCCGAACTAGCCTCCTCTGCTCCATGTTTCCCCTGTATAATTCCAGAATTCAGAGAACTTTCATTAGCTCTCAGAATACAGTTTTTCATGTTTTTCTCGTTTCCAGGATAAAGGCAGAATGCAAAAGAGAGCCAAAAGAAAATAGTGATGTACTTACACTCAAAACCCCATCGATGCCTGGAGTAGCATGGCGAAAAAGGTTCTCAATGAGGTCGAGAATGGGCTTGACATCGACTTCACGGCCATCAGGAGTATGAGTTGCTTGAATCTGCTTCATCATCGCACTGTCATCGGATGCTGCAAACATCCGGTGACTTCCCCTTTGCTGTGCCTTGGGAAGACGAGAAGTAGCCGGGACGCCTGCCATGCTAGTAGCAACAAGCAAATTAGTAAGTGATGTGGGAAATGATTTGTGTGCTTGTACGATAACACAAGCCAGGATATATATACAGCTTGAGCAGAATAAAGCCACAAAGGACAAGTACCTTGCTTGTGAGGTGGGGCGAAGACAAAAGCAAAAGTCATTGCATTCGGATAAGGATATAGTATTACTGATGATGGCCCCCTAAACATCTAAAAGGAAAAGGGGTGCAGTAGAACAGAATGTATGAATAAACCTTGTAACATAAACGGCTCAGAGTGACAGCATCACGCTTTTGACATCATAGTAACTGAGATCATCACAAAAAATCATTGAAGAGATCCCTTCCGTAACAGTGCGGTCTATCCGGTATTCATCCGACTCGTCTCTGAACAATGTTGTGGTTCTGTTTGTGATGATATAGCAGCTGCCATTTAAAAGGCATTTGATTCAGGTTTCGACAAACAAACATCCCAATCTTTGTCTGGCAAGGGACAGAAAGCTTGCGTTTTTAGAATTTGACCCAGTTGCTTAACTTTATTTCTTGTGGTCCTAAACGTTTTTAGCATTTGTAGCACAGGACGCTCTAGGATAATAATGCGGTCGAATATGGGAATCGTGACCGAGATGTGTCTCGATCCTGCTAGTCAGATAAGGAAAGAGAAGTTCAATTTCTGACTTAGAGATCAGAGGTACGTTAAAGAGAAGAGAATGCAAAGCAACGGTGTTTTTGAATCTTTCCACAGTAAAAAAGGGGTTCACATCAGAGTAGACACTGAAGATGCAAGACACACAGACATCATCAATTGACGTATAAAGCGTACTGTGTGACGCATGACCCGTGAAGCTCGATGAAAACTTTTAACGCTTCCAGAAGCACAAGAGAACCCGGGATTACAGCGGGGGAAGCATCCGCTGCAATTCGAATAAAAACGAAGCTTACCCTTCAATCCTTTCTACTAATTTAGCCTAGTAAAAGAAGAGAAAGTGCTAAAGATGAACAACCACGCGAATTGAAAATGAAAAGCTTGAAATAGAAGAAAAAGGTGGGCTGGTCTCGTGTCTCACGAGCTCCATATTACTTAACCAAAGGGATATGGGATCGAGCAACTGTGTTTTTTCCCCATCTGGGTAGAACCTAAAGTTAGAATAAAGTACTTTGCTTTAAGCAAATCTACAGAAGATCGATTTCTAGGAAGCGTCACTGGGGACAGCCACTGAACAGCACTGCTCTTCATCTGTACTATCTCAAAGCGAGCAGGAAAGAATGTTCCCCGTGTTTTCTTCCCTTTTTCTTTGGCTCGATCAGTACTGCAATCGCACACAAAGTATCTGGTTCCCATTAATGCTCAAAGGGAGAAAGTTTTGTGAGAATTCCCATGAAGGGTTCATGAGAGAAAAAGAAATGGAGAGACGGTATTTCCACATCTTCTTCGGCCGTCATATCTTCTCTCTTATCATCTCTTTGGTTTTTCACCTCCGTTTCAAAGATCAAACAATCGAGAATTCCCATGTCCTCTCTTATTTCCTTACTATTCCATTTTTTATTCATCTTCCTTTTTCATTCTTTTCCCTCTGATAAAAAGCTTCTCACCATTTTCACTTCAAATAGAAGACGGTGAAGAAACCTTTTGTTGGACTCTCTGCCTTTGGATTTTAGAGAACTTCATCTCCATTACCCTTCATCAATTCAAGCACATTTCACGTCGTTAAAGCTCAAAGTGATTGGAGAATCGAATCAGTTTGCCTCCATTCATCAAAAGCGCTGTGTATTTTATCTTCTATACTTCTTCTTTTTGATTTGCTTAGCAATAAGAAAAACAGTTAAAATGAATTACGTCTTAAAAAATTGAAACTATTCCAATCTTACTAAATTTCTTTATTTGTGCCTTTTAATTCTTTTAGAATTTAGCTTCACCACAGTCTTAGACTCAAACACATATTAAGGCTCAATTTATTTCGCGGAAAACATTTTTTGAGAAATTTTTTTCATCATTTGTGGCCTCTTGCTTAGGATAATGATTTACTGAAAAATGTTTTCTTTATCAATAAAAATTCTATGCTTAAATTCATGAAGATGATTTCCTCTTTAAAAAATCGGAACTCATTTTTTAAAATATGACTAGGTATCGGAATTTAAATAAAAAAACTCTATACTTAGACATGGGAACCCTAAAACTAATTCCAGGGGCCTCAGCATCCGGGATTAGGTCCTTGCACTTGGGTCCATTAAGGCTGAGTCCATGACCTATGCCTGTGCTCGAGAACCTGTGCCTAGGATTGAATCCTAGTCACCTAGACTTGGGTCCTAGCGTCCTTGCTCAAATTCGAGTGCATCAAGGTTGAGCATGAGGCCTTGATGCTTGTCCTCGATGCTCTGGCACTAGGGCTAGGTCCATTGAGGCCAAGCCGGGCCCAAGTCCACAAAAATCGAGCCTAGGATCCCCTTGCATGTGCCCGAGCTTGAGTCCATTGAAGCTAAGGCTTAGGATATAGATGCTTGTGCCTAGGTCCCTTGGTGCTCAACCCTGAGTCTAGAGGCTAGACCTTGATAGACCTTGGACCCTAGTGCCCTTCCCCCGTTTCTAGTGCTCGGACCGGAATCCACATAGGCCAGGCCCAAGTCCATCGAAGCCTAGCCCAAAACGTTGCACCCATGCTTAGATTCCCGATGCTGAAGCTTGAGTCCATTAAGGCTAAGGCTTGGGACCTTAGTGCTCATGCCCAAGTCCATTGAGGCTAGGCCAAGGACCTTGTTTGTCGAGACTCAGGCTCCGCCTTGATGGACCTAAGCTTGGTAGCTGAGGAGTCAAATCTAGTCGTCGTGGATCTAGGCATAGGCACTAGCCTCCTTAGGGTAGCCTCGACGGACCAAGGCTTGAGTGTTGAGGACTCGAGCTCAAGCACCGAGGACCTTGGTCATTGGAGTCCTACACTCGACCTTTGTGAACTTGGGCCCAAGTGTCGAGGATTCGAGCAGGGGCATCAGGGCCTCAGGGTCACATTTATGTACTTGGGTAGGGGTGTCAAGAAGTCATACACTGGCACTGGTTCTGTTCTTGGTCTTGACTTCTATGGACATGAGATTAGTGCTTGCTCTTTTGCTTAGGACCAAGGTGGCCTTGCCCGGGTTGGAGTCTATTGATGCTGGACCAGGATCTTGGTGTAAGTATGCATGTCATTAGCTCCTGAGCAGTGTTAGAAAAATTGGTGATTTTCTTCACCAAACAAAGAAAAATATATTTCGATTCCTTTTCAAATTTTAACAAAACATAAAAAAATATTGCAATTTTCCTAAAAAATTATTTCTTGAAAAACATCATTTAGAATTTTTCGTGAAATAAACGGAGCCTAAAATGTATGATCTTCTATCAATAGAATTCTTCAAGCAAATTAAGATTCCTAGTGAAACAACCCGTGCTAGATGAAAATTGTCTTTTTTATAATAGAAACCGAATAGTAGTAGCACTACAGTTAAAGTCATGGAATTTTATATAATCTTGAAACATAGCTACAGTTGCACAGTTGAAGATAGTGTTCTCGTTAAAAAATTCATGGTATTTTTTGCTTCTTAAAGTCGTATTAAGATGGCAAATGCATACAAATGAAATAAAGAGATAAAAAAAAGCTCAAAATGTAATCCTCCAATCATGTGTAACCGACAGAAAGGAAGGAATAACAAGTGATTAAAAAAGAATAATCACAGTTATCAAGTAACCACATTCGAATCATTGATTTAAGGTAGTTCGGTCAATTCCACGAGAAAAGGAAAAGGAGACGTTGCATTAAAAGTCGAAAAGCAGGGGTGCAGAATTAGCCCCGACCCAAAAAGAAAAAAAAAAGAAGAAGATTGAAGCTTCATGTTTTTTTTTTTTTTTCTCAGGAAAGTCTCATGTTAATCAGCAAAGATTTTTCTCGACCGAAGAAAAAAAAGAAGAAAAATTCAGCAAAGATTTCAAAGTCATGGCACGTGTCGGGAGCACTGGGAACCGTGCCCATGTGGAAATCGGGCCGTCACGGCCGGCCCAATCGACAACCTTTTCCGGCCCAGGAAGGTGGCTTCCCGTCGGTCGGCCCGGAAGCCCATGACCCCAGCACCAAGGGATATGCTGGATTCCCGGGCCCACGTGGCGACAGCGGAGACCGATGACGTGTCCCCGAAGCGTAGAAGGTGGGAGAACGAGCGAGCGAGAGAGAGAGAGAAAAGATTGAAACAGAAAGTAACGGCATGCCGCCTCCTCCCGTGGCGACACCACTGGCCTGCGGTTCTCGCCACCGTGCGCCGTCTCCTCTGAAGCTCCTCGCCGCCGCCGTCGCCGCCGTAGAAGCCCGGACTCGCTCGGTCCGCCGCCGCCGCCGCCTCCCTCCGTCGCCGCCACCGCCGGCGCGCTCCGTCGCCCCGCTCGCGCTGTCCCGCCGGCCTTCCTCCTCCTCCTCCTCTCATCATCTCTTCGGCGGGAACTCTCTCTTCTCGCAGATGGAGGTGAGCTCGCCTCCCCCGCAGAGTCGAAGCTCGCGCTCGTGCGTGCGCGCGCGCGTTTTCCCCTTCGGAAATCGTGTGGGAATTCGAGGCGTCTGCGTTGGTGCCGGTAGCGATTATGGTCGTCAGTGCGATTGCCGTTTGATGCTGGTTTTCGATTAATCTCATCCAGGCCGGAGCTTGTTTCGTCTCGCTTTCCAGTTTTGTGTGTATATATGGCGGTGGCGAGTTCAGGTTTTGTGTTTGCTGACGCCTTGGCTCGGTTGGGGTCTTTGATGAATGTGATGCTTAGTTCTTTCTTTCTTTGTGTGTCGAGCATCGTGCTTTGGTCAATGCGCGGTTGCATTTGCGATGATTGCGTGTTTTTCTCCAGGCGACGGCATGCCATTTTTGTCTGGGGATACTGTAGTATACAATTTGTAATTATATTAGTTATCGCTGCGGCACGCTGTGCCTTGTTGTTTGACGATGATGTCCAATGTCGTTGCGCGTGCCGTGGGGGCCTCTGTTATCGGAAATTTAGCCCATGGCCTTGTCACAGCTTCAAAAGGTGATGGCTTGATGATGTAGTAAGGTCTTTTCTCCTGACTGGTTTGCGGTAGAAAGTGGTGTGTGAGATTCCATTTCTAGGGACCAGAAGGGCCTCGGTGAGGTGCTTTTGCCGACTTTCAGCTTTCACTCGGTTTCTGATGATATACTTGGTTTTTGTTTGTACATTTGATCTCTTTCCTTATGATTCCGAATGACGTTCCTGATTATGCTTGAGCTGGTATTATCCTAATGCATTGGTTATGACAGCGATATTGGACTGGAAGGGGCATCAGTAGTAACAAAGGATTGGTGGAGCAATTACAGAATTATGGAGTTATCAGGTCCAAGAAAGTGGCTGAAGTAATGGAGAAACTTGACAGGGGTTTGTTTGTCCCAGAGGGTGCCCCTGCTTATGTCGATAGCCCCATGCCTATTGGTCATAATGCTACTATTTCCGCACCTCATATGCACGCGACATGCCTCGAGTTACTGGAGAAAAACTTGCAACCTGGCATGCACTCATTAGACATTGGATCAGGTTCTTATGTTTTCCTCCCCCTTTTTCTGCTTAGAATGTT
Source organism: Eucalyptus pumila (assembly GCA_016097595.1). Taxonomy (NCBI): domain Eukaryota; kingdom Viridiplantae; phylum Streptophyta; class Magnoliopsida; order Myrtales; family Myrtaceae; genus Eucalyptus; species Eucalyptus pumila. The sequence continues at coordinate 1,100,973 of CM027847.1, forward strand.
TTGGTTTCTTAGTGCCCCTCTTTAAGTTAGCAGCATTAGTTCTGGACATACATTAATGCAATGAGAAGGCAGAGTTAGGTTGATATACATGTTTTTGCATAATCATTCTTAAGCTAACTGCTGCAATGCTTGAATTTGCTCTTCCAGGAACAGGTTATTTAACAGCGTGCTTTGCTATGATGGTCGGGCCGCAAGGTCGTGCAGTAGGTGTTGAACATATTCCTGAGTTAGTTGCTGATTCGGTGAAGAATGTTCAGAAAAGTGCAGCAGCTCCCTTGCTGAAAGAAGGAGCCCTTTCACTTCATGTGGGTGGTATGTTTGTCAATTGTTGGCTTGCCTCTGCTGGACTAGTGTATGTTCTGCCTCAGCGACAATAAATCGTTATTGTCGTGCTTGAGAATTCAGCCTTTTGTTTTATAATGCCATTAGTTTTTCTCGACTGACATAGGACCCTCCCCTGCCCTTTGTTTTCTTGTAAGAGAACACGTTGATTCTTCTGCTATGAACCCATTCGGAAATCCTAACATCAAAGGAGGTAGTAGACCATCTGGAAAAAGATCCGACTCCAGCATCTTTTGGATTTATACTAAAGTAGAAGGGATGCGAATTTTTTTTTTTTTTTAATGAATCTGGCATGCAATTACTTGCTTTCCATTAGGAATTTTGTACAAACTTAGTGGGTCTATTGGAGGAAAAATCTCACACGCATTTTACTCTCTTGCTTTTTGATTTTCCCTTTCGGTGGTTCATTGAGAAACCTTGATGGATTTGACTTGGAAATCTGCTATTTTTGTGACAATTACTTGAAGGCTCATCGCACGATATGTGTTGTGTCAATTTGTTAATAGATGGAAGACTAGGATGGCCTGAGCATGCACCCTATGATGCAATCCATGTCGGAGCAGCGGCCCCAGAGATACCCAAAGCACTAGTGGACCAGCTGAAGCCAGGTGGGAGAATGGTGATTCCAGTTGGGAATATATTTCAGGATCTGAAAGTGGTGGATAAGAACTCTGATGGTTCCATCAGTGTTCATGACGAGACGTCTGTGCGTTACGTCCCTCTCACCAGTCGAGATGCACAGCTAAGGGGGTTCTGAGGTTGGATACCTCAGAAAATTTGATCGGTCTGCACTTGTGGAGTTATACGTTGTGTCCGGTCCCATACAGTTGCATTTTCTCTTTACCACTTACGTGTACAGGCGAAGCTAAAGAAGACGGAAGAAGACACCAAGTAGAGAGTAGGCAAATAACTCGTGTAAGCTATCCTTTGTAAGTTTGTTATGAACTGCAAGAATTTATGAAGCATATGGTAATGATGTTTGGAATACCCTAGACAATCCATTCCACTTCAAAAATTGTAAGGTTCATATGAATTCTACATCTCGACTAGCGTTGCTTATCAGATTAAAGTTAATGATACCGCATGAACCGTGGAATGTCACCAGACAAGATATTAGTCCATAAGTTCTAGAGATCATGATTCTTTCATGCAGAATGAGAGCTCGTCTGTTGTATGTTCAGAGAGCGTATTCACTCCCTGGATGTCAAGATATAAACTCCAAAGCAGTAGATATTTGAAAGCCCTCCTGCAATTAGTTGACTCGGCAGTGATATCTGATCACTTGCAAATCGTGTCTATCAATCGAAGCTCCAAGGCAATGATAATTTGCGTCTTTTGCCTATCATTCATGCATGCTGTGAGTAAATAGTATTCTTTCCACTGTCGCAGCTCACCAAAATAAGAGAAATAGACCTTGGCAAGAAAAGAATATGTGCGTCATTTAAGAAAGCTTACAATAGGATCACTGGAACAAGCGTGAACTTATGAATGACATGATGAATAAACCTAAAGTAATCAAATCCGCGTTATCAAAATTTAACTTAAAAGGTTTAAAAGGCGCTACGCCTCGATCTTTCCTCAGCCACGTTCACCCTTATTGCCCTTCCTTCCAAGCTCTGCAACGCCAGGACACCAAAAGAATCATCATCAGCAATTTCTCCTATATGACTTAAGTAGGATGAAGAAACAACCTAATCTTCTTCTATGGAATTCCAAATATCGGGTGTAACAAAAGCACTGTCAGAAGTATATCAAGTAAAATATTTGTTCTAACGTAATTCTTGAGCGTTAATCCTTTCCATCCTACTCTGATATAGCAAAGAAACCTGCATAAGTTTCAATCTAATGAAACAGAAACAGTACAAACCAACATCTTATCTTTGCTGATCGTTTAACACATGTATAAGCATAATAAAAATGATTTAACACAAAATTGAAAAGGAAACGAAAGTGCACAGGGTTTTCAACTTTATTTTAGATTGAGAAATCATCGGATTTTCGCCCTGTGTAGAGGACCATGTCATAGTAATTGCTTGAACCAGGAATAGACAAAGAAAGATCAGTACCTGTCCATCAAGCGCAGCAATGGCATCATTCATTTCAGTCTCTGATGCCATTGTCACAAAACCGAAACCTCGTGAACGGCCAGTCTCCCTGTCATAAACTACCCGGGCATTGACCACTTTCCCATGCTCGCTGAAAACCTGCTCCAAGCGACCATTATCCACATCCCAGGGCAGGTTACCGACATAGATCCTGAAAGAAGCCTCAAATGTGCGAACGGGTCTCTCTGGCCTTGATCCTCTTGGAGCAGCCTTGTTCACTGTCAAGAATCTTCCACTCATGTCCTGTTTAAAATGATTGCAAAATGCAACACCACTTTAGAAAGCTGTCATTTTTTCAACAGCAATAGAATCATTGACAGGAATGTCATAGAATCAGAGGAATCAAAACATGCTTGAGTACAGACTGCAGTAATTTTTGTGCACGAGACTAATTAAAGCAATTTCAGAAAGATTCTAACTAGGCACCTTATCAATGTTCGAAATTAATTTAGTAGCCATCAAAACTTCAATGAAATCAGATAAGCAAAGCCTTCACACAGAGAGAAATAGTTAAAAGCCAAGGCATCAGCAATTATAATAAGTAAAGGATAGTATTATCAGCAATAGGAGGTTGACTAATTTTCAAAATAGTCAGATAGCATCTATTCTGGCCTCAGTATTGCCTTCAGCATTTTGTTCTGAAGCCAAGATGATTTACATTTGTTAGTTAAGCAAAGAATAGTATTCTCAGACAATGTCAGAGTCATCAAGCTGAATTTCAGCAATTGGAGGTTGACTAATTTCCAATTATCAGATATAATCTAACCAGGCCTCAGTGTTGCTTTCAGCATTTTGTTCTGAAACCAAGATGTTTCTCACTTGTTAGTTAGGTAAATGATAGTATTCTCAGATAATTTCACTGAGTCATCAAGCTAAATGACAGCAATTGGGAGGTTGACTAATTCCAATCGGCAGATAGAATCTATCCTGGCCTCAGTATTGCTTTCAGCATTTTTTTTTTTCTGAAACCAAGATTTTTTGGTTAGTTAAGTATAAAGTCAGCAGATCAGGGTGTCGAGAGTGTCAATCATAGGAGTCAACTGGACGCAACGCTTGACCTTATGAGGATTCTAAATGCTAGTTTGGACTTGAACTTACAGTCCATGGAAGTAAGGTCCACATGATGAAGAAAGAGGTGTTTCCATGACTCTAATTTTGTTCCAGTCAATTCCTATTTCATGGCCACATATTTTTCCAACTAAGTAATGGGAAACCTTTCTAGTGTTACATGAATCCAACTGGTGTGCATTTGCAGATCCATATGCAACTCCTCTGTAAAAATTACCTATGTGGTATTTCTTTCTTGTAATTCAATAAAAGGAGGTACATAATAGTTTTACTGACGCATCGTCAAAACTTGGCCTGAACCTATGTGACTGTGACGGAGAAGTTATGATTCAAAACCTTTATCAGAACAGATTAGGCCAGCAACATAGAAACAGCACATTAGCAAACAAGTAGAGAGATACACTTGATGAGCAGTGACTGGTTTTTCCAAGTAACTGGAAGATGCTAAATTATCCATGCATACAAAAGTTTCCCTAGACAAAACCACATTCACTCCTTTTTATATGCTTTTTTCTTTTTTCTTTTTTCTTTTTTCTTTTCATCCTTTTGTCTATGCTTAGTTTACAGAAATAAATCCTCGAGCATTGAGCACACAGCTGTTATATCATAGGACCGTGACGTCTAAATGACCAAACCACACTGAAAAAGGGGAAAAACTGTCTTGACAATTGGTCAGTAAAACCATGCAGAAGAAATATAAGATTTATAATGTCAGACAGCTCAAGGAAAGGGACACACTTCAAATACAGACATAAACAATATCAAGCTTCCAAGCAAAGTAGACATATCAGGATATTCCAGCATTCTAGCTCAGTTCTCTACTTATAAGTTGGATATATGCATTCAAAGATCAGACTAAACTACTGGATCTAAAACCAAATCGAGAACACCCCACACAGTACCGAAAGGAGCTAAATGACCTACTAATGGAAATCCTTGACAGTCCCCACACTACTTGAGCTCTATATACTATCTTGCATAAACAGCAATCAGCAGAATTCCAAGAAACAAGAACATTATTCCTCACGATACACTCGAAGGAATTAAACTCACATATTGGTGGAATATATCAACAGCCTTTTCGGCCTCCTCGACCGTGCTCATGGTCACGAAGCCGAATCCCCGACTTTGGTCGGTCTCTCTGTTATAGATAACCTGCGGTTACAAACGACGCGTAAAAGTTAAAAGCACATCGCATTACCATCCAAGAATCGACAAGCAACAGCCTTTCCCATCGATTATATCCGTACACAAAATGTGCAAAGACAGAGGAAGTCGAAATCGGGGTTCACCTCTGCTATCTCCACAGTTCCAGCCTGCTCAAAGAGCATGGCCAACTTCTGGCTGTCAACGTCGTAAGGCAAATTCCCAACGAAGAGTTTCGCGTCTTCAGGCGGTTCCACAAAAGTTTCTCCTTCCCCTTCTCCTTCCCCTTCCCCTTCTCCTTCTCCCTCCTCAACAGCCCCATCCTCATTGCTCTCGTCCCCGCCTTCCCAATCCGAGACCCGGGCTTCCGTTTCTTGATTCCCCCACTCGGCCTCACCGCCCTCTTCTTGTTCCTTTTCTTGTACCTGTTCTTGTTCTTGCTCCTGATCAAGGGTGGTGGTGACCGTGTTGTCCTCGTCCTGCTGGGCCCAGTCCGAGGTCTGGGCGACGAAGGCGACGAAATTCGGATGATGGGTCTTCCTCAGGGGATGAGGGGCGAGCGCGGACTGAGCGAAACAAGAAGAAGAGGAAGAGGAGCAAGAAAGATGGATCTTGATGGGTCTGGGAGGGATCGAAAGGTACGGGTGGGAGGACTCGGATGAAGGGGAGGCGAAGAGGGAAGGCGGGCATGAGTCTGTGATGGACAGGGGCTTGAAGACGGGTGCTGTTGCAGAGGACATTTTCTTGGGAAAGGGAGAGAGCTTTGGGGAGTGACAGAGTGAGGATAAGAGAAGAAGAGGAAGGGGGAAGGAGAGGAAGGATGGGTTAAACAGGCACCATAGGAATTATAGATGGGGGAAAGTCCGATAGGGAAAAAAATGTGATATCCCCGGACCATCACCGGCTTCCACATATTTTCTCCTCCCAAGGCCCGTTCTGTATTTTTTAGTATTTAGTTTTCTTACCAAAATTTAAATTAAAAAAATGATTTCCTTTTTAAAAGAATTAATTTTTTTTTTGAAAAATATGATTAGTATTGGACTTGGACTCGAAACTATATACTTTGACACGGAATCTCTCTAGTCCCGACATTTAGGATCAGGTTTCCTGTTGGCTTGGCCCAGGTCCATCAAGGCTGAGTTGAGGATCCAGTGGTTGGGCCCGAGCTCTTGACACCCACACTTGGGTCCATCAAGGCCGATCTCAAAAGAGTGACTGTACTGGATTTTGATATTTGAACTAAGGTCCATAAAGACCATGCTTGAGTCTCAGATGCTCGAGCTTTGGTCCCAATACTTAGACTCAACTCCATAAAGACCATATGCGAGTTCTTGGCACTCGGGCTTGAGTCTTTGGTTAATGAAACTTTTATTCCTATAAAAGTATTTTTTTTAAATTGAATTTTTTTATTATTTTGTTCGATTTTTTTCTTTATTTTTTTCCCTTTTCCTTTTCCCTTCTTCCTCCGTGGGCCATGTGCCATCGCCAACTATGTGCCTCGATGTCGGTTGGTAGCTTAATGAATAGCCATGATGCGGGCCGACGAGCTCGAAGCTTGGTCGATCTTGATCTAGGCGAGCTCGCGCTTGGCCAAGGTTAGTGAGCTCAAGACCTGCTAGATCCAAGCAAGCTCGGGCTCGGCCGAGGCTAGCGAGCTCGGGGCTCGCTAGATCCAAGTGAGATTGGGCTCGGTCTAAGCTGACAAGGTTGCTCCTAGCCCGACTCCAATAAGGCTAAGCTCACCTGTGGCTGCCACCAAGGCCTGATGCGGGTGGGGAGAGAAGGAAAAAGAAAAACAAAAAGAAAAGAAAAAGAAAAAAAAGACAGAGAAAAGAAAAAGAAAAAAGAAAAAGAAAAAGAAATTAATTTAATTTAATTTTTGGCTTAAGATAAAGTTGTGAGTTTGAAATCACATTTTCATCGAAATCCAAACACTAGAAAATATTTCGATTAATGACTTCCCAAAAAGCATTTTGCTTTATTATGAAATTTCCCGCCAAATGAAATTCCCAAGAATGCGAACTTCATGGTCCAAGGTATTTATAATTTGGGGGAATCTACGGTATTCCAAATTCAGAGATAAGTCGCTTCCTTTTCTTGCAACTATTCTTGAAACACATAAAAATTTTCCAATAGATTATAAGGCGTGACATACCATTGTCGTTTCGCTTTTCCATGACACGGACTCATTTTTGTGCCATAACTACATATCGATATCTGAATGCGTAACCAATCATAGAAGCATTTCCCTCTTTTCTGTGTGCCTGAAAATGTCTCCCAGACCATTTTGGTGCCATAACTGGTTACCTTGTATGCAGTAAAGTTGGACAGTTGAAGTTGAAATTGAAGGGATTTACAAGTAGAACAGCACAAGCAGGACGAAGGAGTACTACGGGGATGCCTTTATAAGTATGCAGTCTGTGGATAATATACATGAAAATTCTGATCCTTAGGAAAGTCGACCCAACAGTTTCAATCTTGCAACACACCTGCCTCGAGCGCGAGTACATGATTTTATTCAGCAAAACCAGGTTTTACTTCTTTCTCTTCTTGAAAGAGTCGAGGAAACATGCCATTATTTATGCAGGTTTTGATACAGTATGCAGAATTAGTCCTGGAGGCCTTCTTTTCTTTCAAAACAAAGGCAAGCCTGATTATTCTATGAACATCACCGAGAGAATATCAAGCGCGCGTCTCACTTGAAACCTAGCATGCCACCTTGAAAAGAAGCTAGGACGCGACAATGCCTAGTCATACATCCTGAAGGATCTCTAGAAACTAGTCAAGCTGGCTGATTCCAAAGAGTATGACTGCCTGAACAGCAGGATAAGCGTTGCTGGAACTTAAGATCGTTATGCAGCACTGCACCGTGTGCTGCAGCGTAATCAGATCGGTACAGAGAAAGTCAAAGCAAAAAAAGAGATTCAAATCCGCAACATCACTGTAATAAATTTTTTATTTTCATTGTTTCAATGAAAACGCATCTTATCCTCAGTAAACAATTTCAATATCCCTCGGTTGACATTGTTCTGGAAGATTTATTGTCAACATATTATCTTCAGCATTGTAAGTGAATTCCACTTCCTTGGTGTCTACTTTACAGCACTTTGGCTTTGAGGTTGTATAGAATCCGAATCGGCCGCATCCTCGACCTTCTACAATAATTATGCCCTCTGAAACGGTGGTGCATTTTATAGCTTGCACTGCTCCTCCAGAGTTGTACATGTCCAGCAAGCCTATTGGAGCAAAGTGAATATTCTCGAGGAAAATCTGTTAAGAACAATTTGCTATGAGGATAATAAACAAAAGAGGAAAAGGAAATCCATAACAATGGAATGATCATGAAAAAGTGATAAAAGGAGAGACCCTTATTGGTGATATTGTGTATATTTCACACTCCAGAGTCTTCAAGGTAACTTCAAGATTTCCTCTCTTTGACAGTCTGGACAGGGATCCTGTGACAAGAACATTTCAGACTCTGAGAATTGAAGCTTATGCAACATATAGTCATGTCTGGTGGAAGAAGCAAACGAATCTGAAGTTCACCTTTGTTGAATGCATACACTGCACAGTCTCCATCCCAGTTTTCACCTGCAATTTCTTCAAGAAATTCAATGTTGGCAGGACTGATGCGCCCTGAGATGGGAGGAAGCTCAGCGGGTGGTGATAATGACTTCTCTTGTAAATCCTGTTTCAAAGGCCAACTTCCTGCTCCTTGGCAATTAAATACACCGATTACGCCTGTTAACTTGTTCACGTTCCATATCTTGAGCAAACTGCAGAAGATCAAAGCATGGTCAATGAAAGACTAATTCACAGGAATTATTTTTGAATCTCTAGGGCAATGCACAATGGAATGCATATTTACCTTTTCCCATCCATGACAGGATCTTCAAAGAGACAGTCACGAGTAGGCCGGCCAGCATATCTAGCTCTTAGGACAGAACCATCCAGCAAAACCAGCTTCTTCAGGATGTTGAAGTCATGGTTGGCAGGTTTGTCACTGTTACAACCCAAGTTTCATCGTAAGAATGCCTCCACTTATTGGAGTTGCTATTTTATGTGTGCCTGGATGTTTCACATGCTGTCTGAACTCATAATCCATTCATGAACAATAGCTACCTGACATATACGGCACAACCACCTAGTGCTCTTGCTGCGCCATGAAACTCAGCAGTTTTGTGCTTGCTCTGAAAAGAACAGGTCAATGGACTTAGCATAAGTTGTCTCTGAAGTATAGCTCCCCAGCAAAATGCCAGAGGCACTCGCCCTTGGCTAGCGAATAAGAGAAATCATAATGTAGTGAGTTGAAATTCTGTGTATACAAGGAATCTTACATGGAACATGTCCCAATCTGGCACAAATACCTCCCCAAGAAGAAGGCTGTTATATGCGACAGAGGCAACATGTAAAGTCTGTAATGTCTGCTCTTGTGGCATGAAATCCTCTGACGCTCTTGCAACTGCACTCTTCTTGGAACTGACCTCAACAAGCAGTAAAGCCTCATGAAATGGCATTTCGACCTTTCTATAAGGACATCAGCCAAAAAGATAATGAGCAAATGGAAGTACCTGTAGATAGAATCTGTATTGTGACTCATGCAGCAGATTAAGTTGTTTTCTTTGAAGTTTTTCTCTACAGATTGCTCGAGAGCTTCTTGATATTGTCTAGTCAATGTAACCCGTCCTCCATACCCGTTGCCCAAGGTTTCAATGAGATTCTGAACATCCACCTTTACTCCATCAACACCACAGCGTGCCAAATAACTGTGGAGGTCATTGTAGAAGTCATATATCTTCTCAGGATCCATTACTCCAACTCCATATTTCTCCAAGCTGTCCATAGCGATGTCTCGAAGGTTACCAAGGTTACCAGGGGACTGAATTGGGTATACCAACTTTGGATTGTACTTCTTCATTTTCTCAGATGTTGGGTGCACTCCTCCCCAGTAACCAGCCAACGCATGCCACAGGTAGATATAACTGCACATTAACATCATAGAGTTCAAGGCACGACAAGTTTGAGAAAATGTGCATCTCGAAGAGACAACATGACAACTGATTATACATATGACAGATTGTTGAGGCTCCATGGTCTTACTTCAGTCCGTATTTCTGTTTGACGAAATCAATCAGCTCGTGCAAATCAGTGCATGAATCCTCTGAGACCGAGATTTTAAATTTTTCATTCTCTTTGATGTCAACCAATCTGGTGGCAAACCTGAATAATCATCGATGGCAGAAGAGAACATCGGGGTGACTTGATCAAGCAGAGGCATTATAAGGTTTCAAAAATCAATCTGGAAGAAGAAAATTGCGAACTTACTGCATTCCTTCAACGATTGGTTTTCCGTCCTCGTAAAATTCATTTGTCGTGTCTTGCCAACCATCATCGATGATCACAAATCTCGGCGAACAGCCTCCCTCCAAGAAACTGCATAAAAGTAGCTACTGCTGCTCAGCTTTTCAATACATTAACAGTAAGTTAATCTTGACTTCTTCCACATTCAGAACTGAAATGTGGCTTGGCAATTGCATTGCACCTTTGGAGGCCTTCTTTGATTCCTCTGGGATTGACTTCAGAGTAGAAAGCATCCCATGTGCACCATCCAAACCAATCAAGGTGCGGGGGGATCTACCGACATCATGTCAAAAAAAAAGTCAGCAGGCAGAGCCGTTATCTTGGTCGTGCAGTTAAAAGAAATTAAAGAATTCTCTTACCGTTTTGTCGTCGATGTGGCTAAAAGTACCCTTCTGCTTCGCCAGAATCCTGTATCCGAGTGCATTACAATGTTAAAGATTTCCAGCAAGAAAGTAGAGGGAGAACCAATACGTTGGATCAAACAAAGCGTACTTGATAGAATCTTTGATGAGATCAAACGGGTTATCTCCATAGTTGATGAATACTGCCTCGAGTACTTCAGTTGTTGTGACATTGACGTCGCCTTAACCATTGAGAAGGAAGAGAAACCAAGTCTTGGATCAAAATGCTGAGGCCAGAAACGGAGGCAACTGATAAAAAGCATAAGCAGCTAATTCCTACCACTTTCAGCACAGAACTGGAGCTCATTTGCGGCATTCCCTTGCAGACTCGTACGGAATGGACCATCCAAGACAGGTAGGGCTAGGATGTAGAATGTCAATTCAGAGTTTTGTTCCTCCGATACTCCATCTAAAGCGGATTCCTGTCTTGCTTCTAAGAGAAGCATTTCGGTTTCAATGGGAATTTCATTAGCTGATTCACCGACCCGAGGTATCATCCACCAGATTTTGGCTCTAAAGAGGCACAGGAACTTGAATCCCCTGCAACAGTAACCGAAAGCTACAGCAACCTGGGAGAACTAAATAGATGACATGTGTTGATTCGTGTTCTCTTGTGATCCATTTTCTTGGGGACATTTCGGAACAAGAACCAAAAATGCGTGTTTCCACCAAATATATCCAGAAAAGTTGACCAGACATTCAAGCATACCAAAACAACTGAACTTGAAACACAAATATGGTTACTTTAGATCCTACGAACGACTAACCAATCTCCGTGGTAACATCTAGAAACTAATTTAACCGAAAATTCAAGAATCCCCAAATCAAGAAAGCAGAAAGTTCGGAACTTCAGATCAAGAAAACATGTTGGCATCAATCGTATTCGAACAACATTTGCAGAAGACCCATAAACAAAAAGGCATTCCCGAAAACCATGAAAGCAGAAACATCAACAGCAATTCCAAGCAAACGAAACAGAAGGAGACTGAAATGCTATCCACTGAGGAACATGAACTAACTCAAGAACTCCGAGGCTGAAAACATGGCGGGAACTGGGGGCTGCTGACGTGGCGCCCAAGAAGCCCGGCCCCGATCCGACCGGCTTGAAGGCAACATTCCGCGGGACTCCGGTCAAGACCACCTTGCCTCTGACCGAGAGGCAACCGTTCTCGATGACGGGTGCGCCGGTGACCGTCATGATAAACCTTGTATCTGCGTTTAACTCTTCCTTCAGCAGGTTCACAAAATGTGAGCAAACCGTCCGCTGAAGTTTCGTCTCACCAGCTGATAACTGGCATGGCTATTTATAGAATGTTGGTGGGCAAATTCCAGGAATGCGATATAAACGTGCTAAGCTGTTGGTTGAGTGCATCAAGAGCTCAGCTCGCCCCGTCATATAATTCAAGTCAATGCATTTCGTTGGTTGCTTCTTGAAATTCAACCAAGAACGAGTAAAGAGTACTCGAATAAACCCATTTGACCATGGAACTCGTGGATGTATCTTAGATTCCAACCCCAGATGAGATGGGCTCTATCCTCTCAAATATTTTAGTGAAAATTTAATTAAGTCTTTCGATTTTGTTCGTGGGATCTCTCTCCCACAAATAGAGGATCATAATTTGTTTGAGTAAATTATCAAAAAAAAAATATATTTTTGGTTAATATGAGAGAAAATAACCGATTCAATTCAAATTTTTTAAATTTACTAGTATAATCCTAAAATCTTTATGCAAAATTTTAATATAATCTTTCTGATTAATTGCTATGTGCGTGATGTCGTTTTGAGAGGAGTTGTTCACGTTGACGTCCAAATCAGCGATTTTTGGAACAACTATATTGGAATCTCGCACAAATAATTAGGACTCCATAAACAAAATTAAAATATTTAGAACTGAATTAATATCTATATTATAAATTTAAGAATAATTTGATAATTATCCTGTTAATATATGTCCACGTTAGTCATGTCAATCCATAACCATAACACCTAGAAGTGGTGGGGCAAAAAGAGGGAATGAGGTTGGGATCAAATTGATCAGCTGCCTTCTCGAATGTTTGTGAAATAAATCAAAGCTGAGCTTTGGTAAAAGAGTCATGGAAGGGCTGTCTCCAAGATTTGATGGCTTATCCTATTGAACAGAATAAAGTAAAGGAAGTGGAATTTGGGGATAACCTGCCAAACCTGACACCAAGCTCTAGAGCTTTCCCCACGGGCCAGCTTACGTGGTGCTGAGTCTGATGGTTTGACCCTCTCTCTCTGTCTAGTCACATTGGCACGCTTATCCGATCAAACGGAGAATATTCAAAGCTCGCCACCTATAATATTTCATATAATATTAGATAATAAAAAGACGCGAGTTCAAATACTTTTAGATTCATAATTTGCCTTATTTATATATATTTCAATTCAATCTACAAATGACAAGAAGTGTTCATATATTTAAATATTCAATTGTATCATAACTACTTTTCATTACGCATGCTTATTGTATTTGAAGCACTCTTTTGGCAATCATATTTCATCAATCAAAAGAAACAATTTCTCCTTTTTTAGGAACACGCTAGAAGCAAGAGGCACAATCGAAATTGGCCTCTGAAGTTCTCTCTCTCCCTTTGTCTGGCTATTGGGTTTGCAGAGTTGTTGTGCTGTTCGAAGTTTGGTTTATCCAGGACAGTCTCCTGATGAGACAGTGGGCGACTGGGCCAGGACCAACGCTTTGATTCTGCCGCGGGATTACGAAGACGGGGCCGTCGCTTGATAGGCCCGGCTCTACCCGATTTTGTGGCCGAGTTCTTGAGAAAAAAAAGGGAAAATGACATGGATGAACCTGTTGGCTGTTCTAAGCTAACTGCATGTTGACCGCTTAAACGGAGCTTTGGGTTCACTTAGTTCCTCGCTTGTTTCAATCCTAGCTGTCTCAACGGAATTTGACTCCACAACGAAATATCTCACCGATAGTCATTTTTAAGTTTTTTGTTGTTGAGGAGACCGGTTTTGTGATGGCTTCAGACAGAAGATATCATAGATCCTTAAGTAGTTGTTCCCACTTAAACACTCTTGTTGTCAATTTAAATCAATTGGCAAAATTTTTGGCTTTTGAATCTTTCTCTCAGATTGAGTTTCAATCCGATGAAAGTCAAATTTGTGAATTCTTTCTTTAAAGAGTGAAGTAAGACATCTATTCCTAACCCTCTTGAATTGAGCAACAAACGGATCGATTGATTCATTATCGTATTGATAAATTATGGCTAAATCAACAATCAATATGTTAGGTATCATTTTACAAAACTAAGAATGGAATTATCTTTTCATATCAGTCCCGGATGGATTGAGTTAGGAGATAAATTCGCATACCAAGTAAAGACATTTTTTTTTTTTGATAATGACAAATGGAACAACCAAAGTCTCATGAATTCATTTGGTTCTATCTTGCCACATTGGGCAATAAATCGACCAATTATTTGATGGTTGACTAGTCATCTTATTAGTGAAAACAACAAAGTTAGGAGTTTTGAATTTTGCTTGAGTAAAATTTAGTGCTAACTCAATTAGGATGTGGCTTCCTATATACTGGCCTGTCCATCTCTCTTTCGGCACCTAATTGGTATGATATGAATTCAATCATTTGATTAAGATTTGCAAGTTGACACCTTTCCTACCCCCTAGGTACAAGGTAGATCGGTCAATAGATTGGACCTTCCTGCAAAAAAATTCATTTGATAACGATATAAAATTTCTCCCTCCTAGACGAGTGGTGGAGGACATCGAAAGGCAGTGGGTGGGTGGCTAGTTAATAGTAGGGGCAAGTTATGAAAGTAGTTTTTATTTCTATTTCAAAAAAAAAAAATTTACTTCTCATTTCTATTTCAAACCTATTTGTGAGCTAAAAATTTGTTTTAATAGAAAAATAAAATTACATTACCAAATGTATTTCTATTTCAAATTTGTTCTTGGGAATATAAAAATATATCTAACTAGAAATAGAATGGTTATTATATGAACCCTTAGGGCCAATTTGCCAAACAGTGCTTGTTTTTGTTTTTTTGTTCCTGGGAATAGATTTAGAATAGAAATGGGGAGTAGATTTGGAACAGAAATGCGTTTGGTAAAATTTTTGTTTCCGGGAACAAATTTATATTTTTTTGTTCTTGGAAGTAGATTTGGAATAGAATCGAGAATAAAAAAAAAGTTGATTCTTTGTTCCTGGGAATAATTCTAGAATCAAGTTAACCTATTTTTTCTTTCTCCTCTTCTTTCTTCTTCTTCCCTCTCCCTTGTTTTTCAAGTGATGCCGTCGCCACCATTGCCGTCTACTGCCGCCGCTAGTTCTCAGAGGCTCACCTAGCCATCGACGAGGCTTGGCCTTGCCCAGGCCTCCCCCGACCACCGATGAGCCTCACCTGGTCGAGCGAGGTTTGGCCCAGCCATGGCTGGGTGAGGCTTGACTTTGCCTAGCCACCAGCGGGGCTCGACCTTATTGTGGCATCGCGAGGTTCGTGTCGCCCGGTCGAGGTCGACCTCGTGGTGGCTTAGTGAGGTCGAGCCTTGCTAGCGGTTAGGCGAGCTTGACTTGGCTAAATTTGGGCGAGGCCGCTCGCCCAACTACCAGCAAGGCTTGGCCGACAAGGCACGGCCTCACCAAGGGCTGGTGACGCTTCGGTGAGGTCGCCGGCCCTCGTCTGGTTGGTCGTCGATCATTCCAAGGCCAACGACCAGCCACCTTGAAGAAGAAGAAGAAGAAGGGGAGAAAGAAAGGAAAAAAAGAAAAAAAAAGGAATAAAGTAAAAAAAATATTTAAAAAATAAAAAAATGATTTGAAGTAGGAATTAAAATTTTGCTATATACAGAATACATATTTAATTTTGTATTTTAATTTATTATTTAGTATTTATATTTATAGTTTATATTTATAGTTTATTATTTACTATTTAATAAAAATTTGATCGACGACCAACCAGACGAGGGCTGACTCATAAATATAATTAATCAATAGAATTTCTATGATTTGATAGAATTTTAGAATGGAATAGAATTCTAAATTCGAATCTTTTGAAATTGAAAACATAATAAATATATAATATGATTTATTCACTCATAAGAAGACAATTATATTGATGAGTGGTCCATGAGAATTCAATATCAAATTACACTAATCTAAAAAGATAATTGAAAAAGAATTGGAATAGAAATTTTACATAGTTACCAAATGTATTTATGTTCTTTTTCTATTCCAAAATCAGAAATTTTGTGCAATTACCAAACACGATCTTTTGCTCAGAAATTGTTCTCGGAAATAGAATAAAAAAGAATAATTTCTAATCAGAAATTGTTCTCGGGAATAGAATGGTTACCAAACGCACCTATGTCCCTGGCCTAAAGATGACATTGTTGATTGCATTGATGATCATCGACTTCATTATGTCAAAAGTGTGTCTTGCTAAATGATTCGTCGTCTTATTATGCCACTCCTTGAACAACCTCTTCATGTTAGCCATCAAAGTAAGGTTTGGTGCTAACTCTTTGCTAGCTCCTTCGTAAAGTGCCATGGGATTTTGACGTTGTCCGCTTGGCTTGGCTCTACTACTAGAGCGATTAAGGTCTCAAGAATGGGTAGCTGCGTCGTTGGAGTTGTTCGCAATGTGATCATACCTTGAATGATTCCTTAATCTTGGCATTGTACTTTCTCAATTTGATTACGCTAGTTCTATTGAGCATGCCAGAAAGATGTTTCGCCATAATTCAGCTCTGCTACGGAATCTTTCATGAAAAGTCGTTATTACGTTTTCATTAGAGGAGACAAGTCTTGTGACAATTCCGGACATGATATATTATAAGTAGACAAGAGAATCGACAACTTTACTTTAAATGAAACTAAATGCATACAAATTTTGTTGGAATTTAATCGACGACAAAGCCTGAAAACGTAATCACTACATAAGCTATGTCAGAATTTAATTGACAACAAAGCCTGAGAATGTAAAAATCTTATGTTGGAATTTAATTGATAACGAGCCACCTAGGACACAACGCAAAGATACACCTTAGAAAATCAATGACACGGATTTAAAAACTAGTGCTAAGAAACATGCTGAAACTTAAATGACAACGCAAGTTTGAAACTACAACTACTAGTGCACTCGTGCCTTGAAGAGTACGATCTGACTATTTAAAGCTTATGACCGATGGCTACTAATGGGGGTTACAAACGATTATCGAACGATTACATCGACACAACTACCATGATGGTTTGTTTAACTCCATTATCTTGACGGTTGCTTTATTTCACTATGTTGATGGTTATTTTTTTGATGGTTGCATTTGATATTGTCGACTTCGCTTTTTGTCTAGTCCTTTGAGCTATTGATTCATCAAGTTGTCGCTAATTCTGTTCATAAATGACCAAACTCCAGTATCATCGACCATGTCTAAAACTTGTCTATAACAATCAAAACTGGTCATCTTTTGGTACAAACACTGATTAAGGGTTTCATATCCGATACTCACCACCTCTTTGCTTGGTTGTGCAAGGATCCCGCCCGCCCGCGGAGGCAACTATGCTCACCACGCGCTTGCACCAGCACCCAAGCTTCGCTCCTGCTTCGCCCAGCTCCTACGCCTATCGAATCACCGGCTATGACACAGTAAAGCTTCGTGTCTGTCTGAAGAGATTCTCCTCATAACTTAAGAAGAGATGGGTTTGATATCTATGACGTCCTTTTCTTGGTAAGAAATGCTACCAAGCACCATCTGAAAGTGACCACAATTACCTCAACTTGTGTCGATCATCATTACCTGGTAAACTAAGTCCGGTCATCCCTTCCACCAAGTTAAAGATAAACGACGAGCTTTATATTGCTCCCGTATATCAGGTGACAGAAGAAAATTGGTTGATCGAGGGACCACTCCTATGAATAAGAGCCGCGAATAATGGAGATTTAGCCATCTTGGGGGCAGTGATGTCTTTCATTGATGCCCCATATGACCCAATCCTCCAATAACCACTCGACAGGTGGCTCGTTCTAGTCGTGTATGAGCTTCTATCTATCCCGTTCTCATTAACTTCGTGAAAACAACCGCTATCACGACAAGCAGCAGTACCCTCATGACCAAAATGGTATCTTGTCTTTCTTAAATATGCATGTTGCAACCCCATCAACTGGGGAAGCCATGGAAGCTCTGAGCGTAGAGCCAGCCCAAGCGAATGAACACGCCCAGGATCATCAACAATATGCCTCTCTTTCTGCTCACACGACTGACCACGGTCATTTTTCCGTTGTTCTGCAATGCGATCTTGAAAGCGTCATCTTCTGCATGTTTTGTATGATTGTTTCTTAGCTAAGAGTAAGGTTAAACGAATGATTTTGCAGATTCATGGCTTCAAGCGGGGTTGCTGTTGGTGACGGGCTTCAACTGTGGATACATACTGAGCTTCTCGAACCTCATGCTGGTGCCTTTGAGTTGGACGTGGGGCATCATTTGCCTAGGTGTCGTAGGACTGTACACTGCATATGCTAATTGGCTCTTGGCTGCTTTTCACTTCATCGATGGCCACCGCTTCATTCGCTACCGAGACATCATGGGCTTCCTTTTCGGTCTGTCTCTTCACTCTCGACGAATTAAGCTCCAAGCTGAGAGGAGTTTTGTTTTATTAACTTAATTCTTTTTGTCATATAATTTGAAAAATCTCCTCGTTTTCATTACGTGAAGGCAGGAAACTGTATTACATCACTTGGGTTTTCCAGTTTCTAACCCTCCTTCTTGGCAACATGGGTTTCATCCTTCTGGGAGGGAAAGCTCTCAAGGTATGCGATGATGAACTCAGACTGATTAATTTTTTATGAGAATATACATAACTTGTTTTGAATATCCACAGGAGATAAATTCAGAATTCAGCGAAACTCCCCTGAGGCTTCAGTACTACATAGGCATGACAGGAGCAGCATATTTCATGTTTGCTTTTCTGATCCCAACCATGTCTGCCATGAGAAGTTGGCTGGCTGTCTCTGCAGTCCTTACTTTCAGCTACATTGGACTCCTCCTGATGGTGGTCATCAAAGACGGTAGAAATGTTTCCTTATCAAGGCATTATTTCCTTATTATATAGCCAGAATGGACTTGGACAGTTATGTGCACCAGTGTGATCACGTCTGTATGCTAGATACGTAACTGTCCTCCATAAATGTCGTATCTATAATCGGAGTTGTCTAAAAGTAATGGTTAACCTTTTCTCGATAGGGAAATCCGATGAGAACAAGAACTACAATCTCAAAGGAAGCAAAGTCGACCAAGCCTTTGGTGCATTAGGTGCGGTTTCAGCCACTATTGTCTGCAATACCTCTGGTCTATTACTAGAGATTCAGGTAGATACCTCAAGTTTAGCATTCAATTCATACACGGATAATCAAGCACTGTCACTACGTATGTATGAATAATGGAGTATGGATAACGCAGTCAACTCTTCGCAAGCCGGTGGTGAAGAACATGAGGAAGGCCTTGTGCTTGCAATACACGATGGGCCTCATAGTGTACTACGGCGTGACCGTGGCCGGTTATTGGGCGTACGGGTCCGACGTGTCCGAGTACCTCCCCGAAGAGCTTAGCGGGCCCAAATGGGTGAAGGCTTTCGTCAACTCCTCCGTCTTCCTCCAATCTGTAATCTCCCAACACGTAAGATGCTTCTCCTAACTAGACTTCTACTTGCTCCTTATCGGGCGGATTAAGCCTAATCGTTATTCAAGCCCATTCCCAACCGCAAAGGTACGTAGGTGGGTTGAAAGGTGGATCGGCTGTGCTTTCGAATGATTAAGTGCTTGTCTCAAGGCTTCTTAATGCACACGCATAAGCGTATGTGAGTAAACATAGTTTCTTCGTACTCCAAATATAAGTAGTCCCTAGTGAAAGTGGTGAAAAATGATTCCGTCAATATTATGACGATAGAAGATCAGACTATGCGGCAGCTAATTTGAGGAGAAACTTGCTTTGCTTCCTCGGAATTTTTTTCTGAATCTTGGAACGTGAACTTTTCGTCATCTGAAGCATGTCTGTTTCAATGGCTACTAGATCTTTGTGGCACCGATTCACGAGACCTTAGACACCAAGTTCCTGAAACTAGAGGAGACCATGAACTCGGCAACGAATCTAAAACGACGACTGCTCTTGCGAGCTGCCCTTTTCGCAATAAATACCTTCCTGACCGCTGCTTTTCCGTTCATGGGAGACTTCGTCAACTTCTTTGGCTCCTTCACGCTCATTCCCTTGACTTTTGTGTTTCCCAGTTTGATCTTTCTCAAGGTAAATTCATCATCCATGAATCACTGCAAAACCAAAAGGATCGATTCTGACCTTTTAAATTTTTGAGCAGGTGAAGGGAAAAACAGCAAGAATGGAGAAGAAGGCGTGGCATTGTTTCAACGTGGTGGCGTTCTTGTTCCTGGCGGTGGCTGCCACAATTGCAGCGGTTCGATTGATCATTGATAATACACGCACGTACAGTTTTTTTGCTGATACATGATTTCTACGTAGCTCATATAAATACGTTTACTGTTTATATCATCGGGACGGTGTTCTCCATGTGATAGCAATTGTGTACTGTCTCTAGATTTCAAGCTTTACATAGTGTGTATACAGTGAGCAAGAGGCCTGGAAAAGAAGTGCTTTTCTGTCGTCATCTTGTTGTGGGGATCCCCAAAAAAAAAAAAAAAAAAAAAGAGAGAGAGAGAGAAATTTCCGGGTAGCGCACATTGATAGTGCTGTCTTAAATGACTCTGATTTCCATGATAAGATTCGTGATCCAATGGAGTCGGACCCGACAGAAACCAGATTAGCAAACTGTCGTAATTAAAAAGTACACAATACGTCGTGGTCTAGTAGTATAGAAACCACTTTTCCAAGTTCAACAACAAATGATCATCAGGCGAAATTGCAGCTTTTGCTCACTCTAGTAGAGAGAAACATTTTCTCTGTGAGGGCTTGTATGCAGGATTAGTCCACTGCTGGTGTGTTTGTTGCAATAACAGTTTCTTACTTGTCCAGAAAAAAAGAAATATCTCGTTTGAGCTTATTTAGTCTAGGCAGGTAGTGCTGTGATAGTATCAAGAGGACATGAAATCTGAATAAAACTTCTAAGCACGTATGAATCTGATCCACTGAGAAGTGCTGGGAATCCCTCCATTAACCACTGTGAGCATGTAATAGCCTGACGGTTCGACGTTAGGAGATGGAGGGGCTTTGACTGTGACATTCACTCACCCCTTCGTTGCATCTCTAACCATGTTCTTGCTCGAAAGTTTGAGCAGCCTCTGATTCATTGATAAGGAATGCGTTGTGAAGGGCGGCGAGTAGACACTAAACTCGACCACTTTGCTCGGCCTCCTCCCCAGCCAGAATCGAACCGTAAAGTCTTCACCATACTTGACACTGAGATCGCCTCGGGTTTCTATCGTGACATTTTCCGGCCGGTATTTATGGTATCTTCTGTCCATGTAGTGCGGGATGAATGCTTGTAACCTGAGTTCGGTAGGGTAAGTCACGTTTTCGAACATGTATTGCTGGTTCGGATTCCCGCCGGCAACCAAAATCCTCCCGTCAGGGAGGAGACTTGCAGAGAAGTGATAAGAGTCTTGCTATTTCAGTGGACGTGAGCGTCGAAAACCTTCTTCCGAGTGTCTTCTCTGGCTCGTAAAGGTACGGCACGAGGGAAGGATCCGCTGCATTGTTCCAACCAGCACTACCTCGCCGAGCGCCGTTGATGATTAGGATATGGCCCGTGGGAAGGATTATCATGTCGTTCATAAGGCGTCGCCCCGGCATGTTTTCCATCTTCCACTGGTGCTTGTTTCCCGCAATCTCCATTCGACCGCAGCTCTTTAGTCCCTTCAAGAACTTGCCCCGTCCGGCTGCTCTATGAGCTCCTGGTGCTGCTCCCCCGCACACCATCACTTCCACCTGGCCGTGCTCCAACGGGAGGATCACTGACGAACCTGAGCTTGGGTAGCTCCTTGATCCTTTTCCGGGCATCAGGGGGAACGTTTTGACCACCTTGTGTCGTCTATAGTCGAAGAGGATCGAATCTCGGTTGGCGAAAATAAACAAGTTGCCATCTGAGGAAAGGTGAAGGAAGGGATACAGATTGTTTCCTCCTCCATTTCCGTCATACGTTTGGCGCAAGAAGGGAAGATCATGAGATTCGTCCAGCGACGACGACTTGGGTACGAATTCGTAGGAGAAGGCTCTTCTTCCGCCCACCACGAGGACCTGGTCGTTCTCAGGGAGTATTTGATTGGAAGCGTACCGTCTTCTAGAGGACATCAATGTCTTCGATTGCACCCAATCACACCGGCCATCCCGACAGGGCCTGAAGTATCGGATTCTTCTAGAGCCGTTGCCATATCCGCCGGTTTGAAGAAGCGTTCCGTCTCTCAAGAAAGAACCCGAGGAACACCCAGGATCAGTCTCAAGCCTCATAGCTCGGATGTAATTGCTGGAAATGTCGTATTCGATAGAGTGAGCGTAGCAGGACTCATCAGAAGAATCGTCCGCACACCTTCTTCCACTCGTGAAGCTTCTGCGGAGACGGTTGCCGGATGGGCCGGCACCCGTTTGGTCGAACATAATGACGGTATTGAGGTGAGTCACCGCCATGCGCTTAGCCACCACTCCAGTATTGTTCATAAGAAGTTGCCATCGCCCCTTCCCTGCTTGGCAAAGCGCGGGTTTTTCGAGCGAAGCAATGGCAATGATCATCAATTCGACGAGAAGGTATACATGGTTTCGAGCTGCCATGACAGTGTTTTAGGAGTGTCTTGTAAAGCAAAAAAGACGGTCCATTTATACATGAACGTTTGCAATTCGGCCCGACCGAGTAGGCACTCATGCATTTTGGGCTGGTACGCAAAACTCCGAAAAAATTGCCACAAAACAAGCAGGCGATAAGGGAAACGCTCTTTGTGCCTCACCCCTTCCGATGCCAGTGTCCTCGCAGTCATGCAATCAGGACACACTCACATACACCGAGTTCCAAAAGACAGTAAGCCAAAACCAAACAACAGAAAGGTAAGAAAGAATTGATACGGATGTCAAATGATTACCTGATTATAAAGACAACTGAACATGGAACAAATTCAACCATATTCATGTTCATACCAGAAACAGAACAAGGAGACTAGAAAAGGGTTATTCATCCGTCAAAGTGAGTGATGACTCTATCTTCTCTATTAAAGCAAGAATGCCCGACTAAATCCTATAGCCGTTCTCAAGCTACCTGGAACTTCCTTCGAGTCCTTCAAAACACGAACGAGACAAGTCCATGAGGTATGTACAGTGGACAAATGGGGATTGCATTATTTTTGGTCTTATGAGATGTCCACTATGTTGGAGAAAACTTCCTTGAGTGTTTTGAAGTTGACAAAACGTTTCCATCAGTCTAGTTTGAAGACTTGCAGACTCTTTCATCAAAGTCTGAAGACCTCCGGACTGTCAGACTCAAGACCCAAAGTCTATTCTCATTGACAGTTTCTAGACTGTCGAAGAAGGCTTATCCAGAACTAAGTATTTCGTTGAGGATTTGATTCTATCGACTGAAGAATATCTCTTGGCTGGATACAGCATGTCGGAATCCATTATTCAAATTGAGATTGATTCAGGGATTTTGGATCCGTTGATTGGCAAAGTATACTTAGAAGGTTCTATTTATGGAAACCTAGATCCTGATTGTATGGGCGAGCAGGATTGGTGGGTTATTGTCATATTCCTTAAATAACTCGAAATTTCCCTAATTAATTCTGTCCAACGGGTAGATTGGAAGAACTCCTTTGGTAAGTGCCAACATGTGTGATGGCATGAAGGAGTATATAAGGAAGACGTTCTAGTTGTTCGAGTGTGTGCGCGATAGAAGAATTTCAAAGTCTGAAACTCCTTGTTCTTAGTCAATTCAATTGTTGAGCGAAATCTTGTACTCAAAAGAGAGCTTATATCTTTGTGAGACCTTGAGGAAGTGTAGCAGAGTCTCTACACTGTGGAATCAAGGAAGAGCTTTACTGTAACAACTCTTTTGATTCATAGTGAAATCCAGCCAGTGGGCTGTCAGTGCGGAATAGTGGACGTAGGCTTAGATTAAGCCGAACCACTATAAACCCTGTGTTCTTATTCTCTTCCCTACGCTCTTTTACTTTGACCGTAACTCAATTTGTTACAAGAGTCTAATTTCCTTTTCATAATCTATTATTGATTAGAGTTGCACACTTCTCTCGGGGAAATTTGTTTTTGCACCTATTCACCCTCTCTAGGTGCTCGTACGATCTTTCACAATTGGTATTAGAGCCTGTGTACTCATTTAAGTTGAAGTGTTTTACTTCAGAGTTAAATATCCATGGCTAGTATGTTGGCTCCAGGTCTGGTTGAAGGGTAAAGCAATACCAGACCGCCTTATTTTGATGGAAATGAATACAACATATGGAAAAACAAGATGAAGGCATTCCTAAAATCAAAGGATCCTCTGGAATGGGATGTGGTAGACAAAGAAATCATTTCTAAAGCTGCACCAGTCTCAGAAAGAGGAAAAGAAGCTGTTGAGTCCAGTGAAATGACTCAAGAAGAGATAACCAAGTGACAAACTCTTGATGCAAAAGCAATTTATTCTTTATATTGTGTATTATCTCCTACTGAATATAACAAAATATCTTCTTGTGAAATAGCTAAAGAAGTCTGGGATAGATTACACATCACCTATGAAGGAACTGATCGAGTGAAAGAAACCAGAATCAACATTCTGCTCGGTCAATATGAAGCATTCAAGATGAAATAAGGGGAATCTATCACCGACATGTTTAGTCGTTTTACAGAAATCGTGAATGGTCTTGAATATCAAGGTCAACCAATTTCTGGACCCATGAAGGTAAACAAGCTACTGCGTGGACTGTCCAAGGATTGGAATCACATAAAGACCTCAATAAAGGAGACACAAAGAATCATGCCACTCTCTGTTGACGAATTGGTTGAAACTCTTCAGTCTTATGAAGTGGAGCAAATCAACGAAGATGAAGATCTTAAAGGTAAGAAATCCATTGCATTAAAATTTAATGATGATTTTGATGTCACATATTCTGAAGACGATATGGATGATGAAGAGCTTGCTCTCATGATAAGAATATTCAGAAAACTAAACAGAAAGGGGAGAAGATTCAATCCAAAGAAACAAAGTTTTCAAAAGCAACAGACTAAGTCAGTTGAGGATGATAAATCCAATAAAGATGTAGTCTGCTTTGAATGCAAGAAAAAAAGGATACATCAAACCCAACTGTTCTCTTCTGAAGAAAAAGAAAGGAAAAGCTGAGAAATATCGAAAGGCACTTAAAGCAGAAACTTGGATTGATACTGAATGTGAGGAAAGTGATGATGATTATGCCAATATTTGTCTCATGGCACAATCGACTCGTATTCGGACTCGGACTCGATTTCAGACAGTGAAATTGAGGTAAGTAATTTAAAAACCCCTACTAAAGTTTCTAGATACATTGATGAATTGTGTCTTAGTCTCAAAACCTCTCTCAAAAGGATTTCTGAACTTAAAAGGAAAATTATGCACTGAAACAACAGGAAAATGTTTGGAAAGAAAATGTCAAAAGTTTAGACAAAAGTGTTACTACTTTGAAAGAAAATGCAGATAATCTTTCAAAAGAAAATGCATTCTTGAAAAATGATATCTCAAGTAATTCTAAAAGATTTTCTATAGGATTTGAGAAACTTGAAAAAATTCTTTTAGCACAAAGATCTTACTTCAACAAATCAGGTTTATGAATGACTGCTGAAACCATTCCTCTAATTGATTTTCCTAAAGTAAAGGAAAGAATTAAGCAAAGACCTACAAGAGATTCTTACAAAAATCATTTCCAAAAAGTGTTTGTAAAACCTGTAGGCCGCAGTGCTCTTAAATATTCTAAGTGCAATAGCACATATTATTTTGAGAAAGATTGTCCTATGGTTTGGAAACCTGTTAAGAAGATGTGGGCAAAGACCGTATATTACACTAACACCAATGGACCCAAGAAAATATGGGTACCAAAGAAAGCTTGAGTCTTTTTTCTAAATGTAGGTCAATATCAAGAAAAATGTTAAATGGTACTTGGATAGTGGATGCTCAAGACATATGACAGGACATTCAAATTGCTTCATAAAACTTGTACAAGTTAATGGTGGAAAAGTTTCTTTTGGAGGAAATAGCAAAGGAAGAATTGTGGGATACGGAACTGTAAAGATTAGAAGCCTCATGATCAGTAATGTTTCCTTAGTAGAAGGACTCAACTACAACTTGCTGCGTATCGTCGCCACATGCGACGACCGGGTTTCAAAATCAACTTTCAAGAAGGAATATGTTCATGAACCAGTAAAGACTCCTCTCAATCTTTCACGGGGCGAAGACATGAGAATATCTACCTCTTGGATATCAAACCAGATGAAACCCAATGTCTAATCTCAATTCAAGAGGAAGCAAACTTATGGCACAGAAAACTTGGGCACATCAACATGAAGCAAATAGCCAAAATCTCAGCAAAGAAGCTTGTTCGTGGACTACCCAAACTGATATACCAAAAGTCTGATCTATGCACACCATGTGTGTTGGGAAAACAGGTAAGAAACTCATTCAAACCATTAAATCAAGTATCCACTAATCGTGTACTGCAGCTCTTGCACATGGATCTTTTTGGATCAACCAGAACTCAGAGCATTGGAGGTAAGAAATACTGCCTAGTAATTGTGGATGACTATTCACGATTCACTTGGGTATATTTCCTAGCAAGTAAGTCTGAAACATTTTCTTATTTTATAAAGTTTGCTAAAAATGTCTAAAATGAGAAATGATATGTTATTTCAAGTATACGGACAAACCATGAATGTGAATTTGAAAATCAAGACTTTGCAAAATTCTGTGATGAATCTGGTTTTCAGCATATGTTCTCTTCACCATATATTCCAGAGCAAAATGGAGTCGTGGAAAGAAAAAAAAGATCGCTGCAGGAAATGGCTAGAACTCTTTTAATTGAAAGTAACATCTCTTCTCGTTTTTGGGCTGAAGCAATTTCTATAGCGTGCTATATTATTAATAGAGTCTTTTTAAGGCCTATTTTGGAGAAAACTCCCTATGATTTATTCAAAGGAAATAAGCCAATTGTTTCGTATTTTGATGTGTTTGGATGTAAATGTTTTATATTGAAAAATGCAAATGATTGAGTTGGTAAGTTTGAAGAAAAATCAGATGAAGGTATCTTCCTTGGATATTCTATTAAAAGCAAAGGTTACAGAGTATACAACAAAAAGACTCAATCTGTGGAGGAATCGATGAATGTCAAATTTCAAGACTTTATGCAAAATCAATCAATTCAGACTCAACTTGAAGAATCCGAACCTGCTCCAGACTCTACAAAGTCTAAATCTCCAGAAGTAGCTCAGACTTCAGAAGACCAGCAACAAATGATCATCGAAGATTCAAATGAGAAAAATGATCAACAATCTGATAAATCAACCAGCAACTGGAAACATAAGTCCAGTCATCCCAAAGATCTCATTATTGGTGATATTAATGAAGGAATTCGCACAAGATCCAAAATGCGTGAAGAGTCTAGTGCTGTGGCTCTTATTTCTGAAATAGAACCCAAAAGCACAGAAGAAGCTCTAACTGATGAAAGCTGGATTGAAGCTATGCAAGAAGAACTCAAGCAATTCAGTATCAATGATGTCTGGGAATTGACTCCTAAACCGAAAGGTAAATCCATCATTGGAGCTAAATGGGTTTTCAGGAACAAGATGAACAAGAAAGGAAAAGTTGTAAGAAACAAAGCAAGACTCGTGGCCAAGGGATATACACAAGAAGAATGGATAGACTATGATGAGACTTACGCGCCAGTAGCAAGGTTAGAAGCAATTAGATTATTACTTGCTTTTGCTTTTCATAAGAATTTCAGGTTATTCCAAATGGACGTCAAAAGTGCTTTCCTAAATGGATTTATCCAAGAGGAAGTCTACGTAGAACAACCACCCAGTTTTGAAGACCTAAGGAAACTAGACTCTCTATTCAGACTGAAAAAGGATCTATATGGTTTAAAGCAAGCACCTCGAGCTTGGTACGACAGACTAAGTAAGTTTTTAATTCAAAATGACTTTGTCAAAGGTAAAGTAGATACTACATTGTTTATCAAAAGAGAAAGAAATTTTTTTTTACTTGTTCAAATTTATGTTGATGATATTATTTTTGGATCTTCTAATGTAAATCTGTGCAAGAAATTCTCTAAGTCTATGCATGATGAATTTGAAATGAGCATGATGGGTGAACTAACCTTCTTTCTCGGGCTTCAAGTGAAACAACTGAAGGAGGGAACCTTTATTCATCAAGAAAAATTTGCTAAAAAACTTGTCAAAAAAGTTTGGACTGGAGAATTGCAAAAAGACTGATATACCAATGTCAAGTTCTTTGAAGCTGGACAAAGATGAAGGAGGAAAGAAAGTTGACCAGAAGCTATACATGAGTATTATTGGTTCACTTCTTTATCTTACTGCTTCTAGACCTGACATTTTGTTTAGTGTTTGTATCTGTGCCAGATTTCAATCAGACCCTAAAGAATTTCATTTAAGTGCTGTAAAGCGTATTATCAAATACATTACCTCAACTTCAAATTTAGGTCTCTGGTATCCTAAAGAAGGAGACTTCACTCTTCTTGGATACTCAGACGCAGATCTAGCAGGATGCAGAGTTGATAGAAGGAGCATCTCGGGCACCTGTTAACTACTTGGAAACATGATAGTGTCTTGGTTTTCAAGGAAGCAAAGTACTGTAGCTCTTTCTACGGTAGAAGCAGAATATGTAGCTCTTGGAAGTTGTTGTTCACAAATTCTATGGATAAAACAACAGTTAAGAGACTTTGGAATTGAAGATTCATGCGCTGAGATCATATGTGACAATACCAGCGCAATCAATCTCACCAAGAATCCGATTCTTCACTCAAGAGCAAAATATATAGAGATTCGACATCATTTCATTAGAGATCATGTTCAAAATGGAGAAGTTTCGATTCAGTTTATTGATTCAAAGAATCAACTGGCGGATATATTTACAAAGCCTTTGGAGAAAAATCAATTTGAAGTTATTCGTTCCAGACTCAATATCTTAAAGTCTGAGGAAGTTCAGACTCAGGACTGAAAGTCTAAAAACACTTAGACTCAGACGATCAAGATTTACGATTGTAAGTTACTTCTATTTTAGAAACTTATCTCTCGGATCAAATCTCGAACAGGTACGATCATCTATCAGTAATTGATTGATGTTATTTCCCAGTTTTCATGATTATTGCAATCTTTCCTTTTCGAAAAAGAAGTTATTTTTGAAATGATGGTTATCTAATTTTTGAAAAGGTAGTTATTTTTTAAAAAGACATTTTTATATTTCCTTTTACGACGTTCCGTATGCCTTGCTTCGACTGCCTTATATACTGTTGGTTCTTCTTCGTTTTACTCATAAAAACCCTGAGAGAGCACAGATCTTTCACTTTTGTCTTATTCTCTTGTTTAATCCTCGAAAAGTTTTCATCTTTCTTGCGAAACAAGCTTGGAATCTCTCAAAGACTGTGAAAAATGTCGTCTCAAAGAAAGTCTTCGAGGATCGCGAACAGGGGACCACAACAAATGCGTGAGGGACCTACTCATTTTGATCTCACCGAGGAAGAAGAATATCCTAGACAGCAGCAGAGCCCACAACATTCTCAGCAGTGTCCATCTCCTCCATCTAGACCTCAGAATATTGAACATCGAGAAGAGGAAGAAATCATCGAAGATGTAGAACCCGTAAGAACTCAAAAGCCCGCTTTTACTTTTAAGCTTTACTGTGCTTTGAAGAGGGGTGGTACTCCTTTGTGTTGGAGAAATTCCTCTTGAAGTGCTTTGAAGTTGACAAAGCGTTTCCATCAGTCTAGTCTGAAGGCTTGCAGGCTCTGTTATTTAAAGTCTGAAGACCTCCGGACAGCCAGACTCAAGACTCAAAGTCTATTCTCATTGTGAGTTTCTAATCCGTTGAAGAAAGGCTATCCGGGCTTGGATGTTTCATTAAGGATGATGCCTTATCGACGGAGAAGATCTCTTGGCTGGATATAACATAACGGAATTTTTTATTTGATCATAATTGATTTGAAGATTAAGGATCCGATGATTGGCGAAGTATACTTGGAAGGTTCTACTTATGGAAACCTAGATCCTGATTGTATGGGCGAACATGATTGATGGGCTATCGACATGTTCCTTTAATAGCTCGAATGATCTTCCTAATTGATTCTGTCCAACGGGTAGATTGGAGGAATTCCTTTGGTAAGTGCCAACGGGTATGATGGCATGAAGGAGTATATAAGGAAGACGTTCTAGTTGTTCGAGTGTGTGCACGATAGAAGAATTCTAAAGTCTGAAGCTCTTTGTTCCTAGTCAATTCATTTGTTGAGCAAAATCGTGTAAACAAAAGAGAGTCTATATTCGTGAGAAACCTTGAGGAAGTGTGGTAGAACATCTACACTTTGTAGAATCAAGGAAAAGCTGTGCTTGTAACTTCTCTTTTGTTCATAGTGAAATCCAGCCGGTGGCTGTCGGTGCGGAAGAGTGGACGTAGGCTTGGAATAAGCCGAACCACTATAAATCTTGTGTTCATTTCTCTTCCTTATCATTTACTTTACTTTGATCGTATTTTTCTTTCTATCGATTGCCTAGAATTGCTTCCATATCTCGAGAATTTGTTTGCGCACCTATTCAGCCCCCTCTTGGTGATTATACTAGCTATATCAATTGGTATCAGAGCTTGCGTACTCACTTTTGTTGAAGTGTTTTACTTCAGAGTTAAAGATCCATGGCTAGTATGTTGGCTCCAAGGCTGGTAGAAGGGCAAAGCAATACCAAACCACCTTACTTTGATGGAAAGGATTACAACATATGGAAGAACAAGATGAAAACATTCCTAAGATCAAAGGATCCTCTGGAATGGGACGTTGATGTTGTAGAAAAAGGAATCATTCCTAAAGCTGCATCTGTCTTAGAAAGAGGAAAATATGTTGTTAAGTTTAGCGAAATGACTCAGGAAGAGAAAATCAAGAGACAAGCTCTTGATGCAAAAGCAATTTATTCTTTATATTGTGCTTTATCCCCTACTAAATATAACAGAATATCTTCTTGTGTTATAGCTAAAGAAGTCTGGGATAGATTACATATTACCTATGAAGGAACCAATCGAGTGAAAGAGACTAGAATCGACATTCTCCTCGGTCAATATGAAGCCTTCAAAATGAAATCAGGAGAATCTATAACTGATATGTTTAGTCATTTTACAGATATTGTGAACGGTCTTGAAAATCAAGGTCAATCAATTTCGATCCCATGAAAGTAAACAAGCTACGCATGGACTCTCTAAGGATTGGAATCACATAAAGACCTCAATCAGAGAGACCCAAAGAATCATGCCTCTATTTGTTGATGAGTTGGTTGGGACTCTTCAGTCTTATGAAGTGGAACGAATCAATGAAGATGAAGACCCTAAAGGTAAGAAATCCATTGCATTAAAATCTAATGATGATTCTGATGTTACAGATTCTGAAGACGATATGGATGATGAGGAACTTGCTCTCATGATAAGAAGATTCAGAAAGCTGAACAAAAAAGGAAGAAGATTCAATCCAAAGAAACAAAGCTTTCAAAAGCAACAGACTAATTCTGTTGAGGATGAGGAATCAAACAAAGATGTAGTCTGCTTTGAATGTAAGAAAAAGGGACACATCAGACCCAACTGTCCTCTTCTGAGGAAGAAGAAAGGAAAAACTGAAAAGTACCGAAAAACTCTTAAAGCTGAAACATGGAGTGATACAGAGTGTGAAGAAAGTGATGATGATTATGCCAATATATGTCTGATGGCACGATCGGATTCGGATTCAAATTCCGAGACAGATTCAGACTTAGAAAGCGAATTTGAGTTAAGTAACTTCAAAATCCCTATTAAGGTTTCAAAGTATATTGATGAATTGTGTTTCAGTCTTAAGACTTCTCTTAAAAGAATTTCCGAACTCAAGAAAGAAAATTCTGCTCTAAAACAACAGGAAAATATTTTAAAAGAAAAAGTGAAAAGTTTAGACAAGAATGTTTCTTCTCTTAAAGAAAGTGAAGATAATTTGTTAAAAGAAAATGCATATTTGAGAAGAGATATCTCAAATATTTCCAAAAGATTTTCTATAGGATCTGAGAAACTAGAAAAAATTCTTTTTGTTCAAAGACCTTATTTTAATAAATCTGGTTTGGGAATGACTGATGAAACCATTCCTTTAATTGATTTTCCTAAAGTGAAAGAAAGAATCAAACAAAGACCCACAAGAGATGCTTACAAAAATCATTTTAAGAGAATCTTTGTAAAACCAGTAGGTCGCAATGCTCTCAGATGTTCAAAGTGCAATAGTGCAGATCATTTTGAAAGAGAATGTCCTATGATATGGAAACCTGTTAAAAAGATATGGGCAAAAACCGCATATCATACTAACACCAATGGACCCAAGAAAATATGGGTACCAAAGAATGCTTGAGTTTCTTTTTTAGATACAGGTCACTATCAAGAAAAAGGTAAAATGATATCTGGATAGTGGATGCTCAAGACACATGACAGGAGACTCAAATTACTTCATAAAGCTTGATCGAGTAAATGGTGGAAAAGTTTCTTTTGGAGGAAACAACAAAGGAAAAATTGTGGGATTTGGATCTGTAAAGATTGGAAATCTCAAAATCAGCAATGTTTCCTTAGTGGAAGGGCTCAATTACAATTTGCTCAAGTATTAGTCGGTTATGTGATCTGGTTTCAAAATCAACTTTCAAGAGGGAATATGTTGGAATTAGTAAAGATTCTACTCAGTCATTTATGGGTTGAAGACATGGAAATATCTACCTTTTGGATGTGAAACCAGATGAATCACAATGTCTAATTTCAATACAAGACGAAGCAAACTTATGGCACAGAAAGCTTGGGCACGTCAATATGAAGCAAATAGCCAAAATCTCAGCAAAGAAGCTTGTTCGTGGTCTACCAAATTTATCGTATCAAAAGTCTAATCTATGTACACCATGTATATTGGGAAAACATGTAAGAAATTCATTTAAGCCAATAAATCAAGTTTCCACTAATCTTGTACTGCAGCTTCTGCATATGGATCTTTTTGGACCAACCATAACGCAAAGCATTGGAGGTAAGAAATACTGCTTGGTAATTGTGGATGATTACTCACGATTTACTTGGGTATATTTTTTGGTAAGTAAGTCTGAAACCTTCTCTTATTTTGAAAAATTTGCTAAGAAAGTTCAAAATGAAAAAGGGTATGTTATCTCGAGTATAAGAACAGATCATGGAGGTGAGTTTGAAAATCATGATTTTACAAAATTTTGTGATGAATCTGGTTTTCAGCATGTATTCTCCTCTCCATATACTCCATAGCAAAATGGAGTTGTGGAAAGAAAGAATAGATCTCTTCAAGAAATGGCTAGAACTCTTTTAATTGAAAGTAACATCTCTTCACGTTTTTGGGCCGAAACAATTTCTACAGTATGCTACATTATAAATAGAGTCTTTCTAAGACCAATTCTGGAAAAAACCCCCTATGAACTATTCAAAGAAAAGAAGCCTATTGTTTCATATTTTCATGTATTTGGATGCAAATGTTTTATACTGAAAAATGCAAATGATCGAGTTGGTAAGTTTGAAGAAAAGTCAGATGAAGGCATCTTCTTTGGATATTCAACCACAAGCAAAGCGTACAGAGTCTACAACAAGAAGACTCAAACAGTTGAAGAATCAATGAATGTTAAATTCCAAGATTCTATGCAAAATGAATCCATTCAGACTCATCTTGAAGAATCTGAACCTACTTCAGACTCTACAAAGTCTAAAATAGCTCAAACTTTGAAGGACCATCAACAAGTGGCTGTTGAAGATTCAAGTGAAGGAAGTGACCATCAATCTGACAAATTAACCAGCAACTGGAAACATAAGTCCAGTCATCCCAAAGATCTTATTATTGGCGACATCAATGAAAGAATTCGCACAAGATCCAAGAGGCGCGAAGAGTCTAGTGTTGTGGCTCTTATTTATGAAATAGAACCCAAATGCATAGAAGAAGCTTTATCTGATGAAAGCTGGATTGAAGCTATGCAAGAAGAACTCAGGCAATTCAGTATTAATGATGTTTGGGAATTGACTCCTAAACCGAGAAAGTCTGTTATTGGAGCTAAATGGGTTTTCAGGAACAAGATGAATGAGAAAGGAAAAGTCATAAGAAACAAGGCAAGACTCGTGGCCAAAGGATACACTCAAGAAGAAGGGATAGACTATGACGAGACTTACGCACCAGTAGCAAGGTTAGAAGCAATTCGATTATTACTTGCTTTTGCTTGTTATAAGAATTTCAAGTTATTTCAAATGGATGTCAAAAGTGCCTTCCTAAATGGATTCATCCAAGAGGAAGTCTATGTGGAACAATCTCTTGGGTTTGAAGACCTAAGGAAACCAGACTCAGTATTAAGACTCAAAAAGGCTTTATACGGCTTGAAACAAGCTCCTCGAGCTTGGTACGACAGACTGAGTAAGTTTTTAATTGAAAATTGATTTGTTAAAGGTAAAGTAGACACTACTCTTTTCATTAAAAGAGAAAGCAAGAGTTTTCTACTTGTTCAAATATATGTTGATGATATTATTTTTGGATCCTCTAATGAAAGTTTGTGCAAGAAACTCTCTAAGACTATGCAGGATGAATTTGGAATGAGCATGATGGGTGAGTTAACCTTCTTCCTTCGACTTCAAGTGAAACAACTTAAGGAAGGAACTTTTATTCATCAAGAAAAATATGCTAATGATATTGTGAAGAAGTTTGGACTGGACAATTGCAAAAAGGCTGATATACCAATGTCAAACTCCGTGAAGATAGATAAAGATGAAGGAGGAAAGAAAGTCGACCAAAAGTTATGCAGGAGTATCATCGGTTCATTTCTTTATCTTACTGCTTCTAGACCTAATATTTTGTTTAGTGTTTGCATTTGTGCCAGATTTCAAGCAGACCCTAAAGAATCACATTTAAATGCTGCAAAGCGTATTATCAAATATATTGCATCAACTTCAAGCTTCGGTCTCTGGTATCCTAAAAGGGGAGACTTTACTCTTCTTGGGTACTCAGACGCAGACTTAGCCGGATGCAGAGTTGATAGAAAGAGCACCTCAGGTACCTATCAACTACTTAGAAGCAGGACAGTATCTTAGTTTTCAAGAAAGCAAAGTACAGTAGCTCTCTCTACAACAGAAGCAGAATATGTAGCTCTTGGAAGTTGTTGTTCACAAATTCTGTGGATAAAATAATAGCTAAGAGACTTTGGAATTGAAGATTCATGCACGGAGATTAAATGTGACAACACCAGCGCAATCAATCTCACCAAAAATCCAATTCTTCACTCAAGAGCAAAGCATATAGAGATTCGACATCACTTCATTAGAGATCATGTTCAAAATGGAGAAATTTCG
This sequence comes from Eucalyptus pumila, assembly GCA_016097595.1. Classification (NCBI taxonomy): domain Eukaryota; kingdom Viridiplantae; phylum Streptophyta; class Magnoliopsida; order Myrtales; family Myrtaceae; genus Eucalyptus; species Eucalyptus pumila. Next base: position 1,135,953 of record CM027847.1, read on the forward strand.
ATTCAGTTTGTTGACTCAAAAAATCAACTGTCGGATATATTTACAAAGCTTTTGGAGAAAAAACAATTTGAAATTATCCGTTCAAGACTCAACATTTTGAAGTTTGAAGAAGTTAAAGTCTAGAGACTCTCAGACTCAGACTATAAGACTTTGACTGCAAGACTTTGTCTGTAAGTTATTCTCTCTCTCTAATCTCATTTTGAAAAGGTACGTTCATCAACCGTGTTGATTATTGTTATCTCAATCGCTATCTTTAAATGACGAAATTATTGCATCGTTTCTTTTATAAAAAGAAGTTATTTTGATATGACCATTTTCGAAAAAGGCAGTTATTTTTTAAAAGGCATCTTTTCACTTTCCATTACGACGGTTGATATCCTCTCCTTACGACGGTCTTATATACAGTCGTTTTCTCCTCGCTTAACTCCAAAACCCTAAAAAGCACCAATCTTCCATTCCTGTTTTCTTCTCTTGTTTAATCTTCGAAAAAGTTGTCATCTTTCTTGGGAAAGTCAAGCAAGAAATCTTTCAAAAGACTAAGGAAGATGTCGTCTTTAAGAAAGTCTTCGAGGATTGCAAGCAGGGGACCACGGCGAATGAGTGAGGGGCCTACGCACTTCGATCTCATTGAAGAAGAAGTGTCTCCAAATCAGCAGCAGAGCCCACAACATTCTCAGCAGCGTCATTCTCCTCCATCTAGTCCTCAAGATATTGATCTTCATCAAAATGAAGAAATCATTGAAGATGCAGACCCTGTAAGAGTTCAAAGGCCCTCTTTTATTTATAAGCTGTATCGTGCTTTAAAAGGGACTGGTACTCCATTGAACTATGTGGATGATTTTCTTAAGGACAAATGATATAGAAATGAATACATCTTTTTGCGAAAAATGGAAAGTTTAGGAATTGCTCGTAAGGGTGTGGTAGAAGAATCCCTTGCGAATATCCCAAGTGACCCTCGTGATTGGGGAGGTAATCCAGTGGATGGAAATGATGATGACAAATTATACAGCGAATTTCAGCCAAGAATGGGAGTTGCGGCGGAAAATCGAGGAAAAATGGGAGAGTTGTTTAGATCGAAGGAACATATGGATCTATACTCAAAATTGCTGAAGCGTGGGGTGATAAACCCTAGGAGTGTGGATTTTGACTTTTCGGATGCTTGTAAATGTGAACTTGAGGGAAAAATTCGGTCATCTTCAACTTGAGAAATTCTGCTCTGACTCCACAAAGGCCTATCCTCATCTAACTGCATATTTCTATTCAAATCTTAGTTTCTTGGATGCGAATAGATTCTCCTTGAGTGTCAAAGATCAAGACTTTGTTGTGGATATGGATATCTTTGGCGAGATGTGTTAGGAGTTGAGAGAGGAAGGTATCAACGGATGAAAGTCTCTATTGCTCGTACTACTCACGGAACTTGTTAAGGATAGGAGTGCTGAGGGAAAGATTTCCTATTCAAGGATGAGTGCATTTAACATCTTGCTGCACAAAATTGTAATTAATTGCCTCGGACCGAAATCAACTTCCAAGACTCGATGTCTCAAGTTCGAGGCAAAGCTAATGTATGCTATCATCGGGAAAAGGTTTTCACTTCCTCACACCGTTATGTTCCACATGTATAGAGCGATGATGAAGGACAGAGGACAACTTCCTTATCCAGGTCTTGTGACGAAGTTATTCAGACATCTGAACATTCAGCCTCCACAAATTCTTTGTGCTCGATCGTGCGATCATATGGTGGTAGGACTGAAAATGGTGACCAAGATGCGTCTGAAAGAACTAAGCAAGGCATTGGAGAAATTTAAGGAGAAGACTCCAGTCAAATCTCATCAATTCTCTTCTGCAGGAAAAAGGAAAGGGAAGGAGCACATGGATGCTTCATCTAAGAGAAGAAGAGCTCTCCTCGTTGATGATGAAAACATCACTATTTCTACCTTGAAGAATCTCAGTCGATCTGTTCCAGAGAAAGAGTCAGAACATCAGACAGAATAAAGAGCAGAGAAAGAAGCAGAAGAAAAAGAAACGTTGGAAAGAGAAGAAGAAGAAGAAGAAGAAGAAAGAGATGCTGAGCAAGAGAGAGTTGAAAAAGAAAAAGAAGAAGCGAAAAGAGATCAAGAAGAAGGAGAACATGAGGAGCACTCTCCACCTGAAGGCATGGACACAGGGGGAGACCAAGAGAAAAGAGGAATGACCTCAAATCCTACAACCAGTGAGGGAGTCAGTCGATCCCTAGCAGATCCAGAGGACGTTTTCGCCTCTCAGTTTCCTGAGGAAGGTCATGAGGTTTCTTCGCCAAATCTGCGTGATTATGCTGATCTACCATCATCTGCATTTACTCCATCAGATCGTGCTAATGCCAGTACGCAGACCGAAAATTCAGCAGACTTTTGCAGAGTGATGGACATTCTCTTGGAGATGCAAGGTCAGATATATGCATTGGGATGTGAAGTTCAGAACTTGAAGAATGCAGGACAAGTCTCTTCGGGATCATTAAATGATCAAATCCAAGTCCTTTCTCTTTAGATTCAGGCTAATGCTAAGGGTGAGGATGTTGCTCAGTTGAAGGAAGACTTTAAAAGGCTGGAAGGCATCGTTCAGTCGATGGGAGATTTTCAGCTTGTTCGCGTTCCCAAGAATCCTTGACTTCATTTTTTTTTGCTGACAAAAAGGGGGAGAGTTGCGAGACTTGAAAAACTTTTACTTAAATTTGTCGAACTTTTTGCTTGTTTGGTTTGTGGTTTGTTTTGACTTGACTTGTGTCTGGATGTGGATTAAATCTGGGATTTGAACTTGACTGCTTATTATTAACTACTATTGATATCTTATGGATGGCTTTACTGCATACTAGACTAACCTATTTTCTGTGATTGCAGATTCTAGTGTTATTCATTTAGCCATTTATCTCTATAAGATATGCATATGTGTTTGAGAAATGTTTTGCAGGTCAAAGTTTTCCAAATCTGCAGGAAAGTTTTGTCACCATCAAAAAGGGGGAGATTGTTGGAGAAATTCCTCTTGAAGTGTTTTGAAGTTGACAAAGCGTTCAATCAGTCTAGTCTGAAGGCTTACAGACTCTATTATTTAAAGTCTGAAGACCTCCGGACAGCCAGACTCAAGACTCAAAGTCTATCCTCATTGACAGTTTCTAATCCGTTGAAGAAAGGCTATCCAGAACTGGATGTTTCATTAAGGATGAGGCCTTATCGACTGGAGAAGATCTCTTGGCTGGATATAACATAACGGAATTCTTTATTTGATCACAATTGATTTGAAGATTAAGGATCCGATGATTGGCGAAGTATACTTGGAAGGTTCTACTTATGGAAACCTAGATCCTGATTGTATGGGCGAACATGATTGATGGGCTATCGACATGTTCCTTTAATAGCTCGAATGATTTTCCTAATTGATTCTGTCCAACGGGTAGATTGGAGAAATTCCTTTGGTAAGTGCCAACGGGTATGATGGCATGGATGAGTATATAAGGAAGACGTTCTAGTTGTTCGAGTGTGTGCACGATAGAAGAATTCTAGAGTCTGAAGCTCTTTGTTCCTAGTCAATTCATTTGTTGAGCAAAATCGTGTAAACAAAAGAGAGTCTATATTTGTGAGAAACCTTGAGGAAGTGTGGTAGAACATCTACACTTTGTAGAATCAAGGAAAAGCTGTCTTTGTAACTTCTCTTTTGTTCATAGTGAAATTCAGCCGGTGGGCTGTCAGTGCGAAAGAGTGGACATAGGCTTGGAATAAGCCAAACCACTATAAATCTTGTGTTCATTTCTCTCTTCCTTATCCTTTACTTTACTTTGATCGTATTTTTCTTTCTATCGATTGCCTAGAATTGCTTCCATATCTCGAGAATTTGTTTGCGCACGTATTCACCCCCCTCTAGGTGATTATACTAGCTATATCACTTTGAACTATATTGATGAATTTTTGAAAGACAAAAGGTATCGAAATGAAACCTACTTTTTACGCACAATGGAACGATTGGGAATTGCTCCTGCGGGGTCAGCAGAAGAAGTATTTGCAAATATCCCAAGCGATTCACGTGTTGGAGGGCTGAGTCAACCTGATGGGAATGATGATGATAGGATGTACACTCAATTTAAACCTAGAATGGATGTTGCGGCGAAAATTCGAAGCAAAAGGACAGATTTGTTTCGTTCGAAGGAACACAAGCAACTGTACTCTAAGTTGCTAAAGCATGGTGTGATTAACCCTAGAATTTTGGACTTTGACTTTGATTTTCTTGATTCTCTGAATGTCAAGCTGAGAGAGAAATTCAATCTTCTTCAACTAGAATGGTTTTGTTCTGAATCGACAGAGGCTCTTGTTGAACTCACTGCTTACTTCCATTCGAATCTAAGTTTCTTGGATGCGAATAGATTCTCTTTCAGTGTTCGAGATCAGGACTATGTGGTTGACATGAATACATTGGCTGATGTGATTGGGGTTGAAAGAGGGAGATACCAACCAATCAGTGTGTCTATTGGTCGTGCGACGATAGAGCTTATTCAGGATAGAACGACAGAAGGAAAGATTTCATATTCGAGGATGAATGCCTCCAACATTTTGCTTCACAAGATAGTGATCAACTGCCTCAGACCTAAATCAACTTTGAAGACGGACATTTCAAACTCAGAGGCAAAGCTGATGTATGCCATTAACGCTGGCAAAAAGTTCACTCTTCCATACACTATTATGTTCCACATGTATAGAACGATGGTGAAGGACAAGGGCCAACTTCCTTAATCAGCATTTGTCACCAAGTTATTCAAACATTTGAACATTCAGCCTCCCCGGATTCTTTGTGTTCAAACATGCGATCAAATGGTGGTGGGATTGAAAATGGTCTCTAAAATGCGTCTGAAGGAACTTAACAAGGCTTTGGAGCAATTCAAGGTTAAAACCCCTGTCAAGACTCACCCAGTCTCTTCGGCTGCAAAGCGGAAAGGGAAGGAGCCCGTGGTTGCGTCATCCAAGAAAAGAAGAGCACTCATTTTGGAGGATGAAGAGGATGAAGATAATATCACAATTTCTGCTCTTGCATTGAAGAACTTAAGTTGTTCTGTTCCAGAGACAAAGGAGAGACATGAACAAGACAAGGACGAGATTGAATAGAGGACTAGGAGAGAGAGAATCATTGGAGAAAGAAGCAGATGAGGAAATGATTGAGGAAGAAGAAGAAGAGGGCAGAGGAGAACAAGAAGAAGCAAAGCATGAAGAGTATTTCTCACCGCTTGAAGGCATTGAAACAGGGGGAGATCTTGAGAAAAGAGGTACGTCCTCAATTACTGCCACTAGTGAAGGAGTAAGTCATTCTCCAGCAGATCCAGAAGACATCTATGCCTCTCAATTTCCTGAGAAAGGCCATGAGGTTTCATCGCCCAATCTGCATGATCGTGCTAACTTGCCGTCATCTGCCAATACACCATCTGATCGTGCAGAAGCCAGTACTCAGACTGATAATTCAGTAGACTTTCGCAGAGTGCTTGATGTTCTCTTGGAGATGCGAGGCCAAATTTATGCTCTGGGATGCGAAGTACAGAACTTGCAAAATGCAGGTCAAGCCTCTTCAGTTTCTTTGCATGATCAACTCCATGCCCTTGCTCTTCAAGTTCAAGCAAATGCCAAGGGTGAAGATGTGGCTCAGCTGAAGGAGGATTTGAAAAAGCTGGAAGGGATTGTCCAGTCAATGGGAGATTTCCAGCTTGTTCGTGTTCCAAAGCAATCATAATTCCATTCTCTTTTCATCTCTACCTTTTTAATGCTGACAAAAAGGGGGAGAGATTTGGTGCAGATTTGAGATTTAAACTCTTGAACTCTTGACTTTTGTGTTTGATTGACTTTACTTTTGTGTTTGGCTGTTTGGCTATGACTGGATTTGGAATTGGACTATTTAAACGTTTGTTTATCTTAAGCACTATTGGTATTTCATGGCAAAGATATTTGCTCATTTACAGGACTAACTTACCTTCTGTGGATGCAGATTTTAATGTTATCTTTACTCAGCCAATTATCCTTTGTGAGATATCCATGTTTGCTTGAGTATTGTTTTGCAGGTCAAAGTTATCCAAATCTGCAGGAAAGTTTTGTTACCATCAAAAATGGGGAGATTGTTGGAGAAAACTTCCTTGAGTGTTTTGAAGTTGACAAACGTTTCCATTAGTTTAGTCTAAAGACTTGCAGACTTTTCCATCAAAGTCTAAAGACCTCCGGACTGCCAGACTCAAGACCCAAAGTCTATCCTCATTGACAGTTTCTAAACCGTCGAAGAAGGCTTATCCATAACTGAGTATTTCATTGAGGATTTGATTCTATTGACTGAAGAAGATCTCTTGGTTGGATACAGCATGTCAGAATCCATTATTCAAATTGAGATTGATTCAGGGATTTTGGATCCGTTGATTGGCAAAGTATACTTGGAAGGTTCTACTTATGGAAAACTAGATCCTGATTGTATGGGCGAACATGATTGGTGGGCTATCGTCATATTCCTTAAATCACTCGAAATCTCCCTAATTGATTCTGTCTAACGGGTAGATTGGAAGAACTCCTTTGGGAAGTGCCAACGGGTGTGATGGCATGAAGGAGTATATAAGGAAGACGTTCCAGTTGTTCGAGTGTGTGCGCGATAGAAGAATTCCAAAGTCTGAAACTCCTTGTTCTTAGTCAATTCAATTGTTGAGCGAAATCTTGTACTCAAAAGAGAGTTTATATCTTTGTGAGACCTTAAGGAAATGTAGCAGAGTCTCTATGCTGTAGAATCAAGGAAGAGCTTTACTGTAACAACTCTTTTGATTCATAATGAAATCCAGCCAGTGGGTTGTCAGTGCGGAAGAGTGGACGTAGGCTTGGATTAAGCCGAATTACTATAAACCCTGTGTTCTTATTCTCTTCCCAACGCTCTTTTATTTTGATCGTAACTCAATTTGTTTCCAAGAGTCTAATTTCCTTTTCATTATCTATTGTTGATTAGAGTTGCACACTTCTCTCGGGGAAATTTGTTTTTGCACCTATTCACCCCCCTAGGTGCTCGTACTAGCTTTCACACACTATAGGATCTGCCTAAAAAATGACGACAAAGTTCTCAGCAATGCACACAAAAGAAGATTAAGTTTGGAATATTAGACAAATGTAAGCTGGCAAAAAACCTTGATAAAAGAAGTGGATCTTCCTTTAGTAGAGCTTTATTCTAGTCTCAATGAAACCACGACAAATGGGGCATGAGTCCAGATCTTGTCCACACTCGCAGCAGGTCTGCAAATAAATTCTTAGCTTTCAAATGCATTTGCTGAATTTTTTTAACAAAAGTAATAGAGAGCGCAAATACATGGTGGAAACTGGAAGCAGGCCAAGGGGGGAAATTCAGGAAAAAAACAAATTACCTGATGACCACAATTGAAAGCCATATCCTTTTGATTAGTCAGGCAAATAAGACAATCCTGAAATGATGAAAATTAAATTAGAAAACTGTAGATGATTCTCCTGAACGATTGGCTATGTATTATGTCGATCTCGTATGGATCTGCACCCCATCAGCATCCTCTAGCGATTGACAATCTTATGACATACCCACGAAAAGGCTCACAACTCAGAGAATCATTGCAACACGAACATACTTTTGGCATAAATACAGGCAAGCAACCGTAGAGAAGTTAGCCACCATAATAGAAGATGAAGGATATATACATGATTATCAGACGTAGAACTTGAAGCAGTTGTGCCAGCAAACGTATCGTGTCTAGCAGAAGGTGCACTTGGTCCAAAACTGCTTGATCGTGAAGCTTTCGAGGTGCCCAAAGAAGCCGCACCATATTGAGGAGGAGGGAGAGATACCCGATCTATCACTTTTCCCCTTCGAGAACTGCTAGATGGAATGGAATTTACATGAACTAGCAAAAGGGAAGGCTTCGAAAGAAACATTGTACTAATGGCGGTAAGATTCATAACTTAATTTTACAAATATTATCCCATTACCCCAAAATATTTAGCTCCAGTGTTGCTCTATACTGGGTAGGTATTTCCATCAAGGCTGCAAGAGCGAACTCTGCTTCTTTTCTGGATCTGTCCATAGTCTTTGACATTATTTCTGTGAAATTGACAAACTACAAAGGAACAAACTCAAACTTCAGAAGTATGCACGAAAACAAAAGACAACCCGAGTTAAAGCTGTGGGAGAATATGCTAAGGAAAACGTGGATGGAACTAGCAAGATACTTGCCTGAAAATTATCAAAGGCTCGGGCAGGAATATTATCATCAAATTCTTTCATCATGTCCCATGGTCCATCACCAACGCCAACTAGTATAATTGACAGGGGATAGTCACTGTCCAAAACAAGGCACCTTAGAAAGCCAATAGGGGAATAATCAGTGACTAAGGGAGCCAAACTTGGCAGCAACAAATACCTTGCTTTCACTATTGCTTCGACAGTACTTTTCTCCTGTGGGCTTAGCTGGCCACGGTCGGTATCGACACTTCTTGTCACCTTTAACAGTACATGGATGACAGACATTGTTAGAGTTCTAATAAGAAATTATCTGCAAGAACAAGTAGTCTGTGTACTCAAACTAATGAAATGGAATGCTTTCTGCTTCATGGCATTCTTCTGCATACTTTGGTATCAAATGTCCATCCCAAGAGCAAGATATGTTGCTCAACATTCAAGCACAACTTGTAGAAAACAGCATGCCTTTCACATGAACTTAAGAGTCGTAATCTGTATTAGGAGAATGCTGAACAGAGCTGCACAGGCATCTCAGTAAAACACTCCAATCAGAGTGGTAAATCTCAGGTTGCAATTTGGCAAAAGGTTCTTAAGTGGCAATAATTCAATTCAGTGGACAGTGGATATACCCAGAAAAGTCCTAAAACATCTGTCAATTCACAAAAAAAGCTTCCCATTTAATATAATTGTTGTGACTTATAAGTTGCCTTGGAAACTGTAAGCTTAAATGGAATGCACTATTTGCGACAATTCTCTTAGAAAAGCCAATCTCCATATCTAAATCCAATGTACAAAATACAAACTGTCTACCTGCCCATCAGCAATTATTACTAGCACATGGTATTGGCCACCACTTTCTTCAACTATTGTAATGGCCATTTCAATGATGGCAGCAAATGAGGTTGGGCCTACCATTGAGAAAATTGGGTAAGTAAGCTGAAAATTTTAGGGAAGGCAATGGACAACTGGGGGTTGGGGAGCAAGAGAGAGAGTTGCCAACCTGCAAGTCGTAGTTGAGGTACCAATTCTCTATAACGTGTCAAAACCTCTTCAAATCCGTTACAAAATTTCTCATCAGGAAAGAAACTAAAAACTTCTTGATCATGAGTTGAGGCTGCCAACACAGAACTAAGGATCTCATCAATAAGTTTAACTAGCTAAAACATAAATTAACAGTTAAAAATTGATACCATCTCCAAATCCAAAACATGGAATTAGGTTGTCTTCATCAAAGGATGACAGTGTTTTCCCAATAATTGATATTGCCTGTTCGTAGGGATTTTGACCATCTCCGATGCGCTGCAGGCTTCTCCGGTTGAATGACCTTCCACCTATTATAGAAGAAAATCAATCTCCTAGACCTAGAACCCTAAAATGACATATTTTGTACCTATATGGCCAAACCTGTCCATTCATTGCTTTTTGTGAAATCAATACCAACAATCAGGTTTGAAGACTCCAGGCCAGCACGTGCCAAGGCCTCCGTAACCTGAGAAAAATATTCTATCTTTGAGATTAGAATCTAGAAGGAAAAGCAATGAATGCAAGAACACCAAAAGCACACTGCCATCAATGAGAACCATCGACCTCACATCTAACAATTCCACTTTAAACGCTACTCCAAGTGAATATGACATTCCACCACTTTAATAAGAGTTGGACTAGATAAAAAGTGAGCTCGGAAAAAAATAATGGAGTTGAAAATGTATCAGACCTGTTCCAGGCTAGTATAATCATCATTTATTTTTGAGAATTTCCTTTCAAGCTTCCTCTTTGAATGAGGAGGGTAACCACCATAGCTTGAAGAAGGAGGTGGGACAAAAGGAGGGAATGAGGTTGGGATCAAATTGATCAACTGCCTTCTCGAATGTTCATGAAATAAATCAAAGCTGAGCTTGTGGTATTATAGTCATGGAAGGGCTGTCTCCAGGATTTGATAGCTTATCCTATTGAACGGAATATAGTAAAGGAAATGGAATTTGGGGATAACCTGGCACAAAGCTCTAGAGATTTCCCCACGGGCCAGCTTACGTGGTGCTGACTCAGATGGTCTGATCCTCTCTCTCCCTCTTCACATTGGCACGCTTATCCAATCAAACGAAGAATATTCAAAGCTCGCCACCTATAATGAAATCAGATAACAAAAAGTCGCAAGTTCAAATAATTTTAGGTCCATAACTTGCCTTCTCTTTATACATTTCAATTTAACCTACACGTGATGAGGAGTGTTCATATATTTAAATGTTCAATTGTACATGAATTATTTTTAGTTAAGGATGCTTATTGCGTTTGAAGCACTCTTTTGGTAATCATATTTCAATCAAAAGAAACAATTTCTCCCTTTTAGGAACACGCTAGAAGCAAGAGGCACAATCGAAATTGGCCTTTGAAGTTCTCTTTCTCCCTTTGTCTGGCTATTGGGTTTGGAGAGTTGTTGTGCTATTCGAAGTTTGGTTTATCCAGAACAGTCTCCTGATGAGACAGTGGGCGACTGGGCCAGGACCAACAGATGATTCTGCCGCGGGATTACGAAGACGGGGCCGTCGCTTGATAGGCCCGGCTCTACCCGATTTTGTGGCCCGAGTTCTTGAGAAAAAAAGGGACAATGACATGGATAAACCTGTTGGCTGTTCTAAGCTGACTGCATGTTGACCGCTTAAACGGAGCTTTGAGTTCACTTAGTTCCTCGCTTGTTTCAATCCTAGTTGTCTCAACAGAATTCGTTTCCATAACGAAATATATCTCACCGAAAGTCATTTTTTTGTTTTTTTTTTTTTTTGTTGAAGAGAAGGGTTTTGTGGTGATTTTAGATAGAAAATATCACAGGTCCTTAAATAGTTGTTTATACTTAAACACTCTTGTGCCCATTGAAATCAATCGGCAAAATTTTTAGCGTTTGAATTTTTCTCTCAGATTGAGTTTCAATCTAATGAAAGTTGAATTTGTGAATTCTTTCTTTAAGAGTGAAGTAAGACATCTATTCCTAACTCTCTTGAATTGAACAACAAATGGATCGATTGATTCATTATCATATTAATAAATTTAAATATATATATATATGGATTTATCTCTACTTAAAATCTTAAGACCATGACTTATGAGCCAATTACCATATCTTAATTGTTTGAAACCATATAATTCTGTACTGTAATGTTTGAAATATATTTAGAAGATTCTATAGATCTCTCTTGATTCTGTTTATCTCCCATAATTTTGTATATCTCTCAAGATTATGCATTATCTTCATTTGCTTGCACATATCCTTGATTACAATTCACATTATAACATATTACTTTGGATATTCATCCTATAAGTAAGTTTATGTACTCTTCACATAGGATATACAAAGATTACACAGTATACTCTTCCACATTATTTTTATTTTGATGACAGAGCTTTTGTTGTCTTAATAAGCTCCCATTGGGTCCTTTATACTGTCGCCATTGCAACGTTATGTCCATATGGGGTTAAGAATATTAGGAGTGTCAAATTTTTTGTATGATGCTCACTTGACTGCCAAAACTTTGTTTTTACTCACTTGAGTGCCACAAATTTCAAAACTGATAACTAAAGTGCCAATTTCGATTTGCCTCGTTGGAAAAATCGATGTAGATTTTGGTTATCCGATGTGATTTCGCTGGCACTAACGTGAATAATTTTTTAAAATTTTAATTAATTAATTAATTAATTTCTTTAGTGCCAGCAACCCTTGCCCTGGGCCGGCGAGGTCGTGATGCCCTTGCCAAGGCCTTCACGGCCAAATCTAGGTGAGGGTTGCCTCACCCTCAACGCAAAGGCCCTGGGCGAGGGCATTGCAGCCTCGGTGGCTGCGGGCAAGACGTTGCCCAGAGTTGGCGAGGGCCCTCGCGACCTCGCTAGTGGCTAACAAGGCCCCAACGGCTTGGCCTTGGGCCTTCACGACTGAGGGCAAGGTAGCCCTCGCCCATGGGCAAGTGTTTCGCAATTGGCGAGGGTTGCTGGTGACCCTCATTGGCCCAAAAAAAAGAAAAAGAAAAAAGAAAACAATCCAAAAAATTCAAAAAAATTTAAAATTTTAAAATTCCACGTATGATAATTTGCTGGAATTGGCACTCAAGTGATTAATTTTACTTTGATGTAGTATTCAAGTGGGTGAAAAAAAGTTTTGGCACTTTTAATATTCTTATCCCATCAATCACGCTAGTGTTCTATTTTTCCCAAAACTGGTGTGCTCTTCAGTCTTGTTCCAACACTTTCTAGTTGCTTGTTGCGAAAAATAAATAACATAAGACTCACCGCCCTTAGATGGACTAAGTCCTTAAATTTCGTCACGGTCACCCGCCGCACGAGCCCTCACACACCGTCCCTTGGATCCACATGCCTCACACAGAAGGTGTCGCACGCGTATTGCTTACGCCGTCCACATGTTAGCGAGCCGTCCAAGCAGTTGCCACGTCAGCCTGCCAAATCACCCCGCAATGTCAGTTTGCCATCGAAGGGTCAGTGTTCAGTATTTCCTGTTAGCCTCTAATGCGCATCCGACTCAGCCTCTATAGACCAAACCAATTCAGTTAGCCGCCAGACCGATCCTCTCAATTTTCAGTACAGTTTGACCACTTTCCGACCTGTTCTTGGACATTTCGGAGCGGTACTTAAGATACTTCGACGTGATAAGTTCATTTTTGGCCTTCTTTTCTCCATATTTTTCTTCCAAAGTGCCGGTTTCTTCATATTATTTATCCGTTCTACATCCATTCTATTGTTTTCGGCCATAAAGTGCATATAATAGATACATTGGATTTTTCACTATCCATTTAGACAATTTTGAATAGTTCGAAGTATGCTTTGTGTTCTTAGAAAAAAAAGTTTTTTGAGAGGATGCAAACTTTGGCATTATGTCATTGGCGATATTCGTGTACCTCTCCTAAAGAATGAAGAGTGGGATGGCAAGAATTATTTCTTAAAATATGACTATAAAGTTTATATCCTTTTTATATTATATATATGTGATCTTCCTATATCTACAACTTAAATTTTTGGGTCAGATTTTCTAACATGTATAATGATGATGATGATGATAATAATATGTATATTTTGTGTGTGTGTATTTCTTTTACGGATAGTATATCCTTAGTAAGGCAATTAATTTCATTCATAACTAATGGGGGGAACTGAGCATCTTCAATCTTGAGGCATTGGTGACGTTCGAGAGCACCATGAATGAGGTGACTCAGCACCATCTCAGGACTAGATGGAAAGGTACGTAAATGTCATATCGCAGTTGCATTTCTTGCCGTGGTACATGTCGATTTATCATGTGATAGACATAATCGTAGTATGATGATTCAGAAAACGATACAAGGTTCATGGATAATATAATCTTGTCCGGTCTGTTGCACATTATTAGTAGTTAACTAACAGATTTGCGGAAAATGCATACCTATGCATCTGCATGAGCACTTATATGTACTTTTGTTAGTAAGAACTGTTTATAATTTAGGCACGATTAATTGATCATTCAATGTATAAGACCATGGCACTAATAATTCTTTCCTTTTGATTTTGCCTTTCCGGTATCATGAATGTACATTTCGAGTTTCCACATCCAATCAAAGGCGAGTCATTCATATCGCTATCAAAAGTTTTAGAAAGACTTAATAATTTCGTCACCTAACTCTAAAAGCTCGAATCTGAGTGTACCAATCAAGCGTGCGAAATTAGTTTTCTTTTAGGCTGGCCATTTTATTCTCGCGTGCTGACTTACCTATATCATTGACCTTACAATACCAGTAATTTTTGCATTAAAAGAGCAAATGACAAATCTCATGACCATTTTATAAAGTTGAAGATGATGTGAGGGCACTTGATCATGCGTTGCATTTGGAATCGTTTTCTTTGCACAATATATTATACCCTTGTGTTGTCCCTGCCATTCTGGGTCCCGTCAAATGCTTACTGAAACATTCCTGTCACGCCCCGACCCTCGAGCGCATGGCATCTCTCGATCTCTTTGATCATGGAATTGTGACATCCCAAGATGCATCGCCGACCCATTCATTTTATCTTTTGATTATACGCAAGCGGAAGCAAAACAAACATCTCCCAACCATTAACAAACAATACGGATAGTAAAAGGCATACATTAGAACATCAAAACCAAATACTTCATTTATAAATTTACTGTTAACCCTAGGAAGTTTAGTGATTACAAGCCTTTACACCGGCAACTTCCAACCAACCGACAGTGGGTCAGGGTTAATCTAAACTTCACTAACGCCGGGCCAAACTCTCGTCTCCAATGTAACCCCGAACCGAATATGACGGTTCTCCATACTACGGGCCTGAAAAATATTAAACCACGATGGGGTGAGATATAGATATCTCAGCGAGTAAACTCCCTAAACCTCGCGTAGGAGGGTTGTCACGCCCCGATCCTCCGAGCGCGCAAACATCCCACTCTGGTCGATACAAATGCGACTTCCCAGGACACGTCGCCGACCCATTCATTTTTATTGCACATGCGAAAGCGAAACAAATCCCCTGACAACATTTAACTTGGGATAGAAAAGCAGGCAATCAATCACAACCAAACAAGCTTTCTATAAACACATAGGTTTATATACAACACTGGATGTCTACAAAATAGACAGGCTCAACAAAAAGGGAAGTGTCCTATGACCAACTTGTCAGACACGTTCGCCGATTCTTCAACCTCCACCTTCCGAACTCCAGGACTTCCGGTCCTCCATGACCATCATCTAGGGACCTGAAATATTATCCCACAACCGGGATGAGACTACGTCTCAGCGAGTCCTACCCTCTAAAACTCAATTAGGAAGAAAATACGCCTCAGGGCGCTCTAGCCACACAAATAGGATAGAGGACTTACCTCGCCTCAGTTCCTTCCTGCACGTCAGTTTAATCAATAAATATTGACAACCACATCATCCAAACAATTCAATTACTCATATCGATTCAGCGATCAATCGACTCAGTCAATTACATGTCATCAAAACCACTCTCCGATCATCTCAAGCGTTCCAATTCCAATTTCACTCCGGCTCAACGAGCGAACTTAATCAATCCTCCGATATAAACCACGGTCCAAAGGACACGACCTATCTTTAAGTGGCAAATTACGGCCCAATGGGCGCGACCTTTAATAGGTGGCAGGTTACGGCCTTATCAGGCGCGACCCTTATCGGGTGGCAATTTACGGCCCAACGGGGCGACCTTTATCGGTGGCAATTTACAGCCCCGATGGGCACAACCGATTCCCAATTCGGTGGTATATCACGATCCAACAGGGCACGGCCGAGCCGATGATTTTCTAGATCCATCACAACCTTTCACGATTAAAAATCCAATCGAATACCAACACTAAACAGATTTGGGATGAATCCCCACATAAACATCCATTCAATCAATCGATACAAACTGGTCATACAAACCAATTACGGTGCTAAAAGCCAACACCGGGTATTTTCAAGTTAAATACCACAACTTCATCAATATTACTCAATTCCACACTTTTGGAATAATTAACCATAACCATCAATCACTCAATTTCTCAATTTAAGCTTACAATTAACACAAAACTTCTTTGCGATAAGGATCGCGAAATTCTAACGACGGCCATCCGGCATAATTTTCGAAATTATTAAATAATTAAATTTAATTCCGAAAATTAAATAATTAAATATTATATTATAATAATATAATTTAATAAAATAATATTTATAAAATTCGAAATAATTAATTAATTAAAAATAATTAATTAGGGCTTAAACAAGATTACACTAATTTAATCATACAATTAGCCCTAATTAAACATCCATTAAGCTAATCATACAACTAATCTAATTTACATTAAAATAATCTAATCTAACCACCTAAACCTAATTAGACTAATCTAAACACCCCTTAAGCGTCATTAACTCACTAAGCAAGAATTAGAGGATAAACTCACCGGTTTTGCGCGCCGGTGAGTTCACGGCGACCACGACACCAAGGCGGTCGATAAACCCCAAAGCGGCGACACCAACGGAGGCCGGAAGACACTGAAAACGGGCCTCGAAGTCTGGAACTTCTTGCTGTCTTCGCTTCTCGATCTGGGCTGAACTGCAGAGAAGAAACCAGCAACTTCAACGGCAGAAAACGGGCCGATCGGAGCTCCGGCAAGCGGGTGGTTGGCAACCGGCGGCTCCCGGGGTCTTGGGGATCTTATAGGAGGTTGGGATGGGCAAAGGAAGGGTCGGAAAGGGGCGAAACAGCAAGAAAACGCGAAACAGGCGGAGCAGGGCTGAACCAGACGGTCCGGCGAGCGGCGGCTTCGGGCGGCCGTACGGGACGGTCTGAGAATCGTTCCGGCGAGCGGCGAGGTGCTCCGGAACGGTCTGGATGTCATATTCGCGGCGATGGGTGGCTCGTTTGCTGATTCAACCGGGAAGTTAACTTTTTACTTGGATATTTGGCGAAAGGTCGGCTGGAGCAGAAACTGGAACGAGGAGAAAACAGGGGAGGAAAACGGCCGACGATGGCCTTCCGGGCGTGCGACGATGGAGGGGCTGGTGCTGCTCGGTTCCTCTGGTTTTTGCTGAGCTTCTCTCCTTCAACAACAATGGAGAAAGCCACAAATTAAGGGAGAAGAAGGCTGCTGAGCAAGGGGGGTCTCCTTGGGCTCTTTAGAGCTCAACACTTGCCATTCTCTCATTGGCTTTGCCCCCACCATGACATCACATGACCTCAGCCACTCTCTCTCCTCAAGCTTCCTCCACAACCTTGCCAATAGGTGCAAAATAGCTCTCCCCCCATGGCATACGAATTTGTTACATTTCCCTCTTCAATCTCAATCAATTTCATCCAATTCTCAACCAAACACATCCAATTGAAGCCCAATTAAATCCATCAAGGTATCCTCGTCCGTCTCATGACTTTTCCCGTCAAATGATCCAACTTGCATCTCGAAGATTCGATTAAAACGGCCCTTTGACAATCCCGAACAAAAACGGCATTACTTTGCTTTTCCGCCAAAAATCTCGGTTTGTAGAAAAAATCTTTACGGAGATGAGTCGACATTCCTAAAATGAATTGTGACTTGACAGAACTTCCAATTTCTGTAATCGGGTTCAATTTCACGGTTAAATTCAATCTGGCGCGACTTTAGCGCATCCTAATCTACCGGGTAGCTTTTAGGAATTTTCTGTGCAATTGACCGGTGGTTGATTATTTTCAAGCCACAAAGTGCATCTTCGACACATTGGCGACTCTTGATTGTCGTAGAAATCTCGAGGTTTCAAATACGAACACAGGGTACCAAAACGATAGAGAAATCGGTCTAGTGCCGATCAACAAGAATTGTGCAATTAGATGGAATCACCCATACTGAATTACATGGTTTGTTGAATCGACCTATCTCCGGTCTCTAATCGGTACGTGCCGTAATGACCCTTGCAGATTAGTACGGTCGAGCGATCGTTTCCTTATCGAATTCTCAAGTCTATTGCGTTTAGATTCCTTAACGGCTTCACCTGATAGACTAGTTATCTCGTGAGTGATCAGCTCAGAGAAGAAAGCTATAGACGCGAAGATGAAATGCCCGACTTAATTAATTGAAACCAGAATTGGAAAATCGGGATGTCACAACTCTTCCCCTCTTATAAAAATTTCGTCCTCGAAATTTAAACCATTAAAATTCTTCTTCAAAATGGTGGGGTATTGTCGTCTCATCAATTCTGCTCCTTCATTCTGCTTCGCACTGCTATCCAAGATCCTCGGTGCCAACGAAACATTTCCAAATTGACCAAACCAATTCTTGATTCCCAAAAAGGCTAAGCACTTGTCCATCTTTACAAAAAAATGAAAGCTGAAAAAATTTTGGTTCTTTTTTTTTTTTTCTTTTTTTTTTCCACAAAGCGGCTAACTGCCGCGTCGGGGATTCGAACTCCCGACTTCGGACCGTTCGCTTCTTTCCCGGGTACCACTCGGCTAGAGGCGCCGACGGTGCTCCAAACTGCTTCCTTTTTCTATTTAAAGCCAAAATTCTCCTTTGATCTCAAACTTGAAATATTCCGCCGTTTAAACAGTTCCGGCTCTCCTTTCTTAACAATTCGAGATGTCCCTATCCTAGGCGACATTCAAGAATGAACAGGATTCTCAACCTGAAAATTCAAAGGTTTTTGACCCTTAACCGCGTAAATTTCCCGACGGCTCTGAGCGGTCCTTAATCTGTCACTGATATTTGCAACAGCTTTCACCGATTCGAACCGACTCGAGCTATAACCTTTCATTCTCGACCTCAACTCAACAAGCGAAGTTCGAACACTCGATCCGCACCGCCTCAAATGAACCATCGGCGATCTGCGGCGAGAACCTCTGGTCAAGATCTGATATAACTCTGACACTAACACTATATGCAAATGAATTATCTGATGCACAAACACCTCTGCATGCCTAATCCAATCAAGATCCTTTCGCACAGCCACAAAGTGGGTTGATTTCATCAGTCTATCAATTACTTCCCAAAATGAAATTATTACCACACCGACTCCTCGATAGACCTGTCACAAAAATCTATTGTGACGCGATCCCACTTCCACACGGGGATCTCAAGAGATTACAAAGGTCCTCTCGAATTGCAAAACCATGCTTTCTCTTGCTAGCACATCTGACACTTGCGACCTATCAGTGATATCTGTCTTCATACCGGTCTACCAATTCTGTTGATGCAAATTCTGACCCATCTTCATACTATCTGGACAACGCTGAAGCTGCTACGACGAGTTTCCAATAAGATCTCTTCTTTAATCTCTGTACCATCAGGTACACACAATTGTCCTCAGAAATCTGAAAATTAGTTCCCCTCTTCTCGGTATCCTCTTGCAGGATCTTTTGCATTTCTGAGTCTGTCCACTGAAGCGTCTGATTCTAACCTGAATATCCGGTTCAATTCTGAGGGTGGCCATAAGATTCGAACGGTGGCCTACCTCAGATTTGAAAACCGAATTTCGAACTTTCTCAAGTAAGGTCCATACTTTAACCAGCATATGCACAAATGAAGACTCTCGACTCAACGCATCAGGGACTTCTTTCATCCTTCCAAGGTGATACCAGATACCACCATCCTAGTCCTTCAAAAGATCTGGTTCACAACGGTATCTCATATTCAATTCCTTATGAGAGAATAAATACTTTGAGACTTTAACGGTCAGCGAAGATCTGGAGTCTTTCTTCGCACCAACAATATCTCTAAATCTTCAGAGAGAAAATTATTGTTGCAAGATCTAAGTCATTCATCTGTAATTCCGTTCACGAGGTCTCAACTGACGGGGCACGTATGCAACAACCCTACCATGTTGCATCAGCACGCAACCCAGTCTTCTAAACAACGCATCACTATAGATCTTGTAACCTCCAGGACCAGATGGAATGGTCAGCACGAGTGTGGTAGTCAGTTTCTGCTTATGCTCTTGGAAACTACGCTCGCACTTGTCTATCCACACGAATTTCTTTTCTTTCTTTAGTAGTCGAGTCAACGGCGATGCTAAAAGCTGAAAACCCTTCCATAAACCTTCTGTAATACTCTGCTAAACCCAGAAAACTTCTGATCTCTGTCACTGAAGTCAATCTCGGCCAACTGTTCACTGCTTCAATCTTGGACGGGATCCACGGAGATTCCTTTCTCCTGAAATCACGTGACCTAGGAACGCCACACGAGTTAACTAAAGCTCATATTTGTTAAGCTTAGCATAAAATTCAAGAGTCCTCAAGGTCTGAAGTATCATCCTCAAATGTCTCTCGTGCTCCTCAGCACTCTTTGAACACACCAGGATAACTTCAATGAACACGATCATAACTAATCCAAGTATCCTTTGAACACTCTGTTCATCAGACCCATACAAACAGCTAGAGTGTTCGTCAAACCAAACGATAATGCAGTGAACTCACAATTGCCATATCAAGTACGAGACACTAAATTCGGTATGTCTTCCTTTCAAATCATCAATTGATGATTCCCTGTCCTCAAGTCGATCTTGGAGAATATCGATACACAAACGCAACAAACCATCCTTCTTCTTCACAACAAGACTGATGCTTCCCAAGGTGATGCACTGGGAAGTAAAAATCCCTTATCTAACAATTCATGCATATCCACATTCAGTTCTTTCAACTCAGATAAAGCCATCCGATAAGGAGCCTTAGGGACTGGCTCTAATCCAGTTGCTAATTCAATCACGAACTTTATTTCCCTTTCTGACAGCAACCTGGCAGTTCTTCAAGAAACACCTCAGACAACCTCTGTACCATGGTTGTGTTCTCCTTACTTGGTCTTTCAATTGTCGCATCCACTATAGTTGGCATACAAATTAGGCAACCTACATCCATAAACTAGGTCGTCTTCAGTAACGAATAACAGGGATCAAAGGTCCTTTCCGACTTTCAGTAACTCAAAACTTTCATACGCTAACTGAACAAACTGGATTATATCACTGCCACGATTCATAACAGCAGAAAGCTCCTCGAGCCAACTCTTTTTATAAATGACTCCCATGTCATAAATAAGCAAACCCTTCAGGTACAACTATAGTCAAAGATTCATCTTCATTTTACTTTATTACAACAACGGAAACTTCACAACTTTCACTCAAAATCCAGCTGCGCTACTCTGATAATACACCTCAAAAACATTCTTTCTTTGCTCAATGCATGGTCCATCCATTCCTATTCCTTTCGCCATTCTAGTGGCGTCATGTCGGCGGTAGCGATGCTCGAGTCCTCTTGGACTTACACGGACGGTTCCTAGCCCAATGGCCATGCTGGCCACATTCAAAGCATGCTTCCATTGCACTTGGTCACCGGGCTGACTCACACTTCTTTTCTCAAACTTGGCACACAATCAGTGAGTCCCCTACCTATTGTCAGGTGACAGCTTGCGCTCTTTCTTGTACAAAAGGCCTGTTCCAAAAACCCCACGATGCGTTCTATGGCGCATTCCTTTCAATCAATCCCATCGGCTTTCTAAGACCATTTCTGGCCAGGTAACCTTGATGGTCACACACAAAACAAGCGCCCGTCTTATCAGGACATGGGGCTAATCCATGTCGGCTTCCGTCAGCACGACATACTCCATTATGATTCATTACTGACCTAACCATCCCACATTTCCAATTGGACGGAAATGGGATGCTTTTCTCCAATCATAGACTCTTTCCCAAACTGGTTTCCATCTCTACTGAATTTGAACCTCGACTCGGATGCAACGGCTTGCTCCCATATCACAATTCCAGGCTGGGCCTCAACAGGCGCGACAACAACAACGGTTACAATACTGGCGGCGGTAGCAACAGCGGCAACAGCGGCGGCTCGGTCCTGAGCTTACTGACCCAACAAGCTTCCAAGGAACACTAGCGCCTGAATGATCCCATCAAACCTAGGATCGCTCGGTGCTGCTACACTAGTACCGACCTACAGCGGTACTCTCACGCAAGCGCTGGTCTAAGCCAGTGCTTCGCCACGACCACCTCGGGTACCGATCCCTGTCGGCATACCACCCCGAGTAACTGGTCTAAAGGTTCTCTCTCAAAGAGACCTCTGTTCCCGATCACTCAACTACAGGATCTTTACAGAAACCTGTTTCCCAATTCTAATCCCAGATTAGAATTCGAGTGATCATCACCAATCAATTTACCAAACAACTATCAGACACATGCACCCGCATGAATTAAAAGCCATTCCTACTAACTATCCCATAAACAATCGCACCTTATCACTCCATTCACAGACCCGCTCTGATACCACTTAAACGGGGATGTCACGCCCCGATCCTCCGAGCG
The DNA here is from genome assembly GCA_016097595.1 of Eucalyptus pumila. NCBI lineage: Eukaryota > Viridiplantae > Streptophyta > Magnoliopsida > Myrtales > Myrtaceae > Eucalyptus > Eucalyptus pumila. The sequence goes on from CM027847.1 coordinate 1,157,996, forward strand.
CGCAAACATCCCACTCTGGTCGATACAAATGCGACTTCCCAGGACACGTCGCCGACCCATTCATTTTTATTGCACATGCGAAAGCGAAACAAATCCCCGACAACATTTAACTTGGGATAGAAAAGCGAGGCAATCAATCACAACCAAACAAGCTTTCTATAAACACATAGGTTTATATACAACACTTTGGATGTCTACAAAATAGACAGGCTCAACAAAAAGGGAAGTGTCCTATGACCAACTTGTCGACACGTTCGCCGATTCTTCAACCTCCACCTTCCGAACTCAAGGACTTCCGGTCCTCCATGACCATCATCTAGGGACCTGAAATATTATCCCACAACCGGGATGAGACTACGTCTCGGCGAGTCCTACCCTCTAAAACTCAATTAGGAAGAAAATACGCCTCGGGCGCTCTAGCCACACAAATAGGATAGAGGACTTACCTCGCCTCGTTCCTTCCTTCCGCACGTCGTTTAATCAATAAATATTGACAACCACATCATCCAAACAATTCAATTACTCATATCGATTCAGCGATCAATCGACTCAGTCGATTACATGTCATCAAAACCACCCTCTGATCATCTCAAGCGTTCCAATTCCAATTTCACTCCCGGCTCAACGAGCCGAACTTAATCAATCCTCCGATATAAACCACGGTCCAAAGGACACGACCTATCTTTAAGTGGCAAATTACGGCCCAATGGGCGCGACCTTTAATAGGTGGCAGGTTACGGCCTTATCAGGCGCGACCCTTATCGGGTGGCAATTTACGGCCCAACGGGCGCGACCTTTATCAGGTGGCAATTTACAGCAATGGTATGGGCACAACCGATTCCCAATTCGGTGGTATATCACGATCCAACGGGGCACGGCCCGAGCTTCGATGATTTTCTAGATCCATCACAACCTTTCACGATTAAAAATCCAATCGAATACCAACACTAAACAGATTTGGGATGAATCCCCACATAAACATCCATTCAATCAATCGATACAAACTGGTCATACAAACCAATTACGGTGCTAAAAGCCAACACCGGGTATTTTCAAGTTAAATACCACAACTTCATCAATATTACTCAATTCCACACTTTTGGAATAATTAACCATAACCATCAATCACTCAATTTCTCAATTTAAGCTTACAATTAACACAAACCGACCGCCTTCTTTGCGATCGGTAAATTTAACGACCAGCCATCCAAGATAATTTTGAAATTATTAAATAATTAAATTTAATTCCGAAAATTAAATAATTAAATATTATATTATAATAATATAATTTAATAAAATAATATTTATAAAATTCGAAATAATTAATTAATTAAAAATAATTAATTAGGGCTTAAACAAGATTACACTAATTTAATCATACAATTAGCCCTAATTAAACATCCATTAAGCTAATCATACAACTAATCTAATTTACATTAAAATAATCTAATCTAACCACCTAAACCTAATTAGACTAATCTAAACACCCCTTAAGCGTCATTAACTCACTAAGCAAGAATTAGAGGATAAACTCACGGTTTTGCGCGCCGGTGAGTTCACGGCGACCACGACACCAAGGCGGTCGATAAACCCCAAAGCGGCGACACCAACGGAGGCCGGAAGACACTGAAAACGGGCCTCGAAGTCTGGAACTTCTTGCTGTCTTCTGCTTCGATCTGGGCTGAACTGCAGAGAAGAAACCCAGCAACTTCAACGGCGAAACGGCCGTCGGAGCTCCGGCAAGCGGGTGGTTGGCAACCGCGGCTCCCGGGGTCTTGGGGATCTTATAGGAGGTTGGGATGGGCAAAGGAAGGGTCGGAAAGGGGCGAAACAGCAAGAAAACGCGGAACAGGCGGGCAGGGCGGGTCCAGACGGTCCGGCGAGCGGCGGCTTCGGGCGGCCGTACGGGACGGTCGAGAATCGTTCCGGCGAGCGGCGGAGGTGCTCCGGAACGGTCTGGATGTCATATTCGCGGCGATGGGTGGCTCGTTTGCTGATTCAACCGGGAAGTTAACTTTTTACTTGGATATTTGGCGAAAGGTCGGCTGGAGCGAAACTGGAACGAGGAGAAAACGGGGAGGAAAACGGCCGACGATGGCCTTCCGGGCGTGCGACGATGGAGGGGCTGGTGCTGCTCGGTTCCTCTGGTTTTTGCTGAGCTTCTCTCCTTCAACAACAATGGAGAAAGCCACAAATTAAGGGAGAAGAAGGGCTGCTGAGCAAGGGGGGTCTCCTTGGGCTCTTTAGAGCTCAACACTTGCCATTCTCTCATTGGCTTTGCCCCCACCATGACATCACATGACCTCAGCCACTCTCTCTCCTCAAGCTTCCTCCACAACCTTGCCAATAGGTGCAAAATAGCTCTCCCCCCATGGCATACGAATTTGTTACATTTCCTCTTCAATCTCAATCAATTTCATCCAATTCTCAACCAAACACATCCAATTGAAGCCCAATTAAATCCATCAAGGTATCCTCGTCCGTCTCATGACTTTTCCCGTCAAATGATCCAACTTGCATCTCGAAGATTCGATTAAACGGCCCTTTGACAATCCCGAACAAAAACGGCATTACTTTGCTTTTCCGCCAAAAATCTCGGTTTGTAGAAAAATCTTCTGGAGATGAGTCGACATTCCTAAAATGAATTGTGACTTGACAGAACTTCCAATTTCTGTAATCGGGTTCAATTTCACGGTTAAATTCAATCTGGCGCGACTTTAGCGCATCCTAATCTACCGGGTAGCTTTTAGGAATTTTCTGTGCAATTGACCAGTGGTTGATTATTTTCAAGCCACAAAGTGCATCTTCGACACATTGGCGACTCTTGATTGTCGTAGAAATCTCGAGGTTTCAAATACGAACACGGGGTACCAAAACGATAGAGAAATCGGTCTAGTGCCGATCAACAAGAATTGTGCAATTAGATGGAATCACCCATACTGAATTACATGGTTCTGTTGAATCGACCTATCTCCGGTCTCTAATCGGTCTGTGCCGTAATGACCCTTGCAGATTAGTACGGTCGAGCAGTCGTTTCCTTATCGAATTCTCAAGTCTATTGCGTTTAGATTCCTTAACAGCTTCACCTGATAGACTAGTTATCTCGTGAGTGATCAGCTCAGAGAAGAAAGCTATAGACGCGAAGATGAAATGCCCGACTTAATTAATTGAAACCAGAATTGGAAAATCGGGATGTCACAAGGGTTCTTCGCCTCAGAGACGCCCTAAACATGCAACTTATCTATTGATGGCTAATCAATAGCAAGGCCTTTGCTTTGCATTATCTATTAACAGGAATTAGGCCACTCAACATCCGACACTCTATCACGTGTCCAATTATAGTATAATAATCACTACATGAGTGCACCATTCCATTAAGCATACACCTTTCACAATTTAATAATTTAGGCATGAATAACAATAATTAATACCTCTTTACCAAAAAAATAAAAAATAATTAATACCATACACAATGCAACAACTTAAATCTTATGAGTCCTAATCAAAGGCGTACAGAACCACAACCTTATACGTGCCTTTCTGACTCGAATATCGACCTGCAGACTTCCTCATGTCTCTCAATTCATAAATAGGGTCGATCGCAGCATGCATGTGCCACATAGGTCATTGAAATGACATTTAACTCATGGGCTTTTCTCATGTAACTCATATATATCCATGCTACACATGTACAAACAATGGCATCATTCTTATCATATGCATTCATGCACTCATGCACTTTTCACACAACCATGTCCAGATTATTACGTTCACTCAGGACCCAAGGCCAACCTGAAGGTTCACAATCATCTAGCTTAACTGGGCATTGTCCCGCATAATCATATGCATCAGGACGTAGCCATCACCCTGCATAATCATACGCATCAGGGTATTTAGGTAATCACACGAGCATACAACACTCCAAACTTAATTAGGCATTGTCCCGCATAATTATACGCATCGGGACGGCCATCACCTCGCATAATCATACGTATTAGGGTATTTAAGTGATCACACGAGCACACAACACTCCAAACTTAATTAGGCATCGTCCCGCATAATCATACGCATTAGGACGGCCATCACCCCGCATAATCATACGCATTAGGGTATTTAGGTGATCACACGGGCATACCATCACACAACTCACGTCCATTGTTATCTTTCACATTAGCCAAGTATGAATGCCTTAATGGTGTGCCAGACGGAGTGTGTCTCATGATCTATCGAAACTACATCAATAAAATATGCCGAGCATGAAACGAGATTTCGTGGTTTGACACGATACGTTGAGCACCAGCCTAAGTCCAATTCGAATCGGAAACGATACGCCTCGAAATGACATCGAGACCAAGAAAGAACCAATCCGTTGTGACATGATCACCGGCCAAGTACCAAACTTAGCTCGGGAACGATACATCTCAATATCGCACCGAGGCCAAGAAGAATTGACCCGTCGTGATGTGATCACTGATTTAGTACCAAACTTGGTTCGGGAATGATATGCCTTAGTATCGCTGATCCAAGAGAGAGACTTGACCCGACGTGCTTCCACACATGTCCAAGAACCATTGTATATGCCGTCTCGGAATGTTCTCACGCATTGACCATGGACAACGAACATATGTGTAAAGACTACTTCTAATGAACACATATAAACATTGCCATTAATACCAAAGAACATCACATAGAATAGGCACATCCAATAACATCACAAGTCACTTCCAATGACAATATCATATCGAACAACCTTAGCATATTACCTTTCAAAATAGTATTTTATTACTTATAATTATAGAATGCTACGAATGCTTACCCTTTTCAACTTTAAAATTGCACAAGCATATATCATCTTTAAAAACTAGCATTCAACAAGCATACACGATTTAGAATTCACAACATAATGAACACTTATCATAATCAAGATAGGTTATCACATCCAACGATAACTTATAACTATCACTTATCACATCTGATTATAACCTATCACGATATCTTATCGCATCTAACAATAGCTTATGATGATAACTTATCACACCTCACGATAGCTTATCACTTCTAATGATGGCCTATCACGATAACTTATCACATCTAACCATCACTTATTGCGATAACCTAACACATCCACTTATCACCTATCGTGATAGCTTATCACCACTACTTATCACTTTAATCCACTTATCACTTAATCTAATCACCATTAACCATAAACCAATCCTAACTCTACTCCTTAGCGCAATTACCGCCCTAGTCAAGGGTTAGAAAGCTACTCACTTCCAAAACTAGGCCACGACAAGCGGCGGCAAGGCTCATGGCGTGGTGGCGGCTCTCGGTGAAGCTCCACAAGGTGTGATGGTGGCTGATCGACGGTCGGTAGCCCACGACAAGGCTAGAACAGCCAAGGAATAGTAGCACATGACTTGAGGGAGGTCAATCAATGGATTGGGACTCGCAACCAACACACGGGAAGGACGGCACGACGAGATCTCGCGGCAAGGGTAGGCCGGCGAGCTGAACGGTGGACGGTCGCTCACGGCCACCACAACCAAGGGGAAAAGGAGAGAGAAATGGGTATGAGATGAGGGAGAGTGATGGAGGAAATTCGTCCAAATGAGGGGTAGAGAGAGAAAGTGAGAGAAATGATGGACAAAGAGGAAAACTTGGGGAAGAAGTTGGCCATTCAATGCCCCTTGACTTCTTGTCCTAACTTGGGGAGCAAGAACACATCTTGGCTCTCCATTCCAACTTGGGGAGCAAGAATAAATCCTATCCATCCATCTTGCCACAAAATTCAAAGCCTTCTAGAAGCTAGGTTACTGTTCAAGCGCACTATTCACGCACATGAGCCAGGTCCAAGATGGCTCAATTGTCCTAATGGGCTTATCCTTGGGCTTGATAAACTTGGGCTTGGGCTTAGTGAATCCAATTTGGGCCTTAACAAGCTTAATGGACCTTAAAGGGTAAAACTGTAATTTACACCTACTTGGGCCCTTGTGGACGAATTTTAAAGGGAATGTGGCCCATTGGGCCTTTCCAAATTCGTGGGCCCCCTTTGGGCTTCCAATTTCTGACCCAACTCCACTTATCCAAAATTCAGGGTTTACCGATAAATAAGGAATCTTGATTAAGTAATGTCCAATGGTTGCCTCTTAATCCTCTATAAAACCAACAGGTGGCCTTTAGGAGTTTCGTGAGTTCGACCCGTGATTGATTTGATATAAATCCATGTTTAAGCCCTTTTTAATTCATGGATGATCTTAGGTTGTCATGTAATCGTGAGGGATCAATAGCTCGTTTCAAAGTACATGATCGTTTGGAATTGGTTTAGTGTCATTCGTAATTAATATAGTAATCGTACGGAATCACTTGCAATCCGATTATATACTATTATCGAATCGATCTATAACCGTTCCTAGATCAATCTGAAACGGCTTAAGTTTGTCCCTCATCGATCCTTATGATCGAATTGTCAATTCATGGTTTAAGTTCTCTAGTCGTGTGCATCGAAATCCTAAATTGCCTTTCCCAATAGGTTTAACACTCTTGAATGGCTCTCAAACCAATTCAAAGTCTAATTCTATTAATTGCACATTGATAGAAGTAAAACCCCTTATCATATCCTAAATAGGGTCGAATTTTGAGGATGTCACAATCCCAAACATAATTTCAAATTTCAATCTTTTCATTTTGTTCCCCAAGTGGTCAGTAAAGGGTTGGTGATTTGATAAATGTTCACCACTTAATGATATCTATCTTAAGCAATGGTACATGTAACTCACCATTCAATTATAAACAAATCCCAGGACTTCCGACCTTTTATTTCCCAAGACAAGGCTAAATGCTCTGCACACAAAACATGAATAATTGTTTGACTTTAGAAACAAAATACATTGCATTGGACCCAACAAAAACATAGAAAAACTAAGACTCACTAGCAGATTTCCTTGTCGCAGTTTTTGTACTTTGAGCATAACTTCCTCTACAAGACTCTGAATTGCTCGAAACTTGATTAAGAAGATAACATGAGCGCGAAAAGACAAATCTTCACCGCTTAAGGATATCCACCCTAGGAAATTATTTGCATATAGATAATTACTGTGAATAGCACTTGGACTTGTTTGAATACCATCCAATGTCCATGGTAAAAGGGCAAAAAGATTGCGAAGATGGCTTGTTAACCAGTCCAAAAAATCCATGAAATCGGGCGGAGAGATTAGATGCTAAGTTTGTTGAGTGCTGGACACCTGGAGTGCCAAAATTTAGCACGGAGAAACACTTAAGTGCCAAAAGTTAGGAAAGTGATACTTAAGTGCCAAAATCGGAGCAAAATGGATCACTTAAGTGCCAACAGCGAGAAAATCAGGCCAAAATGCTGAGGTGGCGATTTTCCGACGAGGTAAATGCAAAACGACGTCGTTTTGCACGCTGACGTGGCTAGACACATGCAAAAACGATGTCATTTTGTCTTTGACGTGGTAAATAATTAATATAAAAATTAATTAAATTAAATTTAAAACTAAATTTATTTCAAACATTTTAAATTTTTAAAAAAAGGGGGGAGAAAGGAGGCATGCGGTTGAGGGCTAAGCCCTCGCCGTTGCTGCCTCCTTGTCATTATCGGGAAGGGTTGGTGACGGTGGGGATAGCGTCGGCCGGGGTCGCTAGGCCCGGGCCGGGGCCGGCGACCCTGGCCGATTGGCGGCGAGGGCGCGCGAGCCCTCGCTCAGATCTAGGGCGAGAGTTGCGGCCCTCCCCAAAATCTGGTAATGGTCGGCGGCCTTCCTGGCGACGGCGGGGAGGTGGTGGCGGCGAGAGCCCAGCCCTCAGCCGCCTTCTTCCTCCATCCTCCTTTATTTATTTATTTATTTTTATAATTTAATTTAATTAAATTTTATAATAAAATTCGAATCCGCGCAAAAACGACATCGTTCTTGCGTTTCTTTATTGAGTCAGCTCTTTGACGAGCCACGTAGGCGAGAAAAATAATAAAAAATTGCTACGTAAGATTTCCGGCGGGGTTCACCGGAGATGGCACTTAAGTGTCACTTTCCTAACTTTGGTATTTAGTGTATTTTCGTGTCAAGTTTTGATACTTGGGTATACTTCTTCCTAAGTTTGTCCTTTGCAAGTGAGATTATTCAACAATGCTCATTAATTTTCAAAGATGTTTAGAGAACTCCATGTTTGACGATTCACAAGAGAGCGGAGGAGAGATGAGATCGAGCGCAAGTCAAGCCTTTCGTTTTGCCTCCTTGTCGATAGGCGTGGTATATAATGATTGAGTTGGGCGGCAATTTTGCACGTCGGCAGACTGCAATTGCAAGAGTCCCGAGATTATACACCAAATGACGAGCATTTGGTGACATAATGTCACATCAACGCCGCCAAGAATAAATAGAAAAAAGTGATCATTTGAAAAAAGGAGGACAATAAACTTGTGGGATAAGTGCTGCAGAAGTCCTAAAACTTATCACGAAAATGCAATTGAGTCATAAAACTTGCAAAAAGTGCAATCAAGTCCTAAAACTTGTCAAATTATTTCAATCGAGTCCTAAAGTTAATGCCGTTAGCCTTTTTAACGGAAAATGCTGACGTTGCATTGACGTGGCCTTTTAAATAAATTTTCTTTTTTCAAATGGCTTTTTAAATTGTTTTTTATTGATTTTTTAAAAAAATAGATTTAAAAAAAAAAAAAAAAGAAAACTTATTTTTAAAAATTGTAAAAAAAAAAGATAAAGTAGCTCCTCCCTGCCGCCGCCGCTGTTGCCGATCCTTTGGAGGGGCCGGCGACGGTCGCCGGCCCTAAGCTGTGGTGGCCGGCCCTCGCCTTTGGGCGAGCGAGGGCTGGCCATCCCCGTCGCCAGCCCCTCCGGTGATCGGTGGCGATGGCGGCGGCGGCGGCGGCGGCGGCGGCAGGGGAGGAGCTGTTGCTGCTTTATCTTTTTTTTTTTTTAAAACAATTTTTAAAGATAATTTTTTTGTTTTAAATCTATTTTTAAAAAAATTGAATAAAAATAATTAAAAAACCACGTGGAAAATAAAAATTATTTAAAATGCCACGTCAGCATTTTCCGTTAAAAGAGCTAACGGCGTTAACTTTAGGACTCGATTGAAACAATTTGACAAGTTTTAAAACTTGATTGCACTTTTTCCAAGTTTTAGGACTCAATTGCATTTTCTTGACAAGTTTTAGGACTTTTGCAGCACTTATCCCTAAACTTTTTGACAAGAATAGCGAGAATAATTAGACTTGAACGACAATCAAATAAAAAAAAAAGACTAGGATAGTAGAAGTTATTTGGATGCTACAGTGAAAGTATGTGTTTTGTATTGGTTTTTTGAAACTTGAGGAGTAATTATAACATACATGGCTAGTATAAATATATCTTCTCACCAGCGGTTTTATCCATCGTTGGTTTGGTAGTTCGTGAGAAATGAGATAATTAAATTTATCATATCATTATCATATCAAGGGTGGATTAGACTGTTTATTTAAAATTTTCTTTACATTCACGATGTATCCTTTAATTTTCCAAACTTGACATCATTATTGTAATGGAGAAAAGAAACCAAAATCCCTGGAATAACTATGCATGATGTTATGAAGAATTTGCCACTTCAGTTATGGAGCTTATTGATCAGTCATATGTATTTAATGGTAGAGTAAATATATTACCAATCTATTTATAATGTGAACTTTTGTAGAACTCTCTAAAAGTTAAAGACAGTAAATGAATACGTGATTTAATATTTAACTAGTGTAACCTTTTCCCTCTTGCATTGGTTGGACTTTTCGCAAAAACTGAAGTTTGGAAATATAAATAATTGGATTGCAAATAATGGGAGATCTAGGAATATTTGAAATCAGAATCTTTCTTGCTCTGTTCCTACTTACTTAGGAAATGCAATAACTCTTCAAATGTCACAAGGCACAGAGGTCCTTCCCTGGTGGGGGTTAGAAGGCAACGCACTTGGTCGCTACAGGGATTTTATAGTTTAATCCTTTTAGGTTTGGGCCTATGAATAGCTATTGCTATCTATATATAATTTTTTTTTTAATAATTGAGAGTTGTACTAGAGTGGTAGGAGGTGCTAATTATAGCAGAATCCTCTACTGGATGTAGTCGTTGATCAAAGATAAATTAGGATAAATCTTGTGCCTCGATTCGTGTGCCTCGATTTCTCATTCTTGCTCTATTTTGCTCTGTTTTGGTTATACAGGAAGTCCCTACTTGAAGAAGAGATAGCTTTAGTGATGAGTGTTTCTTGCGTGCATGTCTACGGAGAGAGCGTATGAGCGCAATCGCGAGAATGCAAGGGAGGTGGCCTAGTGTCGTTTTCTGAGGAGAGCTATTCATTGATGGACGAGATGAGTAGAATGGAGTCCCCGCTCTATTGGGCATGTGTTTTTGGTGTGGGAGGGTGAGAGATGGACTGCGAGTGTTTGCTAGAAATCCAGAAAGATATTTTGCGTTGTCACTTGCAATTTTCATAGAGGAAAGTAAAAGATATTTTGATTCTTTTATCCACATGGACTTTTTTTTTATATTTTAAATCCTCACAAGCATTGATATTTAATTAAAAAGTCACGTAATATTTTTTGGTCAGAATTTGTCGTTGGAAGCACTTAGGTGATCGTTTTTCCTCCAATTTGACGCTTAAGTAAGCCAACGAAAACTTTTGACACTAAGGCTCTATTCGTTTCACGGAAAATAACTCCCAAGAAAATATTTTCCAAATTTTCCGACATTCGTTTCATGAAAAATGAACTAGTCAAGGAAAACGTTTTCTGCTATTGGAAAAAAAATTCAAAAGTGTTCTGAAAATGGAAAACATTTTCCGTAACTTCTTACTACTCACATTCTTTCACCAAACATATTTTTCTTTTATTTTTCTTCTTTATTTTTTGTATTTTTTTAAATTGAGTTTTTATTTTTTATTTTTTTGCCTTTTCCTTTTCTTCTTCCTTGGTTGGTCGTTAGCCACGATGGCGGCCAACGACTAGCCACAGGCCAACTCTAGCCTTGCCACAAGCCAACGAGGAACTTGCCGGCCTTGGTGGAGCTCGGGCTCGCCTAGATCGGCCAAGCCTCAAGCTTGTCGGTCTTGGCGGAGCTCGGGCTCGCTTGGATTGGCCAAGCCTCGAGCTTACTGGCCTCAGAGGAGCTAGAGCTTGCCATATCTAGCGATCTACAGCTTGGTTGGTTGTCGGGTAGCTAGTCATTATCAAGGCACGTGGCGGTGAAGGAAGAAGGTGGAGGAAGGAGGAGGAAGGAAGAAGAAAAAGGAAACAAGAAAAATAAAAAAAATAAAAATTCGACTTTATAAAAATAAAAATAGTATAAAATAAAAACTTTTGGTCAATTAAAAAATTAAAATCCATTTTTTTGGTAATTTTTCCAAAAAAATCAAATTAGATAATGAACAGTGGAAAATATTTCCATTTTATTATCATGTTTTAGCCGAATATCGGAGAATATAGTTATTTTTTTGGAAAATGGCTTTTTGAAAAATATTTTCTATAAACGTGATATTTTTCATGAAATGAACGGATATAAACAAAAGCTAACCTTTAAAAGGAGGTGGTCTTTTGTTCGCGTAAATTTTTTCCAGCAAAAATGATGATAAACAGTTACGTATGTTGATGAGTGACCAGAATTTTTATTATCTTCCGTGTTGACGAATGCGAAGATCCAGCACCGAACAATTGCCCTTGGATGTGTGAGAATTGGCCAGGGTCCTATGAATGTGTGCATCCTGACTGGATGTTTAGATTCATAGCTATCGGTATTCCATCGCGTTCTACAAACTTTTAAAGTCCTTCTAGATGAATGAATAGTATGCGCATCATGCTCATGAATGTTCCGTTAGTCCTTTAATAGGTGGATTGCAATTTGTCATGTAAATAGAACAAAATTCTGGCACTCCGCAGTGGACAACAGTAGACCAAGGAAAACATAGGCTCTTTCTAGAAATGTAAAAATAATAGGAAAAAGTTGTCCAAGTTTTAACTAAATTAAGACGGCGATGGAATTATTCGTGATTTCGTGCATTACTCAAAATAATAAAATAGTTGAGCACTAAAAAAAAATTGATCGGAATAGTTTTCGTGAATCTTGAAAATTTTGACAATAATGAAATGTAGAAGACTTTTTAATCACAGAATGCACACTACATTTGGGGTGGCTGAAGATTTTGATTGACTAACGGTTTTTTTTGCTACCAATAAGGCACAGGCATAGGCCTTGTTGTGCTAGCTTTGCTTCTTCTTAGGAGGATCTCATGCAAAGTAATGAAGAGGAGGAAGAGGCGAAAGCAAAAGGAAAGATTCTTCAACCGAAATGGTGGTAACTTGCTTAAACAACAACTTTCTTCCAGCGATGGCAATCATGTAGGGGAAGGAAAACTGTTCAACTCTAAGGCTCTGTTCGTTTTACGGACATAATGAAATATAAAGAAGCAGAACAAACATGCAATGGGTTATCAAGACAAATTTGATAGAATGACTAGATTCTAACTACTCAGAATGAAGTAGAAAGAAGCCGAACGAATATGCAATTGATCATCAAGACAAATATAACAAAATGACCAGATTCTAACTACCTAGAATGAGGCAGAAAGAAGCAGAACGAACATACAATAAGTCATCAAGACAAAGATGGCATAATGGTCAAATTCTAACTACCTAGAATGAGGTAGAAAGAAGTAGAACGATTATCCAATGGGTCACCAAAACAAAAATGACAGAATGACAAGATTTTAACTACCCAGAATAAGGCAGAACGAACATGTAATGGATTATCAAGACAAATACAGCATAATGACAAGATTCTAACTATCTAGAATGAGGCAGAACGAACATAAAATAGATTATCAAGACAAATATGGCAGATTGAACACGTTTTGACTACCTAGAATTACACAGAACAAACCAAAATGAATAAAAGTGAAACAGAACGAACTTGCAAAAAATTATCAAGCCACTTAATAACCACTATACCCACATCAAGACTTCATCTTTCATCAACCAACCAAGATAGAAGTAACTTATGTAGATTTAAGCTAACTTAACACTAGAAATTTCACTTACCTCGAACGAACGCAAACCACAAATCATTAATTGTCTTCACCACCCTAGTAGCTCTTGGATGTGAAGTTTGCTCTCTAAATTCTTGGAGTGAACTAATACATGTAGCTTATGTTTGAATTTTGAGGGATGAAAAATTGGTGTTTTGGCAAGATAGAATGGGTTTTGTTTAAACTTAATTAAGATAATTTAACATCTTGCAATGTTAGGTGTAAATTTGCATGCTAATCTTCAGCTTGATGTGGCAATAATGCAAAGCAAGGCCCTCGCACGTGACCAAAGAAAATGCAAGAGGAAAATGAATCATCTTGAAATAATCCTCACTTAATTTAAGTGTAAAAGAAATTAGCCACAAAATATAATATTGTAAGAACACATGGCCATGCAATATATAATTTAAAGACAAGTGGCACTCAAAATTCAAATTAATAAATTTTTGCAAGGTAAACATAATAAGTTACGTAGCCCTCTTCTCACAATATTCATTAGCATAGATTAACCATTATTATCAATAATTAACTAAATCTACACCATTTATAACACCCATCAACCATTAAGACAATAATAATTTAATTAATACATTTTACTATTACCAAACGCATAATTTTATTCTATGTCGAACCTAGGATGATTTATGTTTACGAAAATTATCCGCCGCATCCCACAAAAATTTTACGACTTTATTAAAGTCTCCGTGTGTTCATCCAAATACTAAGGGAAATAATACTTAGCTTAAAATCTAAGTATCATTACCATAACACGAATTTTAGAATATTACATAATTACAAATACGGAATTCCAGATGTCACACATGTAATCAGAATCTTGGTTTCCATAGTTGTCTTCAAGATTGATTTCATCAATTTGTGATTGACTCAATCGATGAATTTGTATATGGTAAGTAAAATCCTTTGTCAGAGAGCTAGACAATGTAGAATAATTTTCAATTAAGTTTTGTTCGAGTCGCAACATGAGTATGGTTCCGACCTTCTCCTTGTTTTGGACATATACTCATTCTGGACTCGTCAAAGTAGGATATACTTCTGGAATAGAATGGACTTTGACAGAAGTCTTTGATAGTTCCTTAGAAATATCTTATAAACAATACGTTCTAAAGATAGACAATAGAACCAAAAAGTTTTGTCAACTTCAAAACCTTGTAGGAGTTTTTTTAACAATCTTCTCATTTTTTTATGGTTCATGCAGATTTAAACACTTAAGAATATAATAACCTACAAAAGAACACTTGAACGGCACAACTTATAGAAATTAAGAGTTAGTGAATAAGCAGACAGAATAAGCAGTCATTAGATAAAGACAATCTCAAAAACATGAGTCTACAAATACAACATCAAAAACCATATGCCAAAAACATTTAAATTTGCAACCAGACACCAAACACACTTAAATTTACAAAATTCTCCCCCTTTTGTTACCATCAAAGAGGGTCTAAATTGCATATCGAATAAAAAACAATAAGTCAAAAACACACCAAAAATTTAAACACACGAAGAAGGATGTTGTCTAGATTTAGGGATCTCTAGGGATGCGAACAAGATGAAAATCTTCCATGCTCTGCACGGTCTCCTCAAGTTTAGCCATGCATTGACTAAAAGCATCATCAATCTTGGCATCAAGAGAAGTGTGCATCTTCTGGATCTCAACCTTCATCCCATACTACTGTGCTTTGATCTCCAAAAGGAGTTCAACTATTCTAGGATAGTTTGCATCCGGTTTTGTTTGAGCACTAGCCTTTACAAATTGCACTAGAGGGATATCGAACTTGAAGGAAGATTAGTTTGTACCTTGGAAGTATGTTGCTCCCTTTGAGCATCAGCTTGCTTTTCTTTGTAACCAATAGAATCCTCAGGGAAGTAAGAAGTGTAGATGTCCTCTACATCTGGTGGAGAATGGCCGATACCATCATTGAAGGTTTGTTCTGCAAGCTGCTTCTGAAGAAGAGTTTTCTCAGCAATTCCCCCCACTTATGTGCCTTCAATCTGAGCAATGATTATTCCACCTTCTAGATTAGTTTCTTTTTCAGCATTCTCAACATCTTTTTGTTGATCATTTTCCTCGTTCTCATCTCCTGCAGCATCTTCAATATTTTCTCCGTCATCATCTCCTTCTTTGTCAGTCTTTTCTTCATTATGGTCACTTCTTCCTCTTCTTCTTCTTTCTCTTCCTCCTCCCCTTCTTTTTCTCATGCTTCTTCTTCTTCACTCTCTTCTTCTTATTCTTCCTCACTTTCTATAACTTCTTCTTCAGATTCTGCCACACAAGTAACTGGGTCCCTCATAGCAATGTTTGCTACAATATCAAAGAGGGTCTCCTCTTTATCTTCTTCCTCATCCTTATCTTGTAGCAAAAGGATAGGTATTTTTCTTTTAGGAGACCTGGAGACTACACTCTTTCCCTTCCTCTTTTTCCTAGCCACGCCGCAGGTCTTGGCAAGACTAGTAGATTCCTTTTTCATAGGCTCCCAGACATTAGAGATTTTCTTTTAACCTCATTTTGGAGATCATTTTAAGACCAATCTACATGGGAGGAAGAATTTTAGAGCAAAGGCCTGAGAGAGGTTGAATATTGAAGTGCTGAAACAATCTTGTCACCAAGATGCCATAAGAAAGTTAGCCTTTCTCATTCATTACCTTTTTTGTATGTGTGTAACAGAATGGTGTGTGGCAAAAACAAGGCAACTCCATTGCCAATAGCCCACATCATTTTGGCTTTAAATTTGGAAACATCTATCTTCAAAGCAACCTTGGGTTTGATGCAATTGATGACAATTTTATGAAGCAAAATGTTGAATGTGGATAGCCTAGAGTAGGTTATACCTCCTTTTAGAACCTTGTCCTTAACCAAAAACTTGATCACTTCCTCATTTGAAACATTAATAGGCATGAAATCACACCTTTCTACTCCCAAAAGATCAGCCAGCAAGTTTATATCCACATCAAAGACATTCTCACACACAGTGAACTGGAGATGTGTAGGAGATAGAGCAGACAAGTTCGAATAGAAGTAAGCAGTTAATTCTAGATAGGCATCAGACGTTTCCAAACAAAAGTTTTCCATTTGAAGTTTTGCAAACTTCTCCCTCAGAGGCACTTTAATTGTTTCTAGAAAATCAAAATCGACAGTTCAAGGATTAATCACACACCTTTGTTTACCATTTGCGCATAATCTTCATTATGATCTTTAGATCGAAACAACTTCCCTTTCGAACCTTTTATCCCAACAACAATACCTTTCTTAGTTGACAATTTTAAACAACCACTCATCATCGTCTTCCTTTTTACCTTCTGCCTAACTTTCCGTCCCAAACCTAAGATCAGAGGGGAAGACTATAAACTCTTCCTCCACTCTTCTAGGTTTTACCAACCCCAATTTTTCCATGGCTTGCAAGAACAACATCTCAATTTCGTACCCATTTTCTTTTAGGAAACTGGTAATAAAATCCATAAGACTTCCTCTCTTCTTCAAAAATTCATAGTGTTTAAGAACATTAGGTTTCATTACCAAAAGAGGGGTTGCTTCCTAAGTGACTTCTTGCTCCACTAAAGGTTGATTTGTGCTTCGCAAGGATTCGTCTCCAGTAAGATCAAAGTGTGTCCGTGTATCCTTCACAGATTGAGGCCCTGGACTGGCTATGTAGGATGACTTTCACTGTGAAGAAACCGAGATGGCGAGACAGTGTGGAAAAGCGATCGAGGCTAGGGTTTGCAAAGAGGAAGACTATCGAGAGAGAGAGAGAGAGAGAGAGAGAGAGAGAGAGAGAGAGAGAATTTCTTCGGTGATTAGGGTTTGATGAGAAGTCAATTCTAGAGAATTAAAAGAGAAGAAAAGAGTTTTTAAAGAGACTTAAACGAGGCAAACGAATAGCGCAAAAAAAAATTAACTTCCATTTTGGAAATTTTCAAAATAACTGAAAATTTTTGGAAATTTTTTATTCCAAAAAATTAGGGAATGATTAAGAATAGATGACAATTTTCAAAAACTATAAAAGGCAAACAAAAATTCGATTAAATGTAAAAAATTCATACCTGTTTGATAAGAAAGGAAACTTATGTGCCAAAATTTGAATTACAACTACCTGAGTCTAAATAGACTTCCAGATTGATATCTCTTCTAGAAGATTGTACTCTTTGAAAGGGTTAGTATGAACACCTAGAGGAGGGTGAATAGGTGTTAAAAGAAACTTTTGCAGAAATGTTTATAAATATTTTTTCTTTCGAATTGGAATCTACAAAGTAATGGACTAGAGCAAGTTCAGCAATTAAATAAATTTACGAGTGAATAAAAGAGTTCGGAGAAGATAATAGGAACACAAAGTTTATAGTGGTTTGGCTTAGATCAAGCCTACGTCCACTCTCCCGCGTTGATAGCCTACTAGCTGGATTTCACTATGAATAAAAAGAGATTTTACAGTTTCACGTCCTTGACTTTTACAGTGTAGAAACTCTACACTCTCCCAAAGTCTCACAAGTATTTGCTCTCTCTCTTTTGAGTACAAGTTAAGCTCGACACATGAAATAGCAAAGAACTAGGAAGCTTCAGACTTTGAAAATTTTCTTTCACGCACACACTCGAACAACTTGAGAGTCTGCCTTAAATACTCCTCCATGCCTTCACGACTATTGACACTTTCCAAAGGAGTTCTTCCAATCTACCCATTGGACATAATCAATCAAGGAGATCTCGAGTCGTTTTAGGAATATGATGAGAGCCCATCAATCCTACTCGCTCATCCATATAATCAGGATCTTGGGTTTCCATAAGTAGAATCTTCCAAGTATACTTTGCCTTTCAAAAGATTTGTTTATCCGAATTGATTCCAATAAAGATAATTGATCATCAGGTGCTATATCCAGCCATAAGGTCTTCAAAAAATCATACAAATTGAATCCATGAAGATAATCCGTCATATGGATAAGTCTTCATTCTTTGGTCTGAAAATTATCAGTGAGGGCAGACTTTGAGATTAAAGTCTAGTGGTCTTCAGACTTTGATAGTGGAGTCTAGAGTTCTTCAGACTGTAACTCTTGAGTCTGGAAGTCTTCAGATTAGACTTTTGGAAACGTTTTGTCAACTTCAAAACAGTAAATGAGTTTTCTCCAACAATCTCCCCCTTTTTGATGGTGACAACTTTCCTGCAGATTTGAATAATTTTGACTTGCAAAACAATACTTAAGCAATACATGATATCTTGTAAAAATAAGCTGATTAGGTCCTGGATAATATCGATTCTGCAACCACAGAAAACATGTTAATCCTGCAAGATAAATAACTATCCAGCCATAATCGGTATCGCAGACTTTTAGTTCCTGCAAGCGTCAAAAGATTCAAAGTCAAACAACAATCAAGCAGTCAAGGTCCAAGCAGTCAAGGTCCAAAGTACACCAATCCAAAGTCAGTCCAAACCAAGTCAGATAATTTCAAAGTCAAATATGTACAAATTCTCCCCCTTTTTGTCAACAGCAAAAAGTGGAGAATAAGTATAAAAAGAGTTGGGTAAAAATCAGGGCTGTTTGGGAATGCGAACGATCTGGAAATCCCCCATGGACTTGACAATCTCCTCCAACTTTGTCACAGTCTCCTTCAGCTGTTGAATATCTTCACCCTTTGCAGTTTCTTGCACTTGTAGCTTCAGGGCTTGTATCTACTCTTGGAGAGATTCTGAAGTCGATTTTAAAGCTGTCTTGAGGTTCATAACCATATAGCTGACCTTTTAAATTCGAAATGATATCCAACAATCTTTGAAAGTCTGCTGTTGGTTCTGTTGTAGCACTAGGTCCAGTCGAATTAGTTTCAGGAGTCTTGAGATGTGAGGGAACATCAGTAGTTCGATCACCAGGACTAGGAATGGATGCCTTAATGTTTGTTTTAGGATAGTGAGAGGCATAGACATCCTTTGGATCTACTGGAGATCTACTAACATCACTAGTAAAAACAGGTGAAGAAGTACCTCTTTTCTTAGTATGTCCCCCTGTTCCTATGCCTTCAGGTGGAGAAAAGAATTATTATTCCTGTTCTATTTCTTCTTTAGCACCAAGGTAATGTCCTTCATTTCCACTCCTTGTCTTGTCCGAGTCATCGAACAAGGATACAACAAATGTGGGCTCAATCGAGTCATCTTGACCCTATTTATCCTCTTGTTCTTTTCCTCTCTCTTCTTCATTTGTTCTTCCTTCCTCTTCCTCTGTTCTCCTCTTTTCTCTTTCTTCAGCTCTCTGCTCTGTCTCTTCTCTTTCTCTGTGCTCTTGGTCCTCTGGCTCTTGAAAGCTAACAAAACTCTGTAAATTCCTTAAGGCAGAGCGGAGAGAGAGTGATGTCATCCTCATCTTCTTCGTCCGACAAGATAAGGGCTCTCCTCTTCTTGGTAGGTTCGCTTATGAGCTCCTTGCCTTTTCTTTTTCCTACTGCAGAGTGTTGTCTTGCCTTGATATGGGACTTCTCCTTAATGTTCTTTAAAACCTTGTTCAGCTCCTTCAGACGCATCTTAGAAACCATTTTCAATCCAATCACCATTGGAGCAATGGTTCTGACACAAAGAGGAGTGGGAAGATGAATTTTGAAGTATCTGAAGAGTCTAGTGATAAGAGCAGAGTAAGGAAGTTGTCCCTTATCCTTCACCACTATCTATACATGTGCATCAAGATAGTGTGAGGCAGAGAGAACTTGTAGCCAATGTTGATAACGTACATCAACTTCGATTCTAAGTGAGAGACATAAATCTTTGACGTTGATTTGGGTCTGATGTAGTTGATCACGATCTTGTGAAGTAGGATATTAGAGGCAGTTATTCTAGAGTAAGAAATCTTGCCCTTAGCAAATCTATCCCGAACAAGTTCCAAAGTAGCGTGAGCAACAACACACTGATTGGTTGGAAACTCCTTCTTTCCACCCCAATCACATCAGTGAGTGTGTCTACATCGACCACAAATTCTTTGTCCCTAACCGTAAAAGAAAATCTATTCGCATCTAGAAAAGATAGATTTGAATAGAAGTAAGCCGTAAGTTCTAGGTAGACGATAGTTGTCTCAGAGCAAAAACGTTCGAGTTGAAGGAGTGCAAACTTCTCCCTTAGTTTCACTTTCAACGAATCAAGAAAATCGAAGTCTATCCTTCTAGGGTGCATAACCCCTCGCTTCAGCAGTTTTGAGTAGGTCTTCTTATAATCTTTGGAACGGAATAAACTCGCTCCATCACTACGAATACTTGTAGTAACGCCCATCCTAGGCTGAAAATTTGTAAACATTCTTTCATCATCATCTTTCTCTTCAGGCTGATTAAAGGTACCAAACCGTGGATCATTTGGAAAGTTCACAAAAGTCCTTACAACCGATCTTTCAGGCGCAATGCCCATACTCTCCATTGTTTTCAAAAGTGAATCTCATTCCTGTACCTTCTCTCGCTCAAGAACTCATCAATGACAGCCATCGCAGTTCCACCCTCTTTTAACTTAGAGTAGAGTTTAAAGAGAAATTCGGGCTTCAGAGTTCTTACAGGTTCAGCGTCTTCAATGATCTCTTCTTCAGCATGTTGCTGCGGAGGATTTTGAGTCTCTCGTTGTGAAGAATGATGCGGTCGAGAATGTTGTTGTTGACTTTGTCGCTGCTGCTGAGGCGAGTCTTCTTTCTCGGTCAGATCAAAGTGCGTAGGACCCTCACGCATATGCTGTGGTCCCCTGCTCGCGATTCTAGAAGACTTTCTTTGGGAAGACATTGTCACTTTCTTTGGGGGATTTCTTGAACTCACTTGTTGAAAAAAGGTGAGAAATTTTTGGATTAAACTAGAGAGAAAGTGTGGGAAAGTGGAGTTCTGTATTCTAGGGTTTGTGAGTGAAAATGGAGAAGAAGAAAATTGACAGTATATAAAGCAGATGAAACGGGGTATATGAATAGTCATAAAGGAAAAAGTAAAAACTGCCTTTTTGAAAATGAAAAACTGCCACAAATTCAAAACTCGAAAAAGATAATTTCCAAAAATAAAATAGGCAAGTAGCGAAAAAATAAATGTACATTTTCAATATTTCTTCCTGAAAATAAATTACTCGCATTAAAAACAAAAAACTTACAGTCGCAACTTTTTAGATGTTCCGAGTCTGAACACCTTCACACTTTACCCGGTAGAAGATATGATGTTCAGTCTGGCTCAAATAGATTCAAATAAACTTTTCTCCAATAGCTTTGTAAATATGTTTGCCTATTGATTTTTCGAGTCAATGAATTGTATCATGACTTCTCTATTCTGAACATGATCTCTAATAAAATGATGTCGAAAAATTTCTATGTGCTTTGCTCTTGAATAAAGAATTGGATTTTTTGTAAGATTGATAGCACTTGTGTTGTCACATTTAATCTCAGTGCACGATTCTTCAATTCCAAAGTCTTTTAACTGTTGCCTTATCCACAAGATTAGAGAACAGCAACTCACAAGAGCCACATATTTTGCTTTAGCCGTTGAAAGAGCTACGGTACTCTGTTTTCTTGAAAACCAGTATACCAGCTTGTTGCCCAGCAGTTGACAAGTACCAGAAGTATTCTTTCTATCAACTTTACATCCTGCTAAATCTACGTCTAAATATCCAAGGAGAGTAAAGTATCCCTCTTTATAATACCACAGACCTAGCTTTGGAGTAGTTGCAACGTATTTGATGATACACTTTGCAACACTTAAGTGAGATTCTTTGGGATCGGATTGGAACTTAGCACAAATGCAAACACTAAACAAAATATCAGGTCTAGATGCAATAAGATAAAGAAGTGAACCAATAATGTTCTTGTAAAGCTTTTGGTCTACACTCTTTCCTCCTTCATCTTTATCCATCTTTGAAGAACTTGACATTGGTATCTCAATCTTTTTACAATTCTCCAATCCGAATTTCTTGATGAGATCTTTTGCATATTTTTCTTGGTGAATAAAAATTCATTTCTTTAATTGTTTAACTTGTAATCCTAGAAAGAAGGTTAACTCACCCATCATGCTCATCTCGAATTCATCCTGCATAGACTTAGAAAACTTCTTGCACATATTTTCATTAGGTGATTCAAAGATAATATCATCAACATAGATTTGAACAAGTAGAAAATCTTTACCTTCTCTTTTAATGAACAATGTAGTATCCACCTTTCCTTTAACAAAACCATTTTGAATTAAAAATTTACTTAACTTGTCATACCAGGCTTGAGGTGCTTGCTTCAGTCCATATAAAGCCTTTTTCAGTCAGTAGACTGAGTTTGGCTTTCTTGGATTTTCAAATCCAAGTGGTTGTTCCACATAGACTTTTTCTTGTATGAATCCATTGAGAAATGCACTTTTCACGTCCATTTGGAATAACCTGAAATTTTTATAGTAAACAAAAGTAAGTAATAATCTAATTGCTTCTAACCTCGCTACTGGTGCATAGATTTCATTGTAGTCTATCCCTTCTTCTCGCGTATATCCTTTGGCCATGAGTCTTGCTTTGTTTCTGACCACTTTTCCTTTCTCGTCCACCTTGTTCCTGAAAACCCATTTAGTTCTAACAATAGATTTACCTTTTGGTTTAGGAATTAGTTCCCAAACATCGTTGATGCTGAACTGTCTGAGCTCTTCTTGCATAGCTTCAATCTAGCTTTCATTAGCTAAGGCTCATTCTATACTTTTGGGTTCAATCTCAGAAACAAGTGCTAAAGCACTGGACTTTTCTCTCCTTCTGGATCTTGTACGAATTTCTTCATCAATGTTGCCAATGATGAGCTCTTTGGGATGACTTGACTGGTGTTTCCAGTTGCTGGTTGGTTTAAAAGTCTGCTTCTTTTATTTCAGTTCATTGCAGATCTTCAGAAGCCTGAACCACTTCAGGGGAGGTAGATTTTGTAAAGTCTGGAGTAGGTTCAGATTCTTCAAGTTGAGTCTGATTCAGTTGATTCTGCATAGAGTCTTGAAATTTGACGTTCATCGATTCTTCCATAAACTGAGTCTTTTTGTTGAATACTCTGAAAGCTTTGCTTGAGGTTGAGTAGCCAAGGAAAATTCCTTGTCTAATTTTTCTTCAAATTTACCAGTTTGATCATTTGCATTTTTCAAAACAAAACATTTACAACCAAAACATGAAAATAAGAAACATTTGGCTTCTTCCCTTTAAATACTTCATAAGGAGTTTTCTCTAGAATATGCCTCAAGAATACTCTGTTAATAATATAACAAGCTGTAGAGACTACTTCAGCTCAAAATTGAGAGGAAATATTACTCTTAATTAAGAGGGTTCTAGCCATCTCTTGCAAGGATCTATTTTTCCTTTCCACAATTCCATTCTGTTCTAGAGTGTATGGTGAAGAGAAAACATGCTGTAAACCAAAATCATCACATAATTTAATAAAGTCTAGATTTTCAAACTCACCTCCATCGTATGCTTGAAATATCATAACCTTTCTCATTCTGTACTTTCTTGGCAAACTTTGAAAAGTGAGAAAATGCTTTAGACTTACTTGCCAAGAAGTAAACCCAAGTAAAACAAGAATAATCATCCACGATTATTAGGCAATATCTCTTTCCACCAATACTTTGAGTTCTGGTTGGTCCAAAGAGATCCATATGCAGAAGCTGCAAATAATTTTTCCTTTGCTGTTTCCATCAAAAGAAACTTTTCCACCATTTATTTGCATAAGTTTTATGAAACAACTTGAATCTCCTGTCATATGTCTCGAACAGCCACTGTCCAAATACCATTTGATCGTCTTTTTGATAGTGACCTGCAATTATAAAAAGAACTCAAATTTTCTTTGGTATCCACATTTTCTTGGGTTTAGGGGAGTTAGTATTGAATACAATCTTTGCCCAATCTTTCTTAACAGATCTCCAAACCTTGGGACATTGTTTCTCAAAGTGTTCTGAGCTGTTACACTTTGAATATTTGAGAGCACTTCGACCAATAGGTTTTTCAAAAACTCTTTGAAAATGATTTATGTAAAACTTTTTTGTGGGTCTTTATTTGATTCTTTCTTTTACTTTTGGAAAATCAATTAGATGAATGGTTTCTGGAGTCATACCCAAACCAGATTTGTTGAAATAAGGTCTTTGTATTGAAAGAATCTTTTCCAGCTTCTCAAATCCTTTTGAAAATCTTTTTGTGATATTTGAAATGTCCTCTTTAAAAAAAAAATATTTTCCTTCGAAAGAGAATCTGCATTTTCTTTCAAATTAACGAAACTTTTATCTAGTCTTTCAAACTTTTCTTTCCAAAATGTTTCCTGTTACTTCAGTTTAGAATTCTCCCTCTTTGGCTCGGAAATCCTTTTAAGAGATGTTTTGAGACTAAGACAAAGTTCATCTATATACTTTGAAACTTTAACAAGAATTATTGAATTACTAATCTCGACTTCTTTGTCTGAGTCTAAATCTAAATCTGTTTCAAAGTCTGAGACTGATTCAGAATTTGCCATAGACATATGTTGACATATTCTTCATCACTTTCTTCACATTCAGTATCGCTTCATGTCTTTGCTTTGAGACCATTTTTGTATTTCTCAGTTCTTCCATTTTTTTTCTTCAACAGAGGGCAGTTGGGTCTGATGTGCCACTTTTTCTTGCATTCAAAATAGATCACATCTTTGTTGACTTCATCATCCTCAGTTGATTTGTTCTGAAATTTTTGAGTGCCTTGCTTCTTCCAGTTGAATCTTCTTCCCTTTCTATTCGACTTTCTGAATTTCCTTATCATGAGTGCTAGTTCTTTATCGTCCATGTCTTCTTCTGAATCTATATCATTAGAATCATCATTAGATTTTAAAGCAATTGACTTCTTACCTTTAGGATCTTCTTCTTCATTGATTTGCTCCACTTCATATGATTGAAGTGTGCCAACTAATTCATCTATAGAGAGAGGTATGATCCTATGAGTTTCTCTTATTGAAGTCTTCATGTGATTCCAGTCTTTGTAGAGTCCACGCAGCAATTTATTGACCTTCATTGGTCCTGAGATTGGCTGTCCCTGATATGCTAGACTGTTTACAATTTCTGTGAAACGACTAAATATGTCAGTGATTGATTCTTCTGGCTTCATCTTGAAGGCTTCATACTGTCCAAGTAGAATATTGATTTTTGTTTCTTTAACTCGATCAGTTCCTTCATAGGTAACGTGTAACCTATCCTAGACTTCTTTGGCTGTTTCATAAGATGAAATTCTGTTATATTCAATAGGAGATAAAGCACATTATAAAGAATAGATGGCTTTAGCATCAAGAGCTTATCTCTTGGTTATTTCTTCTTGTGCCATTTCACTAGTGTCTGCAACTTCTTTTCCTTTTTCTGAGATAGATGTAGCTTTGGGAATGATCCCTTTTTCTACTACGTCCCATTCCAGGGGATCTTTCGACCTCAGGAATGCCTTCATCTTATTTTCCACACATTGTATTCATTCCCATTAAATAAGGAGGTCTAGTGTTGCTTTGGCCTCAACCAAACCTGGAGCCAAAATACTAGCCATAGATCTTTAACTTAGAAATAAAAACACTTCAATAAAATGAGTACACATGCTCTGATACCAATTGAAAGGGCTAGTATGAACACCTAGAGGGGGGGTGAATAGGTGTTAAAAGATGTTAAAAGAATTTTTGCAGAAATGTTTTATAAATACTTTTTCTTTCGAATTGGAATCTACAAAGTAATGGACTAGAGCAAGTTCAGCAATTAAATAAATTTACGAGTGAATAAAAGAGTTCAGGGAAGAGAATAGGAACACAAAGTTTATAGTGGTTCGGCTTAGATCAAGCCTACGTCCACTCTCCCGTGCCGACAGCCTACTGGTTGGATTTCACTATGAATCAAAAGAGATTTTACAGTCTCGCGTTCTTGACTTTTACAGTGTAGAAACTCTACACTCTCCCAAAGTCTCACAAGTGTTTGCTCTCTCTCTTTTGAGTACAAGTTAAGCTCGACACATGAAATAGCAAAGAACTAGAAAGTGTCAAGACTTTGAAAATTTTCTTTCACACACACACTCAAACAACTTGAGAGTTTGCCTTAAATACTCCTCCATGCCTTCACGACCGTTGACACTTTCCAAATGAGTTCTTCCAATCTACCCTTGGACATAATCAATCAAGGAGATCTCGAGTCGTTTTAGGAATGCGATGAGAGCCCATCAATCATGCTCGTCCATACAATCATGATCTTGGTTTCCATAAGTAGAACATTCTAAGTATACTTTGTCTTTCAAAAGAATTTTTTATCCGAATTGATTCCAATAAAGATAATTGATCATCAGGTGCTATATCTAGCCATAAGATCTTCAAAAAACCATATAAATAGAATCCATGAAGATAATCCGTCATCTGGATAAGTCTTCATTCTTCGATTTGAAAACTGTCAATGAGGGCAGACTTTGAGATTAAAGTCTTATGGTCTTTAGATTTTGACAGTGGAGTCTAGAGTTCTTCAGACTGTAACTTTTGAGTTTGGAAGTCTTCAGACTAGACTTTTGGAAACGTTTTGTCAACTTCAAAACAATAAAGGAGTTTTCTCCAACACTCTTGAGTCTGACTTGTATAGACTTTAACCAAATGAGTTAGTGATATGCAATTTTTCATGAATGTATTCAAAAGTACCTTTGTTCAGGGGCTTAGTGAAAATATCTTATAGTTGATTCTTTGAATCAACGAACTGAATATTAATTTCACCATTTTGCACATGATCTCTTATGAAATGATGTTGAATTTTAATGTGCTTTGCTCCTGAATGGAGAATACGATTCTTAGTGAAATTGTTTGTGCCTATGTTGTCACATTTGATTTTAGTAGAGGACTCTTCTTCTCCAAAGCCTCTCAATTGTTGTCAAATTCATAGGATTTGAGAGCAACAACTGCCTAGAGCATCATATCATGCTTCCGTGATTGAAAGAGCCATAGTGTTTTGTTTCTTCCGAGAACCAAGACACCAACATCTGTCCTAGAAGTACTTTTCCTATTGACTCTACAACCAGCTAAGTCAACGTATAAGTATCCAAGTAGAGTAAAGTCTTTTCCTTTTGGATACCATAGACCTAACTTTGGATTAGTTGCAATATATTTGATAATGCGTTTAACAATACTAAAATATGTTTCTCTAGGATCATATTGGAATCTAGCACACATGCATACACTGAATAAAATGTCAGGACGTTAAGCAATAAGATAGAGAAGAGAACCGATCATGCTTTTGTAGGTCTTTTGGTCCACTTTCTTTCCATTTTCATCCTTATCAAGTTTGAAATAGCTTGACATAGGATTTTTAGTCTTGTAATTTTCCATTACAAAATTCTTGATAACATCTTTGGCATAATTCCCTTGATAGATTAAGGTTCATTCTTTGGATTGTCTGACTTGTAGACCCATAAAGAATGTCAATTTTCCCATCATGCTCATTTCAAATTCTTTCTGCATAAACTTAAAAAATTTCTCGCACAAAAATTCATTAGATGAACCAAAGATGATGTCGTCTATATATATTTGAACAAGTAAGATTTTTTTATCTTCTTTCGTGAATTTGGAATTCCAAAAGCTATTCTCAATCACTTGTCTTCATCTGTGAGTGTTACAAATTGTGATCGAAAGATAAAACACAAAAAGAGTGACTAAGTAAGATAGAGAGTTCTACCACTGAGTGTTTGCACTCATAAGTTATAATCTTCTGTTCATCTTATAGTGAAATCCAGTTAGTAGAATGTCGGTGTGAGAGAGTGGATGTAGGTTTAATTTAAGCTGAACCACTATAAAATTTGTGTGTAATTTTCTCTTCTCCTAACTCCTTTTTTATTTTTAAAAGTTTGTTGCACACTGGCCATTTCAAAAGTCTAGTGTTTCGTGAATCTGATCTTTATCCAAACTTTACTTATAGCTTATTTATGTGTTTAATTGTCAGAATTTCTTTTAAACCCCTATTCACCCGTCTCTAGATGTTAGTTCTAACTATATCACTCGCTGCCCTTGGCAAAGCTCGAGCTTGCTTGGATTAGGTCGGCGAGCTCATGGCTCGCCCAATCCAAGCAAGCCTAAGCTCTGTTGAGGCCGGCGAGCTTGAGGCTCGGTCGATCTAGACGATCCACGTCTTAGTTAGCCACCGGGCAACTGGCCATCGTTGAGGCAGGCGACAGTGGAGGAAGGAGGAGGAAGGAGGAGGAAGGAAATGAAAAAAAGGAAAAAAGGAAAAGAAAGAAAAATTAAAAATTAAAAATAATAAAATTTGATTTTTTAAAAATAAAAATAATTAAAATTAATTTTTTTAAAAAAATATATAAAAAATAATTAAATTTTTTGGTCAATTAAAAATATTAAAAATATTATTATTATTTTTTTTTTTGTAATTTTTCCCAAAGAATCAAATTGGATAACGAACAAACGGACCCTAAAGTAAGTGCCGTACAAAACTTTTGACACTTTTAGTTTTCTTTATGCCTATACTTATCTAGTGGGATTTATTTTCACTCAAATACTTAAGACCACGACTTATGAACCAATTAGAATATCTTAACTTGTTGACACTGTATAGTTCAGTGATGTAGGGATTTCGTCTGTCACCGCACATTCATACATTCATGCCCCTTAATAATCTTTAAAACCTGTTAAAGGGTACTGTATTGGGCCAACTCTTGCTTTATATAGGTGGTCGTTTTTCGAAGTAGCATATCTCAATTTTAGTCTCTTCCTTGTCGCTGTGTGCTGCAGCTTTGCACAGCAACAACCATTCAAAGTCAACTCGAACAACTTTTATACCAGAATACTCGTCATGGCCAATGGTCTCTATTCTGCCAAACCAACTATAACGAACATTTTTGGCTGACAACCGTGTTGATGTTGATCATCTTGAGAAACCATCTCTTAAATATTCAATCAAACACGAAGCTCCATTTAGGCCAAATCAATAAATTCAGCTTTGAACGAATTTTGTTCTCTAATCGTTGAGTGTGCAAATGAAATTCCAACAAGATTAGATCATAGAGAATTTGCTAAGAGAGAGAAACTTGAATTCGATACGAAATGGAGGCGATGTCAACTTAAAAGTTTAACACAATTTGATTGTCTCGATCCGTTTTCAATAATCTTGTGACCTAACTCTAAAAGCTCGAATCTGAGTGTACAAATCAAGCGTGCGACCTTAGGCCGGCCATTTTATTCTCGCGTGGCGACTTATCTATATCGTTGACGTTACAACACGAGTAATTGTCGCATTAAAAGAGCAAATGACAAATCTGAAGACCATTTTATAAAGTTGAAGTTGATATGGGGGCAGTTGATCACGCGTAGCATTTGAAATCGCTTTCTTGCATAATATATCAATAGCAATGCGGGAGCGACGCGAAATTTTATGCTTGTGATGCCCCCATCATTTTGGGTCCCAACAAATGCTTGCTGGAACATCCCAAACAAAATTCCAAATTTCAATCTTTTCATTTTGTTCCTTTTTTGTACTTTAGTTTCTTCTGCATAATATCGACCCCAAGGGTCGACGATTCAATAAACGTTCGCCACTTAAGGATATCTGCCTTAAGATATGATAAATATTAATCCCCATTTAGTTGAATCCGTCAAAGAGATACGGCGTTCTTCGGTGATACTCTAATTCAAGCGCTCAATCCAAAAATTCATTAAAACACACACTTACCCTCAAAACCTTAGAGAGATTTTTATAGATTCAACTTGGAACAACCCTACAGTTATAAACAAATCCCGGGACTTCTGACCTTTTATTTCCCAAGACAAGGCTAATTGATCTGCACACATAGTTTGACTTTAGAAATAACATACATTGCATTGGACCCCATACGAACATAGAAAAACTAAAGGACTCTATCAGATTTCCCTATCGCAGTTTTTGTACTTTGAATATAAGTTTCTCTACAAGACTCCAAATTGCTTGAAACTTGATTCGGAAGATAACATGAGTGCGATAAGATAAATCGTCACTGCTTGCGGATATCTAGCCTAGGAAATTATTTGCATAAAGTGATAATTTTCAGATGATAAGAAAAATGGATAGAAGATTACTGTGAATAGCACCTGGACTTATTTGAATACCATCTAATATCCACGGTAAAAAGGGTAAAAGGATTGCGAAGATGGCCTATTAACCAGTCCAAAAGATCCACAAAACCGGACAGAGAGACCAAATGCTAAGTTTGTCCTTTGCAACTTAGATTATTCAACAACGCTCGTTAGTTTTCAAGGATGTCTCAAGAGAGCGAAAGTCAACCCTTTTTTTGGCTTCCTCGGGGATAAGTCCACTAGAATTGCAAAAGATTGTCTACAATGTTCACTTTAATACCAAAAGTTTTTTCAGATCACTTAAGTGCCAGTTTTTAAAAAAATGATCACTTAAGTGCTAACTCCAATTTGGATCGCCGAAAATCCGATGCGACTATATTTTATTAATTTATCATTCCTAAACGACGTTGTTTAAAAGTTGTAAATATTAATCGTTTGAGTGCCAAAATTTATTTAAAGTGATCATTTCAACGTCATTGTTAAAAAACTATCACTTCAATACTAAGCACGCCATATGAACTAGAGTTTTCAAAAAAATTGCCAAGTCATATTATAAATTTAATTATAAATGCAACGTAATCAACTTAGCTGTAATTTATCGTTGGCATTTAAGTGATCATTTTTTCTCCAATTTAACATTTAAGAAAATTGACAAAATTTTTTAAAATTAAAATAAGTGTCGTGCACAACATTTGACGTTCCTATTGTATTTATCCCTACTGCCTTGTTTGCCGGCGTGATATATAATGATCGAGTCGGGTGGAAATTTTGCAGGCCTGAAGACCGTGCAATTGCAATATTCCCGAGAGTATACACCAAATGACAAGTATTTGGTGACAAAATGTCACATCAACGCCACGAAGAATAAAAGAAAATAAGTGATTATTTGGAAAGAGGAGGACAGCAAACTTTTTGGCAAGAATAGTTAGACTTGAGCGATAATGAAATTGAAAAAATTGACTATGATAATAGAAGTTATTTGGATGCTATAGTGAAAATACGTACTCTTTGTATCGGTTTGTTGAAACCTGACAAATAATTATAACATACACTACTAGTATAAATATATCTTTTCACAAGTGGTTTTATCTATCAGTAGTTTGATAGTTCGTGAGCAATGGGATAGTTAAAATTATCAAATCATCATCAAATCAAGGGTGGGTTAGACTGTTTATTTAAAATTTTCTTTACATTAATGGTGTATTTTTTATTTTTCTGAAAATCATTACTGGAAATGGAGAAAAGAAAACAAAATCCCTAAAATAATTATGCATGATGTTATGGAGAATTTGTCACTTCAATTATGGAGCTTATTGATCAGTCATATGCATGTAATGGTCGAGTTATATTACCAACCTATTTATAATGTGAAATTTTGTAGAACTCTCTAAAAGTTAAAGTCAATAAATGAATATGT
Source organism: Eucalyptus pumila (assembly GCA_016097595.1). NCBI lineage: Eukaryota > Viridiplantae > Streptophyta > Magnoliopsida > Myrtales > Myrtaceae > Eucalyptus > Eucalyptus pumila. The sequence goes on from CM027847.1 coordinate 1,189,503, forward strand.
AATTTAATATTTAATTACCATAACATTTTTCCTCACATATAGGTTGGACTTTGCGCAAAAACTAAAGTGTGAAAATATAAATAATTGGGTTGCAAATAATGGGAGATCTACAAATATTTGAAATCGGAATCTCTCTTGGTCCATTACTTCTTATTTGGGAAATGCAATAACTCTTCAAGAGAGATTATCAAGAAAGAGCTTAAATTTGAGCACACATTTATTTATCTTTTCATTTCAGCCCCAGATGGATTGAGTTAGGAGATAAATTCGCATACCAAGTAAAGACATTTTTAATTTTTTTTTTTTTTTATAAAGACAAATGAAACAACCTAAGTCTCATGAATTCATTTGGTTCTGTCTTGCCACATTGGCCAATAAATCGACCAATTATTCAATGGTTGACTAGTCATCTTATTAATGAAAACAACAAAGTTAGGAGTTTTGAAATTTTTTGAATAAAATTTAGTGTTAACTCGGACGTGGCTTCCTATTTATTGGTCTGTCCATCTCTCTATCGGCACCTAATTGTTGTAATATGAATTCAATCACTTGATTAAGATTTGCAAGTTGACACCTTTCCTGCCCCCTAGGTACAAGGTAGATCGGTCAACAGATTGGACCTTCTTGCTCTCAAAATTCAGGGTAAATAGGATTTTTAGGCTTTTATAAAATCTTCACTAGTGGTGTGATCACTTATCGTTTTTTTTTTTATTGCTGTTGATTCAACATAACCGGAAAGCGTCGTGTTTGTTTGGATGGGTGATTTAGGGTGTAAATAATAACCATTTTGGTCATAGATACAATTTCTAACTAGAAGTAGATTTTTCTATTTTCATTCTCTAAATGAGTTTTTGAGCAAAAATATGTATTTAATAACAATACAAAAATTTTGTTCCTAGAATAAAAATTTGTTTGATGATGATACAAAATTTCTCCACTAGACGGGTGGCGGAGGACAGCGAATGGTAGTGGGTGGGCGGCTGGCTAATAGCAAGGGCAAGTTATGAAAAGAATTTTTTTTTTTCTTTCGATTCCAAAAATAGAAAACTTTTACTTCTCATTTCCGTTTCAAACCTATTTGTGAACTAAAAATTTGTTATAGAAATAGAAAGATAAAATTGCATTGCCAATTGTATTTCTGTTTTAAATTTGTTCTTGGGAACATAAAAATATATCTAGCTAGAAATAGGATGGTTATTATGTGGGTCCTTAATATCTCGGACCTAGAGATGACATTATTGATCGCATTGATGATCATCGACTTCATTACATAAAAAGTGTGTCTTGCTACATGATTCGTTGCCTTATTATGCCGATCCTCGAACAACCTCTTCATGTTAGCCATCAAAGTAAGGTTTGGTTCTAACTCTTTGCTAGCTCCTTTGTCAAGTGCCGTGGAATTTTGACGTTGTTCCCTTGGCTTGGCTCTACTACTAGAGCGGTCAAGGTCTCGGATTAGGTAGCTGCCTAATGAGTTGTTGTCCGCATTGTACCTACTCAATTTGATTACACTGGTTCCATTGTTGAGCGTGCCAAAACATGTTTCACCGTAATTCAGCTTCGCAACGGAATCTTTCATCAAAAGTCGTTATTATGTTTTTATTAGAGGAGACAGGTTTTGTGACGATTCCGGATGGAAAATATCATAAGTAGACAAGAGAATTGACAACTTTACTTCAAATGGAACTGAATGCATGCAAATTTTGTTGGAATTAAATCGACAACAAAGCCTGAAAACGTAATCACTACATAAGCTATGTCAGAATTTAATTGACAACAAAGCCTGAGAACGTAAGAATCTTATGCTGAACTTTTAATTGATAACCAAGCACCTAGGACACACCGCAAAGATACACCTTAGAAAATCAATGACACGGATTTAAAAACTAGTGCTAAGAAACATGCCAAAACTTAAATAACAATGCAAGTTTGAAACTACAACTACTAGTGCATTGGTGCCTTGAAGAGTACGGTGTGACTATTTAAAGCTTACGATCGAAAGCAAGTAACGGGGGTTACAAATGATTATCGAACTATTACATTGACAAAACTACCATAATGGTTTTTTTAACTCTATTATCTTGATGGTTGCTTTATTCCACTATGTTGATGGTTATTTTTTTTTATGGTTGTTGACTTCACTTTTTCTCTAGTCCTTTAAGTTATTGATTCATCAAAATGTTGATAATTCTGTTCATAAATAACCAAACTCTAGTATCATCGACCATGTCTAAAACTTGTCTATAATAATCAAAACTGGTCATTTTTTGGTACAAACACTGATTAAGGGCTTCATATCCGATACTCATTACCTCTTTGCTTGGTTGTACAAGGATCCCGCCCGCCCGAGGAGGCAACTATGCTCACCACGCGCTTGCACCAGCACCCAAGCTTCGCTCCTGCTTCGCCCAGGTCCTACGCCTATCGAATCACCGGCTATGACACAGTAAAGCTTCGAGTCTGTCTGAAGAGACTCTCCTCATAACGTAAGACGAGATGGGTTTGATATCTATGACGTCCTTTTCTTGGTAAGAAATACCACAAAGCACCATCTGAAAGTATTGACAAATTGGGTTTATACTAAAGGGCATAATTGTCATTGTATTTAGCCCTAAACCCTATGTATATATTGTAAATTATTTCATCAATGCAAGTAAGTTCGCCCAAATTACTCTCTTCTTTGTACATAGTGACCACAATTACCTCAACTTGTGTCGAGCATCATTACCTGGTAAACTAAGTCCCGTCCTTCCACCAAGTTAAAGATAAACGACAAGCTTTATATTGCTCCCGTATATCAGGTGACAGAAGAAAATTGGTTGATCGACGGACCACTCCTATCAATTAGAGCCGCGAATAATGGGGATTTAGCCATTTTGGGGGCAGTGATGTCTTTCATTGATACCCCATATGACCAAATCCTCCAATAACCAACCACTCGACAGGTGGCTCGTTCTCGTCGTGTATGAGCTTCTATCTATCCCGTTCTCATTAACTTCGTGAAAACGACCGCTATCACGACAAGCTTAAAATAGCAGTACCCTCATGACCAAGATGGTATCTTGTCTTTCTTAAATATGCATGTTGCAAGCCCATCAACTGGGGAAGCCATGGAAGCTCTGAGCGTAGAGCCAGCCCTAGCGAATGAACACGCCCAGGATCATCAACAATATGCCTCTCTTTCTGCTCACACCACTGACCACGGTCATTTTTCCGTTGTTCTGCAATGCGATCTCGAAAACGTCGTCTTCTGCACATTTTGCATGATTGTTTCTCAGCTAAGAATAAGGTTAAACGAATGATTTTGCAGATTCATGGCTTCAAGTGGGATTGCTGTTGGTGACGGGCTTCAACTGTGGATACATACTGAGCTTCTCGAACCTTACGCTGGTGCCTTTGGGTTGGACATGGGGCATCATTTGCCTAGGTGTCGTAGGACTGTACACTGCATATGCTAATTGGCTCTTGGCTGCTTTTCACTTCGTCGATGGCCAGCGCTTCATTCGCTACCGAGACATCATGGGCTTCCTTTTCGGTCTGTCTCTTCACTCTCAACGGATTAAGCTCCAAGCTGAGAGGAGTTTTGTTTCGTTAACTTATTCTTTTTGTCATATAATTTGAAAAATCTCCTCGTTTTCATTACGTGAAGGCAGGAAACTGTATTACATCACTTGGGTTTTCCAGTTTCTAACCCTGCTTCTTGGCAACATGGGTTTCATCCTTCTGGGAGGGAAAGCTCTCAAGGTATGCGATGATGAACTAAGACTGATTAACTGTTCATAGAATATACATAACTTGTTTTGAATATTGACAGGAGATAAATTCAGAATTCAGCGCAACTCCCCTGAGGCTTCAGTACTACATAGGCATGACAGGAGCAGCATATTTCACGTTTGCTTTTCTGATCCCAACCATGTCTGCCATGAGAAGTTGGCTGGCTGTCTCTGCAGTCCTTACTTTCAGCTACATTGGACTCCTCCTGATGGTGGTCATCAAAGACGGTAGAAATGTTTCCTTATCAAAACATATATTTCCTTATTATATAGCCAGAATGGATTTGGACAGCTATGTGCACCAGTGCAATTACGTCTGTATGCTAGATACGTAACTGTCCTCCATAAATGTCGTATCTATAATCAGAGTTGTCTAAAAGTAATGGTTAACCTTTTCTCGATAGGGAAATCCGATGAGAACAAGAACTACAATCTCAAAGGAAGCAAAGTCGACCAAGCCTTTGGTGCATTAGGTGCGGTTTCAGCCACTATTGTCTGCAATACCTCAGGTCTATTACTAGAGATTCAGGTAGATACCTCAAGTCTAGCATTCAATTCATACACGGGAAATCAATCACTGTCACTACGTATGTATGAATAATGGAGTATGGATAATGCAGTCAACTCTTCGCAAGCCGGTGGTGAAGAACATAAGGAAGGCCTTGGGTTTGCAATACACGGTGGGCCTCATAGTGTACTACGGCGTGACCGTGGCCGGTTATTGGGCGTACGGGTCCGACGTGTCCGAGTACCTCCCCGAAGAGCTTAGCGGGCCCAAATGGTTGAAGGTTTTCATCAACTCCTCCGTCTTCCTCCAATCTGTAATCTCCCAACATGTAAGATGCTTCTCCTAACTAGACTTCTACTTGCTCCTTACCGGGCGGATTGAGCCTAATCGTTATTCAAGCCCATTCCCGACCGAAAAGGTACGTAGGTGGGCTGAAAGGTGGATCGGCTGTGCTTTCGAATGATTAAGTGCTTCTCTCAAGGCTTCTTAATGCACACGCATAAGCGTATGTGAGTAAACATAGTTTCTTCGTACTCCAAATATAAGTAGTCCCTAGTGAAAGTTGTGAAAAATGATTCCGTCAATATTATGACGATAGAAGATCAGACTATGCGGCAGCTAATTTGACAGCAATCGGAGAAACTTGCTTTGCTTCCTTGGAATTTCTTTCTGAATCTTGGAACGTGAACTTTTCGTCATCTGAAGCGTGTCTGTTTCAATGGCTACTAGATGTTTGTGGCACCGATTCACGAGACCTTAGACACCAAGTTCCTGAAACTAGAGGAGACCATGAACACGGCAACGAATCTAAAACGAAGACTGCTCTTGCGAGCTGCCCTTTTCGCAATAAATACCTTCCTGACCGCTGCTTTTCCGTTCATGGGAGACTTCGTCAACGTCTTTGGCTCCTTCACGCTCATTCCCTTGATTTTTGTGTTTCCCAGCTTGATCTTTCTCAAGGTAAATTCATCATCCATGAATCACTGCAAAACCAAAAGGATCAATTCTGACCTTTTAAATTTTTGAGCAGGTGAAGGGAAAAACAGCAAGAATGGAGAAGAAGGCGTGGCATTGTTTCAACGTGGTGGCCTTCTTGTTGCTGGCGGTGGCTGCCACAATTGCGGCGGTTCGATTGATCATTGACAATACACGCACGTACAGTTTTTTTGCTGATACATGAATCCTACGTAGCTAATCTAAATACGTTTACTGTTTATATCATCGGGACGGTGTTGTCCATGTGATAGCAATTGTGTACTGTCTCTAGATTTCAAGCTTTACATAGTGTGTATACAGTGAGCAAGAGGCCTGGAAAAGAAGTGCTTTTCTGTACTCATCCTGTTGTGGAAATCTCCCCCCCCCCCCTCCCCCCCCCCCAAAAAAAAAAAAAAAAAAAAAAAAAAAAAGAGAGAAATTTTTGGGTAGCGCACATTGATAGTGCTGTCTTAAATGACTCTGATTTCCATGATAAGATTCGTGATCCAATGGAGTCAGCCCCGACAGAAACCAGATTAGCAAACTATCGTAATTAAAAAGTACACAATACGTCGTGGTCTAATAGTATAGAAACCACTTTTCCAAGTTCAACAACAAATGATCATCAGGCGAAATTGCAGCTTTTGCTCACTCTAGTAGAGAGAAACATTTTCTCTGTGAGGGCTTGTATGCAGGATTAGTCCCCTGCTGGTGTGTTTGTTGCAATATAACAGTTTCTTACTTGTCCAGAAAAAGAGAAATATCCCTTTTGAGCTTATTTAGTCTAGGCAGATAGTGCTGTGATAGTATCAAGAGGACATGAAATCTGGATAAAACTTCTAAGCACGTATGAATCTGATCCACTGAGAAGTGCTGGGAATCCCTCCATTAACGACTGTGAGCATGTAATAGCCCGATGGTGCGACGTTAGGTGATGGAGGGGCTTTGACCGTGACATTCACCCACCCCTTCGTTGCATCTCTAACCATGTTCTTGCTCGAAAGTTTGAGCAGCCTCTGATTCATTGATAAGGAATGCGTTGTGAAGGGCGGCGCGTAAACACTAAACTCGACCACTTTGCTCGGCCTCCTCCCCAGCCAGAATCGAACCGTGAGGTCTTCACCATACTTGACGCTGAGATCGCCTCGGGTTTCTATCGTGACATTTTCCGGCCGGTATTTATGGTATCTTCTGTCCATGTAGTGCGGGATGAATGCTTGTAACCTGAGTTCGGTAGGGTAAGTCACGTTTTCGAACATGTATTGCTGGTTAGGATTCCCGCCGGCAACCAAAATCCTCCCATCAGGGAGGAGACTTGCAGAGGAGTGGTAAAGTCTTGCTATTTCAGTGGACGCGAGCGTCGAAAACCTTCTTCCGAGTGTCTTCTCTGGCTTGTAAAGGTACGGCACGAGGGAAGGATCCGCCGCATTGTTCCAACCAGCGCTACCTCGCCGAGCGCCGTTGATGATTAGGATGTGGCCCGTGGGAAGGATTATCATGTCGTTCATAAGGCGTCGCCCCGGCATGTTTTCCATCTTCCACTGGTGCTTGTTTCCCGCAATCTCCATTCGACCGCAGCTCTTTAGTCCCTTCAAGAACTTGCCCCGTCCGGCTGCTCTATGAGCTCCTGGTGCTGCTCCCCCGCACACCATCACTTCCACCTTGCGGAATTGGTGGCCGTGCTCCAACGGGAGGATCACCGACGAACCTGAGCTTGGGTAGCTCCTTGAACCTTTTCCGGGCATCCGGGGGAACGTCTTGACCACCTTGTGTCGTCTATAGTCGAAGAGGATCGAATCTCGGTTGGCGAAAATAAACAAGTTGCCATCTGAGGAAAGGTGAAGGAAGGGATACAGATTGTTTTCTCCTCCATTTCCGTCATACGTTTGGCGCAAGAAGGGAAGATCATGAGATTCGTCCAGCAACGACAACTTGGGTACGAATTCGTAGGAAAAGACTCTTCTTCCGCCCACCACGAGGACCCGATCGTTCTCGGGGAGTTTTTGATTGGAAGCGTACCATCTTCTAGAGGACATCGATGTCTTCGATTGCACCCAATCACACCGGCCATCCCGACAGGGCCTGAAGTATCGGATTCTTCTAGAGCCGTTGCCATATCCGCCGGTTTGAAGAAGCGTTCCGTCGCTCAAGAAAGAACCCGAGGAACACCAAGGATCAGTCTCAAGCCTCATAGCTCGGATGTAATTGCTGGAAATGTCGTATTCGATAGAGTGAGCGTAGCAGGACTCATCAGAAGAATCGTCTGCACACCTTCTTCCGCTCGTGAAGCTTCTGCGGAGACGGTAGCTGGAAGGGCCGGCACCCGTTTGGTCGAACATAATGACCGTATTGAGGCGAGTCACTGCCATGTGCATAGCCACCACTCCAGTATTGTTCAAGAGAAGTTGCCATCGCCCCTTCCTTGCTCGGCAAAGCGCGGGTTTTTCGAGCGAAGCAATGGCAATGATCATCAATTCGATGAGAAGGTATACATGGTTTCGAGCTGCCATAGCAGTGTTTTAGGAGTTCTTGTAAAGTAAAAAAGAAGGTCCATTTATACATGAACGTTTGCAATTCGGCCCGACCGAGTAGGCACTCATGCATTTTGGGATTGCGTCTGGTACGCAAAACTCCGAAAAAATTGCCACACAGGCAGACGATAAGGGAAACACTCTTCGTGCCTCACCGCTTCCGATGCCAGTGTCCTCGCAGTCATGCAATCAGGACGCTCTCACATACACCGAGTTCAAAAAGACAGTAAGCCAAAACCAAACAACAGAAAGGAAAGAAAGAATTGATACTGATGCCAAATGATTACCCGATTAAAAAGACAACTGAACATGGAACAAATTCAACCATATTCATGTTCATACCAGAAACAGAACAAGGAGACTAGAAAAGGGTTATTCATCCGTCAAAGTGAGTGATGACTCTATCTTCTCTGTTAAAGCAAGAATGCCCGACTGAATCCTATAGCCGTTCTCAAGCTACCTGGAACTTCCTTCGAGTCCTTCAAAACACGAACGAGACAAGTCCACGAGGTATGTACAGTGGACAAATGGGGATTGCATTACTTTTGGTCTTATGAGATGTCCATTATAGGATCTGCCTAAAAAATGACGACAAAGTTCTCAGCAATGCACACGAAAGAAGATTAAGTTTGGAATATTAGACAAATGTAAGCTGGAAAAAAACCTTGATAAAAGAAGTGGATCTTCCTTTAGTAGAGCTTTATTCTGGTCTCGATGAAACCACGACAAATGGGGCATGTGTCCAGATCTAGTCCACACTCGCAGCAGGTCTGCAAATAAATTCTTAGCTTTCAAATGCATTTGCTGAAATTTTTTAACAAAAGTAATAGAGAATGCAAATGCATGGTGGAAACTGGAAGCAGGCCAAGGGGGAAAATTCAGGAAAAAAACAAATTACCTGATGACCACAATTGAAAGCCATATCCTTTCGATTAGTCAGGCAAATAGGACAATCCTGAAATGATGATAATTAAATTAGAAAACGTATATATTACGTCGATCTCGTATGGATCTGCACCTCATCAGCATCCTCTAGCGATTGACAATCTTATGACATACCCACGAAAAGGCTCACAACTCAGAGAGTCATTGCAACACGAACATACTTTTGGCATAAATACAGGCAAGCAACCGTAGAGAAGTTAGCCACCATAATAGAAGATGAAGGATGAATTACATGATTATCAGACATAGAACTTGAAGCAGTTGTGCCAGCAAACGTATCGTGTCTAGCAGAAGGTGGTGCACTTGGTCCAAAACTGCTTGATCGTGAAGCTTTCGAGGTGCCTAAAGAAGCCGCACCATATTGAGGAGGAGGGAGAGATACCCGATCTATCGCTTTTCCCCTTCGAGAACTGCTAGATGGAATGGAATTTACATGAACTAACAAAAGGGAAGGCTTCGAAAGAAACATTGTACTAGTGGCGGTAAGATTCATAACTTAATTTTACAAATATTATCCCATTACCCCAAAATATTTAGCTCCAGTGTTGCTCTATACTGGGTAGGTATTTCCATCAAGGCTGCAAGAGCAAACTCTGCTTCTTTTCTTGATTTGTCCATAGTCTTTGACATTATTTCTGTGAAATTGACAAACTACAAAGGAACAAACTCAAACTTGAGAAGTATGCATGAAAACAAAAGACAACCCGAGTTAAAGCTGTGGGAGAATATGCTAAGGAAAACGTGGATGGAACTAGCAAGATACTTGCCTGAAAATTATCAAAGGCTCGGGCAGGAATGTTATCATCAAATTCTTTCATCATGTCCCATGGTCCATCACCAACGCCAACTAGTATAATTGACAGGGGATAGTCACTGTCCAAAACAAGGCACCTTAGAAAGCCAATAGGGGGAATAATCAGTGACTAAGGGAGCCAAACTTGGCAGCAACAAATACCTTGCTTTCACTATTGCTTCGACGGTACTTTTCTCCTGTGGGCTTAGCTGGCCACGGTCGGTATCGACACTTCTTGTCACCTTTAACAGTACATGGATGACAGACATTGTTAGAGTTCTAATAAGAAATTATCTGCAAGAACAAGTAGTCTGTGTACTCAAACTAATGAAATGGAATGCTTTCTGCTTCATGGGATTCTTCTGCATACTTTGGTATCAAATGTCCATCCCAAGAGCAAGATACGTTGCTCAACATTTAAGCACAACTTGTAGAAAACAGCATGCCTTTCACATGAACTTAAGAGTTGTAATCTGTATTAGGAGAATGCTGAACAGAGCTGCACAGGCATCTCAGTAAAACACTCCAATCAGAGTGGTAAATCTCAGGTTGCAATTTGGCAAATGGTTCTTAAGTGGCAATAATTCAATTCAGTGGACAGTGGATATACCCAGAAAAGTCCTAAAACATCTGTCAATTCACAAGAAAAGCCCCATTTAATATAATTGTTGTGGCTTACAAGTTGCCTTGGAAACTGTAAGCTTAAATGAAATGCACTATTTGCGACGATTCTCTTAGAAAAGCCATTCTCCATATTTAAATCCAATGTACAAATTACAAACTGTATACCTGCCCATCAGCAATTATTACTAGCACATGGTATTGGCCACCACTTTGTTCGACTATTGTAATGGCCATTTCAATAATGGGAGCAAATGAGGTTGGGCCTACCATTGAGAAAATTGGGTAAGTAAGCTGAAAATTTTAGTGAAGGCAATGGACGCCTGGGGGTTGGGGAGCAAGAGAGAGAGTTGCCAACCTGCAAGTCGTAGTTGAGGTACCAATTCTCTATAACGTGTCAAAACCTCTTCAAATCCGTTACAAAATTTCTCATCAGGAAAGAAACTAAAAACTTCTTGATCATGAGTTGAGGCTGCCAACACAGAACTAAGGATCTCATCAATAAGTTTAACTAGCTAAAACATAAATTAACAGTTAAAAATTGATACCATCTCCAAATCCAAAACATGGAATTAGGTTGTCTTCATCAAAGGATGACAGTGTTTTCCCAATTATTGATATTGCCTGTTCGTAGGGATTTTGACCATCTCCGATGTGATGCAGGCTTTTCCGGTTGAATGACCTTCCACCTATTATAGAAGAAAATCAATCTCCTAGACCCAGAACCCTAAAATGACATTTTTTGTATCTATATGACCAAACCTGTCCATTCATTGCTTTTTGTGAAATCAATACCAACAATCAGGTTTGAAGACTCCAGGCCAGCACGTGCCAAGGCCTCTGTAACCTGAGAAAAATATTCTATCTTTGAGATTAGAATCTAGAAAGAAAAGCAATGAATGCAAGAACACCAAAAGCACACTGCCATCAATGAGAACCATCGACCTCACATCTAGCAATTCCACTTTAAACACTACTCCAAGTGAATATGACATTCCACCACTTTAATAAGAGTTGGACTAGATAAAAGTGAGCTCGAAAAAAATAATGGAGTTGAAAATGTATCAGACCTGTTCCAGGCTAGTATAATCATCATTTATTTTTGAGAATTTCCTTTCAAGCTTCCTCGTTGAATGGGGAGGGTAACCACCATAGCTTGAAGAAGGAGGCGGGGGTTCGTATATAGGTTGTGGCGCATAGTCATGTGCAGGTTGAGGATATGCTGGATATGGATAGCTCTGATGACTCCACGACTGTGAACTTGAGGGGAATGGAGAAGGTTGTCTCGTTCTTGCACGTTTTGACATAAAAGAACCCATGAACTCCTCACAAAATACGAATCTTCTGCAACATGCCACACGTTTCAATCATAATAAGGTTGCCGACCCTTGATAAAACTCCAGTGACAGAGAACGGAAAGTCTGAATTTGAAATGAACTTCATTCAGGATATGAAAAAGACGTGACCCAACATCAACACAGTGATCCTGAAATAGTTCTGCCTTGACAACAAAGCTGGACATATATCCACATAATTACATTTTTTTTTATATATAAGAAATTCAAAAATTAACGGCGTCTTCAGATTTTCATAACCAAGTGCGGTCTGTGATTATAATGAACGTCAAGATGAGCAACAGAAATCTATCTGCTACCCAACGGACATTGCTTCCCTCGTCTGCATACATGCTTCAATTTCAGATAAGCGAAGTTATGACAGAGATGCATCAGCAGGAGAACACTTCCTGCGGAAACAAAAATTGGATAGAGACGAACAATCTAGGGCAGAGATGAGGAACAATTCAATCCTTCGCGCTAAGGCCTCTTGCCATACTCCTTTTCCAAATGTCAAGATACTTTTTTCAACGACAATAAATTAATGCCTGTGTCTCTACTTCTATTTATCAAGCAATTATCCCCCATATCAAAAAAGCGCGCACCCTTTCCCACTTCTCCACGTTGCGAGACGCGACATCACTGCATATTCGCTGATTCACACCCACATTTTATAATCAAAGCTTTATACTTTCATACTTTTAAGTGCAAATCCGAGCGACCCACAAACGATTTCTCAGTTCTTGCAGAGAATAAAGCGTGCAAAACAGATCAGGAAATGAAATGGAACTTGCCCTCCATTAAATTTACAGTAAACAACAAATTGACTCTGACCTTGTTGAGAGGAGACAGCATATGCTCGAGCGGGGTCAACAGAAGAGAGTCAAGTCTCCCTGGGCAGCGAAGTTCATCGGATCTGGAAGCGAAGAGGGTGTGGGAACGCGAGATAAATGGCCCAGAAAGGCGAAGAGGGTGATTCCAAGAAGTTTCACTGGACTGGAAAAGAGGGTCCTCTTTCTTGCAAGATGTCGCCAACCGTACTCCACTTGGGACATATAGTGGGGGCTACAGGACGAGGCTCGTCGTCCTAGAAATAATGCCGGAGAATAAAAATTAGCACCGCCACACGCGGCTTTGGTTACATGGGTCTGAGCCTAGCGCGGTCGCATTCGAGCTCAAGATCTAAACTTTATCAGCAGAGAACAGAACCCAGTCCATTATTATAACAGGTTCTGATTCCACTTCAAATCATTGGCGATGACCCTGTTCAATATCGTGAAAGCAACTCAACATGGATCTATACTTACATCATCGAGAAGATGACATCCGAATGCCCCCATCAAATGACCAAGTCCAATTTCTTATGCACCATAGGATAAAATAAAATTGTTCTTTTTTTTAGTGTTTTATGGGCACGTTCTTATTAAGCTTCCCACGTGCTACATTAGTTGTAGTTTATAGTAAGGAATATAAAGTTATAATATCTAATATACAATATATAAGTTATGCCCTTCATTCCAATTCTTCAATCCAAACGTGGAGATGAATCCCACTACATGCCCATATTCACATCAATTCAATTAAAACAATCTCATCTTAGGAAGAGCAAGAGTAACAAAAGTCGAATGATTGGACTGCAAAGCAACTAATAGACTAGCCTGCGAAAAGGAAATGGCCCTATTTCAATCCACATTCCACATAATGTGCCAATTGGCCCATCCTCGCTTATGTCTAGTAGTAGTATTCTTGGGACTAAGGTCTTGCATGTCACACCTCGAATCTAATAAGAATAGGGAAATGATATGGCTGTCATTCCATTCAAAAGATGCACCTCAAACACAAATTTGATGTCAAAATATGCATACGTTCGATTATCTCCTCTCAACTCATATTCAACACACAACTACCAAAAGCTCCTTGTCAATAACATTTTTATCTTTCGACAAAAAAAATAAATAACATTCTCATCTTGATTGTTGCTGTCCAAAAAACCTGAAAAGATTGGAATGAATGAGATGGATAACCACAACTCAGTGAGTATTGTATATTTCTTCTAACTAGATCAAACATCTACTATGCATATTTGTAAATCCATACCGAATTCATTGAATTCCAATCCAACAATATAGCATATAAAAAATGAGTTTCATATCTTCAACAAAGTTTTATACATATCAGAAACACTTGTTTCATTAGCAATGTCAAAGCAAATATCAATGGTCCAGTCTATTAATAAATCTTATCAATATACATATCAATAATATTCCATTATCAATTTCATAGCACACATCAATGGTCTATTCAATTAATCTATCTTATGCTCAATTTTCAACCATGTTCATGACACAATGATAGCAATAAGGCAATTAAGATTCTCTCTTGGCAAGATTTATACCTATTATTAGCTGGTGACTTGGCCCAAAATGATATTCTCAAACTAGTATGCACACCTAGAAACCCTTAACCTGGTTTGTAGTGATATTGAACGTCAAACAACTATTGTACAATATTAGAAATCAAATCTAGAATCCATCTCATAAACCAAAATCCATTTTTACAAACCAAAATATATATCCTTTCACAAATCAATTACTTCCACAAACCAATCGAGAATTGGTATTATAATTCTTTTTCACAATACCAAAAATATACCTTTTTGCAATAGAACACCTTTCAAAAATCATATTCACAAATTAATACACATATAGCCTTTTTGCAATCCATTTCATAAAACATTTCTGAAACCATTTTACAATAATCAATCATAAATTGTTTCAAAAAATGTTTTCCATGCCATTTCAAATAATCAAAAGGATAGAAAATGCTCTATCCAAATTTTATGCTTCAAATATGTTATTAATATCACCTTTTCCCTTTAACTAAATCATACCTTTACATAACATATCTAATCCTTTTCATTTTCATAGTATGAGTTTAGAAATTCAAAATATAGATAACACCATCCATATGAAAATACCCAAAAATCAAACAAGGTAGCTATTCGAGTCAACCATCTCGTAATCATATCAATTAAATGAGAATTGATGTCAAAACCAAGTAAAATACTACTTCAATTATGAATTGGCTAAACTGAGCTTCATCACTAATAAAATGACTACCACATGTTGATAAAATGCTCACTAAAAGCGATTATTCAAAGTTAGTTTGCTCGTGGAACTCTAAAATTTCAATCCAATTAACACGTTACTTCAAAGGCATAAGGACACTAAAAGTGTCAAATGTTTCGTACAACGCTCATTTTATTTCACAAGTTTTTGCAGCTTACTTAAGTGCCAATTAGATAAAAAAACGATCATTTAAGTGCCTTTGATGATAAATTCTGGCAAAAATATTAATTGACTTTTATAATAAAAAGTTAAAATCCGAGTTGGCATTTTTACATTTAAAATGAGTCCATATGGACATATAGACAGCGTTGCATGAAAGGACATGGCTAATTTACCTAAAAATGATGTCGTTTCTATAAATTGCGCTGAAACTACCACGGAATTAAGTGGGAGGTTTTTTTTTTTTTTTTTTTTTTTTTTTGGGAGTGGGGGGGGGGGGGGCGTGAACCTCATAACAACTATAATTAGATTTCACAATCCAAATTTCATATAATTTTGAATTTGTGCTATAATTCTGAAAACTATTCTGGTCGAGCAGAGGATTTAAATCCTTATTGGGCATTATGAATTGAAATAAATTCGGCTCGATGACGTCTTCATAGCGTACACGCAAAGCCTCCTCCTTTATTCTTTCCCGTCCTTTCTTTTCTTTCCCCTTTCTTTTCCTTTCTCTATGGTTGCGTGCTCTCCCTTAGCCCTTTATGTCTCTTCTTTTTTAAAAGCCCGCTTTTTGACTTAGGTCAGAAAGAAGTAAAAAATAAATCATCACCTGCGATGGACCAAGTAGACGTAAAGAAATGAGCAGTAGAACTATCTGGACTGGGGGTCTTATCTCCTTTCATAGACCACAGAGCTTCCTTAATTTTTTCCCGAGTCATGGGGACCAGTGAACTTTACTGCAGATAAGTGTACATTGCTCATCTGAAGTACCCAAGAGGCTTTTATAGAAATCAATAGCAGCACAATCAACAGTTTCATGCCTTTCTATTTTCCACCTCCCCTTCATCATAATGAGATACCTGAGGGTCCTCATGGATGTTTCTGATTAACTTCTCTATGAAAATAAACAGTGTTTTGATCCCCCAATCTAACCCATTGGACTCTCGATTTCTGCGTGTAGAAAGACTCTTCAAAGGATTGAAGCTACCAAAGCTTAGATCTCAAAAGAAATTCCTCCTCCAGAATGGAAGGACATGGATTGCCTGAGTGTATTGTCTGCCGCAGAGACAAGAGATCCACTTTTAGCTGATTCAAGGGTTGAAGAGGCTGATGGGAATGCTCCCTCTTCAAAAGCTTCAGGGCGTGTTTAACATTTGAAAGCTTTTGACAAAAAATAAAAGCTGGTGCCCCATGTTCCTCACAGTGCAAAGCCCTATTCACAACCACCAGAAAGAGTGGATACTACCTACTCCAGTAATTAAAGAACTTACATGAATGTCCAAGATTAAGTTCTTGAAGCTTGATTAAACTAATAATCCACGGCTGCTAATGAAATGAAATCGGCATATGAATTTACAAGTGAGCTCATTCATGCTTCATTACAAGAACCCTGTCCTACTTCCTTTCTACAAATCCAACAGCCCCCCTATTTGTCCATGTAAAGAAATAACCATTATACTGCCAGATCAATCAAACCGGCCTCAGATTGAACCACCTTTAAAGTCATCCATATCGTGAACGACAGCTTTATCAACATGACTCTATGAAACAAAATGCCACACAAATCTCTTCTCCAAGAATTTTGGATTTTTCAAAGCTACTACTTAAATATCTAGATATTTTCTTGTAAGATATTTTAAGTAGAATATGTGGCGAATAGATTGGCCACTTCTAGTATTCTCTATTAATATCTAGAATCTAAGAAGATATTTTTTTTTAGAAATGTGTGGATAATAGATTGGCTAGCTTTCCCTAAAAATATAAATATTTAGGAGGTAATCATATCTCCTTGTTGGCTTATAAAGACGTGCATGATAACTATTCCGTTTCTCTATTTCTCTATTTATCTATTCTCTAAAATAAGTTTAGAATGGAAATTCGTTTGGTAATGCAGTTTCGTTTTTCTATTTCTAGAACATAATTTTACTCTAGAAATAGATTTTAATAAGAAATTAGAAGTTAAAATTTTTAGTTTTTCTATTTTTAGAATAAAGTGAGAAATGAAAACTCTTCTTATCGCTGATCGCCCAAGCGTCGCCTAAGGTATGCTGGATGCCCGTCACCTGCTGCAGATTGCCACTCGCCCATGGGATGCAGGATGTCAGATGCTTGCCATCGATTGTCGGCAGTTGATCAGCAATCATTGGCCGCCGCCCACCCTCTTGCCATTGGCCTTCGGTTGCCAGACGTTGCCTGTCCGTTGGCCACCGGTTGTCGGACGTCACTTGCCTGGCTCTTGTCACCGATTGCCAGTTGCTGGATGCTGGACGTCGGCCTTTGGATGTCAATTGCCTGCCTATTGCCGGACGCTAGATGCTTCCTACCACCACTCGGGAGGGAGAAATTTTGTATTGTTATTAAATGAATTTTTATTTCAAGAACAAAAATTTTATAAGGTTATTAAACACAGAATTTTGCTCATAAACTTGTCAAAGAATTAGAAATAAAAAAAAATCAATTTCTAGTAAGAAATTAATTTTTGGAACATAATATTTATCACGCGCATCCTAAATAACCAAAAAATGCTCTTATTTGGGTGTGCTCTTAGCTTCTAAGGGCTTATTTGGTAACTATTATGTTTTCTAGAACAATTTTTGCGCCAATTTTTTTTTTTTTTTTGATTTTGTTCATTTTCTAAGCATTTGAAGGTGTTTGGTAATTACACAAAAATTTTATTCCAAGAATAGAAAAAATATAAATGCATTTAGTATGATACTCATTTTTTTTTTTTTTTTTTTTTGTAATGTAGAATCTCTTTTAAGTTTTTAATAATTTCAGGAGATTTTTCTTTTTTTCTTGTTTCCTTCTCTTCTTCTTCATTCTTTAACCAGTTGTTGACCTTGGTGATGGCTAGCGACTAGCTTGACGAGAGTCTGTAACCTTGCCAGCCCTTGGCAAGATCAAACATCATTGGTGGCTGGGCGAGGCTCCGATGAGGTCGTTGGACCTTGTCTTTGGTTAGTCATCGGCCATCATCAAGCCTGGCGATCAGAGGAAGAAGATGAAAAGAAAAGGAATAAAAAAGAAAGAAAAAAAAATTGACTTGATTTTAGAATTGTTTTTGGGAATAAAGAATTAACTTTTTTCTATTTCTTGATTTAGTGGAACAAATCTATTTTCGAGAATAGAAAAAAATAGCTGATGTTACCAAACGGATTTTAGTTCTTTTAATGTTCCGAGTAATAAAATAGTAGAAATAGTCAAGAATTGGTTGATTACCACATAGGTCCTTTGGGAGTGTATAAGAATTTCTCCAAACTAATATTGTAGAAAGTGTCTCTAATAAAAGGAGTGGTTTTTTTTTTTTTTTTTTAAATGAGCTTTGTGTCTTTTTCAACATAATCGCCTTAGAAAGGTATCGGATTGAGTTGAAATCGCCTAAAAACACGCCAAGAAAAAGAAAGCCCGAAATGGATGATGAGGCGGCCTTTACGACACAATGACGCCGCATCTTCAAAACGTTATCTCTCTCTATCATTCACTTTAAGTGGTCTCTTTCTTTTTTTTGACGAGAAACAAAGCTAATATTATTAGATAGTAGGCGAAGGTAGTACAGCATGAGCATCAGTACAAAGAAGATCCAAAAGAGCAGAGGAGGGACTAGACACCCAGTTGTTAGGAAGAAAATCAAAACGCCGGGCTTTTGCAACCCAGTCAGCAACTCGATTAGAATTCCTACTGCAGTGAGCTAAAGAAAGACCCAAAATAGTTTCCAATTTGTGCTTGGCCCGGTCCACAAGAGGTTGCACTTGACCAATTTAGAGTAGAGGACGACAATAGACTATCCACTAGCAACCGACAATCAGATAAAAGAATAAATTCTTTTTCTGGGGATTTAGGGATTAGGGTTGAAGAGATAAAATCTAGGGTTTCAACCAAAGCGACGGCCTCCGCTTGCTCAGCCGAACCTACCTCAATATGCTTTGCAAATCCATCTCGAATCCTCCCAAAAGAATCTCTGCAGACACAAGCAATAGCAGCCCGAGGTCTTGATCTTGGATGGTGAGGACGAAAAGGAGCGGATGCGGTGCGAAGAGTTGAAAACGACTGCCGTCGTCTCTCGGTCGTCTCTGCGGGTGGGGCGTGGCCCAATGCCGAAGGTAAAGGTACGCTAGCGGCGTGATGGGTAGGATGAGGTCTGGTTGAGGGGCTTCGTTTGCTTCAACAAAGGCCTTTGGTGCGTGGGTAGTTCATGCCTTCATCCTCCTCTTCCGATTCATAATGCCTTCCATGGTGAGCGTCGGCGATCCGCGTGATGTTCTTCTTTGTGGAGGGAAGTCGGATCGGTAGATCCGAGGTTTCCTTCTTCGGATGCGCGGCGGCGAGCATAGCTTCGATGATACCGGTTCGAAACTCGGAGAGGAAGGTCTTCTATTCCTTCTGAACCGCCAGGCTTGCCATGGTAGGCGTCATCCCTGGGTCCTCCGAGTTGCGGTCTTGTTATATGTGCAGATTCGGTGACTTTGAGATGTTGGGCGTCAGTTGCAGGGGTGGAATCGTCGGCGGCGGTGTTCCGCGGGTCGGGGGTGTGACCGGTGAGATGCGGGTGCGGGAGACGGGCGTTCTTCCACGGCACGGGTGTGTTGGTTCCTTATTTCTTCTTCCCTTTCTTCCGGTTCGAAATGCCGGCTTCGGCGAGCCTCAACATTTGTTGTTGGGATTCGGAGAAACCGGCGGTCGTCGCTGTATGGGCGTGGTGGGTTGCGGCGGCTGGAGCAAGCCCACGGTTAGCAAGTCGTTCGTTCCGGTCGGGGTCGGGAGATGGAATGGATTCTTCCTCTGTAATGCTGGCGCACAGGTAAGTCAAAGCCCCCATCCTTTCTTCAGATCTGCAGCAGCTTGCAAAATGGACGTCTTTGGTTCTCCTACTCTCTTGCTGCTGTACTGGAGACTGAGATTTGTTGGATCTGAGGTCGAGTGCCGGTATTGTGGATTCAATATGTGCTTCTTCGATGATGCTTCTGGTTAGGGTGAGCTTGCCATGATCTCTCTCTGCACCTCTGTTATTCCTCTGCGGCGGACGTGCTCCGGTCCGGATCCGGGCTAGTGGGCGAGTCGGGGTGTACGATTCTTCTCCATCGTCGCTGTTGTTCGGGTAAGGGCTGTCCCAAACCCTCGTGATGCTACGATTTGGCTTACCAAAAAGCGGGCGGTTTCGTTCTGTTTGTCCGCCACCATGGGTCGTTGAGTCAATTTGGTTTGGCCTCCAGCTTTGGAGTTGTGCTCGTTTTCTGCATTTGCATATATTAAAGCGTGAAAGGGCTGTGTAGGTGGTACCGGGCAGGCAATGTTGGGGCCACCACTCGGGGATACTTCTGTGAACTTGCTTTCGACGATTCTTTGGGCGTCACATCTTTGGTTTAGAGATTCTCGGCTTGCCTCGTGTAGACCGGGTAAACATCGTGCCCATTCTAGATTTCTTTCTTGAGCTCTAGGCGATATGTCGGTGTATCTACGAGCCATTCTTGTTGTCGAAGATAGAGGAGAGGATGGGGAGTCGGTTGGGTTGTCGGAGTAGATGTCACTAATGGAGCTTGAAGCCGGGGTAGAGGCGAAATGTCTTCACTGTTACGCACGTCGTCCTCTTGGAACATATTAGGCGAGTTGGTATTTGAATAAGCATCTTCAAAAGAAGCATCAATGTTTATTGTGAGAACACCTGGGGGTGGGGGATGCCACTTATCAGGGTGAGGTAGATTTTGGCCTTGCTTCCCATGCTGCGATTTTTTATTCCACGTTGTGAAGCTTTCCTGTGACGTCGCAGCTCTGGACATGGTTTGGTGTGGGTTAAGGGGTGTTTGTTGAAGATGAAATGGTTGCGATCCTTCCATATATACCATAAAATTGTGGCAACCAGTTCAAAATTACGTGAGTTCCTTGGTCCTGCAAAAAGTTTGCTCAACCGGTCATCAAATCTTGTTAAACCCACTCGATCTATGTGGACTTGCGGGGTTGGCTCATTCCGGATATATGATGTCCGGGGGCAAAGGAGCGGGGTGTGTTCAACCGTCTCCGCTTCGAGATTGCATATCGGGCACGTTGGTGCAGGTACAATCTTTCTCCTATGTAAATTATCCGAAGTAGGCAAAGCATTATTGCGAGGCACTCCATAGGAAAAATTTGATTTTAGGTTGTAGGACGGAGTTCCAGGATCAACTTCCATATGTGTGGATCAATCTGGTGAGATGTTGTTGGTAATGTCCCTTGATGAGTAGTAGGTTTTTGGTCAAGAAATAACCGCTCTTCACAGTATAATTCCCGAGTTGTTATTTGCCCAAACCAATTTATCTTACGTATTTGGGAGGCCGATGGGGATTGATTTGATTTCTGTCACTATGGAGTCGTCAAACATAGACCGTAGAAGATCTTCCTTCCATGTTGCGGTTTGAAAGTCAATTAAGTCGGCTACTTTGTTGGGTTCATTCTGTCTCACTATTCCTCCAATCTTTCCTTTCTTTAGCCACTTATCTTCTCTAATCGAAATTTTTTGACCATTACCTACGCCCACATAATTTGAGGAGCAATCGCATCTCTTCCTGCTAATAAGCTTTGCCAACCCCACGAAGAACGTGAGCCTTTCCCTGCGCTCCAAAAGTTACAGCTTGGGAAGTAAAGTCCTTTTATGAGTTGACCCCAAAGTGAGTTCGGATGCGAGAAATTCTCCAAGCTTGTTTTCCTAGCATGGCGGTGTTAAAAGCTAGAAGATCTTTAAAGCCAAGGCCGCCTTCCTGCTTGCGAAGCTTTAGGAGACTCCATTTTCTCCAATGAATACCAGCTGTCTTATTTGTGTTTCTCCACCAGAAATTAGCTATTTTCTTTTCGATGGCTTTGATAATGGAAACTGGGATTTTGAAAATTGACATTGCATATTGAGGAATTGCCTGAACAACTGATTTGAGGAGAGTTTCCTTACCTGCTCGTGATAGCAAATTTTCTTTCCAACTCTCTAGCTTTGAGTTTACCCTGGCAAGAATCCAGGCGAACATATCTGTTTTTGAAGCACCCCAGTCCGAAGGTATTCCTAAATATTTTCCTGTTTTCGCAATTTCAGGAACTCTCAGCACTGACGTCATATTTCTTCGAAGGCTCTCTGGACACCCTTTGCTGAAAAATAATCCCGATTTATTCAGGTTTATGGCCTGACCGGATGCATAGCAATAGTGGTGGAGTAGGGTTGCCAGGTTTTGACATTCTCGGACTGTACCATCTAGGAAAAAAATAGAGTCATCTGCGAATAGTAGGTGGGAGAGGGTTGGGCAGTTTCTGTTCAGCTTAATTCCTTGGATAGTATCTTCTGCAATGGCTTTTTTCATCATGTGGGATAAGACATTAGCTACTATAATAAACAAATACGGGGATAGAGGGTCTCCCTGGCGAATACCCCGTGATGGCTTGAAGTATTGAGAGGACTCCCCATTAAACTTGATGCTGTAAGACACTGTAGTGACGCATTGCATAACCCACTGCACCCATTTATCGCAAAAACCCATCTTTTTTAGGCACTCCTGCAGGAAGTCCCACTCTATTCTGTCATAAGCTTTCTGCATGTCTAGTTTGAGAATGGCTTGAAATTTTTTCCTCCTGTCTCGAGTTCTTAGTCTATGGAGAACTTCTTGGACGATGAGAATATTATCCTGAATTAGGCGGTTCCCCACGAATGCACTTTGTTCCGCAGCAATTAAGTCTGGTAGTAATGGTTTTAGTCTATTTGTGAGGATTTTTGAGATGATCTTATATACAAAGTTACACAGGCTGATGGGTCGGAAGTGATCTAACTTTTCTGGATTTTGATTCTTAGGGATGAGAATAATTTGTGTTTTATTCAAGGATGGGCTAAGGGTTCCATACTCAAAGAAGAGCTGCACTTCCTTCCAAATATCCCCACTGATGTCTTGCCAATGCTGCTGAAAAAATAAGCCGTTCAGACCATCCGGTCCGGGAGCTTTGGTAGCACCCAATTGGTGAGTTGCTTCATATACTTCTTCCATTGTCACAGCTTCAGTGAGTTTAAGGTTCATAGTTGCATCAACTGACAAGGGTATGTTATTCAAGATAGGCTGGAAATTCCGAGGACCCACAGATGTATATAAATTTTGAAAGAAATCCACCGTCATGTGCTTGAGAGTTTCATTGTCCCTCACCCAATCTCCTTCGGCATTCATCAACATGGTAATGCGATTTCTGTTTCTTCGTTGTATAGTGGTAGCATGAAAGAATTTTGTATTCCTGTCCCCCCATTTGAGCCATTTTATTCTAGATCGTAATCCCCAGAACATTTCTTCTTGTCGCCAAAGTGCTTCGATCTCTTTATGTATGTTCTGAATTCTACCATGGTCATACTGCAATGTATGGTTATTCATCCGACTCAGAAGCTCCTTTTTCAGCTCTTCTATTTTCTTATGCGCATTGGGATATCGTTTTTTACTCCATGCCACTAATCGGGTAGCCACAATGTGCAGTTTCTCAACCAAATTCTTCCTTTGAGAGTCCTCCCATGTTTGCTTGACTAACTTCTTGCAATCTTCATCTTCCGCCCAATATGCTTCGTATTTAAATTCTCGCCGTTTGCGTGCCAGGTTGGGTAGAGTTGATAAAATGAGAGGACTGTGGTCGGAACCAATAGCTGGTAGGGCTGTGACTTCGGCGTTTGGATAAGCTATTCTCCAGTCCATGGTACAAAGAGCTCTGTCCAGCCTTTCTTTAATATTTTCATCTCCCTCTCTCCTGTTTGTCCACGTAAAGGCGCATCCCTTACTTTCCAGATTCATTAGTGAACATGCATATAGAAAATCCCTGAATGCAGTAAGTCGATAGTGTTCAGCCATCCTCTTTCCCACTTTTTCCCAATGGTAGAGAATCTCATTAAAGTCTCCGATGCACAACCAAGGAAGGTGATTGTAGACGCTTGCTCTTTGTATTTCCTCCCAGAGTATAATTCTATCATTGAAAGCAGTAGGAGCGTGGAGAAAAGTGATCCGCATATACTCTCTACTATCATGGGGTAGGCATTGCAGGTTGATAAGGTAATCAGAGTGTGAGTCTATTGAAATGGTTACTTGGTCATCCCAAAATAGAGCTAGACCCCCCGATGTCCCTGCTGGATTTATCAAAAAGCTGTGAGAAAACTTGAGTCGACTTTTTAGTCTTCGCACTGCATGCTCTTGATTTTTAGTTTCCATAATAAATATTATATTGGGCCTTTCTTGGGTCGCAAGGACCCTAAGAGCCTGAATTGTCAGGGGAGAACCCAACCCCTGACAATTCCAACTTAATAGTTTCATGGGTGCACCGGTGGCTTATTAGGGCTAGCCACCAAAGCCCATTGAGTTGATTTGTCCTCCTCTGTAACAGGAATGTCCACTAGTTGTAGGGGGTCAGAAAATGCTGTTTTGGAAGCCTGGGCTCCATACGGGCAAAAACGCTTACCTTTCTTTGATGTGGAGAGCTTAGTGGATCTGGTTTTGGCCCTATCTGGGCCTCTTTCTGACTCGAGATATAGTTGTCTCTCTTTCTCAACTTCTTTGATCTGTTCATTATGCATTATCAGCATGGAATCCACATCTAAACAGCTGCTATCTCGCTTTTGTGGGGCTTTGCCTTCCTTAATAATTAAAGCTCGGGAAGAGATGGGACGTTCAGCTTGCTGCTTGTGCGCCTCCTTCGAGAAAGGCTGGGCGTGGAGAGATAAGAGGGGCTGCTCTGGTACTTTCTGTGTTTGCTGTGTTTCATGGGCTTCCGCTGCCAGGGGAGATTCCGGCACCATTTCTACATCTTCAAAGAGTGGGGTTTGCTTACCGTAGAAAATTTTTCCATATGGGCTGAGTACCCGGACCTCAGCTCGTAGCCAGTTACCATAGTTACCTGGTATATCTTCCTCCAACCTTGTTTGTTCATATGGTATGTCTTTGCAGGCGGTGGCATAATGGCCAATTCGACCACAAGAGTAACAGTAATGTGGCAACCTTTCATACTTGAATTCAATCCATAGCTTTTTGCTTCCCAAATTAACAACTAATCCTGTTTTGAGAGGTGTAGCTAGATTCAGCTTGATTTTTGCTTTTCCAACCTTGTAGTTACTGTTTCCTCTCGCTTCCAGCTTCACTTCAAGAACTTCACTGAGCTTGGAGGCGATCTCTCTGACTAGAGCCGTTGTAACTCTGCCAAAAGGTAAGCCAAATAGTTGCACCCAAAAAGGACAATGAGAGTAGTCATAGCAAATATCGGGAGTGTCAGGGTCGCATTGTTGGAGCACTAGTAGGTTGCTGGAGAAGGACCATGGCCCGCCATCGAGGACTCTCTGCCTATCGGCTTCTGATTTAAAAGAGAATGAGAATAAACCTGGTTCTAAAACTGTGCAGGATACATTCTCAGTTTTCCATGCCCGCTTCATTGTGCTGAGAAAAGCTTGGAAGTTTACATTCGGTCGAGAGTAGAGTTTGCCAAATAATGTTAGTCGGCATTCTTTTAACTTTTCAGCAGAGATACCCTCCGAAACATCTATAACATCATCTGCAGACCATAAATTACCCAAGCTTCTACACAGTGCCTCTAACCTGCTCGCTTCAGAATTAGAATCTGCCATATGAAGTAAATAATACCTTAAGACAGAAAGCTCGTGACCAGCCGCAGTGTTGAAACCAGGATGACTGTTGGTGACTGATGTAATCTCGTTGGTTAGAATTTTGATACTTGATTGTGGAAGAAGTCGGGACTACAGACAACTATTTGCTGCTTTGCTTTCTTTTTTCTGCAGGGGTAGCCGGGCCAAATACATCGAGACGAGGCGGATCCATGAAGGGGTTAAAAATAGATGGTTAGGCGAAGAGTATGCGAAGGTGAAAGGGTTGGGCTTAAGGTGGGAAAGAGCAAAAGGAGGAGTCGAGGAGGAGAGTTGGGTGGGTTTCGGCCTGAGGAAAGGGTTGGATAACTTAGGGCGGAGGTTGATGGATTTGTAAAGGGCGCTGGAGCTGATGAAAGTGAAACCGGAAAGAAGCCCAGAGCACAGCTAGGGTTTGGAGGAGTGATTATAGGAAAAGCTTCTTCGCACAGGAAAAAGGATATAAAAAGTCTGAAATTCCAAGAAATTGGGGGCAGTCAGGGTGAGCCGATTCATTTTCAAAAAGGACGGAGATAAGGGGGAGGATTGGAGCGGAAGAAAATTAGCGATGGCGCGAGCACGAAGGCATCAACTGAAACCTACCATACGGTAGAGGAAAACCCAGAACTCGTGGGAGCTTTTCTGACCAACGGCGCCGGAACTTTAAGTGGTCTCTTTCTAACGAGTGACGAATTAAGCGACTAGAGAGCATCAAGTGTAAATTAGGGGCATAGATAGTTCGGATTCGGTTTTTCATAAAAACCAAACCAATAATGAAGTTTATTGAGCTGAACCTAAATTTGATCTGAGTCAAAATTGAACCGAACCGAAATCTGGATTCGGTTTTGTTTTTCAGTTTTTAATTTAATTTTTTTGTTTTGTTTTTTTCCTTACATGCATTCCTTTCTATAAATTTTTATATTTTTTTAAAATTAATTTTTAAATTAATTTTTTTCTTCTTCTTCATTGTCTAGCCGTCGACCGGACAATGAAGAAGAAGAAAAAGAAACAAAAAGAAAAAGAAAGAAAAAAAAATCAAAAAATCAAAAAACAATTTAAAAAAAATATTTTAGGTTTTATCAGTTTGGTTGGGTAACTAAACCGATAAAAATTGAACCAGTTAAAAAAGTTTTGGTTTTTAATAAAAACTGAACCGATTGAGAACCGAATTGAAAAAAATCAAACTTTTTGGTTTGGATCGATTCGATTTTCGGTTCGGTTTGGTTTTTGACGCTCCTTGGAAATGGCTCATTAGTGTAGTTCAATTGCGAAAGAGTCGCTGTTATTATCCTCTGTGTTGCTATTGTTATCTTGGGTTCCTTCGTTTTCTTCTGTGCGAGTGCTGGCTTAGAGACTCAGATTCAGAACATGCAGTTTATGTGTAGTGATTGACAAGTATTGATAGAGGCTCAAGAAGTGGAAGATATGAAATAGTTGTACCCAAAAAGAAAGCCAAACAACCGCACTCACCACCCTGTACTGTTTAAGAAACCAAACTAAGTGCGCTAAATTCGATCTCTCCACCAAAAACCAGGCCAAGTGGTCAAAACAACCCTATCCTCCAAGAACCAAACCAAGTGTCTCAAACCCACAAATTCCACCAAAAAAAGCATTACGTCGGCCATTCTTGATAAGTCCGAGCTCAAGAAGTTCAATCCCACCTTGAAAATCAAAGGGCTAAACACGACCTCGAAACTCTCCAGTTCCACCAATTTTGGGTTTGAAGAAGAAGGGAAATGGCTCGATTTGTCCCAAATTCAAATTTGGGACAAACAAGTTTAGCAAGGTTGTTTAGGGCATTTATGCTGACTTAGAGCACTGGGGAGCCACGTTAGTGGCAGATTTCTGACATCCCAACTAGGCAATGATACTTAAAAGATTGTTTTTTTTTTTTAATTATCAAAGTGACACTGAAGCAATTCATCGAAAAATTTTGATATTGAATTGAACAAGTTGCTAGAGTTAAGGCAACTCTAGTGTCTTTTTTTTCCCCCAAAAGTAGGCATATGTATTACATCCCAACAATTATATGCTGAGCAGAAGCAGATAATGCTTGAGCCTTAATAGTGTCATCATACAACTCCCATATCCATTTTAGATGATTAAATGAATAATTGCTAAAAACATGCCCAATAGGAAAATAAGATCTCATTATATGCTTTATCTTTACTTTGCCAACTTTGGTTTCAGATAAGCCAAAAAGTTGTTTGTCATTCGTCGTAATTAAGGACTTAAACTCACTGTCCTTTCAAGGTTCATTAAAGCCTCAAATCTTCCGGAAAAAGACATCCATGGCATTAAACAAGAGCTGGAATGACCAGCTTTTTGCTGCAAAGTGTTGACCATGATACCAGAAATTTGCTTATGTGTAGATCTAGTCCTCCTTGGTGAAATAGAAGGAATAGACTTGGCTTCTTTTCCGAAGGATCAAACCAGAGTTGTATTTACTGAATCATCCATGACAGGGTCGTCAATCAATTCAGGCATATCAGCCAAATCCTCATTAAAGCATTGATCTTTGCCGGAGCAGAAAATTTATTACCCATATCCAAATTCAGCAGAGGTTGCTTCACCAGAGAATTATTGTCGACAGTATTTTCTTGAATTGAATCAGAAATCTCAGGGTCTTTATAAATTGTTGCTTACCCATAGGATTACCCTTTTCCTTGGAAATCCATTGTTTCACCACAGGTTTCCTCAGACGACAAGAAGAAGCAACATGACCAAGTTTACGGCAAGCAGAACTTGAAGTCGCGATCCAAATAGGCTTCATTGTAGCATTACTCCCTAACTCTGAATGTCATATTGCCAAGGACGAAAAATAAGAGGGATATCTCTCTTCCCCATAAAAGATTCAAAGTTGCGAAGACAAACCAAAAGGAAGTTTTTTCCTAAGATTTGTCCAGTCAATGCAGAAGCCCATTTCTTTAAGCCCTCATCAACCATAGCTCAAGGTACACAAACCCTTCTACTTCCATTAATCGATTCTGGTCCATAGAATTTGATCAATTGATTAGGGTTATCCTCCTGAACAAGGATCTGCTTCCACAAATGAGAATCAGAAGTACCTTGGTGCACCCCCAAATCAATCGAACGAGGACTTTGCTTTTCATTCACAAAAGTCAAACTTTGCTTTTTGAGACAAGAATGCCAAGTCCCCATTTTCTTGAAGGGATCTCCCAAGAATATTAAATCATGCAGAAGAGATAGATTTCCATGCAATGCATTGTTTGGCTGAATGCAACAGCTTTTCTAAGGAGAACTCTCAGGAAGACTTTCTCTCTCCTCAGCAAATGAGAGAGAAGCCATAAAAATGTGCCATATCTACACTTTCCTCTACTTCTTTTCCAACAACAGCCCGGCGTCTCCATGGGTTTCATTGTGAACTTGCCGAAGTTAGAAAGGTGTTGACTCTCATGGTCATAGTGGATCTATTTCCAAGTATGCGATGTTCGTGCCCACGTATAAAGATTGTCCAGTTGAGGAGGCGGCCAAGTTATTCATGAAGCACGTCGTTAAGAATTGAGGAGTGTAGTGAACGGTCATGAGTGATTGCGATCCTCAATTCACAGGATGATTCTAGACTGAGCTCTTCAAGTTGCAAGGGTTGAACAGTAACTTTTCTATGAGTTTGCATTTCCAAACCGATGGTTAGATGGAGAGGGTGAATGCAACCATAGAGATATACCTTCGGCATTATGTGAGCACCACCCAAGCGAATTGGTCAAAGCTGATTGACGTGGCTCAGTTCTCATACAATTCGTAACAAAGTGAGTCCACAAACTATTGCTTGTTTGAGATTGTGACGAGGCAACAACTGCTCACCTCGAGCGTGGTTGCCTCGGGCTACCGAGGGAGTAGCTTACCGGTGTACAAGTTCGCAAAGGAATGTAGGAACTAGCGTACTTGGCACGAGTGTGTCTACATAAGATCTTGAAGCGCATGAAGAAGTGGGCCAATAAGAAGTGATGGCATGTGGAGTTTTAAGTCGGGGACCTACTGTTGGCCAAGTTGCGTTTGGTCCTTCAGTAATAGGACATGCATAAGTGGTGCCCGTTGTGATTTCTCTTGGTTCGGGTCTTCCTCGTCTACATGGAAAGGTTTAAGCATATTCTCGTGGAACATTGGATGTACCATGAGCTTTGGCGGCAAATCCAGCTTGTATGTGACATTCTCGACCTGTTGCGGCTCTCAAAAAGGCGAAATGAGTCATATGGAAACAATATTGCACATCTACGTGAGAGTACTTGGTCAGATGGAGGAGTCTACCGAAGAGTGAAGCAAGTTGGGAACTGTTGAAGACTCTTCAGTAGTTCCAGAAGCACATTGACGTGTTCCATGCCGAAGACTTAATGAGGGCGTTGCACAAATAGGTGGGAGAGATTGACATGAACTGATAGACGCACATGATAAAGAGATTCCAAGCGCCGAGCCATGGTCCATGTGAGAAAAGCCCACGACTCATGAGCTACCGGTCCATCCATGGGTAGGCGACCTTTCGATTCCCTTTGACGAACAACCCTTGGGCTTCTCCAGGCCCTAGAGGCCTCTTCAGTATCTTATTGTATAGACTATGTAATGATTATGGGATTAAAACCCCACCAATAGATCGGATCAATGGTTGAGATTAGTTCTGCACTTGTATAAATAGAGATCCTTCTCCCTCAATTGTACTATCTTGTTCACAAGTTAATATACCTCTGTGCTTCATTCTTTATACACTTCTTGTGAGTCGAGTATGCGTGTGTAAAGTTGACTTGGGAGAAATCCTAAAGCTGCACGGTGCTAGGGAATGTGAGATTGATTAACCGGTGACACAAGCATATTTTTTTCACAGGACAAAAACTACCAAAGTCAAATATTTCTTCAGTCTCTATCCATATAATATGTCCAAGAATAATTGATACCAGGCAAATTTGAAATCATATCTTTCTTCGAAGGTGGTAAGTAAAGAAAGTAAAGATTCGCGCTTTAAAATGAGCTTTATTTTGGGTTAGTTTAGTCATCAATGCTGCTGAGCTGTGGAAGATCTATTGGTCCACACGAATATATTACCGAACCATGGGACTGTCCCAGATCTTTATTAATCTCTCTGAAGTAAAGACAAATAACTTGTCGCAAAAATACTTCTTTATTGTTACTTCCCTGACTTGAGTGCACAAGTTGCTTAGCACAGCTGCCTTTGACAATTTAAAAGTTGTTTGGAGCATCTGGAAATTCATTGTGGTTCTTTAATGTTTTTGTGGAGCTAGATCGATTAATTTCCAAAAATTGCTTCAAAAGATGAACATCTTCATCAAATGATGTCTTTAAGTTGTCTGCACAATAAAAGTATAGTAAAGATACGGGTTGTCAAGCTATACAAACACGATCGTTCGAGTTTTGATTCTTAACTGAAACTGGAGCTCAAAACTACCACTTGACAGAAAACTTGTGCCGCAACCTTTTATCATCTCTTTTCCTTGGTGAAAGTCCATGAAACCAAAATGATACAATGAAGTTCACTAAGAAAAATGAGTATATCACCCCAACAAAGAAAGCATCTATTTGTTACTAAGATCTTTGTTTTTCCCAAGTTTTTCAATAATTCAGGCTACAAGATCTAGGAACAGCAACTACCACAAACCTTACCAAAAAAAACAGCAACTACCACAAAGTCAAACAGGAAAACTTGTAGTGGGCATACAACACAAGAAACATGCCAAGACAGAAGAAAGTCTCCGTTATTACGGAGTGAATCAAGCAAACTTTTCTATTGGTAGCATCGGAACATAGCGTCAGCCACTCACGGGGGTTGCTATCAGGCAAAGAGGAGTCCTCTTGTGAGTCGTAAGGCCATAAGCTTCTTCCATGTCGACATCTTCGATACTCATCCCTTCAGGCAGTTTCCAATCAAACCGATGAAGAAGATTTGCCAATGCAAGCTCAACTATCACGACACCGAAGTTAATGCCAGGGCATCCCCGCCTACCAGAACCAAATGGCAGAAACTCATAGTTCTGTCCCTTAAAATCGATGGAGCTGTTCAAGAACCTCTCGGGCCTGAATTCTTCTGGGTTTTCCCAAGATTTTGGGTCTGTGGAGATTGCTGTCACATTAATGAATACAGTAGTTCCTCTAGGAACTTCGTATCCCCTTATCTTGCAATCCTCAATCGTCGCTCTTGGTACTAGAAGAGGGAGCGGTGGATGGAGTCTTAATGCCTCTTTGATGACTGATCTAAGGTAGATGAGTCCTAGAAGGTCAGTCTCTTCAACCTGTGACTTTCCTTTTGCTGCTTCTCGAACCTCTTCTTGTGCTTTTCTCATCATAGCTGGATTGCGGACGAGTTCTGTCATTGTCCAGAGTAAAGTGGTTGCAGAGGTATCTGTTCCTGCATTGAACATGTCCTGAAACAAAATCCCAAGCAATTAGTCCCAAATTTTTTTTAATCTAGTTTATAACAGAGTGATAAGAAAGTGAACAGAAGGAAATATATGCTGAATGAATGAGGCAAAGTGGAAAATACAGTTAATACTCCTTTAATTTGCTCCCCAGTGAGGGCAATCATTTGATTTGGATCCCTTTGTAACCGAAGCAACACGTCAACAAGATCTTCATGATCCGGGTTAGGCCTTTCAGGGTCTTGGTGCTCCTCGATCACTTCATCGTACAACTTGTCTAACTCCCTGAAGTTCTTTTCGACCTTCGCCTTTGAAGCCATTGAGCCTGTTAAACCAAGCTATCTGTGGAAACAGATCCGCAACACAATGGGCTGTCTCGTGGGCTGTTTGCTCTTTCGACCACCACCTTCAGCCTTCCATTTCTTACCAAAAGTCACTCGGCACACAACATTGTTAGCCAATAAAAGTGCCATTTCACCAATATTGACGGGACCTGGAAAAGAAGTGATTGTGTCTAGCATAAGCTTAAGGTGCGAATGGTAACGTTTCTGTTCTTTTTTTGTTCCAGGGAACAGGAACAGAAAAAAGTGTTTCTGTTCGGGAACAATTTTTGAACAAAAGAACGCGTTTGGTAACGTTTGTTCGGTAATAAAAAATGAATAGTAACACGTTTGGTAAATTTTATTCTTTTTTTATTTCTTTTAATTTTTTAAACATTTTAATTTTATTTTTCATTTTTCCTTTCTTTTTTATTTTTTCATTTTTCGGCCGGTCCCGGCCTCCGGCGACCGGCCGACGGGGCCGGCAGCCTCGCCCAGCCACGGCGAGGCTCGCGGCCCCGGCGAGGCCGAGCCTCGCTGTGGTTGGGCGAGGCTCGGCCTCACCTTGGCTAGGCGAGCTCGGCCTTGCCCGCCCAGCAACGCCCGCCTCGCCTTGGCTGGGCGAGCTCGGGCTCGCCCAGATCCGGCGAGGCCGAGCCTCGCCATGGCTGGGCGAGCTCGCGCTCGCCCAGATCCGGCGAGGCCGAGCCTCGCCAGGGCCCGGCGACGCTCGGCCTTGCCCGCGCCGGTGACACTCGGGCTAAGAAAAAAAGAAGAAGAAAAGAAGAAGAGAATAAGAAGAGAGAGAAGAGAAAACGTTTCTTCATTTTTGTTTCTGGAACAAGAAACAACAATTTGTTGTTTCTTTTTTTTGTTCTTATTTTGTTCCGGAAACAAAAAAACAAAAAAAGAATAGAAACGCAACCAAACGCATTTCTGTTCTTTTTTTTTTCCCGGGAACAAAATCCGTACAGAAGTGTTCCAGAAACGTTTCTTTGGAACGTTTCCATGCACGCCCTTAACCTCTTCCTTCCTCACAGATTCGAACAACTGGACTCTCTTACTGCTCAGGAGTTCTAGGATCACTAATTTCCTGAGCTCTCTCCAGGAATCGCCATAGGCAGCGAAACTTACATCAGAACAATTGTATGTCAACTTCTTCACTGCATAAAAGACAGGTCTGCCGGAGAAAGCGCGGTCGTGGGCCTTGAATACTTCTCTGGCGACATCTTCGGACGAGATGACTAATGTGGGAACAGACCCGAGCTGGACTAGCATGATCTGACCATACTGTTTCGAGAGGCGCATGAGCGATCGGTGAGGCAAGGAGACGAGCTGGTGCAAATTCCCGATGATCGGCAACTTCCTAGGACCGGGGGGGAGATTCCTAGATGCTCGTGTCTTCTTTTTCGTGTCAATCAAAAAGACTAGTAACAGTGGTATCACAGGAGCGCATATGAGGGCCACAATAAGCTGAACACCCATGGCGTGATCTCCTTGGAAAAAATCATGAGTGATGAAACCAACGCGTGAAAAGGTTTCATAGGAGGTCTGGTGCATGAATGAGTCTAAAGTAGATGGAAGTGGGAGATTTACATGAGCCAATGGGAAGGTTCGGGCGTGTCCTGTCCACCACTCTATTGTAATTAGTGTAATGAAAGGACTTTTTTGTTAGATCGATATAACAAAATTGTAACACAATTAACTGAACCCATCTTCACTTAAAACTTAAATCAATGAATTATGCATTAATCATGATATATTTGGTACTCCACACTACATTACATCACATTTCATCATTGGATTTTTTCCACCTAACACATTATAGATACGCCTCTAACACTTATTGTGGAAGTATTTTATGGTACATAAATCATTAAACTAGCTTGCCTAGAACAAGGAGATGGTGACATTGCCTATGCACATGAAGAATTACTACAATATGGGGCCGTTTTTCAATCATGGTAGTCACATGCAGATAAGTACGAAACGCATTGTTTAACTTTTATTGCATTAATGATCGATCATACCAACGCCTTTGTTGTAATTTATTGATGCCAAAGCTGATTGTGTCATAACCCAGCTCCATCCCCAAGGTCTTGAGTGGCAGAGTTATTTTCGTGCGTCTTAGGCTCATTGCTATCCCGATTCTTTTTATCTTATTATTATACACATGCAGCAACGTGAATAAACAACTCTCTGGATAAACAACAGTCAGAAGATTGCAATATATATCGCACGTAGTATACTAATTTATATTATAACAATACTTTTACAAGCCCTTTTTCTACGGGCCATCTTTTCTTTTTATATCAAGTTTCCACAAAGGCAAGAGGAATTTCCTATCTTCTCTAGCATGACTACAGCTCCCAAAACTGACGTGGGACTTCATGCCTACAAGATTGAAAGATGAGGGAGTGAGTCTTGAGAATTCAATAAATAAAATTCCTAACCCTCTACTAGGAAAGCATATCATCATCAAAGCCTAACAAATACAACACTCGCAAATAGCGTTGATGGCAGATTAATAGCAAACTTATTGCTACATTTTGACTATATGCAGATGCCCATCACAACATGCTTCAACGCATGCTTACCTTTGGCTTAATAATGAACACATTAACATATCGTGCTTATAAATAATCGGCACTCATGCAAATTCATTTATCGTCGTATTGGCTCGACTAGGCCCTCTTGGCTCGATCGGGACTTCCAGCTTCTTGCTAGGTTTCCTGACTCAACCAGGGTATCTCGGCTTGACCGAGGCTTCTTGGGGCTAGCTTCCCATGGCTTTGAGTTCAAGACCCAAGCATCTTGGCTCAACCAAAGTATCCCAGCTCAATTGAGGCATCTCGTTCAATGAATGAGGCATTGTCGCTAGTGCTATGTGGTGACAGATGCTTTTTCTTCTTTAAGTGTACACATATATGGATCATACAAACTAGTTTTTATCTTTTCTTCTTAGCCAACTCATGCATGGCCTAAAGTCGTGCTCATTCGTTTGTGAATTCTTGTACTACACTAATAAATATGTCAGGAATGATATTTGGTCCGTAACTTGAATTGATCACTTAGCATCGGTCCCTGCATAGGATAAGGCTTGGAAACGAGATGCCTCAATGCTGATTCAAGATCTTGAAGTTTGGGTACACCTCACTTTGATCCATAATTAGCATATGACTGAATCTTGGAACGATCCATGACCTATTCCTACCACTGGCGCACCATATTCACAACCATTTCTCATAGGTTGAAACTGGGATGTTACAGACCGGTTCCTAACAAATGAATCTAAGAGTGATAGAAAATGATAGAGATATAGATTAAGGAATGACAAAGAAGATGAGACATTTGTATAATTTCATTTGAGTGTCGATACCTACTTCGACGGATGAGCTAGTTTTAAATAATCCACTAATTAATTAGAGAATTACACGACTATAATCACTCATACACGCTAGAATTTTCCGATCGCTTGTAGAAGAAAGCACAAGAATCTGGGGAACCGTTAATGCTTGTGGGCCCACTCCATCCCATTTGTCTTCGACGGCCGACAGCAAATATCTCACATATGAAGAGCAAATCCCCCCTCGTGCGGCCATTTTTTTTTTTGTCGGTCTGGCAAACTTAAGCGAAACTCATGCGCAACTTGTGGGCGCCTGAGAAATTGAAGCACGCGGGCTGCTTTCTTAGGGTTTCTTCTCCGCATGAAGATAGAATTAAGAAAAAGTACACTAAAAATCTTAAAACCTGTCATAAAAATATAACTTAATTTTAAAACTTTCAAAACATGCAATTAAGTTCTAGAACTTGTCATGAAAGTGTAATTGAGTTTTAAAACTTTCAAAAAACAATCAAGTCCTAAAACTTATCAAATTAGTCTAATCAAGTCATTTCCTTGATTAAAATTTTAAACTTTTTAGGACTCGATTGTATTTTTGTAAAAAGTTTTAGGATTTGATTGGACTTTTTTGAAAGTTTTAGGACTAGATTGCACTTTCATGAAAGTTTTAGGACTTGATTATATTTTTTGAAACTTTTAAAACTTAATTGCACTTTTATGGCAAGTTTTAGAACTTCTACTACACTTATCCTTAGAATTAATGTTGGAAGAAAAACAATATCTAGGGCCTCTCAAAAGTCCGACCTAGACTTCATTTATTTGCGAGCTTTAGATTGTGTTTATTTGACGGGCTCAAATTCTAAACATAATTTAACAATTCCCAATAAAATCTAATTAATGTGACGCCCCCAAATGTTATGCATGGTACAATCATTTGTTTAAACTATTATTATTAAGCATGCGGAAGCACACAATCATAATGTACGAGAAATGAAATCGACAAGTTCTAATAATTTACACATACAAATTTTCTCATTGTCTACCCTCAACCAAGCATTAATACAAGTACCAAAAAGAACACAAAGCATTAACTTTGGGAAGAGAGTCGGATCTTGTTGATGCTACCCATACTCTTGCATCCAAAAGCTTGCTTATACAGTATATTAGATTACGGATCAAAAAATTTCGCCCATCATCTCAAAGGACGTCACACAAATTGTGAAAGACAGGATATTAATACATTCATTCATAGAGAATACATGATCTGGACTTCTTTATTAGAAAAGACGTGATCAGCAAACGCGATGCGTGCTCTAATGTATTAGTTAACATGACCAGTTTATGCCTAACAAACACATCAATGGCTACCGACTTACAATTCAACACGACAACATTATTAAATGATTTTGCCAACCTCAAAGTCATATCAAAATTGAGATCCTTGGAAATCAATTCTAAAGTGATTAACGAATGGATTTATCTAGCCTATTTACTTTGCACAACAAACACAAACAAAGGAGCCAATCTTGATCAAATTTGAAGCTTTATTCACATTGATATGATTCAATCATTTATCGGACATATATAAAGCGTTTTGGCCAGGGCGTTTGAATAATGTATGTAAAGTAGGGGTATGCAAAAGAATCGGGACCTGCCCGGACCATCCGAAATTGGACCGGAATCGCTTGAAACCGATGGTTCTTGAGGGAACCGGTTTGGTTCTCAGTTCCAATTTATGGGAACCGGTGGGTATTGGTTTGGTTCCTGGTTCCATGGGCGGATCGTCCACCCGCCCACCGGTGGGCCAATTATATTAAAATAATATATTAATTTTTAATATTAAAAAAATGAAATTAAAAATTAACAAACCCAAATCAAATGTGGCATCCCGGAATTTCAAAGCCAAGCCTTAAGGTGTGTTAAATGTCTTTAATTAGGTGGTAGAATTTTATGGCCTATGCTTAAGCCAATTTGCCCTTGTATTTGATGAATTTTGCTTGTGATTGTGGAAATTTAAATTTAATTAGTTAATGCTTGGCCATATGATTTAAATTTCAAAAATTAAAATATCCTAAGACTTTGGCCAAGATTGAAATTTGAATTTGGAAATATTTATAGAAAGGAATTCAAAAAAAAAAAAAAGGAAAAGGGGATTAATTTTCGAAATGGGCCTTGGACCCATTAGCCTAAAGCTTGGTGGGCCAAGCTAGTCGGCCCATTGGGCCCAAGAGGTGGCTGTCGACCAGCCCAAGAGGGAGTGGCCGGTTGGGCCAAAGCCCAAGCCCATTTAATTCAAAAACAAATTACAAGTGGCCAAAGGAAGAGCATGCATTGGCCATTGGTGAGGTGGATCAATAATTGCAAATGATGGGATTAAGGGATATAAAAAGAGAGAGAGAAGAGGAGTGGCCGGTTACTTGCTCCATTTCCGTCCAAAGAGAGAGGTGTGCGAGAGAGAGAGCTTGAGCGGAAGAGAGAAACCGAGAGGGAGAGAGAGGAGGCGGAGCCGAGAGGGAGGTGCCGCCGTGTGCTCGCCGTTCGTCCGCCTAGTCCGACCACCGTTCGCCGTCGTCCATCGCTGTTTGTTCATCTTAGAGGCAAGTGGAGTCCTTAACTTCTCTTGCATGTCTGTTTTGTTGGTTGCATGTTCGGTTTTAGGTGTGATTTGGGCGAAAAACCGAGGTAAGGGTTGGATGTGTTCAAGCTATGTGACTGTTTTTGTTTGGTTTGTGGTAGTCAGTATCTTAGTCGAGCTTGCATGTGTACTTGGAGTGCGATTTTGGCTTCGGTGTCTTCATGAAAGTTGAAGCTAACATCTTGTAGTATGATATACTCGAATTTCATGGAAAACGATGGTGATATGAGGGGTCAATAGCTCTGTTATACGGAGACCTCAGATCCGCGAAATCTTCACTGACCTTTTGTTGATTTCTTGGTTGCATGTTGATTTTTGTTGGAAATCTCACCTTGTTGTCTTCATGAAAGTTGTTGGTAACATCCTAAAATACAACGTAATCAAATTTGAAGAGAAACAAATGAGTATAGCCTAGTTAATCGGCTAGATCTTTGAGACGGTTGGTTCTGTTGAAGTATACCGAGACACCAGAGACTTCAAGGACTTAAAAGAGGATCATACTTTGGTTATTTAACCTAGATCTCTTCATGAAACTTGTAAAGGACACATTGATACATAACATACTCTAATTTCAGAGGAAACGAAAAGGATTAGATGGGTCAAACCTAAGTTTTTCGGTGATATGTACTCTGGACGAAACGGTAGAGGTTCCAGAAGCTTCGTGGAGTTGTGTAAATTAATCTATGAAGAATTTGTCTTAGGGTTCTTCATGAAAAATGCACGAAAATGTGTTGGTTATCACCCTGTAAAATTTCGTAATTTTTGGAGGCCATATGAGTAATTTAATCGAATCAATTTGAAAACTGTGCAATCTGGCCATTTTCCGAATGTTCAGTGCTATTTTGTGGAAAATTGAGAAATTATGTAAAATGCAAATTGGCCATGAATTTTGCATAAAATTGTGATTCTAATTGTTTAGTGATTGTTTAAATATTATGATTTTGGGAAAATCATAAATATTAAATGAAATGTTTATTTATAAAAAATAATAATAAATTAATAAAATAATAATAATATAATAGAATAATAATAAAATAATAATAAAATAATGATGGATTATTTTATTAGCCATGTATTCCATTGAATTTATGATGCATTGTTATATGACATAGATGCATGTATGATCATGAATTGTGATGCATGTGCGTGATTCATATGCCATGTAATAATAATAAGATTAAAAGGAAGGTGAATGTGGAAGTGGTATGTGAGTAAGGGGTCGTGGTGGAGGATGTTGTCTGGTGGCCTAGTGGCGTAATTCCGAGATTCCCAGGAGTTTCGTGGATGCCCGGAATGTGGGGGCCGGAAGCCCCGTCGAGGTTCTCGCCCGAAGGGAGTGACTCGCGATGCCGGGATTGGGGTGCGAGATCCCCGGCTAGAAGGGTAAAGGCCGGAAGCCCTGTCGGAGGTTTCGCCCGAAGGGAATGCCTCGTGATGCTAGTTGAGATGCGAGATGCCCGGAATGTGGGGGCCGGAAGCCCAAAGTGGCCATGAGATGGCTGGAATGCGGGATCCCCGTCGGAGGTTTTCGCCGAAGGGATGGTGATGATGGTGAATTTGATGATTTGAGAAAAGATAATGTGGGGATCAATTGATAAGTAAAAGTGGAAATTGATCTATGATGTGATATGCATGGTGATGCATGGTTAATGATGATATGATATGCATGGTGATGCATGGCTAATGATGATATGATATGCATGGTGATGCATGGTTAATGATGATATGGTATGCATGGTGATGCATGGCTAATGATGATATGGTATGCATGGTGATGCATGGCTAATGATGATATGATATGCATGGTGCTGCATGGCTAATGATGATATGATATGCATGGTGATGCATGGCTAATGATGATATGATATGCCTGGTGATGCATGGCTAATGTTGATGTGATATGCACGGTGATGCATGGCTAATGATGATGTGATATGCATGGTGATGCATGGTTAGTGATGATGTGATATGCATGATGATACATGGCTATGATGATGATATATATGCTATAATGATGCATGAATACGCTTGACATCAAAAAGGTAAGCAATGCTGCATTGTATGATGGTATGCATGGTGACCGAGTTGTTATTGGATTTCCCTATCTCGCGAGTGGTTGTACTCACCCCTTTTGGGGATAACATTTCAGATTAGCACTATGCCGCTACTGCTGTTTCGCGTGGGGTATTTTACGGTCTACCGTCGATGTTGAGGTGGAGTGTACGGAGATAGATTGTCCCTCGTGCCCGGATTGACGTTTATCCTAGTGCGATGCTTAGTTATGTATGATATCGGCCGTCGGGGCCCCGTCATACAAGAGTTCCCTGAAATCGTGCACGTTCGACGGGATGGAGCGATGCGAGGGATGCTGCCGCCGCCACCACCGATGCACCGGGTTGGGTGTGAGACCTGCGCGCGATAAGTAGGAGCTGGATCTCTTTTTGATGTAGATAGCCGACGCTTTCGATGGGAGGGTTCCTTGTTCACATGATGATAGGGGTCGAGGTTTCTTTTTGAGAGTTTAGGTAGGACATGGCAGAGTCCTAACCCTTCTTGTTTTTTTGTACCGACCCGAAGGAAACCCCATCAAGCTTTATATATGTATGTAAGCCAAGCGTCGAAGCTGTTTATAAAAATCATGATGTTTAGCTGGTGTGTATTTGTATCATGGATTGGTAGGGGGATAGATGACGATGTGAATTTTGCTTCCGCTATGAGTCGCGCATGGGACCGCTTTAAAAAAAATAAAAAATGTCTGTAATCTGGCAAGGCTTAATTTAGCCAAGAGATAGAGATGATAAAAGATGTAACACCGGCGCTGGTGACGACCTGCGAAGGGTTCGGGGTGTCACATCAAATAATTAAAAAATTAATTAAAGTGGGAAAAAAGTCCAAAGCGCACCAAATGGAGAAGTGTTGATCTCCAGTCAAACTAAATGGAGAGGCATTGAAGCTCAAAAGTCCAAAGTGCACCTTAACAAAACGTCAAGCAATTGGTGGGCAAAAAGCAAGCACGTGAAGAAGCAGGGCTGTAAGAGGAGGAGAAGGTGGGTAAAAAGCAAGCATGTGAAGAAGCAGGGCTGCAGGATGAGGAGAAGGTGGGCAAAAAGCAAGCACGTGAAGAAGCAGGGCTGCGGGGGGAGGAGAAGAAGAATAGGTCAGGCGACGAAGAGACAACAATTTTGGTTGGAAACCAAAGTTGTTTCCCATCAAAATCGGAGCTTTCGAGAAAATGACATTATTATTATTGTGAGACCGGTTCCATGGATCCACCCGAGAATCAGACTGGAGTGGCAGTCCGGTTCCCGGGTGGATCCATGCAACTAACGGGTGGATCCCGGTTCCAATTTTTCGAAATCGATTTTTAACGGGCGGTTCTTGGTTCTAGGTCGGGAACCACCCGCTTGGACCATGTACATCCCTAATGTAAAGTAGAGATTTCCAAAATTGGAGTGAATTTATAAACGATTTGGAATAAATTGGGAAATCTGTACCTTTTAATCTCTCTCTCTCTCTCTCTCTCTCTCTCTCTCTCTCTTAATTTCCAAGCAAAGAAATGAAAACCCTAAGCTGAGTAGAAAACTTGAAAGAGAGATGAGCGGCGATTTGGAAATATTAAGTGGAGTTGATAATAGAGGCAACGGACGAGGCGACCACGTGGTTTGTCGGACGAGAGAGAGCAAATTAGGGCCTGCATGGTTGTGTTCTTTTTTTTTTTTTTTGTTCCTGGGAACAAAAAAGAACAGAAATGCGTTTGTTTGCGTTTTTGTTCCAAATTTGTTTTTTTGTTCCCGGAAACAAAATTGGAATAGAAATAAGTTAAAAAAAAACTCGTTTCTTGTTTCTAGAACAATTTTTAAGTACAAATTTTCTCTTTCCTATTTTTTTCTTCTTTTTCTTTTTTCTTCTTTTTTCTTTGGCCAGTTGCCGGCCTCGGCCATGACCGGCAACCGGCCATCGAGGGCCGGTGACCTCGTCGGAGCGTCACTGGCCCTTAGCGAGGCCAAGTGTCACTGGCATGGGCAAGGCTCAACCTCGCCTTGGTTGGGTGAGCTCAGGCTCGCCCAGATCTGGCGAGGCCGAGCTCGCCCAGCCGCCTCGCCGGGCCACCGCTAGGTCGGCGGCCAATTGACCAAAATGAGGATCCCAAATTGCATGAGCAATATGTCTTACATGTAAGGGGTCTTGTACCCATGCCTCAAAATTTCCTTGCCAAGCTACATGAAATAGATTTCCGGAAGTCCATAGAAAAATTATTGCTAATTGCCCGAAGTGAGAAGCAAAAATATTCTGATAAAAACGTTCCTCAGTAATATCATCATGACTCTCAAAGTCATGCGTGGTCGCAATACCAAACCAAATACGACGAGTAGTGGGGTCCTAAGCTAAGCCTTGGCTAAACCTTGAAAATCTTAATGCCATAATGCCTTTCAAATCCTCCTAGCCATTATCCTACTACAATAATTCTTGCTAAGAAGAATGCCCATGTTGTGGCAATTCCACCCAGAAGGTAATGGGTTACTCCTACAGCACGTCCTTGTACAATGCTCAATGCTCTAGGCTGAGTAGCAGGAGCAACTTTTAATTTATTATGAGCCCAAACGATGGATTCAATAAGTTCTTGCCAATAACCACGCTCGCTGAATAGAAACATTAAACTAAAGCCAATACAAGGCGGTGGCCCGGCGAGATCCGTCGAGCCTGAGCTCGCCCAACCATTGGTCGCCTGGTGGTGACTTGGACGAGGCTGGTGGCTGGGCGAGCTCGGCCTCACCTTGGCTGGGCGAGCCTTGCTGGGCCACCGCCAGGCGATCGGTGGTTGGGCGAGCTTGGGCTCGCAGGATCTGAGCTCGGGCTCACAGGATCTGAGCTTGCCCGAGCTCGCCTAGCCAAGGCGAGGCCAAGCCTTGCCCAACCACGGCGAGGCTTGGCCTCGATGGGGGCCGGCGAGCCTCATTGTGGCTAGGTAAGGTTGCCAGCCCTCGTTAGTCGGTCACTGGCCATGGCCGAGGCCAGCGACCGGCCAAAAGAAGAAAAAAAGAAAAAGAAAAAAGAAAGAAAAAAGGAAAAATAAAATAAAAATATTAAAAAATTAAAAGAAACAAAAAAAGAACACAAATTTACCAAACGCGTTTCAGTTCTTTTTTTTATTCCGAAAAACAAGTTTACCAAATGCGATTTTCTAATAAAAAAATTGTTCCCCGGAATAGAAATAATAGTTTTTTTCTATTTCTGTTCCCTGGAATAATTTTTGAACAGAAATACAAACAAACACACCTAGTTATTGTGAAGGAAAAAAAAATACCCTTCAAAATATATCCCCAGCTTTATAAATGAATGCAAAAACTACACACGTTTAGGAGTAAATTGGAAAAATATGTACCTTTCGAGGCAGAGGTGGCAACATGATAGAGAGTAGCGCGTCGTTGCATGAGTCGGAAGGGGAAGAGAAAGAGAAAAATGTTGTCCAAGAAGGTTTGAGAGAGAGAGAGAGAGAGAGAGAGAGAGAGAGAGAGAGAGAGAAGGAGAGATGAGCGATAATTTGTG
Organism: Eucalyptus pumila; assembly: GCA_016097595.1. Lineage (NCBI taxonomy): Eukaryota > Viridiplantae > Streptophyta > Magnoliopsida > Myrtales > Myrtaceae > Eucalyptus > Eucalyptus pumila. The sequence continues at coordinate 1,233,095 of CM027847.1, forward strand.
ACGATGGAGTAACAGAGGCGGAGGCGGAGGTGGTGGCGGCGGCATGGTTCGTTGGACGAGTGAAGAGTGAAGAGAGAGAGAGAGAGACTGTGGGATGGAGAGAGATGCACGTGAGAATTTGAAATTCAGTAGGTCTGTGTGACACGTGTCACATAAGTAAGTGGACTAGTATTTTGTTGACACGTCATCATTGTGATATGCAATATTTTCTCCTGTCCAACTGGAGTTGAGTGGATGGGGGCAAGGAAGGTACACTCCTATAAGTGTTTCTTTTGCAACGGACCACTTATAGCTTGGGATTGTCCAAAGAGGAGCAAGCTAGCGGCCTTGTGCAAGTAAGACGAGCTGCAAGAGGAGTTGTGACTAGGTTCGTTGCGGATCCTCAGTTCGAACAAGTCCAAGAAGGCGAGAGAGCCTAAGGACTTATGTTCATGGATGTAAAGATCGGAGAGACCATGATGAGTGCACTTATGGGTACGGGTGTATCTGATCTCTTCATACTGGAGGAAGCCGTGAAGAAACTCAACATTCGGGTCAAGAAAGGAGTGGAGTGACTCAAAATTGTGAACTCCAAGGAGATCCTGGCTAGTGGTGTGGCTAGGGACGTGAAACTTCACATTGGCCAATGGACGAGCAAGAAGACCTTCAAGGTAATTCCCTTTGATCATTATGACTTTGTCCTGGGCATGAAGTTCTTAGATAGAATTAATGCCGTTATTGTGCCATTCGCCAATTGAATATGCATTCTGGATGTGCATTGCCAATGTGTGATCTTGGTCCATTGTGAGTCGGGCCGTGATCATAAGATCATCTTGACAGTACAACTCTCTAAAAGGGCAAGGAAGGGGAGATTACCTACTTGGTAGTTTTGAAGGTTAAGGATGCGAAGGGCGAAGGAAGTGATGTCCCGACGGAGGTAGCCTGACTCCTTGACTCGTTTAAAGATTTAATGCCTCTCGAGTTGCCCAAGAGACTTTCACCTCGAAGGGAGGTGGGCCATCGGATCAAGCTTGTGTTGGATGCTCGACCACTCGCCATGATGCCCTTGGAATTGGAAAAGCTGCGAAAGCAACTCAAGGAATTGCTCGATGTGGGGTACATTCGACCATCCATGGCCCTATTCGGTGCGCTAGTTTTGTTTCAAAAGAAGCACGCTAGGTCACTTCAGATGTGCATAGACTACCAGGCGTTGAATAAGCTAATGATCAAGAACAAGTACCCGATCCTACTCATCGCGGACCTAATCAACAAACTTGGAGAAGTACTGTGGTTCACCAAGCTGGATCTTCAATTGAGCTACTACCAAGTTTGGATTGCTGAAGGGGACAAGTCGAAGACCACATGCGTGACATGGTACAGATCGTACAAGTTCCTCATCATGTCATTCGGCTTGACTAATTCTCTGGCCATATTCTGCACTTTAATGAACAAGGTACTTCACTTGTTCCTTGATCAGTTCGTTAGAGTGTACCTTGATGATATTGTGAGTTATAGCCAAATGCTCAAGGATTACATCAAGCACTTTGAGACAAGTTTTCCAAGTCCCTTTGGGAAAATGACTTATTTGTCAAACGGGAGAAGTGTGCCTTTGCTGTAAGGGAAGTCCCATTTTTAGGGCACGGCTGAGATTTGAGTTGTTGTGGAGTGGGAACCATTGACCAAGTTAGTGAAGTTGAGGTCATTTCTTAGCCTCACTAATTACTATTGGCGTTTTATTTGGAGCTACTTGAGCATCACCATGCCATTCACGGACATGCTGGAGAAAGAGAAGCCATGGGAGTGAATAGATCGATGCCAAAAGGCGTTTGATTGGTTGAAACAAGCCCATAACCAAGGAGCCGGTGCTTGTGTTGCTTGATCATGCCAAACCTTATGAGGTAGAGACAGATGCTTCTGATTTTGCGATAAGTGGTGTCCATATGCAAGATGGACACTTGGTGGCATTTGAGTCTCGGAAGCTTAACCATATTAAGTGAAGACACACGGTCCAAGAGAAGATGACCACGACGGTGCATTGCCTTTGTACGTTGAGGCATTATCTCTTGGGGTCCAAGTTCATTATGCGAACGGAAATGTGGCAATGAGCTATTTCCAGACCCAAAAGAAGTTGAGTCCAAAGTAAGCTCAATGGGAAGACTTTCTAGTGGAATTCGATGACATGTTAGAGTACAAGCTAGGGAAGACTAACTCTGTAGCTGACGTATTGAGTTGGAAGATGGAGCTAGAAAATGTCGTGAGTCGACCTGACTACCCATGGATCAACTATATCAAGAAGGGGCTAGAATAAGATCTAACAGCTAAAGCACTCCTTAGGTACTCTTGGGAGGGCAAGACCTGCTGATTTTGATGTGAGGATTGTTGGAGAAAACTCCTTTGATATTTTGAAGTTGACAAAATTTATCCAAAGTCTATTTTGAAGATTTCTAGACTTTTGTGTCAAAGTTTGAAGACAGCCAGACTTTAGTGTCAAAGTTTGAAGACGGCCAGACTTAAGTGTCGAAGTCTGAAGACTGCTAGACTTTAGTGTCAAAATTTGTTCGACATTAGAAGTCTGTTGTAACGACCCGAGCCCCACTGTGTAATATTGTCCGCTTTGGACACTGAGTCTTCACAGCTTTAAAACGTGTCACATAGATTAGAGGGACCTAAGCCTTATAAACAAGCCCCATGACTCCCTCCTAAGCGATGTGGGACAAGAGATGTGCCCCTGCGCTTGGGCCATCACACTCTCCCCCCTTGGGAGCACAACGTCCTCGCTGTGACCCCACATGCGGTCGGGAGTCGGCTCTGATACCATTTGTAACGACTTGGGCCTCATTGTGTAATATTGTCCGCTTTGGACATTGATTCCTCACGGCTTTAAATCGCGTCACACAGATTAGAAGGACCTAAGCTTTGTAAACTAGCCCCAGGACTCCCCTCTAAGCGATGTGGGACAGGGGACGCGCCCCCATGCTTAGGCCGTCACATCTGCCCATTCTAACAAATTCCAGACTGAACACAAGTGAAGAAAGAAGACTTATCTAGACGCGAGATTATCCTTCTTACTTCAAGAGTTCAGTTCGTACAGGTTATATACGGTCTTCTGGATGGAAATATGACCTCCGAGATTGATTATCTTTATTGAAATCAATCTAGATACATCAAATCTTTTCGGATTGCAAGTAAATATGGAAAGAATCTATTTATGGAAATCAAGATCCTGATTGTATGGGTGAACATGATTGACGGACTTTAATCACAATCTTCAAACAGCTCGAGATCTCCTTGATTGATTCTATCCAATGGGTTGATTGGAAGAATTCATGTGGAAAGTGCCAACGGTTGAGAAGGCATGAAGGAGTATTTAAGGTGGACTCTCTAGTTGTTCGAAAGAATGCGTGAAAGAGAAATTTCAAAGTTTGAAGCTTTCATTTTCTTGTTACTCCAAATACTAAGCTCAAAATTGTACACAAAAGAGAGAGATTCATAGTGAGACTTCATGAGAGAGCAGTAGAGACTCTTCACCGTGAAGTTGAGATTGCAAGATTGTAAATTCTCTTTTGATTCTTAGTGGAATCTAGCAAGGAGGCTATTAGCGTGGAGAGTGGACGTAGGCTTGATCTAAGTCGAACCACTATAAATTTTGTGTTCTTATTCTCTTCCATAAACTCCTTTATTTTGTTCGTAGTTTTATTTAACTGCTAAAGTCTGAACTCACTCAAAGTCTATTATTCTTTAGACTTTGTTTTAGAAGCAAAACATTTCTATTGTTCCTTGCGAAAAAATTGTCTTCACACCTATTTATCCCATTTAGGTGTTTATACTAGCACTTACAAGGATGACCTCCTTTACACTACGGGGTGATTGTGACGACCCAAACCCGGGCGTACGAAGGGATGGACTGAGATCGCCTTGGTAGTACGCGGGTGAGGCCAAGGGCATGTCTCCTGTCCCACATTGCTGAGGGGGGATTCCTAGGCTAGTTTATAAAGGCTTGGGTCCTTTTAATTTGTATAACGCGTTTTAAAGCCGTGAAGACTCAGTGTCCAAAGCGGACAATATTATATAGTGGGACTCGAGTCGTTACAAATGGTATCAAAGTCAACTCCTGACCAAGTGTGGGGGCCACAGCGAGGGCGCTGTGCCTTAAGGGGGGGGGAGAATGTGACGACCCAAACCGGGGGCAGTACGAAGGGATTGACTAAGATCGCCTTGGCAGTACGCGGGTGAGGCCAAGAGCATGTCTCCTGTCCCACGTCGCTTAGGGGAGGAGTCCTGGGCTAGTTTATAAAGGCTTGGGTCCCTTTAATCTGTATAACGTGTTTTAAAGTTGTGAGGACTCAGTGTCCAAAGTGGACAATATTATACAGTGGGACCTAGGTCGTTATAGTGATGAATTTACATGCCACTCCATGGGAAGCTGAGGAAGGAAGTGCTGCACTTGCCACGATTCCAAGTGAGAG